>JAPYXD010000581.1:2400000-3600000 GCA_030998225.1 Diplolepis rosae | reverse complement strand
GTCATTCCTAAGGAAGTTTTAGATACTTCATCGAAGTTTCTTGTACTATTTTATGTAAATTTTCTTACGATTTTTACATTTTTTCACATTTTCAAAGTTTACTTCAAAATAGGGCTCATATATGTAATATTTTATTTATTGCACTTAAAATTTTAGAAATAAAGATCACTAATGAGGACTCCGATCAGAGTCGAAAAGTTTGAAATTATATACAATATCGTATGAAATTAAAAATATTGTTACTTACGTGTGCAAACTGCACGCTACTTTCTTCAAAGTCTCGTGTGCCTTCTGCAGGTTTTTCTACTTCGGGAATAAAAATTTCGAAGTCTGATGGGGAAGAAACACTCGCCGGTTTAATGTTCACATCACTTCCACTCGACACATCACTACACGACGGTAAATTTAACGTCGGAAAAATGTCGATGACAAATAAAAAATTGTCTTTCTAGTACTTCGAGGTATCCTAACCTCGACAAGTAGGGATTTGAGCATGCTTCTATCCATCGTTGTCCGGCATTTTCTTTCTTCGGAAACCGATGAATTGACACATTGTTCTTCCGACCCCTTTTGGAGGTACACCCACTCACAGCACACTGAATTTCGTACTTCGAATTCATTTTAAATGATTATAAAGCGCGATCGCGTACGAATTGTTGATACATGTATACAACAATGGCGGAACTCATACGAAGCCGTTCCCTTTGCCGCACTCCGCCCGCTTCCGACAACTAGCGCCGCGTACACCACCGCACATGAACTATCCTACGGGGACACCCAATACATTAGAGGTCGACCTGCCCTGTTCATTAACCTTCTTTTTCGATTGGTCAGCTTCATATATTATGTGCCTTAATAAAAATTCCGACGACGGAAGTGACATCCGAAACGACGTCGTAAAGGACGTCAGATTTAGTCCCAAAATCCGACATCGTTTCTGATGTCCTTTCCTAAGTCGTTTGGGATGTCGTTTACGATATCGTTTCCGTCGTCGGAAAGGACATCGGAAACAATGTCAAATTTTGGGACTAAATCCGACGTTCTTTACGGCGTCAGAATTTTCAATAGGGTGGTTATCATGAAGATACATGGTAATATTGACGATCTTTTTGTTTCAGGTGTATAGTGGTAGATCCATGTTTCATCCATTGTCATATACCGATGCAGAAAATCCTTTTTGCCTCGCTTGAACAGCTCCAAACAGCACTCTGAATTCTCGACGCGTTGCTGTTTTTGGTCGGGCGTGAGCAAACGCGGCACCCACTTCAACAACTTACGCATCCCCAAAGATTCATGCAAAATTGTTAACACACTACCTTTTTATATTTTTAAGATGTCAGCTATCTCACGCAACTTTAATTTATGAGCGCTCCAAACTATTTTGTGAAATTTTGTTATCTTTTCTGGAACAAGTGCTGATATTGGACGACCAGAGCGTTCAGCGTCATCAGTGTTTGCATGGCAGAGCTTATATTCGCATACCAGTCAATGATTGTTGATTTCCCTGGTGCAGAGTCCCTATAACGCTCATCAAGCCGCTGCTTTGCTTCAACGGTATTTTTCCCATTAAAAAGTAATGTTTGAATAACACTCGAAACTCTTTTTCATCCAATGTTTTGAAAATGATAAAAGTTGTTTCATTAAAACCACTGTAACTTCTGAACTAAGCGTCAGATTGTCACAAAATTTTGACACTTAACATTTAAAGGTTGGTCATATAATTTTATTTCCTGTAATTTGATACTGAAGCTCAAGTTAAGTTTTCAAATATTGTAGATTTGAATTACATTTTCTCAAAGTTACTAAATTTGTTATTGATTTCAAATAAAAAAGGAAATTCAATTTACGTACGGGTCTATTAGCCTTAAGGAACACATTCTCACCATGACATTCGCTCTCGATTTTCTGTATACATTTCTTAAACTTCAAAAAATTTAACTTCTTCCAAATATCTAAAAAAAGAACAAAATTCGTAGAATGTTTTTAGGCAAACAATTTTTTATTTTAACATTTATTTTGTATCTCAAATATCCCTAGCGGACCCGGCTGAGAGAACGGTCAGAGTATTCTCTTACCTCACATTATTATGGCTGAGAACGATTAAAAAAACATTTAAAACATTGCAATTATGATTCCGTGGCAAAATTTGGAATAGAAGGTGTAGTAATAAATACAATAATTTTATTTTCCAGCGATAAAAACTAGGAAAACATCATGTACCTGTCACTGATGGCAGTGCAATGGTTCACCATTTGCCGAACGTCTTCACCAATAGATAGCCGCCACGGTGGAGAAGTTCCGCCAATTGTGAATCATTGCACTGCCTTCAATGACAGGTATACGATGTTTTTCTAGTTTTTATCCCTGAAAAATAAAACTATTGTATTTATTTCTACACCTGCAAATTCAAATTTGTTCGCAGAATCATAATTGCAATGTTTAAAATGTTTTTTTATCGTTCTTAGCCATAATAATGCGAGGTCAGAGAACGATCAGAGTATTCTCTGACCGTACTCTCAATGGGGTCTGCTAGGGATTTTGGTTAAAAAATGGAATTTTTGATTTTCAATATTTAAAACCAGAACATAAAATATACATCTTATCAGAAAATGTCCTACTAAGAATTAGTAGACCTCATTTAGGCAAATTTATTTTCCATCTCAACTTTTTTTTCGTATGTCACATATTTTGTTTAAATAATGGAATTTTATAATTTTAATCGTATTTTTTTGAAATTAAAATAAAAATTTAATTCTGGATTTTCAATTGTATTCTTCTAAATTAGAAAGAAAAAAATACATCTTATGACAAAATGTTATTGATTAAACTTGTAGATCTTGATGTAGTAAACAATTATGTATCATAACTTTTTGTTCGTACATGTTTCGTATAATTTATCTGGTGAATGGAATTTAGATATTGACTTTTTTCAAGTTTTAACATACTTTTAATTCCCTAATTTAGGTTTAATCGAAAAATATTATTATGATAATTAGTAGAGATTTATGAGCACTATCAGAAACCAGTATTGGAATTTTGGATTTTTTTAAAAACGCAAAAAATGCTCTTATTTCCACAATTTTGCTCAGATTCGGCTGGTTAACGAACTCGTCCTTACTTTTTCGGCTCCGATAAAGTATGCCAAAACTCAATTCAATCCGATGATTCTATTAAGAGTTATCGAGTATATGACGTACTACTAGAGACAGATACTTTCGTAAAAACCATTTTTTCAAACTCAGGGGGTCTTAAAACGTAAAGATTTGATGAAAATTTCGAAAGTCATTTTCCACATGAAAGTAATACCTTCTTATATGATGAGAATATAAAAATAAATATTAGCATTAGAAAATTAAGCAGATTGAGAAATAACCGATGAATACACTTATAAAAACAATAATTCTGGAAATTTGAGTAAACAGATAAAAGCCAGTGAAAATTATTCAAAGCATTAATTTTTTCACATTTTAAGAATGTCAGAGATCAACGTTGAAAGAAATGCAAAAATTTCAATTTAATTGTATTAGACTTCAAAAATCAGTATAAAATTGAAAATTTGTAATATTCTCTCTAGTATGAAATTTCATGCAAATAATCAGTTTTTCTCTGAAGGTCGTAATTACAGTGAAAAATCAAGACGGAGTGACAATTTCGTTTTTCTAGTCTTACTTGCGTAGAAAAGCGATTTCGCGCGACATTGTGAAAAAGAGCAGTCGCTGCTAAGACGTTCAGTTATCGTGGCACGTTCGTTAAAACGATATTACACGGATTTCTTACTCGACAAAAGCTCATGAATGTAAGTCTGGCGTTTTTCACCTCCCGGGTAAAAAGGATTTTCTGAGAACGGAAAATTGGGCGATTAAAATATTTGCTTTCATAACATGTTATTATGAGATCACGTTCCTCTTATTTATTTTACGAATTCAGAAACTAGAAATTAAACAGAGTAAAAAATCGAAAAGGAAGATATATTTTATAATCTAAATATTTACGAGTTCGCATTTTCATATTATTTTAAAAACATGGTGTTTTAAAATTCCCGATTGATTCTGGATTTTCTTTTCACCGGTCAAATGTTTAGAAAGTAATTACGTAAGTTCAGCTAAGTTCAATCTAAACTCAGAAGATAACTAGAAAAATCTTCAATTATAAAACAAACTGGCTTGGAATCTTTTCTAAATCTAAATCGGTTAGAATTTAAAAAAATTTTAATCAGTGACTGACTACTTGCTTTTCAATCAATAAAAAGTGATTAAATTTCAGTTAAAAATGATTTATTATCTGTTACAAGTAACTAATTGTAAGACAAAAAGTCAGTTACTGATTGAAATTCTTGAAAATTCTAACCGATTCAGATTTAAAGAAAAGATAGTGATAAAATTAAAAATACTTTTATTTTATGATTTCCTAGCTAACATTTTATTCTTCCGTTTTTTCTTCAATATTTTATACCAAAATTATTCTTCTTCTAGTTTTATGCTCTCTTGATTTCCTAATTCTCCATATTTCAAATTTTCACTCGAAACTTTTATGATAAATTAATTACAAAAAAAATGTATTTTTTATCATCAATTTTACCAAAAAATAATGCAAAGTAATGTATTAAATAATGTTTATCTTAAAAGACAGATCTAAAATTATCACATCAGCTAATTTATCTCGAAAATGAAATGCCTGCAATGTTAATTAACATCCTTTTAAATCCTTTGCAGCATTAATATTTCTCTTATTTAATCCAAGCTTTTATTTAAAATCTGAGTAAATGCAGTAGAGAAATTTGTCAGAGCTCTCGAGATGTGAAGTATAATTTTGCATATAATAAATTGTGTCATCAGGTGTGAATTTGTTTTTATCGAGTAGTTCACAATTCTATTCTTGTTGGAATGTGACATGTCCCAGGCATGGGATGTAGTTACAATTGTTAAATGTTGGAAATATTGAGTTGACAAGAGCGTACAAGCTAGCTGCCAGTTTTATGTATTGGAGCTGGAACTGGAGTTGGACCATCTCTCCTGGATGACGAGAGAGCAAGAATATCACTGGTGATGTCGACAGAAGGTAGATAAATTCTGCTTCGAATGTAAATAGAACACGCGAAAGGTCCCTCAAACACGGGATTCACAGTTTTACACTTTAAAATGTAAACCACGAAGTGTCCACATTTACATATTGAAAATAGTCCAGTCTGAAAGGAAATTCTTGTCCTAGAGAATAACTTCGTTTTATCTGTTACATTTAAAACAAAATTTATTCGAATGGGAGACGTCACATCAGACACTTAAGTAAAAAAACAAAAGAAATAAATTTCAGAACGTTTCGAAGTCGTTTTGAATTTCTTCATAAAAAATTTATTTTTCAATGGTAATACAAATAAATTTTGAACATAATATTGCAAAAATTTAATGGAGAGTCAAAGTTCCTTTGAAACGTTGTGTTCTCTAATCTGAATCAGTGAAAATTTCACTGGATTGACATAAGTGATATTCAGTGGTAATCAGTCACTTTTCACTGATTTTCAGTGACAAATGACTAGTTTCCTGAAGGTTAAGTCACTTTTTAAAATCGAATCATTAATTCAATTCTGCCGGATCAATTAGTAATTTTTCTTTTACTGATTTCACTATTTTTCAGTGGTTTATAGTGACAAATCACTGATTTAGATTAAGAGAGTGACTTGCAATCTGTGAGATTTAATTGAAATTGACACAAATTATTCATTGATACTTTCGGTACTTGTCAGTGAAAAAATGTATGACTTTCTTATTAAAATTCCACTAAAAATTCACTGTTTTTTACTCAATATGAATCAGTTACAAGTGAATCAGTAAAAATAACCATTATCTGGTTTTATTGACAAAACCGTGAATTTTTCTGATTACAGAGTGATTTTAATTGATTAGTCAGTAAAAAATCGCTACTGACCAGTTTCAGTGACCCACTTTTCTTAATTTAAACCAGTATTCTTTACTAATTTAATCCAGCGACTCTTTTTGAGCTACTCAATCCTAGGATTTTGACTAATTTCTCCGTAAATTTGACTGAATATATCAAACTAACTGAGTTGCTAGAAATAACTCATTGTATGAAATTAAGAAAACGCCCCCTCACAATCTAAATCAGTAGAAAATTAATTTAATCATAATAAATAACCTATCGTATGCTAAGCAATCAATCATTTTTAATTAACAAGTAGTACAAAATTACTTTAATTACTTAGCACAGAATAAACTGAATGCACAACTGATTTTAACTTAGCCAATTTTCGACTCATCCTTAATTAAAGAGTAAATTATACTAATTACTTTATTAGTACTCTAATTTTTACTAATTCAGTCCGTGATCAAAAAGTAATGAAATTACTACAAATTGAATTAATAGAATGTTATTCTGAATTAGTATAAAACCGATAGATATTCCCACTGAAGCAGTAGTAAACGATTTTTTACTATCTTAATTAGCATTTTTCTGCAACCTGAGATTATAAATTATTTTTAAGCGATTTGATAAATGTTCCTATTTGTGCAACGTGGTATATCTTTTCTCTAAATCTGAATTATTGAAAAGTGTGTCACTAGTGAACATTCCTATTATTGACTACCCAAGTGCGAAGTTAGATACGGCCCAACACTGGCCCAGCATCGCCAAAAATTTGCCGAAGATCGGCTGCCAATATCGTGCTGTTTCTGGACTGATAACTCCGGTATGCACTTGGCTGCCAATGCTGGCCCAAACTCTGGCCACCAGCATCTTGTTTTCGGCACAACAACGGGCCAATGCTGTGCCGAACTCTGGTTTTCTCACTTTCAGGATGGTTTGCCGTGGTAAAAGTGACACATGGCCCAGTAATGTGCCGTCCATGAGCCCGACTCTGGCTCTTCTACTTTCAGAACTGGATGCCATAGTAAAAATGACAATCGGCCTTGTATAGGGCCGTTACTGTGCCAATTTTGGGCTTAAGGCCGGTAAATTTAAACAATCGACAAAGGCCGCCGTCGTCGACCCAGCACTTGACCGATACAAACGGCGACACTGGCCCAATAAAAATAGCCGTCTCTTGGCTGCCGAGATTGGGCCAATATTGTGCCGTATTATCACCTTTGGCAATTCGCACTTGGGTAGTAATTTTTTTACTTATTGCTTTTCAAAAAATGAATATCTACCAGAGGAATTAATAGAAAATGGTGAATAATTAGTTAAAATGTTCACTACAGTTAATTAGTGACTCACTTTTCATAAATTCAGATTTAGAGGTCCTCAAATATAATATACTTTTGAAATTCTAAATTAAGTATTTTTATCTGTTTTTGTTATAGGGTATAAACATCAAGTTAAAGTTATACAACTTCTTCACATATCGCTCAAGTTTGCTCTGTTCGTTTGCGCACAGTTAGAATTTCTAATATAGCGTTCCTAGATCCTGGAGTAACCAGTATCTAGTGGTTCACGTACTTATACATACTCACATACAAAGCCTGGAGCAAACCACCAGAACAGGAATTGCCCGACATGGTGCAGATATTTCCTTGTACTTCCCTCCCTTCTCTCTCACTTTGCCTCTTCATCTCACTTCTACCCTTACAAGAGGAGCAATACTCTCCGGCAGGATATCATTGCTTTACCGTGGCTCCGTACTGAAATTAGTTTTCAGGATTATTTCGCGCCGGGAGTCCGTTGCGATTGCCTCTTACGTTTGTATCCTCGTGCGAAGTACCTTTTCCGATGCACATCATTCTACTTCCTACTTCCTCCTTCCTAATTTCAGACTCTTTCCTTTTCGTCTGTTATATCCTATACTGACGATTAGTTAATCTCTTCAGGATCCCATAATTTTACCATTAATCCTTTTATATTTAATAGATTTTATTCTCTTCAAATATCAATAGTACTATCCTTAGAAACTCAGTAATCCAATTTTCCAACTAATTTTCGGGGATTTTCGCATAAAAATAGTTAGTAATGAACACCAGTCAATATCATAGAGAAAGGTCAGAGTGGAAAATTCTCTATCCGTCTGAATATGGTTTATTCTGATATATGTTCACTACCCTGGCGAAAAGTTCGGATTGAAATTCAATCTGAGCGTATCAGAGCTATGCCAGACGCTTCAGTCAGCCAGGGTTCGGTAGGAGTGGGGGAGTATATGAGGTATATGAAATATATGAGGAAAGTTAAATATGAAAATTTACAAGAAAAGAAACAATTACAATATAAAGATTTAGTCTGTGTGTATGTGTGTAAATGAATATAAAATAACAGATGGTATCCAGAGGGCCGAGGGTACTGGTGTGTCGGTCGGTCAGTCGGTATATTTGTCCGGAGAGATGGTTAGGGTTACGTTCACAGTGGGTCCACTCATATAGGAGAAAAGGGGAACAAATTATAATGTTTGCTATCATCAAGTGGTGGCGCTATTGTCGCTACCGATGTTATTTTTAAACTGTTGTAACCATAGCAACCATATCATTGCCAGTTGAAATAATACAGCCGATGCTCATTTTACTTAACTACCGTTCGAAGCACCTCAAGCATCGTTGACATATTTATACATTTCAGGTTAACCCACTGACGCATTGTGATGCCCTGTCGTCGACAACGTTTTACTTAACTCCTTACTATTCCCTATGTAACGCTTATTGATATTCACTTTGGGTAAATTAGGTATTCATCAAATTCATTTTACCCGACTAGGATTTAATAAATGTTCAAATGTCCTTAAGTCCCAAGTTTACTCGACAGAGTTGAGTAAAATTACTTCAACTATTTTTCTCCGTGTAATAGTACAGTATTTAACTGTTCATTGTGATTCACATTTAAAAATTCTTCTTGTATTTTTATTCTTTCACAAATTATGTTCAACTTTAAATCATTTAAATTTATGGAATGGATTTCATACAATATATTTCAAAATTTTCCGCTCTTTAGAATTGCATTGATATTAGTTGTTGCTATCAAAACTTGGCGGCGCTGATGTTCATTTTCACTTTTTTAAGTACCCTCCTAAAATGCATAGTAGTGGCCGCTCTGTGTTTACGTTCCCTCGGTGAGAACCGGGTGAGGCATGAATCAGGTTTGCCTGACGTCACGCACAGCCCCCTCGATCCCTGGTCGATGGCTTCAGCCATTGGTGGGGGTAGCTGCGCACGCAGCTCGACGGTCGGTGAGGGTACTCACGTGAGTAGCGGCCGTGGGAGTACCCCTCCGAACACCGCGGTAAGGGTGCGGTGGTGTAGCGCATATACACGGTTCGTTACAAATTAGAACCAAATTTTCAATCGGAAACAATTCGAATCATTCAGTGCTTGTGTCACATCAGAAACGCGACACTTCTCTTCTCAAAATATTTCCTCCTTTTATGTCAGGATCAGAAGGATTCTTTCTAAGGGATGAGGAATAGGTCAGTGAAAAGGAAGGATTTAATTATATGAAATATATTTATTAACATAAAATAGTCGGTAAGTAAGCACTATGGAAATGGTAAAAATATAAAAGATTCAAAATTGATTGTAATTACACTAGGTTGGAAGTAAGTTAGTTATGATCGAGTCCAGTGGGTTGAATATTGTAACTTGAGCCCTCACTTCGTAGGTGTTGATATGAGTCTTAATTAGACTGTAAACTTTGTGGTCCAGCCGGTTGGGATGGTTGATTTCTGATCCCGCTTATTCTAGAGGATTCTCTAAGGCGATTACTCTTCACTTTTTACTGTCGTTGAACTCGTAGACCTTATGTCGTAGTGTCGATTTTACTGAATTAAAACTGGACTAAACTAAACTTGCGGTGAAAAGATCTGATGAGACTGGACTAGACTGGACTGACTTCTATTGGAACTTTCGCTTTTTATAGGATTTTGAAAGATCAACTATGACTAGCTACATGCTATGACGAGTTACATGTTATTACAAGGTAGATGTAGTGACTCTTATATGTGTGATAAGTGCATGTACCGTAGGGCTTCATTCACCTTCTCTTTGGGTCAGTCAATTTGTTATTTTGTTTGGGTATTATAACGACACGTGGTAATTCCATATTGATCATTCCATTGATCTGTAGATCTGGCTGTAACCTGCGTCGATGAAATCACGCACACGGTAATGCTATCTTGATCCCTTCATTGGTTTCTTGATCTGTTTGTAGCTTGAGGCAGTACACGGAAAAAAAAGTACTGGGAAATTTACATGACAGAGTGCTCGACTTTCACATACGTTCAAAAGTTACTTAAAACTAGAAGTACCGTTCTTGTACAATTAGATCAATAGTCCGTGAAAATTCTGAGTACGCAAAATGTATAATTTCTATGCACTCGTGCATGAAAACTTCAAAGCCAGTCAATAAAATTTTTATAGACTATCAAAGTCAATAAGAAAAAAAAAACGATTTTCACAAACTACCTTTTTTTTAATACTTTAATCTCTTTCATTGTTTCGATGAAGTTCTAAGCTTTATCATAGAAAGTATATACCAGGGGTGTTAGTTGAAATTTGCCGGTTTTACTCATAGATGTCGCTAGGGATATGTATACATTTCTATGATTTGGCATCTATATCATATTTTTCTATGGGCAATAACCTTCAAAAATACACAATTACATTCTGCCAAAATAATAGCATCATAGTTGTTTACCTCAGTGAATATGTCGAGTTTCGTTCCAAGTAAATCGCATTTGCGGCATTCGTTGCTTTTCTTATTTCATCAAAAGAAAAAGGCAGTTGAAGCTCATCTATTGCTTGTAGAAACTTATGGTGAACATGCTCCAGTGATTAGAACATGTGAGACATGGTTTCGTCAATTTAAAAGTGGAGATTTCGATTTAACAGACAATGAACATCCTGGTGCAGCGAAAAAGTTCGAAGACGAGGAATTGCAGGCGTTATTGGATGAAGAACCAACCCAATCGCAACAACAATTGGCACAAACACTAAATATGACCTGAGGAGTAATTTGCCAACATTTAAAAGCTATGGGAAAAATCCTGGAGTATGGAAAATGGGTAACACACCAACTGAACGATAGACAAATGGAAAATCGAAAAACCATTTGTGAAATGCTGCTTCACCGGTTCGAAAGGAAATCTTTTCTGCATCGAATTGTCACGGGGGACAAAAAATGGATTTATTTCGAGAACCCGAAGCGGAAAAAATCATAGCTTTCACCTGGTGAGGTCGGCCCATCGACTCCAAGGCCAAATCGCTTTGGCCGTAAGACAGTGCTCTGTGTTTGGTGGAACCAGTGTGGTGTGGTGTACTTCGAGTTATTAAAACCTGGTGAGACGGTAAATACGGATCGCTACCGACAACAAATTATCAATTTGTATCATGCGTTGATTGAAAAACGTCCGACTATCACCTTTTCGCATCGATGGGACACTCACTTGCAGAGCAGCGCTTCGCCAATTTTGAAGAAGTCGAAAAATGGCTTGTCGAATGGTTTGCCTTGAAAGAGAAAAAGTTTTTTTGGAATGGTATCCATGATTTGCCTGAAAGATGGGCAAAATGTGTAGAATCCAATGGTCAATACTTTGAATAAAAATTTTTTGAGATTTCCTTGAGAATTAAGTGTTTTCTTTATTGAAAAAACCGGCAAACTTCAACTAACACCCCTGGTAGGATCTTCGGAAAAATTTGTCCTGTCCAAAAGTCGAGGACTGTCAAGTAAATTTCCCAGTACTTTTTTTTTCCGTGTAGAGTCGCGGGACGTAATAGATCTAAACTTTAATAGGCTTCTTGATTTTTTTGTTTCAGATGCCTGTGTGAGGAGCTAGAAATCGGGAAAATTGACTTATCGAATTTGGACTGTCAGAAATCCGGCCTTATAAATCCAAATATTATTGATATATTAGGCTAAAAGAAATTCGTTTTATACTTCACGAGTACCTTAATAAACCACAAAACTTTTGGAAGTGTTCGTTATTTTTTTCATCCCTGAAAAAATACCCTAATTTTCGGGCTGTTATACGGGATTCCCCCCTTAATTTAAAAGTGGGTCTAAATTCCCGAATTGAAAATGTTCTTCAGATTGATTCTTATTAGTTCTGATTGGTTCGGGCATAGTTTTCGAATTGTCGTAAGGTATCTCGGAGTAGGCCGAATTATTTTCCTGTTTAAAATTTTCACTAGGAATTAATCTCTTCACTGTGGATGACGTCTATAAACGTTATAAAATTCATTGAGTTGGCGGATTTGGATGAAAGTTGGTACTAGGGGATTATTTGGGTCGCTGAATACGAATTTGAGATTTAATATCGACATCAGATACGTTTTCAGTGAACCATAAAAGCCCTTAGTACCGACTCTCATTGAAATCCACCAATTCATTATGTTTTTCCAAATTTTGATTCGCCATATTGGGTCAGCCATTTCGGAATTTAAAATTTTGCCCTCGAATTCGTATTCAACGACCCAAATAACCCCCTGGTACCAATTTTCATCCAAACCCGCGAACTCGTTGGATTTTTCAAAATATTTGGTCACCTTATTGTATCAACCATTTCGAATTTTGACCCCGAATTCGTATTCAGCGACCAAAATAATTCCTTAGTACCAATTTTCAATCAAACCCATCCAGTAGAACGTCCCGCACATTTTGGGCCCACCTTGCGATTTTCGGTCTGCACAATGAAGGGGTTAAAAATAAGATTTTATTCGATTACTGCACTCTCTCTGTCTCTCTAAATCTTCCCAATTGAAAGATACTTGAAAGAGAAAAAAAATCCTTCATAATTTATATATAATATATAATTGTATATATAATTTATATAATATATAATTATTAAGATTCTAATTTTTCCTTTCTATTCGTAGAAATTTATAATGAAAATAAAATTACTGGAAGTTCGAAGGATTTAAGGCTTTATTAGATTTCATAAATTCAAGTAAGCGTAATTGAAACATTATCCTTGTCGAGAACATCAAGAATTTATCTTATCTTCTCTGTTCTCGTGAATTTAGAACATGTAACCTCCCAGAACTCATGTTTCAAGATGTCTCTACAGTCTACATTCTGAATCCCCCCCCCCATCTATTCTTATGCATTAAGCTCTTCACCCCATGTCGCATTGAGTTTCCGAAGGCAAATTTGCGACCGAAGATTTAATGTTTCATCAAGTTTCCAAGTTACCAACTGCTACTTGAACGCCTTTTACTATTTCACTCCCAAAACCAATTATTATGCTTATGACGTTAAACAATGTCTACTATATAAACCTAATGGGGAATTAATTCATCACGACCTCTTCATATCATAGATCCTCGTACTTACTATAATGAAGAATAGAAAATTCAAAATCAATCCAACAGCAAAAAAAGTGTAAAAATATTGATTAGACTTGAGTTCATAATAGAAACAAGAGAAATTAACTTGAGAGCAGAGCAATTCGCTCTTGCTTTCATATTATCATTTGTCTTTGTCATTATGTTTTATTATTTTTGGTTGTAAGTATCATTTATTAATTGACGTTTTTAATAATAAGAAGATGTCAAATCTAATTAAGTGTAATTTTTAAACATATTACATTTTGAATATGAATAAGGATGTAAATTACTACATGAGAAATTATACTGATTTAGAGAATACTCCTTAAGATGCTGCCAGAAAGGGATGCAAAACGTTGAGTCCTAGGTGGAAATTTACAACAGGCTTGGTACCGCACCAGTACCGCAGAAGGATTTGCAGTACTGGCCCGGTACTAGCATAAGTACGGCCTACCACCGGCGCGACTCCGTAAGGTAAGGTGGCTAGAAGTTGTCCATCGGTACTGGCGCGGTACTGGACATCGGCATAATGCCAGCACTGAAATCTGTACTGGTTCAGTACTGGCATTACCTCGAAGTAGGTTGTTAGCCGACACTTGGTCTCAGGACTGGGGCTGTACTATGCTAGTAACTCGCCAACCCTCGGCCCAGTACCAAATGTCCAGAACAGATTTCAGATTCATCTTTTAGGATTAAGTTCGACAATTTCTTTCGCATTATGATTTGATTCATTCGGATTAGACCATTGGATCGATGAAACAACCATACTACATGACTAGGTTTCAGTGAACGAATTTTTCAGATAACTTATTTAGTTTACAAAATATGTTTCTAAAAATTTTTTAAATAAAAGAAAAAACAATGTAGGATATCTATCAACTTGATTTTGTATAAATTTTACAGAAAATTGTTTATCAACTTTAATTAACGATAACTCTTATATATTTGTTTTGCTTGAAAAGTGTTTTGTCAAAATTTCTGATAAAACAAAATTAACAGATTTTCTATTTTGCCTTCTATTATATTTCCTGAATTAGAGAAAACACATTTCGTAAACTATTAAAATTCTGTCACCTGGACCGAGAAAAGAAATTCACTTGATCTAACCAAATCATTTTGTCAAGTAAACAAAGATCTTTGGTTAAGTCAAACAAAATTCGGTTAAGTCGAATAAAATATTTTTTGAATTTAGCCAAATTGTAACAAAAAAAAACCACCTTTGGTTTTACGAAACAAATTCTTTGATTAAATAAACCAAAAATTTTGTTAACCGTATAATAAGAAAATTCTTTGGCTGATCCAACTGAATTTTGTTTGGTAACCAGATATTTTCCCGAGTCTGGTTCGATTGATGAACTCCATGAACTCAAAAAAAAACAAGTGTCTTGAAAAAATAATTGCACTTTTAACTCAGAACTCCAAATTTTTCATTTTATCTTTCTTTTTCCTCTCAAGATTGAAAAAAATGATAATAAATAAAATTATTTCCGCACGATAACTTGCGAAAATTTTTTACAGGTTTATATGAATTCCTACAAGTCGACACCGGAATTTGGGTTCAAGAATGATCCAAGGGTCTTTTTGATAGCTATGATTTCGTGTTCCATGCTATAAAAAAACAGCCTCACACATAGGCTTGGTAACTCGTAATGTTTGCGTTTTCGTGCGATATTCAATTTAGATTTAAAAGGTGCGTTACCGGTGAAATGGTCGTAAACTCCCTCTAAAAAATGTTTTGCAGGGTCGATGCGAAAGTCAAGAATTCGTTTTAGCTTCGCCTTGTACGTAAACCATATATTCTTGACTATCAAGTCAGGTTGTAAAAATAATGGCATGTAATAAGAAACTGTACTTGAAACCATGTTGCTTTTGCAAAATAATTTTCAAGAGTAATAAACCTCTCACTAATTGGCAAGTAATTACATAATTTTTATTATTCATCGTAAGGAAAAAATGGCACACGCAATTTCCAGAAATATGTTTACGTGCAATTTTTTTAACAATTATGTTAAATAATAAAAAAGTGTTACTTATTAGCTTAAGAACAAAATTATAACCCTTCACACTCTCAACATAAACTTTTTTTCCCTGGTTTCACAATATACCTACTATTACGCATTTAAATAAAATTTAAAAATCATAAAATAAAAAAATGTTTTTAGAATCAAATGAATTTAATTTTTTAAATCTATTAATTCCATGGATCAATCAGACAACGTGACTTAATTATACATTTATTCGTTCACGTAAGATAACTTTTTTATTCTACAAAATATCATCAAAATTTGGAAAATACTACGCTCTAAGAAAAGTCCATTGATCGTAAAATTACGTTCCTTTCAGAATGCATCGATTGAAATTAAGCAGATTCCTTTTGTCTATCAACAGAATCGTTTCGCTGTTGAAAAACTCATCTGTAAAATGCAAAAATAAAATAGTTTACATTTAATAAAATCTGAAAATTTTTCTCTGTTCCAAAAAAAAGGACCGGAATAATTATTATTCGTCTCCCGAATATAATAAAATAGAATTGTAATGAAAAGCGAAAAAATCTAAAATTTGTCAATGAAATTGAAAAGAATTTTAGCGATATTTTAAAATGTGAATAGATTTTAATTTTATAGTTTGAAGTATTTTCATGAAATTCAAATTTATAACTAAACAGTGATAAAAATTTGAAACACGATCTGTAATACAAATTTCAATTTATAATAAAGAATAATTTCAAAATAGTAATGAAAAGAAATGTCGACATTTAATGTTTTCATGGAAATTCACACTAATATGATTGATAAAATTGATTAAAGACATTTTTTGAATGGATTTTGAAAATACTTAACATAACATTATACAAACCAAGTCGTTCATATTTTTTTGCATATTTATGTATATAATATCATTATAAGTAAATATTGAAGTTATATTTATATCGTATATTCAAATTTTTCAATATAATTTTATAATTTTATTTGCAATGTTTATTTAAACTATAATTACACACACTCATTTTTTTATGTATAATTTTTTATACAATTATTCATTTTATGAAATAAACAGTTGCTTTTTATTTGCATAAAAATATCTGGATTAAAAATTATTAGTAAAATTTTTACTATAGAATTCATTGCGAAATTTAAAATGCAACAAAGTTTAAAAATTATTTTGATAAAAGTTTTTCAAAATTATATTTTATGGACTATAGACTTTCAATTTTTACACATCTTGAAAAATTTGTAATGCAAGGAAAGTTGTATCTTAAAAATTCTTTATGCTAAAATCTAAGACGGATCGTTAATATACTATTGATAATGATCGATTTGATATTGGCATTTGACAAAGTTAGGCTTGTGTACATTTCTTACAGATTATATCATACAATTTGTTTTCTTTTATCCTCGAAATCATATTTCATTTGTTAGACAAAGGCTTTCATTTCCAGACCAAAGGAAATACTTTGACAGTAAAAAGATAGTATTTGAAACGACAATGCTTTAACTGTTAACAAATTTCTTATCATGCCAATTTTGAACAGAAAATCCTTTAATAATGAAGGAAATCGTTTGGCAGTCAATAGTCTGTTTTGAAAGTGTAACAAAAGAGAATAAAGCACGTCTGTTAAGGTAGTTCATCCACAAAAATTTGACCTCCGGCAAAAATAGATAATTTTGCTTTCAAGAATAGCAATAAAATTATTAAAGAGCTGATTTAAAAGAGAAAAGATTATTTTCCATGAAAAAAATCTGAAATGCAGAAAAATAATGCATTTAACAAATTTTTATTTTTGCCGAACTTTTTTCCTTGTCGCTTCATTACAAATTTTACAAAATTATTCGATTCTAATAAATCAAAAAATTGGAAACGGTTAAGTTTTAGAAAATCTTTTCCCTGAAAAAATGATCCGTGATTTATTAGAATCACATCATTTTCTAAAATTTGATATGAAGCGATAAGAAAAAAAGTTCGGGTTAAAATAAAATTTTTTAAATGCATTATTTATCTGCGTTTCAAATTTTTTTCATGGAAAATAATCTTTTTTTTTCAAACTAGGCCCTTCAATAATAATATTGCTATTCTTGAAAGATATTATAATGATATTATAATTATAATTAATAATTATAATTATAATTAATAATTAATAATTAATAATTAATAATTATAATGATTTTAATTGGGCATTAATTGAAAATTAATTAAATAACTTTAATTACTAAATGATAATAAATTAAATTAAATTCGAATCATCAGAATGATTGATTCATCTGTTTTTGTGAATGCTTTTTGACCTGTCACATTCCCTTCACTTGGAATTTTAAAAGAATCACGAACACCAAGTGCGATAATAAAAAGCGCACCTCGTAAAGTGAATTCAATTAGAAAATAATAAGAATTTTCTCACTTGAAGATAAGCGTGACATGGATGAAGATGTCAGAGAAAATAACGAGGAAGAACAATCAAAACCAAAACAGAATTTCCGTTTTTCCAAAGGTTATACGGAGGAAAAGCTTGAAGAAGAAATCAAGTACGAATTAGATTTCGAAGAAGAACTTGAAGATGATGAAGAAAATCAATATGAATCTTGGGGCAAAGAAGAATTTCGAGACGAGGAAGAAGGTTGGGAAAAATGAAACGAACATTAAAAATCGTAACTAGTAAAATTGATTATTTTCACAGATAAAATTAAATCCAAGACTGGCGCAGAAATTAATGCCCAATCGACTGAAAATACAGAACTTAAATCATCCCGAAAATCAATTTACGATCTTGACTCTTATATACCAACAACAAGTCTAGGAACTGATTATTCAAAATCGGGTGAATCTGAAGAAGTAATTGCATCTCCGGAGAAAAATATTCATTACTCACAATCGGTGGTTGGTATTAATTACTTGCAAGAAACCTGTTCTTTATAAAAATTATGATTTTTCTAATTCAAAATCTGACAAAAGGATTTCCAAGTGTATAATCACAAATGTTACATAACAGTTTTTTCAAGATGTCCCACTTTATGTAACATTTATGTACCAGTCGTAACTTTTCGCTAGGCTTCAATCATTAATTGAATTAAATTATCAACATTATAAAATACTATTAAAAATATGTGAAAATTCTCAACTTACAGTTTCTAATTTCCCAGCTTGCAAAATATATATATCTGAGAATTGTAAATCGTTTCAAGTTTAAATTTCAGAATTAAGGTAGTTTTTATCTACGAAAATTAGATCTTAGGCAACAATAGATAAATTTGCTTTCAAGAATAGCAATATTATTATTGAAGGGCTATTTTGAAAGAGAAAAGATTATTTTACAAGAAAAAAATTTGAAACACAGAAAAATAATTTTATTAATAAATTTTATTTTTGACCCAACTTTTTTTCTTATCGTATCTTACCAAATTTTATAAAACTATGCGATTCTAATAAATCATGAATCATTGTTTCAGGGAAAAGATTTCCCATAACTTCACCGTTTCTGATTTTTAAGAATAAATTCTTTAATGACTGAAATCATTAAAAAACATTTTCCAAAACGAAATTTTTATAAACAAATTGCTGAATTTGATAATTATTTATTCATTTTCGAAAATTGGAAATGGTTAAGTTGTAGGGAATCTTTCTCTTGAATGAGTGATTTGTAATGTACTAAAATCGCATAATTTTTTAAAATTTGGTAAAAATTGATAAGAGAAAAAGTTGGGGCAAAATTAAAATTTATTGATAAAATTATTTTTCCGTATTTTAAATTTTTTTCATGGAAATTAATCTTTTCTCTTCCAAAATAGCCCTTCAATAATAATATTGCTATTCTTGAAAGCAAAATTATCTATTTTTTCCTGAGGTCTAATTTTCGTGGATCAACTACTTTAAATTACTTTTTAGGATGCATCGGGGGTTGCTCGACTCGACCTATCACCTTTAACCCAAAAAATCATCGGATGTGTGGTTGGTGAAAATGTCACTACCGAATATCCATGGATTTACGTTAATAAAGAAATAATCGAGGATAATATCGATCTTCATGACGAGAGCAGTGATTTTCTGCCTATCAAAGAAGAGATAGAAAATTTTCCAGATACGAAAATTTTAATTGGTTATGCGCCTTCCTCTTCAGAATCCGGTCAATTTTATATTTGTCTCACCGAGGCTGGAAGGGATGCTATAATTCGACAGATTGAAATTCAGAGGCTCGATCAAGAAAATTACGTCCGCAACGCTATGTTTAAGGAAGGGAATAAATGGCAGGATCTTGGAAGTGGACCGGAAGTTGACGACCATATCCTTAAGAATACAAGAGCACTTATTCACACACAGGTTTGAAAGTTCCTTAAATTTGATCATTTGAAAATGATAATAAAAGTGTAATTTCTACATAATTCAATTTTCGTAGGTAGAATTTCCTCATGACGCGAAAAAGAATCGAGTGCATTTGGTGAACAGAGAAGTCGATGATCAAAGGGATGGCTACGTGAAAATTGTTCCATATCGTGAAACTTTCGAAAATATTCCAAAGGCTTTGATTAACTCATCGAATCAATTATGTTTGTATAGCAAAGAAAGCGACTCCCAAACAGTGATAAAATCTCAAATTAATGGATGGTCGCAGTATCTCTATGAATATACTCCTGTTGACATTTCAAAAATTAGTGAAACCCAAATTGAACAAATCAAGAAATGTTTAAAGCAATTCGATGATGATTTATACAGCCAGGTAAGAAAATAATGAAAATTAATTATTATTTATGAAGTCAGATAAGATGAGAAAAAGACAAATATTCAATCAAAACTATTCACAAGATACAAATCCTTTGAAATTTTCAAGGAGATTAAATATTTCTTTGAACAAATAAAAGTCGATGAACAACGGATTTCAAGATTCCAAGTTGTTTCATTTGAAGTTCCTCTTTCCCTTGGTATATTTGTAATATCAATTTTGGTTATTAAAATCTTCTTTACCTCTAGGAAGATTTTAATTACCATTACGGCCGCCTCATCAAGAGAAAATTTACTAAAATCTGCTTTCCGTTATAAACCAACATTGCGACGAGCGACAAGTACCTATTCTTTCAAGATTTTACGAGCAGCAGTAAAATAAATAGGGAACCTCTTTCTTTTCAGTATGCTCCACCAGTTTGAAACTTCCCTTTATTAATTTGGAAAATAAACATTCATCAAACGCGTGTGTCATTTAGCACTGACACATTTTGTAGTCGAAAAAAGGTTAAACAAAGACTGTTAATGATGAAGTTGAGTGTCAATTCTAGAAAATTCCTTATATTTTGAGATATTTTCATTTATTGTTTTATTTTATTTTATTTGTAATTTTTTTTTCTGTCATGTTACCTTCTTTCCCATATTAAAAAAGTTGCTACACATTGCAAGGAACAAAATAAAAAAAGAATCATGACAATTGTTTAAAAAACAAAAAAGTTATTCAAATTCAAAGAATGTCACAAAAATGTCCAAAAAACTCGAAATTTTTAGTTTAAAAATACATAAAGGTGCTGGAATTGGAAGGTCTAAACTCAAAAATTAAAAATAAGAATATTAAAGGTGGCGGATACCCTTAAGTCGTTAAAGACGAGTTTTCAGTCACATTTTCAAAACTCAAAATGGCGGATCCAATATAGTGCCCAAGATTTTTGAAAATTCAAAAATTGTGGTTCCTTGCGAGTGTCAGTTTTAAGCTGATCATGTAAAAGATGTTTTAGTTCACTGAAGACTAATTTTTCAAATTCAAAATGTCGGAACCAATATGGAATCTTTGATCACAAAAAATACAATAAAATGTCCGATTTCTATAAAACTCAATTACGAAAAAAATTCAAAAATTTTGCGAATTTTTTTGAAAGGGATTTCTAGAAGGTTCCTAAAGTAGTTAAAATCGACTTTTCAGACAGATTTTCAAAACTCAAAAAAGCATATCCAATATAGCATCAGTAATAACAAAAATGTCACCTTTCCATAAAATATTATATAAAAAGATTTTTCTAGTCCTTGAATACAAATTTAAAGTCCAAATTGCAAAATTTGAACTAACAAACCCAAAATGTCTGCTAAAATTTACGAAAAATGCAATAACTTGACCAATTTGTATGAAATTTGATATTAAGAAGTTTTTAGGATCGCTAAAGACGAATCTAAGACAAAAATCCGAAATTTAAAACAAAAAACCGAATATAGTGGCTGCAATTATCGGAAATGCAATGGAGTGATCATTCAAAATTTTGTCTGTATTATATTATATTAAATTCTATAACATCGGACCTCAAATTCGCATTCAGCGACCAAAAACTCAATGGAGATCCGCATATCTATTGAATTTCATGGAAATTCTCATCGACATATTGGACACGCCATTTCCAAATTTTGTAATTTAGACCCAATATAATCGAGGACCAAACAATATTGAGTTACATCTAAATCGATGAATATTTTGATCTTGCATTTTTCGCTTATTTGGTGCTGATTTCTCGTGCCAAACTAATTAGTTCACAATAGACACCCATAGTTGTTAGGTGTTTGTTATATAACAGTTCTATAAAAATGTACACGTAGAGAATTTATTGACGAAACATTACCCAAAAACTGAGGAAAACGGGGACACAGAGACATTTGGGAAAAGTTTAAAATAATTTTGGGCGTTTATTAAAAAAAAAATTCAAAATAATGCTCCAGCAGTTGAGTAAACTTTCAAAGCGTAGAGTAAAAATTTAATAGAAATGTAATAATTAGCATGAGGAGTGTTTTTACATAATTTATGTGCCTCCGGTGCATAAACTTGATTTTACGCTACAGTAGCGTAATGTTGTGTATTGCGATACAGAGGAATGTAATGTAAAAATTGAACTGCGCATGCGCCTATTATGATACAGCGGAGCGTAAACTTCTTCTTATCCTTCTTCTTCTTCGTACAGCGTCGGCACCGTACTGACAAAGCCTTGTACATTTGAACTACGCATGCGTCTATTACAATACGCTACTACTACACAAGATCGAAAAAATCAAAATGGCCGGAAATATTCGCGAAATGTGAAGTGAGATGGGCGATAATCACGGCAATTTCGACCTTTTTAGATTGGATTCGAGTGTACGCATAAAAACTCGTATATGCGCCGAAGTCACATAAAATAGAATATGTGCCAATGCACACAATTCGGGTAATTAAGAGACTCGCTTAAAATGCTCGCAGCACTGATCGCGCCTCGGCTTCGTCTCGGCTTTGTCTCGGCTTTGCCTCAGCTACGCCTACGCCTCGGCTTCCGTCTCCTGCGAGCATTGTCGCTCGTTACGTAATAACCCTCATTATGGGCCTAGACACATAATATACTATTATTAAATTTTTCATTGCAAGAAATTGTATCTTAGACGAAAGTTATTAGGTATGAATTTCCTCGGGAGCCTTCAAAATTTTGATCCATCACTGGCAGACTGTGGGGCACCTACAATACTTGACCCGGCTATGAATTCCTCACAAGCGCTAATATATTTTCCCAGTTAGTATAAAAAGACAGTTTGAACCTTTAGACTCAGCGAGAAGCGAGCGATATTTAGACGTGTAGCGGTGCATTAGTATAGTGTGTATATAAATATATCTTTCCTCTAATTGAACGGGTTGTGTGTACGAACCACACTATGGATGTCCCATTTGAATATGTCGCAAAATTTTGAAGGTCGAGATTGTTGTTTTTCTTTTTGTTCTGACTGCTTCAGCTTCCCCAACAGTAGCTTACGATTTACTCAACTCGGGCGTAAACTTTTAGCCACACGTCGATATTACATTAATCTATTTTTGAGTACGTTTTCTAATGTTTTTATTAAACTGTACTGCATTGCAGTTTACGTTTCACTTATCTGTGAGATAAATTTCCACCATCAGTTCAATTACTTTTTATAAGACTGTACGTTAAATTCTCACTTTTTTGGTTAAAAAAATCTTAATGTCTATTGAAGATTAACAGAATTTATTTTACTCAACTGTAGGTGAAAATTTATTCAAATGTCCTTATGTCCCCTTTTTGCTTAACTAAGTCAAGTAAAGTCTCACCAAATAATTTTCTCCATGTGGTTCCATAAGTGTCACAATTACAGAACTGCTATGTAACAATTACGTAAGAACCGCGAGTTGACACTCATTCTTAAATAAGAATCCTTCCAAGTTGAGACCACCTTTGTTAAAAGGTTTAAGAAATCCAAATCCACGTAGGATTTTATCTAATAAAATCTGGATGGATATAAGTAAAGCCCCTTTTTTCCAAGTTGCACGTGTCAGGGTTTCATAAGTAAGGTCACGTGAAATCTGTAAATCGAAAACTGACACTTTTTTTCTCTCTTTTACCCTCTACCGTAATAAAGTAAGAGCGTAATAGATTTTCCCGTGCCCTCATTTTGTCCAGCATTATCTTTCCCACCACGAAGCTACTTCTTTCTGACCCTACTCGTCCTTTTTGCACACATACTATATAGCATATAGCCACGTTACTTGAATCGATTGGCGTAGGTGCTGTTGAACGCCGCCTGGGACATTTACACCGACGATTACGCCAAACTGAGTCACTCTAAGGAAAAGAGCCGACCACCAATGACAATCGTTTACAGAGAGCATCAAAATTATTACGATGGTAAAATCTGTATGAACAAGGTTGTTAACGACCTCTCTTGGCATCCATTTTGGACTGGTATTGCAGCCTGTGCTTACGTAGATTATGCCAAGGACTCTAAGCTTACTGGTCCTAACAGTAATAACAAGGTATAATAAGTAACAACTTATAATAGTTAGAGTTAGAATAGCATACAGGGTGTCCCAAAAAAACAGGACAAATATTCATTTTGGACAAAGTTCAGAAAAGCACGTCTCCGATATTCTCTAAACTACATATACCCATGTATTTTGATGCGTTGGTAATAAAAATGATGGTAAAACTTCACGAAAATTTGATTTACATGGTAAAAACCACAAAAACCTATAAAAATCATGGTATATTGTGTTTAACTCAGCAAATAAGCGGAATTGCAAAAAACGCTTCAAATAAAATTTGTAGACCTTACAAAAATATACATTTTGAATTTCATCTATTTTTTTCGTGCGAGTGATAGTTTTCAAGATATTTGATGATATATATGAAAATATCATGCCTTAATCCTGCTGAGAACGTCTAATCTCTGGTTTTCTTGAAATCAGGCATGCTTACGTATTTTGATGCGTTAATTACGAAAATGACCGAAAAAATTGGCATAAATTTGATTTTTATGATAGAAACCACAAAAACCTATAAAAATCATGTTTTTTTTTCAAACGATAGGAAACAGAGGTATTGTGCAATAAATGTGTAGTCCTGTTCCTCAGCAGACGGTTTTTTTCAACACGATAAGATAAAGAAATATCGTAGAATTATAATAATAAGTGTTTCTGGCCCGCAGTGAGAGGTGTATTTCAAACACGATGATAAAGGTGTATGGTACAATTGATATGTAGCCCTGTGTTGCGGTGAATAATTTTTTTTAACACGATGGGAAGAACGGGTGTAGTATAATTACTATGTACCCTGGTTATGCAGTAGACGTTTTATTTCAAAGACGTTGTGAAAAGGGGTATGGTAAAGTTATTATGTATCCCTGACAGAGGATGGTTTTTTAAAGACGATGGGAAAATGGGTCATGGTAATTATTATGAGGGTTGTTTAATGAGTAACTTGGTTCGATGTGAAAGATAACAAACTGAGCTTTGTATTGTACTCTCAAGATTCCCTCCAACGAGATGCTCGAGCTTCGGAGTGTTCTCTGCAACGAGCGCGAGAGGGAGCCCCCCGATACCCTACTTGTTGTTATGCGCGTTACTCTTTCAAATTCGAGCCCGCTTTGTTCCATAGTAGTGAGGGAAGAGAGGTTGCTCAGCTACTCGTTGTAAGTGTTACATCCCGTAAAAATTAACAAAATTTAAAATCGCGCCTACAGCAAGGCAACCCGGCATACAACCAGGCGATTGACGAACGTAAATCACATCACTGCGATGATAACTACTTGTCGATAGGATAATTACCTGAGATTGACAAGGCAGTTGAGTTGCATAAAATAGGAAAACTACCTTACCGGCGGTAATGTAGAAAACCAAGCCAATAAAACATTAATAATTATTTAACGAAAATAACAATAACATTCATTATTGTTAAGAACAGCCGTTAAATGATTAATAATAATAATCAAACAATAGCACATAATAATCATCGATAACCAATAATAAATAATCAATCAATAATATCAATCACATTATTGGGGATCCGCAAACTAGCTTAAATGATATCTCAAAATATAGACACTAGAAAATCATGTATTTCATAAATACTATAAGAATATAAACCAGGGTATAAAATAATAGATGAGTCAGTGCAATTATAACCTAGTACAATTGCACCGACCTGTCAACATATATTCATTAAGTAACATAGCTGAAAAGACCAGAGAAAAATGTATCGCATCGAACGTCAATGGACTTTGATCCCGATAGTATGACCTGCGTGAGAACTAGCCGCGAGTTCACGAGTTTACGCGACTTTCAGCAAGCATGGTCATCGACATTGCCGCCAGACGCGTGCCGATCAACAATTTATCATTGTACGTGCCGATCTACAAATTAGCAGCCACTCTCCCACTATAGAAATAATCAATAATATATAAACCCCAGATTTACTTCTGGAGGTTGTCTTTTCGATAGTAGCTGTTCAGTCTTCAAGATCTTAACGTCGGTAATCACTCCGTCCGCAAGTCATACTGTCGGTGTCACGAATTGACCCTTTGATATTCGTAATTTCATCGGTATCTTATACAAGGATTACCTCGGTACTTGGTAAATATAATCCCTGGTCCTTAAGTGGTGCAAGTCCGGTGGTCGTGCATTAATAAGTGCCGTTAGATACGTGTATCGTCATATTAAGTCGAGTTCTGAGAGTTAAATCTACGGAAAACGAACTTAACCAGTCTTTAGCAAGCAAGTTGGATTGTCTGATACGCTCCCTGTACTACTTGACTAGCACTACTTAACTCTAGCCAGGATTGTGCCGTTATCCAGCTATCAACAAGGAGAACTCTACGACAAAACCCTTTCTCTTGCCTTCTCAAGCAAGGAAAAAGCGTAAGTTATATATATAAGCATCTCAAAACTTATTATATTAACTATAACGCCAATTGTAGTGCGTGAATTGTGTACCTAGGCATCTCAAAAACTAGTATATTAGCATAAAACGCACGCAATCAACCGCGGAAGTCACATATATAGGCATCTCAAAACCTGTATTATTGACTTATATAGACGCACACTTTTAATGCGTGAGTTACATATATAGGCATCTCAAAACCTGTATTATTGACTCATAAACGCATAAAACCCTTAATATTGCCTTCTCATCTTGAGAAGTAGTATAAGCCATACACATAAGCTGTGATGTTGCAGAATTTTTGCACATCGCAAGATTCTAATTCCACTCAATTTCCCATTATTTGAGACCTTAGAGCCCGTTTCAATAGTTTCCATAAGTTATTACGTAATTAAGAATAGCTTTGAGTATTTTCATTACTTATGGAAGCTTTCTCAGCCTTACGTCCTTTTGCGTCGAAGGTCGCAGAGTGCTCCCGGACTGCGTCAATTGTGCTTTATTGTATGTTTAGAGGTTAGATTTAGGTTATAAACTAGGATTAAATATGTAATAATATTGTTAATTATATGTAAATTCCCTGTACGAGATTCGTTGTGGAAGTTCAACTCGAATCCGAGAAGGACAACACTATGTTGGGTACGCAGTCGTAGAGCGAGAAGAATCGAGTTACGTAAGTGGTCATATCAACACCGTGAACCTGTGCTAAAGGCCGATTTGAAGACCTGCATGAAGTATTATTCACATCACACCCCCTTCTTGTGCATTCTCTGTCGCATGCTAGCCAATGGATTTTGCTCACTTTAGACATGATTAAGTGTTATGTGTTTTTATGGGACCTATATCAAATAATTACGAATGGGACCATTACCGTAGGCCTCGGGCTATGGTCCAGGACCAGTAAAACAAATAGTTATCGGGACTCCAACATGGCAGATGCAAGGCATAGGGTTGCAAGACCCTACCCATAGTTAGAGCCTGTGAGTGCGGAGTCAGATGGGGACTTCAAAACCCCACCCGAGGCTCGTGCCACGTGCCAAACTGTAAAAGGGAGGCTTCCTATGTTACCAGATTCCAACCTGGCGGAGTACGAGTTTTGACGCTTCAGCCCTGCTTGAGACTCCAGGCACGTACCAGAGTGAGCATGGACTGGACTACAGATAATTTATTCACGACACCAACCTGTTCAAAATGCTAGGTGAGTTCCGGTTGTGAACAGAGGATGGGTTTACTTCAATTTATTCATGTAGTGAGAACACACCCCCCGGCTAGAACAAGAAGAGTCGACGTCAAGAACCACCGTCGACTCAACATTGTGAATCACCTTTATGCATGGCACTCCGTTCGATCCCACAGTATGGATGCCACCTCAAGGCGGATTACTATAGAGATCACGTCTTTATCGACAGGACCCAGGTGGACTACACCTCCAACGTAGAGCTACGCAACGTTACCACTACTTACGGCGGACACGAGAGAACTGGATCTGCGACCATACCCTGACTCTCGACCACGAGGCGAAAAATATCGAAGAGGAACTTCCTTCTTTATGCGACCTTCGAACCGATAAGATAGTATAACCGGAGTATTGTTGTAGAGGCGTAAAAGGCGAAGCG
Organism: Diplolepis rosae; assembly: GCA_030998225.1. Lineage (NCBI taxonomy): Eukaryota > Metazoa > Arthropoda > Insecta > Hymenoptera > Diplolepididae > Diplolepis > Diplolepis rosae. The sequence continues at coordinate 3,571,995 of JAPYXD010000581.1, read as the reverse complement.
TGTTGAGGACCCTAGAGGACCAATTGAGAGTTGGCAGCTGTTTAGTGGAATTGTGGGAGTATCTTGTATAAGGTAAGAGAGTTTGTATCCTGCGGTAGCCTGAATGAAGGTGTGATATTGAATACGTGAGTGCGGCTCGCCATTCGGGCATGGAGCCAATAGTGTAGTATGGCTGGCTGGCCGCGTCCCTTTTTTTTGTGTGTTAAACTTTAATGAATCCGGGAGCACCTCGTGTAAATAAAGTTCCTAGTATTCAGCCCTGTATTAGTATTGTTGACATAGGGTAAAACAACCTATCTTGCGTAATTTGAATGATTGTGATAGCGATATTGAGACCCTAGATTATCCCCCCCCCCTCTTCGAGGACACGTCTAGTACCCCCGTGTTTTAGACTTCTTTTCCCGCAAAATTTTGTAAACCCGTGTGCTGTAATCTGAAGTGTTTTAAATAAATGGCTGTAAGCCTTATATAATTTCTTAACGAACTGTGCTACACGTCACGAATATCATTTCGAACCACCCCCTCTCCCATTTCCCTGCCGGGACTGAGCTAGCAGCACTGTCCGGTACGCTTCACATCATATCACGTGTAGTTTACATGGATTGTGTTTATCTTTGTTAATTTTTTTTGGTTTTGGCCGAAGCAAGGCCTGGCGCTCAGTAATAGTTTGTCTCTTATTTCGGTCGTAAGTTTTGATGTGAGGTACCGAAGTTGTGTGTGGACGGTTCCCCCTCCCAGGAAAAAGTAGCCATCACAGAGCATCTCAAAACTTATTGTATATCTATCTTTTAATTAATAAAGCTTGTACACCGCAATATAGTCAAATTTGTTATTAATGTCAACAACTCGAGCCGCATAGGTTTGACTAGTGACCACGATCCCACAAAAATATAAATAATCAGAATTTACCACTGATTTAATCAGCAAACTTTCCCTAATTTTCTCAAACTACCCTTGCCTTAGCTCGGAACGTAACATAAGAAACGGTAACGCGCTTACATAAAGGAACGCTCGTTGTAGGGAATCTTGAGCGCACCTTATTTTTCGACATCATCTTCTCGAGGTAAAACGCACTTAACCCAACGTTTCACCAGGTTTACGACCCCCCCCCCCCCCCTGAAGTGGTTTTATTCAAGGCCTTCGAAATAGTCGTTGTCCGCCTGAATGGCTTCTTCATTGCACACAAATTTTTGTCCAACCAGAAACAGAAGGAAGTCCGACAGAGACCAATTGGTTGCATAGACTGGATGCGGAAGCAGTTCAAAGCGCAGTTCGGTCATTTTTTGCTGAGCGACACGGTTTCGATGGACCGGTGCTTTTCATGGTATGTTAGAACTAAACCTTTTCCTTGATTTCACGTACTTATTGATGTGGTTGCGTCAATCGATCGTGGACTTGATCATCTTTGCTGTTTCGTGCCAGGCCCCGAAATCGCAATCCCCTTCGTATGCTAACCGAGTGGGGGACTAGTCAATTCCCAACTCGCATGATTACCACGCGTGGCTCGCTTGTGTGGGAACTTCACACCCGTTGAAAATTTTCTAGACCCCCAATCGGTTAACAACGTAATATTTCTTGACCGTTCCCGGACGTTTCTCCGCGATCGTTGACTTTAATCTGTCCAAAAGGGATGCGTATTACTCTTCAGTGAAGGTTTTTCCTTTCCGAAGATAGTCAATAAAAGCTTTTCACCTCTTTCAGCAGCGGTTTTCCCCGTCCAAACCACTGTTTTGTTTCGTTTCCGGCGTATAGTGATGGATCTAAGTTTTGTCCATTGTTACAAAACACCGCAAAAAATCGGCTGAATTTTTCTTAAATAGTTGCAAACACACGGCAGATGTTTTCATGCGATTTCCTTTTTGCTCTAGAATGAGCAAACGTGGCACCCATCTTGTGCACAGTTTTTTCATGTGCAATTTATGATACAAAATAAAATTTACCCGGTCTACTAAGATGCCTACAGCCTCTGCTAACTCACGCGCTATCACTTGTCTGTCGGCCAAAGCAATATCGTGGACTTTTTCAACTTTTCCTAGCGTCACAGCTGATTTTGAATTCCCAGGATATAATGCGTCTTCGATGCCTGCCTTGTCTCGCTTGAATCCATCCACCCTAAGTCGCATTGTCTCAGGGACAACATGAGTCGCCTAATGTACTACTGTGGGCAAAAACTAAGGGGAATTTTGTTATAAAATGAAAAATCTTTATTTATTTTTCCAAATCAATTTCATCCCATTCAAAGTAATAGCGTCCTGATATAATTCTTTTATGCCAACGTTTTTTCCAATTGTCGAAACACTTGTTAAGCCTTCTTCGATTCGGCCTGTATCTTTTCAATCGTGTCAAAACAGTGTCCTCGGAGTGGTCTTTTGAGTTTGGGGAAAAGCCAGAAGTCACACGGAGCCAAATCAGGCGAATATAATGGTTGTGGAACGATATGCGTTAAGTTTTTGGCGAAATGGTCACGAAGAACGAGTGCAGTGTGAGACGGTGCATTATCGTGATGCAAAAACCACGAGTTGTCTGCCCAAAATATCTTTTGAAACGGGGATGAGTGATCCTCTTGAAATTCCAATAGTGTTATTAAGGTCTCTAATTGTCAATCAACGATTTTTGTGCACTAATTCTTTGATTTGATTGACGTGTTGCTCGTCAGTTGATGTTGATGGTGGTCCGGGGCGTTCCAAGTCATCAACACGTTCTCTGCCTTCTTTGAAGTTTTTATACCACTTATAAACATTTTTCTGCGACATGGTCAAATTACCGAAGGCCTTCTGCAACATTCTGAACGTTTCCGCAACTGAAATTTCATTTTGCAAACAAACTTTAATGGCACTTCTTTGCTCAACGAATTAAGACATTGTAAAAATCGAAAGAGTCACTTTTAGTCGTTTAGAAAACACAAGCGTAACTATGTAAGAAATGATGACATTGACATGAAATTTGGCACAGATTTCAGTAACAGTAAGACCAACATAAAGATAAAAGAGTTTGCTCGAATCGGTTCGCCCGCGAAGTTTAAATTAAAAATTCACCTTAGTTTTTGCCCACAGTAGTAAGCGCAATCCTCTCATAAATTTCCTCCGCAGCTTTCCCTTCGAGGAAAAAGAATTGAATCACACCACAAATTCCAATTTTATCCATTTTTCAATTTCAATCGAAGTGCTTCTATTCAGGCAACAGAAAAACAACGAATTACTGTCAAAATGACTTGTGACCATAGAATATTCACTTACAGAAAGGCAACTTTATGGTCAGCTATACAAACATCGCTGTCGCCCTCTCTTAGTATGTGAGCCAAGTTATTTATCGAACCACCCTCGTATGTAACTTTGTCCCACAGTGTACGGTTTTGCGAAACACGATGAAAAAGGGGTATGGTACAATTAATATGTATACCATGTCCCGTAGTGGACGGTTTTTTTTTCAATACAATGGGAAGTACCTTAAGCGTGGATGATGAAGAGAGGCCTGATGCTCATTGTACTCAAGCCTGTTATACTCAATCAAGTTTATCAGTGTTGTTCTTGGAAACTATTAGTCGTAGAGAAAATATGAATGAGACAAAAAATATGTATTCCGATGAGATCTAGATCACTTGGTTGAAATATGTTTCTAAATTTCGCTTAAAAACTGAGTTAAACATAAATAACCTTGATTTTGATGGGATTTCCATAGGTTTTACCATGCAAATCAAATTTCCACAAAGTTTTATGATCGTTCCTGTTATTAGCGCACCAAAATACGTAGGTACATATAATTTAGAGGAAATCGGGGGTAAGTGCTTTCCGAAACTTCATCATTTATTTTGATAAGCTCAATTATTAGTCTTTTGTCCCAAATAACTTTATTAAAAAAAACAAACCCTTTTTTATTGAATATTTATGTACATCAATAATTATTGCATCCTAACACTCCTGCTGGGAGTGAGAGTGTTTAAATGGATAAAATACAACAGATTTTAACGAATAAAAAATTTTTATTCGTTTTAATGAGCACTTTGCATACTATCAAATCAGTGTGTGGCCGTTGTAAAACTATTTCAATCGTTATCTACTTGAATATTTACTGATGCGTCAAGTGAAATCGAATTTTTCTTTATACTTTTCTATCTGAATATATTCAATTCATTTATCTCCCTATTTAACAGTAAAATGTTATGTATATACGTCTGTCCGTGAAGTACACTTGTCTTTATCCGTATCAATTCGTCTCCATAGTATTGAATTCGCCTTTTTACCCTTATGACATTATCCACATGGTGATATGGCGGATGACGCTCTAACAAATGTAGCTTGTAGATAGATAAGTATAGAGAGACGAATTGAAAACTATCGTTAAAAAAAGATGGTGAAAACATTTTTATAAAAAAGATTGAAATACCTAAACAATGATAACCATTTTAGGGTTAAGGTTAATGGTAAATGGTACCGTATTTAAATAAAAATTTAAAAAGCTGTATATTTGTAAGCATCGGCTCAATTCAGTCATTTTCCATTGGGAAAGGAAGTTTTTACTGAAAAAAAGCTCTAGGCCTGGCAGGGTCCAATAACTAAGTAGCCAGGAAACAGATTTCGTTTTAAATTTAAATACTTTTGCGCCCAAAGTTTTCATCGTAAACTCAATTTTTTTTAGATATTTCCGCGTCCTTGTTTTTCTGGTACATCCTGTTACATATTTTAAGGTCAATTTAAGGATGAAGGATTCAAAACGTTCTCTATTCTTTGAAAATTCAAAATTTAATCAATGTTAGAAAACACATGTTATATATATATACTAAATTATTAAAATCAGAAGAAGTAGAGCCATTGCTAACTGTAGCGAATTTGGGGAAAAAACTTAAGTTTGTTTTAGCAAAAAAATAGTGTTATTTTAGCTTACATAACTTACATACATAAAAATATGAAAAAGCTTCATACAGTATTTCAATGTCCTTATTTAATCCCGTTTCCAATAGAAAAAGTATCGCGCCTGGAATTTTCCTGATTTTTTCATTTGATAGAGTAACTCTTAATCTAACGATACGTGCAAAACAAAACTTTTCTTTTTCGACGCGTTCGGGCACTTTCTTTGTGGCACGTCACATATATTATTACACTGAGAAAAAGTCCTGGGCATAGTGACGTGATATATGTAGTTGAAAATGTCCTTAACTACTTTTTGTGGTTGAATTCAAGCAATGGTTGACCCGTCAATGTAGGTACTAAAAGTGGTCGCAGTGACTAAGTAATGTAGTCACAGCGACTATGTAATGTTGTCACAGTCACTATATGTAAGTGTCAACTATAAAGTTATGTAAAATCAAATTCCTAAAATCAAATGCATGAAATCCCTACGTGGAACATTGTATTTTTCATAGCACCTCTTTTGAAAATTTGTTTGTCGGCATCTGTAGAGCGGGTTGAAACTTTAAAAGTAGTAGGATTTAAAATCACAGTTTCGAGCCGCTCGACTCATCAAATCAAATTCTCAAAAGAATTGCTATCAGTTGCTATGAAAAATAATATGCATTACTCGAAAGAATACACAGCGGATTCAATGAGTGTGAAGTTTGCTGCACTGGTTATAGCGACTGCGTTATTCTAGCTATGACAACTCAATGTTTCAAGTTCTCATAGCTAGGTTTAAGAGTTAAGGACAATTTCAACGATGTTAACTAGTCGCCACGACCAGGTATTTAGAATATGGCTATCATGGCTACAAATCATGTTACTGTAGCCATGGGTCAAGTAGCGACAACAAGTCTCCCTCGTTACAGTCACTTTTTTATTTCCAACTACATTATTCCTAGTCATTATGACCAGATGCTATTTTTCTCTGTGTATAAATGGAACCTAAAAATGAATTTTATCAAAATTCTGCTGTCGACGTTTCAAATAATAACGCAGAATTATAAGAAGGTTGTAAAAATAGGCACAGTTCTTCAACTGCATATAACAATAAATGCAATTGACATTAATTAAGAAACGTCAATGGAATATCTTTTACTGGCAACAATTGTTGAATTTGAAGAATCATAAATTAAAAATGTTCAATTCAGGTACTCAAATCGACTGAAAGAAAACTCCAAACACTTGTATGGTCATTCACCGATTGTCTTAAACCGAGATTAATTTTAAATGCACCCATAGAAATTTCAGCTGTATCATTTTGTCCATCCAATGAAGATCTAATCGTAGGTGGTTGTTCAAATGGTCAGGTAAATTCTCGCCCCTATTATTTTGGAATGATTGCGACTGAATATTTTAAATAGTGAGAATATATTAGGTGTACAACTTTGCTTCCACCATTTTTATATAGATGGCTGCAGCGATAAGTGCTGGTCAAAATAGGCAGATCAAAAAATTTTGAGCCAAATTCTCCTCATTTGTGGGAAGTTTTGATATTCTGCTTTCATTTGAAGAAAGCTGCGGCTGAGGCTCATCAAATGCTCTCAAGTACTCACGGCGAGGCTGCTCTTAGTAAAAGAATGTATCGTGAGTAGTTTCAATGCTTCAAGAGTGGAAATTTTGATGTCGAGGACCAGTATGGCGATGGAAAAGAGAACATTTTCGAAAATTCCGAATTGAAGGCATTACTTGCTAAAGACTCGTGCTAAACGCAAGAAGAATTGGCAGAATCATTGGGAGTAACTCAGCAAGCCATTTTGAAACGTCTCAAAGCCATGGGAATGATTCAGAAGCAAGAAAATTGGGTTCCGTATGAGTTGAAGCCGAGAGATGTTGAACGGCGTTTTTTTACTTGTGAACAGCTGCTTCAAAGACAGAATTGGAAGGGGTTTTTACATCGCATTGTGACCGGCGACGAAAATTCGGTTCACTACGATAATTCCAAGCACAGAAAATCATGGGGAATGCCCGGACATGCCTCGACGTCGACGGCCAAACCGAATAATGACGATGCCAAGGATATGCTCTGCGTTATGTTGAACCATCTCGGTGCAGTGTATTATGAACTTTTGGAACCGATTGAAACCATCACAGGGGATCGGTATCGAACGCAATTGATTCGTGTGAGCCGAGCATTGAAAAAGAAACGGCCACAATATTAAGAGAGACACGAGAAAGTTAATCTCCAGCATGACAATGTTCGGCCACATATCGCAAGACCGGTCAAGACATACTTGGAAACGCTGAAATGAGAGGTCTTACCCATTCGTCATACTCTCCAGACGTTGCTCCTTCCGACTACCATTTGCTTCAATTGATTGAATACCGCCTAACTCATCAGCATTGCCGCTCTTATGAAGGAGTCAAAAAATGAATTGATTCGTGCATCGCCTCAAACGACGCATCGTTTTTTCGAAACGGTATCCGACAATTGCCAGAAAGATGGAAAAAAGTAGTGGCTAGCGACGGACAGTACTATGAATCATAAATAGGTAATCACTTTTTAAGAATAAAGCCTCAAATTTTGGGAAAAACGGCGGAAGCAATGTTGTGCACCTAATATTTTTGAAAAATTAAAAATGTCCGCCTTCACATATTGTAAGGTAGTATATTTTAAAACTAAATTTTAAGGAATATTCAAAAAATGCTTAAATATTTAAGGTTGCCATTTGGCATATTCCTGGAAAGATCGAAGAAATGGAAGCTGTGAAGGTACAAACTGCGGATCAGGTTAAATATGCAATTGCTATGAAAAACAAGATGACTTGGATGCGTGATCCAATGGGTTCTTGGATTATTGAGCCGGCAGCTATGTCATCTCTGCAATATAGCCAAAAAGGCCGAATTACCCAAATTGAATGGATACCTATGTACAACAAAGTTGGCAAAAATGGAAGAATCAGCAGTTTGCCTGATGATACAAACCCTAAAGATTTAAGCTGTCAATTTATAACTTCAAGCGAAGATGGGACCATCGCTTTTTGGGATTTAAAGTTGGTAATTCCTTTGCCCTACCAAATGATTAGTAATTAAAGATTTTAATTAAAAATTGAGATTAGAAATAAAGCTGCACAAATTGATTCGAATTGACTTGTAACTCAGTTTGAGGCGCGTCAAAAGTTGATTCGAAAGAATTTTGAATTGCCTAGTTCAAATCGAAGAAAAAACGAATTGAACTGGGCAGTTAGAAATTCTTTCGAATCGAATTTCGAGCTGCTAAGTTTGAATCGGATTCTTTTCAACCTGATCTTAGCTGCCTCGGTTAAAAAAAACCAGAATGGAATCGAATAACGCACAGCTCTAATTGAGAAGTACAAAACAGCTCATTAGGAATTCAAGGATAAAATAAGCCAGATTGAAGATAATATTTCAGACAGGTTTTAATTCCGGCCTATTCTGCGCCAATCCGAGTAATTCTAAGTCAATCAAACAAAATGATATCAAACTCGCTCGATGTAAATCGGCTAGAAATCAATCCAAGTATTCTAATCCAAATGAATCCAAACCAAGTTTTCAATCCGAAACATTCCAATCTTGAACTTAGTCGGATCGAGATGAATTAAAAACTACAGATGTATTTGGTTTAGATGTCTCAGATTGAGTCTGATTGATTATCAGCTGCTTTTCATCCAGCGAGATTAAATAACTTTTTTCGGTTTAGCTCGGAGGCTCAAATTAGCGTGAAAACAAGTTTCGGATTAGCGCGAGATAGAATGGAATTTTAATGTCACATGCTTGATAACATGTCTAGTATTATATTGACCCAAATTCATAGAATTTTTGTTAATTTCTTGTTATTTTGGCATAGGGTCAGTTTTTTTTTTTTATTTGATTAAAAATATAACTATTAGATGTAAAAATGCGCAAAAAGAAAGAAAGGCAAACGTTTCGGCCACATATATTGTACATTATATTTTTAATCAAATAAAAAAAGATAAAACTGACCCTATGCCAAAATAACAAGAAATTAACAAAAATAGAATGGAATATTGTAAAATGGAATCCAATCCGAAATTTTCACCAAGAATTAATATTTCGTTTATTATTTTTTAAGGGAGGATTGTTTGAGTTACTGAATTAGAATCCGTCCTCAGAATTTCAATATTTCGCAATTAAAAATTGCAGATTTATTACGAAAAATAAAAATTTTGAAACTCCTTTGTTTTAGGTGATACCCATTTTCATAAAATTCCAGGCCACTGAATTCGAATTATGCTTTAGAATTTCCAAATTAAAATTGCAATTTCTTTTAATTTAACCCGTCATTTCGAATAACAAAATTCTGATGCTACTTTTGAATTAAACGACCGTAAAAATAAAACTGGAAAATAATTTTTTAAATAGAAAAAAGAAAACTAAAATACTTTTTTTGATCACGTGACTCATTTGATACATGACCTTAAAAATGAAATTTTTTTCAGATTGCAACAATCAAAAGGAAAAACCCCACAAAAAAATGTTAATAAGGAAAAGTCAAGTAATGTACAAAAACCAGAAGTGTTAATGCAATTAATCTCTCCTTATGAAGAATTAAATGGTGTATTACAACCAGATTATATGTTAATTGTCCGATATCCTGAAAGTCAACGACGAGCAGTAATAACCACGATTAATATTTTTAATCCAAAAATGCCTAAAGAACAGGTTGCACCATTTCCGAAAAAAGGGAGCAAAGTGACTGTTCGAAGATATTACAAGAATATTTACAAGAAACCAGAATACGAGATGCAACCACGCATTTTTATTGGTATTTACTTTCTGAAGATTTGGAAAATATGATGAAGTACAATAAGAAATGCCTATCTGATTCTTTTTATAAAACTTAAGCAAAAGATTCGTGGCCTAAGAAAACTTGTGCAATTTGTAGAAACTAGCTGTAAAGTTGTAAATTTTTTTTTTTAATTTCAGCTGTATTTGAAAAAAAAACTCAGATTTTTTAAATCTTTTGCATTGGGATTTTTGTGTATAATTTTTAACTCAAATATACATTTAATTAAATTCAATCAATTTTTTCACACTAGAAATTCTCTGTCTCTTTGCGTGAAATTCAAATTATAAAAACTGAAAAAATTATAGCAAAAAATAAATTCTACGAAAATTGTAAAGTTAACCCTCTGTGCTTGGAAATTGCAGTTTGGATATACGATGTCCCATGAAAGCAAACATCCGAGTACAAAGAGTTTATATTTTGAGAAACCCTTGTGTTATTCTTAAACACAGCATTTTTTAACTCATTGTATTATACACAGAAAAACATTCAAATTGGTTCAGCAAAATTGTTTTGTAGACTGCATTTGGATGATTAAAAAACCATTCGATTAGATAAACTAAATTTTTGTTCATCTGATCAAATATGTTTGCTCGAGGGGACTAGAGCTTTTGGTTGAATAGTTTTGTTACCTTCACATCATAACACATCATTCAATTAATTTGTAGGATGACTACTAAAACAACAACTTTTAGGCAAAATTCGACTCCATTCATCAATATAGTCTCCTTCAAGAGTGACACATTCATTCCAACGCTTCTCTAACATTTCGATGCCTTTTTTTTAAAACGATTTATCTTTGGACTCAAAATACGCTTCAGTTTTGGTAATCACTTCTTCATTGGAGCCAAATCTTTTACCCTGGAGCATTCTGTATAGGTCTGCAAACAGTTAATAGTCGCTGGGAGCCAGATCCAGAGAATATGATGGATGAGGAAGCAATTCAAAATGCAATTCGTGCAATTTTGCCATTTTCGCGATCGACTTGTGACACGCTTCATTGTCTTGGCGAAAGAGCTCTTTTTTTTCTTTATTTTGGGTCGTTTTCTTGGAATTTCTTCTTTTTTTTGGTGAGGAGGAAAAATGGCGAAATCTTTTATAGACGTTGTACAGGATTCTCCTAGGACGGGTCTAGGCATGCCTGTTGAAACCAAGAAACCCCCTCTCTCGAACCAATACACCGCCCGCGGAACCGCCTTTCGGCTTTAAATTTCGCGGGCGGCTGGTTCCAACTTAAAGTCGCGTACGACTCTTTCGTCATCCGTTCGCCCAGGACTCCCATCCGCAGACACACGCCCGTTAGGCCGGCCGACTAGCCGCGCCAACCAGGGGATGAATCAAAAGCTTCCTCCCCCGATCAACGCGGATAGCCAAGTCTGCCCAAGATGCAGGACCGCGGGCGCAGGCGCCGATGCGATTTCTACTGGCCCTCGTTGTTGCCGCGCTCTACACACCCATCGAGCTCCCTCGTCTTCATCACCAGGGTCCGCATGAAAAAAAAAACCTTTTTATTGCGCTGAAGCAGCTTTAAACAGCGCTCTTAATCGTCGAAGCGTTGTTGTTTTTGATCGACTGTGAGCGAACGCGGCACCCATTTCGAACAGAGCTTTCTCATGCTCAAATTTTCATGCAAAATGGTGATACGACGCGATTTTATTAGTTTATGAGTGCAAGAACTTGGTGAAAACAGTGTTACAAGAAAAAGGACGCCGACGCTTTCCAATGACGATCAGTGACTATCAGTGCTTGCTTTCTTGTAGTGGCGCGTCAGTCAGTGACTCTCAGTGCCGGTTCTCCAAGGCAGTGACGCTAGTTAAGTGCATAGACGCTGCAGTGAAGTGACTGAAACTTTCCTCGAAGTGCATTTTTCGTGTCAGTGAAGAAACTTAGAAACAATGACGACAGCAGTAAGTAAAAATCCCGCCTTTTTGGGCTGCAGACCCGGAAATGTGGTTCGCGCAAGTGGAGACACAATTCGCTCTCTCCAACGTAAAGGTCGACGCTACAAAATTCAATTACGTGGCTGGATGCTAGATATGCAGCTTACTCGAACACGAGGAAATCGGAGACAGGACGCCGTCGCAGTTCCTCCGTCACCTGCGAGACTTGGCACGTAACGTTTTCCCTGATTCAGTGCTACGTCCTCTTTGGCTCGGAAGATTACCGCAGGGTGCACAAGCCATCCTGGCTACCTAAGATCAGGCACAGCTCGACAAGCTCGCGACCCTAGCTGATGCCGTTGTGGCAACGTTTTCATCAAGAACTCAAGTCGCGGAAACGACGATGCAAGCAACACCATCGGCTCCGAACGCATTGGCTCTCGACGCACTATTTCAGCAGCTCACCCTGGTGACTACCAGACTCGCAAAGATGACAACAACCATTGAGGAAGTGGCATCAAATCCCCGGAATCGTAGTCGCTCGCAATCCCGCGGACGACATAATTATCGAAATCGTAGCCGCAGTCGACCTAGCAACAAGGACGGTCTTTGTTGGTACCACGTGCGTTTCGCGGATAAAGCAAAACGCTGAAACCAGCCTTGTACCTACATTTAGGGAAATGGACAGGGCAGGCGCTGATGGAGGCCAGCGACCATTGTCCCTCGTCCCGCCGCCTCTTCGTAGCGGATGCAGCTACAAAAACACAATCGTCCCTTGAAAGCATCCATAAGATGCCATGCAACAGAGCAATGGACCGAAGTCTTACCGACTATTCTTTTAGGTTTGAGATCAGCCTGGCGAGGAGATTTTCAAGGAACAACAGCCGAGATGATTTACGGAGAATTTGTTAAAGAGATGACACGAGTCTTCAAACAGCTCAGACCAGCTCCTGACTCGAGACACGGCCCGAAGAAAACTTTTGTTTTTAAAGATTTGCGAACTGCACAGTATGTTTTTGTTCGAAGAGAAGGAAGTAAAGCCGCTCGCAATTATTTTTTTTTCAATTTTAGTTCTTTCTACATTTCTATATTTATTTTTATTCAACAGAAATAGGTCTACAAATTCAATTAACTTTTCTTTTTTTTCTCAACGTGATCTCTAGTTTTGTATCCTTCATAAATTTGTACAGTCGATCACTAGCAGGGGGGTACCTGTGGCGGCCATCGCACTTTTCCATCTCGAAAGCATGAGAGTACGCGAGGCATGTAACGTGGCTAGATTGATCAATCCAGGATCGATAGATCCTGAATCGATAGATACTAACGAGAGCGATAAACAAGGGCGTCTTCCCTTAGTCACTCTGAGACAGTAGTACAGACTAATCCTTTGGCCGAGCAACTACCCTCCGCGACGCTCAGACGCTTCTAAATAATAAATAGTATATTTTTGATGAAATAGTTGATTATTCATTCATTAGCCGTCGCACTCCCACATGGACTTTTATGTTTTCTGGAACAAATGACGAATTTGGGCGACCAGAGCGTTCACCATCATCGGCGTTTGCACGGCCGCGTTTAAAATCAGCAAACCACTTTTCTACCATTTGTCTCGTCGGATCAGAGTCCGGATAACACATGCCAAGCCATTAATTTGCTTGAATGGTATTTTTTTCCATTAAGGATGTAGTTTCGAGTTTAGGCTTCGAAAAATCAATTTTTTCACAAATTTCGAAAGTATAATATATTGAAAGTATTCTGTAAAAATTTAAGACCGAAATATTTACGAAGTTATAGCATATAGTCAAGAGCATAACAGGACGGCAACTGCAATGGTCTTACCTCCCTATATGTATTATGAGGGCGGAGAAAGAAACGTCTGACGCCTCAAAAATGTCTAGGTCATCTCGCAAAGCAGAAAAATTAGCTGAAAGCGATGCCTATGAAAAAGCGGAAGATTTACTCTATGCGCCAGGCATAGTTGATTAGTGTAAGTATACATTTTTTATAAGAAATCTGAAATCAAAACTTTAAACGTATTTTTCTCAAAACAACATTTTTGTAAGCGGTGCGGATGATTAAAAAATTCTATCCAACCGATTGCTTTCATTTTTCCACATGTTATTTTACAAAACAATGGATCCGTCAGGTACTAGAATTACTTAATTATAACAATAAATTATTTTTTTATCAGCGATTTCCAACGAAAAAACCATGATTTTTTCATTGTTTTTTTTTATAAGTCTGCCATTTTTTTATTTATTAATAAAAATGTTTATATGTAGTACGGGACGGAGTTGCAAGTATTAATAACAGTAATTAATTTGATTTTGTTGTTTCAGATGACTGCAAGTGCCGTAATCATCCGCGCCACACACCTACCTCATTTTAAAGGTGTCTACATTAACTTAAAAAAACAATTATAAAATTGTGTAAAATGAAGTAAAAAAATTTTTTTTATGGTTTACGATATCAATAAAAAGGTGTAAAAAATTGAAATGATTGTATTTTATTTGTAAAAAGCAATGCTTTATCAGCGCGCGAAATTCAGGTTTCTCCATTGTTTTGAAAATTACAAAAATAGCGCCACTAAAACCACTGTAACTTGTGAACTAAACACGTCAGATTGTTATGATATTTTGAAATGTATCGTTTAAAGGTTGGTACTTCCTAAAAATCATATAGATTTTTCAATAGTGGTGCCATCTATATATGTCAGACCGAAAACTTATTGAGTGACGCGTTATTTTGTTGATGTTACAAAATTTTTTATTTGACAACTCCAAATCAATTTGTTTTGTTTTGAGCAATAAAATCATTTCACACTTTGTTGTTCGTATAATAATAGAATTCTATAGTCAAAACAACCAAAATTTTGTCGATTCAACCAATTTTTTGTTTTTTCTGTGAAGAAGCAAAATTAAAAGTAAAATTATTTTTTTAGGAACCGTGGAAGGAGACTGTGGAATCATAACCTGGGACGGCTATGATTTTTTGACTGGTATATTAGGAAATCGAGAAACGTGTAAATGGTTATGGTTAAATATCATTCATGATGGTCCAGTTACACATGCTGTTAGATCGAAATTTCTCCCAGACCTTATTATGACCGTAGGCGGAAAAATATTCGCCGTCTGGCAAGAAAATTTCAAGCGCACATTCTTTTGGAACAAATCTAATTTCAGGTATAAGGAAAGAAAAAGAAAAACTGAAACAAGAATTATCTCAGTATTTGAGTAAGAATTTATTTGGTCAAGCGAACAAAATTTTGTTATCTCGACCAATTATTTGGTTAGACGAATGAATCTAGGTTCGTGTTCAAGAAAAAAAATGAATAAAGACAAGAATTATTTCAATAATCTATTTGCAACAAATATTTGATCACGCAAACAAAGTTTTGTCGATTCTTAGTTGACCAAATAATTTTCTTGGTAGGACTATAATATATTGTGCAACTAGGGAACAAAAAATTTATTTTGCGAGTGTGAAGTTTGATGAGCGAGCAGAGGAAGGTTCACAACCATACCAGTAAAATGAATTTTTTTCCCGTGTCGCACACGATTGGTTTTCTACGAGGGGATTAAAAAATGTATTGTTTGCACGGGAAAATAAAATCCACTTTATGACCCGCTAGTAGAAAATAGTATATTGTGCAACTAGGGAAAAAAAAATTTATTTTGCGAGTGTGAAGTTTGATGCCCGAGCAAAGCGAGGGTAACAACAACACGAGTAAAATAAATGTTTTTCCCGTGTCGCACACGATTTTTTTTACTAGGAGGTTAGAAAATGAATTTGTTTGCCCCGCACGGGGCAATAAAATTCACTTTATAACCCGCTAGTAGAAAAATTCAATTTTTTCTACTAGACACTTGTTTAAGCAATATACTTAATTTTATATTTATCTTCAAGAGCATTGTGTTTGAATTGCATTAAAATGGAACATTCTCAAATCAAGACTTAATTATAGAAAAGTTGGTGTATTAAGAATCTAATGATTAAAGTATTCTTCATTCAATTCTCATTTGAATATGTGTAAAGTGCTTTTAACTTTAGAAAGCATTCAAATTTAACAATTCAACAATTTCAAAAGTGATAAAAATTTAAAGAATTTCTCAAATTGAATTAATTACTATTAGAAACACAAATAAAGTAGAAGCAGTATGTATTTTTGTAAAGTTTTAATTAACGCAGGTATACGGCATGTTCGTGGGGTAATTTTCGCCCTTCCGTGTTAACTCTCGCAAGGTCAGATGGAACGATTGAAATCTGGAATTTGATAATAAATACTAGCGAGCCAAGTATTCAGCAGAGTTTGTCAGGAAAAATTATTACCGGGATTTTCAGCCATCAACTGTACCTGAATCCTCAATGTGTTGCTTTCTGCGATTTTAATGGCGCCCTTAGAGTATTTTTAGCTCCACCTGATCTACTCGACTTCAACGATACAGAAATTGAATGGATGCGGAATTTCACAAACCGTACAATTAAAGGAGTTAGCAATTACTAAATTACATAATTAATAATTATACGTGTCTCTATATTTCTTCTCCCATATAGATATAATCTTTTATTTTCAAATCTCACATGCATTCATTTTAATTAAAAGTGTTATCGACCATAGTCTTAATTATACTCCCAATAAAAATAAATTTCACATCAAGAGAGGTCATAGGAATAAAGGGATTTTGAAATATTAAACCGCTAATCGACTCTAATGTGAAAAGGAAATACAGAGAAAAGCAAAAGTGTCCTCTTGGTACATTAAAATTTCAAAAACCAATTCAAGTTTTATCCTGAGACACTTCATTAATTTTTTATCAGTTGACGTTCGAATAAAATAAGAATAAAAAACGTTATTTTCTACGTTGTTCTTACCAAGTGACATTTTAAAAATACATCAAATAGATATCAAGTGTATATTCAGATCTGCAAATGTAAACTATAAATATTAACGAAATTTACAGATGCAGCGATTTGAAGCCTGGCAAGAAAGCTGGAGTGACACAAATATGGAAAGTGTTGAGCGAAAGCAAAAAATGACGGGGTTGGAAAATGAAAAAAAAGCTGAAGAGATCGAAGAAAATGTCAGAGCAGAAATTCAAGAAGCTGCGAATAAAATAAAATCGTCAGCGAAAGTACTATTACTAATATTTTTAAAAACTCTTTCTTCTTAAATGTTCAAATATTGGATACAAATGCAAATAACTCAAAAAAATTGGTGGATATTTTTTAGATTCAAATGAATAAGGATTTTATGGAAGTTGCGAGAAGCAGATGGATTTCCATGGAATTAAATCGCATGCAACGCATTATCCTTGAGAAAAAGGGATTGAAACAAAAAGATCTTGAGAAGCGTCGAGCTCCAGTTATAAAAATGGAACGAGAGGCGAAAGCAAAAAAGCAAAAATTGCAGAAAATTATACAACTCCAAGATAAAATTTTTGAAGACACGGCAGCTTTTCTTATTCCTACAGAATATTATGAACAACAGAAAAGTAAAATCCCACCTCTCTCAGATACTCAAAACAAGCTTGAGAATACTAAGAACGAAGTTAAACATTCTGATGAGGTATTTAAAAAGATTTCAAACATTCTTCAATTCAGAAAGGTTTTTAGAAATAAAATAAAATGTTAACCCTCTTAAAGAAAATTATAATACACACTCAGGAAAAAGGTTCGGTTAAATTCACTGAAGCTAATTGGTTAAAAAATTTCCAGTTAAAGTGACTAAACTTTTAGTTAATTTCATCAAAAAAATTGTTTACTTATTATGGTTACAAAATTCTGGTTATATATATTCTGGTATTATTATTCCAGTTAATGTTAGAAGAAAATATAGTAAAAGTAGTTTCAAGATACGTCGTTGGCAGCGTTACTGTCTACACAATCTGACGCCTTTTCGTTATTCGGTATGCATGTGAGTAGTGTTCTAAAAGTTTTAAATACTCGGAGAATTTCTCGAGAGCACAAGCATATGCTTGACCTTTTTGTGCTCTGAGCATTTGCGAGCATTTAGAATATGTTCTTTAAGTCACGTTCTGTTATGTCCCCAAGCGTTCTCAATCACTCTTTAGCACTTTTTCAGAGAGAATAGTCTGGTTCGATGTATTTTCCTGGTAGGTCTATAGTATTTACTATCACCAATCGCCATTCTCGTTAATCTTAGGCTGTTTTCGTCTTAAAGCATTTAAGATTTAAACTCCTAACCTACAAAAAATTGTTGCACGTTTGCCGAAGTAGACGACACTTGACTCTATAAATCATTTTATAGACATAATACAAAGCTATTTAAGCTAAACAGACGTAATTCAATCCCTAAAAATACTTATAATTAATAGTACTGTAAGTTTTATGGTCAATAAAATTTGTGTATCCAGCGTATCAGAAGAAAATTAATTACACTAAGTTTATATGGAAATTTTGCATATTTAGTTAATAATTTCATAATTATTATTTTAAATACACAATTATTATTATTTTTATTAATATAAACATCATTTGAATGTTTAATAAACCTTGAAAACAATAGTTAAATTTAAATGCTTTAAATTCTTATAATTGCTCTTTAAGTGCTCCGTATGAGCTTGAATGCTGAGCATATTCTCAAGAGCATTTGCTCAACACAATTTCTAGGGCATTTAAGAACACTACATGTAAGCCTCGGCATTTTGACTCTTGAGGGGCAGCCCCCACCACGCCACCTTCCCACTGACTCAATGGGGTGGTGGCGTGGTGGGATCTGCCCCTCGAGTCAAAATGCTGAGGCTTGTATACATGTTGATACCGGCTTCCTGTTAGTTATATTGTGTATTAAGCCGTTTGCAAAAACAAGTGAAAACGAAAACAAGGTAGAGTTGAAAGGAATCTTAAAGATCTCGTCTTGTCTCGAATTATTTTTACAAAGTTTCAAAGAAATGAAGAATAAAGTGTACAAGGTGTTAAGTGAGTGGAAGTTAGATAAGTTAAAGAAAAAATTCAAAGGTGAAGAAATTTGTAGATTGTATATTTATATGTATTTGAATGTACATTTTTAATAATAATATAAATAAAATAATTTAACAATAAATATATATTTTTTCAATCTGAAAATTATAATTCCCACGTCTTAAGGAGTTGAACAACTGTAAAATTTTCAAAAAGTCGAAAATTTTTTTTTTGCATAAAAGGTGTTTTAGGGTCTTTAAAATGATATACTAGAAGATGGAGGGCGGAGAAAATGTCTAAGTGTCCAAATTTTACAGTACTTAAAACTTTAAACGCTTTTCTCCGGAAACCACTTTTTTTAACTGGCTGGAAACATAACTCGAACAAATCTTCACTGATCAATCTGAAATTTTGAAAGTATATTAAAAATTGCTTTCTTCAGCGAAGTACGTAGGATTTTATTTTTATATTGCATAGTTTTTTTTTATAAACAATTTCGTAACAAATTTTTTCATGAAATTTTAAACTTTCTTTTCAAAAGTGCACCATGTCACGAAAAATCAATATATCGAAAAAATTCTACGTACGTCTCTTGCCGTTGTTCTATAGAATCGAAAAAACTCTGGTTTTCGGTTCCAGGTAAAAAATTGCAGGACTTAGGTTTCCGGCCGTGGACCCATTAAAAAAAGTATTAGCGCAAAAATGCTGCGCAGCCGCCAATTTGTCATGAACGAACTTGAAAAAAATATTTTCTGCACTTCATTACTAGTATTATAAATCCCATTTTACAGAATTTCGATTAATCTCTTCATTGCGTCGACAAAAATTCCCGAAATATGCCTATTTTTTCCTGCTGTATGTTGGTTTAATCCCTTAAATCATTATTTATTTTTAAGGTTATGTTAGCATTCACGCGGGAAATTTTAGTTTTAACTATAAATATGGAAATGTTAAATGGACTAAATTAGTTAAATTTACCGGAATATGAAACCATGAATGCAACGAGAAAGTTTTTAGTAGAAAAATTACGGTAATATCAACTAGAAAATTTTATTACATTAACAGGAATAAATGACCAAAACAACCGAAACGTGTTTACTAGAATTTCTAACATTTTTAACCGGAATTATTAGTACAGCTCTCCGTAACATTTTTTCCGGTTGAAATAACCAGAATTCAGGTTGTTTTAACCAGACTTTTTTCTGAGTGCAGCTTCGTTACCTTTAAAATATTTGTTAGTAACTTTCCTTAATTTTTGGTAATTTATTAGAAAAATTTGGAAAAAATTCCAAGATGAATTATTTCTTAAAACAATCTTATAAGTTAATAGGGAATAATAGAAATATAACTTATTTTCTTCTCCAGATGTAAAAGTAGTTTTCTAATCTCGACAAATCGTTGCGTTCCAGATTTTACTGTATGATTTATTGTCTAACTTTGTAGCGCTTTTACTCAAGTTCCTATTACTTTCTTGTAGATGCAATTCAGCACTCCAGAGGAGGAAATTATCTACAACTTCATGGAAGTTGAAGCAGAAGCTTTATCCACAATACGTCAACGCTCTCAAAAGTACGCATTCCAGTGGCGATCTACTTTGGCAGAAGGAAGAGCAAGAAGAGAATGCATGGACGTGGAACTTCAAGAGTTCAAGAAATGCACGAAAAAAAATAGAGACAAAGAAAACACGATTCATTTAATGCACAGTTTTCAATCAATTCTTTATCACGCAGATTATTCAGAAAGTTATCAGGATGCAGATGATGGTAAGTTCAAAGTAAAATTGTCGTCAAACTTTAATAACTCTGAGATTATAACCATTTTTCTAATATAATTCAATAAAAATATAATCCCCCCTCCCCTCTCTCTCCCTCTTCAACCACCAGTAACTTTGGACGGTTTCGAGAGTGAGACACAAACAGAAGTCGTCTGAGATTTTATGGTCAATAATGGATAAATAAAACATTTAAAATCAGAGTAAGTTTGTATTTATTGAAATAAACAATTAAGAATAATAAAAATATATAACAAAAAAATATTATCCTGCCATTGTACTATGTTAAAATTAGTTCATGGAAAAAGGTCTATTCTTCTAGTTTCATTAGATTTGCTACGAATTTGTATCAGAAATATGTGACACTTGCGACTTCACGGCTTATTATTTTTAATTGCTTTCAAGGCCATAAATAATTTTTGAATAACCTACACATACTGTAATTGCAATTACTGACGTCATGTGTTCTTGTTGAACCATGGCCTTAGGTTTTTCGTGAAAAACTTGTTATAATATGTAAAGGAAAGTTATTTTGATCGGTAATGAAATTTTCAAATTGGTATCTTATGAGTCACTGCTGAAAAGTTGTGGAATTCGGGCTATCGATTTTTTTAAAGAAAAAGCATCAGAATAAGCTCAAGAATAAATTTTTTTTTCAGTTGAACTATGGAAGGTACGAGAAAAACGTCAGAATGCAAAATTTTTTACTTAAAAATCGACTGCAAAAAAACATACTAACTGAGTGAATTACGGAATTCGCAATGTTTTATTATATAAAAATCAAATGATTTATCCGACTATTTATGATTTTTCTTGAATCTACACCGTCTATCTAATGAGGAGTCAACTTAAATGTACGCAAAGAACACAAGAGTGAACGTGACGGCAGATTTTTTTCATTTCCATTTCAAAATACACTCAAAACAGGTAGGGGAACTGGGCTTAGAAGCTTCCTAGAATTACAGTCAAGACTCGCTTATTGCAAGACGCGAGACTCGTTTATTGCAAGGACCGAGAGTTCCCTTAACCCCCACCCTTGCCGTATATGCAAAACTATGGTTAGGGCGACAACCAATCCACTGCTTGCTCTGAAAACTAACCTTATCGAGAGTTGCGGTGGTGGGAGCCCCTCTCGTCTTGCAATAAACGAGTCTTCACTGTAGTTGCGTGATTGTGCAGTGCGAGGGGTCAAAAGAGTGGCGATGTAAACAATTTAAAGTCGTTAAGTGCCGTAAGAGAAAAAGAAACAGTGCCACTACGTCGTGTCAGCTTCAACCCTATTGTTTATATGGTACAAAATGAGTAAACAAAAGAAAACACTTATCATCCAGAGAAAAGTATGAAATTTTCAAAGAAATTAAAGAAGGTACAACAAAAGAATGGATTGTGCAGAAATATAATCTGAAACCCCTTTACTAAAATAATTCTACGGTCCTGATTGTTTTGATCTGAGGATTACCTGAGTTTAAAGAGGCAAAGCCCAAAATCGCTCCTATTATGCGACTTGAGTGTAAAACAAAAATATCAAGAAGAAATCAAGAGCCATATCTTTATTGGGGGTAATTTTGATATTTACATAAAAGTGCTTCTATTATGTTCTCTTATTTTCTAATTGTGATTGTATAAAGCTTCATTAATGTTAAGTTAACAGTTTAGAAGTTACACTGATTTGAGTGAGAACTAATAAGACATCTGCATAAGACAGGGTTAACGGCAAAAAAAATTCACGAGGACATATATTCGAGTTTAGTTCTTGTAACATGATTCTGAAACTCAAGTCAATTTTATTATATTGCGAATGGGAATTAAATTTTCTCAAAGTTACTAAGTTTGTTTATGATTTCAAATTAAGAAGAAAATTCAATTTACTTAAGGCTCTATCAGCCTTAAGGAATACATTCTCATCGTGACACTCGCGCTCGACTTTTCACTTTATATCTATTAGAGCCATATTTGCATCAAAAATAAAAATTTGAGTGCACGTATTCGTATTCCGCATAGAGTTTTATTTAGAAAGAGTTTTTTTTTATTTTCAATAATATTTTTCATTAATAAACACACGATAAAGTGAATTTTTTAATTTTTTGAGATGAACATTTTTGTCTGGAAAAACTTTTTCGTATTTCGTATGGTTTTTTTTGGAAACCAAAGGTTTTTAATTAGAGTAACATTTTCCATTAATAAACAAAAAATATGACTCTTATGAAAAAATGTTCACCGGGAAATTGGTAGATCTCTTTGAAATAAAGAATTCTGTTTCTCAATATTAATGCTGTATCTTGTATATTTTTGCGGGAAAATGGAATTATTGATTTTTACAAAAACGTTTTACTTATCCTTTTTTTTGGTCCCTCAAAATGTGTGCAAAATTTCGAAACAATTTGATCATTTTATCGATATTTATCGTATCTACAGACGCCGGACCGATAGACAGAGACACTTTCTTGAAAACCGTTTTATCTGACTCAGGGGGTTTCAAAACGTGAAGATTTGATGAAAATTCCGAAAGTGATTTTGCACATAAAACCAATACCTTCTCATATGATGAGAATGTAAAAAGAGAACAATTGAGTTCAAACGTGGTCAAGAGAGTATTGAAGATGACCCTCGCAGTGAGCAGCCTTCGACGTCAACGACCCAAGAAAACATCGAAAAAATATGCGGTCCGATTACACAGTTCGAAAAAATTGGACTTATTTTTTGCCACCTGAATGAAACATTTTATTTTTTGTTGATTTTTTTGTGCTGAATCCAAATCTGGCCTCAGAATTTCGAGATATCCTAACAGCAAAGTGCCAAAAAGACGGTTTTCGGTAACATTGGAGGTTATTATATCGTGACATGTTTCCGTACATGTTCAATGTTTTATTGACCCACAATAATAATTTTGTAATAGTTAATTTGGCATGGGGTCAGTTTTGATACGGATTTATTTTTTTAATTAAGTGATAGAACACATAAAAAATACAACAGGCAAACGTTTCGGCCACAAATGGGGGCCCTCTTCAGTGACAATTAGCTTAATAGTAACCTTTAAATATTTATTAACTAAGACATGCAACTTAATAATTATTGTATTTTTTGTTTTTTTCTTTTTTTCCTTTGCTTATTGATATTAGAAAAAGATAGAATAAACATGCGGAAAGACTTATGGGTAAGCGAGTTCCTAGGTGTGAAGGAACCAGACCGTTCCAAAAACTGTTCCAACGAGTAATCCTCTCCCACAGGAACCGTGAAAAATGCGACCGCGGAACGCACTCTCTCAAGGGCACATATATAAACACAATTATTACACCAAAGAAAGAAACAACACGATGGAGAATATAACGTGGATCCTTGGTAAAGCACGCACAGCAAACCACACACATTCACGAGCACCAGAAGTAAAGGACACTGAAGTTAAAACAATAAGAACGATGTAATTGGTACGGAAAAATTTTTATTTTGTATTTTCTCCGAAGCCGCAGAGATGACAGACGAAAGTAAGTCCACCACTCTGCCACATGGCTAAAAGAAAACTGATTTGGGAAGAAGTCGTATTTAGGAAGACAAGTGTTCAGAGTTTGACGTGTATAGAAAGCATTCTCCAGATAGGTCAGGTTCCAACACCAAGGGTTATACACAGTAAAACCTTATTTTAATGTCCCCGGCACTTGAGATTATTATATGCTCAAGCGTCCGACAAAAGCAAAGACCCACCACATGTTCGAAAAACTCTGTAAGGAAAGGCACTCACTACGGTCCCGACGTCGTAAAAATTGTACACATTTCTGTGGATATAGAAAGTAAAATGCAACTAAAGTGGAAATTCACGAAAAATTAAATTCCTGGTTTTTCGAAACCTCTGATTCTTAATAAATGGAACCCGGAAAAATACAATATTAAGTTTATAAGTATGATGTCCGAGTTTTTCAGATTATAAGACTGTTGTAAAGTGGCAAAATATTACGAGAGTTATTCGAAATCTGACTTAAATAGAGTGGCCAATTAATACAGTAGCACTACGGATTCTAAGACTGATAAAAAATGGCGAAGTAATGCGCGAGCACTTCGGACTCTAATTCTGAGTAAGGTGGCCAAGTAATGCGCGAGTTCAATAGACGTCAGGACTGATATAAATGCAAAAATAGCCGCGTAATATGCGAGATCAAACGAAGTCAGACCTAAATAAGGAGGCAAAGTAATGCGCGAATTCTTAGTACAGGATTTTTATATAAAGTGGCCAAGTAATGCGCGAGCTCTTCGGACTCTGGCTTAAGATTATGTGGCCAAGTAATTCGCGAGTTCAATGGACGTCAGGACTGATATAAATGCCAAAATAGCCTCATAATACGCGAGATCAAACGAAGTCTGACCTAAATAAGGAGGCAAAGTAATGCGCGAATTCTTAGTACAGGATTTTTATATAAAGTGGCCAAGTAATGCGCGAGCTCTTAGGACTCTGGCTTAAAATTATGTGGCCAAGTAATGCGCGAGTTCAATGGACGTCAGGACTGATATAAATACAAAAATAGCCGCGTAATACGCGAGTTGAACAAAGTCTGATCTGAAAAGAGTGGCCAAGTAATGCGCGAGCTCTTCGGACTCTGGTTTAAAATTATGTGGTCAAATAATGCGCAAATTCTTAGTACAGAATTTTTATATATAAACTGGCCAAGTAATGCGCGAGTTCAATGGACGTCAGGACTGATATAAATACAAAAATAGGCGCGTAATACGCGAGTTGAACGCAGTCTGACCTGAAAAGAGTGGCCAAATAATGCGCGAATTCTTAGGGGTATAGGAATTTTTATAAAGTGGCCAAAAAATAATAATTAACACTTAGGGTCCTTAGACTCTGATCTGAAAAGAGTGGCCAAGTAATGCGCGAGCTCTTCGGACTCAGATTTTCAGTAAGGTGGCCAAGTAATGCGCGAGTTCAATGGACGTCAGGACTGATATAAATGCCAAAATAGCCTCATAATACGCGAGATCAAACGAAGTCTGACCTAAATAAGGAGGCAAAGTAATGCGCGAATTCTTAGTACAGGATTTTTATATAAAGTGGCCAAGTAATTCGCGAGTTCAATGGACGTCAGGAATGATATAAATGCAAAAATAGCCGCGTAATACGCGAGTTGAACAAAGTCTGATCTGAAAAGAGTGGCCAAGTAATGCGCGAGCTCTTCGGACTCAGATTTTCAGTAAGGTGGCCAAGTAATGCGCGAGTTCAATGGACGTCAGGACTGATATAAATGCAAAAATAGCAGCGTAATACGCGAGATCAAACGAAGTCTGACCTAAATAAGGAGGCAAAGTAATGCGCGAATTCTTAGTACAGGATTTTTATATAAAGTGGCCAAGTAATGCGCGAGCTCTTCGGACTCTGGTTTAAAATTATGTGGTCAAGTAATGCGCGAATTCTTAGTACAGAATTTTTATATATAAGGTGGCCAAGTAATGCGCGAGTTCAATGGACGTCAGGACTGATATATATACAAAAATAGGCGCGTAATACGCGAGTTGAACGCAGTCTGACCTGAAAAGAGTGGCCAAATAATGCGCGAATTCTTAGGGGTATAGGAATTTTTATAAAGTGGCCAAAAAATAATAATTAACAGTTAGGGTCCTTAGACTCTGACCTGAATAAAGCGGCCAAGTACTGCGCGAGCACTTCGGACTCTGATTCTGAGTAAGGTGGCCAAGTAATGCGCGAGTTCAATGGACGTCAGGACTGATATAAATGCCAAAATAGCCTCATAATACGCGAGATCAAACGAAGTCTGACCTAAATAAGGAGGCAAAGTAATGCGCGAATTCTTAGTACAGGATTTTTATATAAAGTGGCCAAGTAATTCGCGAGTTCAATGGACGTCAGGACTGATATAAATGCAAAAATAGCCGCGTAATACGCGAGTTGAACAAAGTCTGATCTGAAAAGAGTGGCCAAGTAATGCGCGAGCTCTTCGGACTCAGATTTTCAGTAAGGTGGCCAAGTAATGCGCGAGTTCAATGGACGTCAGGACTGATATAAATGCAAAAATAGCAGCGTAATACGCGAGATCAAACGAAGTCTGACCTAAATAAGGAGGCAAAGTAATGCGCGAATTCTTAGTACAGGATTTTTATATAAAGTGGCCAAGTAATGCGCGAGCTCTTCGGACTCTGGTTTAAAATTATGTGGTCAAGTAATGCGCGAATTCTTAGTACAGAATTTTTATATATAAGGTGGCCAAGTAATGCGCGAGTTCAATGGACGTCAGGACTGATATATATACAAAAATAGGCGCGTAATACGCGAGTTGAACGCAGTCTGACCTGAAAAGAGTGGCCAAATAATGCGCGAATTCTTAGGGGTATAGGAATTTTTATAAAGTGGCCAAAAAATAATAATTAACAGTTAGGGTCCTTAGACTCTGACCTGAATAAAGCGGCCAAGTACTGCGCGAGCACTTCGGACTCTGATTCTGAGTAAGGTGGCCAAGTAATGCGCGAGTTCAATGGACGTCAGGACTGATATAAATGCAAAAATAGCCGCGTAATACGCGAGATCAAACAAAGTCTGACCTAAATAAGGTGGAAAAGTAATGCGCGAATTCTTAGTACAGGATTTTTCTATAAATCGGCCAAGTAATGCGCGAGCACTTCGGACTCTGATTTTCAGTAAGGTGGCTGAGTAATGCGCGAGTTCAATGGACGTCAGGACTGATATAAATGCAAAAATAGCCGCGTAATACGCGAGATCAAACGAAGTCTGACCTACATAAGGAGGCAAAGTAATGCGCGAATTCTTAGTACAGGATTTTTATATAAAGTGGCCAAGTAATGAGCGAGCTCTTCGGACTCTGGCTTAAAATTATGTGGCCAAGTAATTCGCGAGATCTATAGACGTCAGTTCTGATATAAATGCACAAAAAGCCGCGTAATACGCGAGATCAAACAAAGTCTGACCTAAATAAGGTGGCAAAGTAATGCGCGAGCTCTTCGGACTCAGATTTTCAGTAAGGTGGCCAAGTAATGCGCGAGCACATCAGACTCTGATCCTGAGTAAGGTGGCCAAGTAATGCGCGAGTTTAATGGACGTCAGGACTGATATAAATGCAAAAATAGCCGCGTAATACGCGAGTTGAACAAAGTCTGATCTGAAAAGAGTGGCCAAGTAATGCGCGAGCTCTTCGGACTCAGATTTTCAGTAAGGTGGCCAAGTAATGCGCGAGTTCAATGGACGTCAGGACTGATATAAATGCAAAAATAGCAGCGTAATACGCGAGATCAAACGAAGTCTGACCTAAATAAGGAGGCAAAGTAATGCGCGAATTCTTAGTACAGGATTTTTATATAAAGTGGCCAAGTAATGCGCGAGCTCTTCGGACTCTGGCTTAAAATTATGTGGCCAAGTAATTCGCGAGTTCAATGGACGTCAGGACTGATATAAATGCAAAAATAGCCGCGTAATACGCGAGATCAAACGAAATCTGACCTAAATAAGGTGGCAAAGTAATGCGCGAATTCTTAGTACAGAATTTTTATATAAAGTAGCCAAGTAATGCGCGAGCTCTTCGGACTCTGGCTTAAAATTATGTGGCCAAGTAATGCGCGAATTCTTAGTACAGGATTTTTATATAAAGCGGCCAAGTAATGAGCGAGCTCTTCGGACTCTGGCTTAAAATTATGTGGCCAAGTAATTCGCGAGATCAATGGACGTCAGTTCTGATATAAATGCACAAAAAGCCGCGTAATACGCGAGATCAAACAAAGTCTGACCTAAATAAGGTGGCAAAGTAATGCGCGAGCTCTTCGGACTCAGATTTTCAGTAAGGTGGCCAAGTAATGCGCGAGTTCAATGGACGTCAGGACTGATATAAATGCAAAAATAGCAGCGTAATACGCGAGATCAAACGAAGTCTGACCTAAATAAGGAGGCAAAGTAATGCGCGAATTATTAGTACAGGATTTTTATATAAAGTGGCCAAGTAATACGCGAGCTCTTAGGACTCTGGCTCAAAATTATGTGGCCAAGTAATGCGCGAGTTCAATGGACGTCAGGACTGATATAAATACAAAAATAGCCGCGTAATACGCGAGTTGAACAAAGTCTGATCTGAAAAGAGTGGCCAAGTAATGCGCGAGCTCTTCGGACTCTGGTTTAAAATTATGTGGTCAAATAATGCGCGAATTCTTAGTACAGAATTTTTAAATATAAACTGGCCAAGTAATGCGCGAGCTCTTCGGACTCTGGCTTAAAATTATGTGGCCAAGTAATGCGCGAGTTCAATGGACGTCAGGACTGATATAAATACAAAAATAGCCGCGTGATACGCGAGTTGAACGAAGTCTGATCTGAAAAGAGTGGCCAAGTAATGCGAGAATTCTTAGGGGTATAAGAATTTTTATAAAGTGGCCAAAAAATAATAATTAACACTTAGGGTCCTTAGACTCTGACCTGAATAAAGCGGCCAAATAATGCGCGAGCACTTCGGACTCTGATTTACAGTAAGGTGGCCAAGTAATGCGCGAGTTCAATGGACGTCAGGACTGATATAAATACAAAAATAGCCGCGTAATACGCGAGTTGAACAAAGTCTGATCTGAAAAGAGTGGCCAAGTAATGCGCGAGCTCTTCGGACTCAGATTTTCAGTAAGGTGGCCAAGTAATGCGCGAGTTCAATGGACGTCAGGACTGATATAAATGCCAAAATAGCCTCATAATACGCGAGATCAAACGAAGTCTGACCTAAATAAGGAGGCAAAGTAATGCGCGAATTCTTAGTACAGGATTTTTATATAAAGTGGCCAAGTAATGCGCGAGCTCTTCGGACTGTGGCTTAAAATTATGTGGCCAAGTAATTCGCGAGTTCAATGGACGTCAGGACTGATATAAATGCAAAAATAGCCGCGTAATACGCGAGATCAAACGAAGTCTGACCTAAATAAGGAGGCAAAGTAATGCGCGAATTCTTAGGAGTACAGAATTTTTATATAAAGTGGCCAAGTAATGCGCGAGCTCTTCGGACTCTGGCTTAAAATTATGTGGCCAAGTAATGCGCGAGTTCAATGGACGTCAGGACTGATATAAATACAAAAATAGCCGCGTGATACGCGAGTTGAACGAAGTCTGATCTGAAAAGAGTGGCCAAGTAATGCGAGAATTCTTAGGGGTATAAGAATTTTTATAAAGTGGCCAAAAAATAATAATTAACAATTAGGGTCCTTAGACTCTGACCTGAATAAAGCGGCCAAATAATGCGCGAGCACTTCGGACTCTGATTTACAGTAAGGTGGCCAAGTAATGCGCGAGTTCAATGGACGTCAGGACTGATATAAATACAAAAATAGCCGCGTAATACGCGAGTTGAACAAAGTCTGATCTGAAAAGAGTGGCCAAGTAATGCGCGAGCTCTTCGGACTCAGATTTTCAGTAAGGTGGCCAAGTAATGCGCGAGTTCAATGGACGTCAGGACTGATATAAATGCCAAAATAGCCTCATAATACGCGAGATCAAACGAAGTCTGACCTAAATAAGGAGGCAAAGTAATGCGCGAATTCTTAGTACAGGATTTTTATATAAAGTGGCCAAGTAATGCGCGAGCTCTTCGGACTCTGGCTTAAAATTATGTGGCCAAGTAATTCGCGAGTTCAATGGACGTCAGGACTGATATAAATGCAAAAATAGCCGCGTGATACTCGAGATCAAACGAAGTCTGACCTAAATAAGGAGGCAAAGTAATGCGCGAATTCTTAGGAGTACAGAATTTTTATATAAAGTGGCCAAGTAATGCGCGAGCTCTTCGGACTCTGGCTTAAAATTATGTGGCCAAGTAATGCGCGAGTTCAATGGACGTCAGGACTGATATAAATACAAAAATAGCCGCGTGATACGCGAGTTGAACGAAGTCTGATCTGAAAAGAGTGGCCAAGTAATGCGAGAATTCTTAGGGTTATAAGAATTTTTATAAAGTGGCCAAAAAATAATAATTAACACTTAGGGTCCTTAGACTCTGACCTGAATAAAGCGGCCAAATAATGCGCGAGCACTTCGGACTCTGATTTACAGTAAGGTGGCCAAGTAATGTGCGAGTTCAATGGACGTCAGGACTGATATAAATGCAAAAATAGCCGCGTAATACGCGAGATCAAACGAAATCTGACCTAAATAAGGTGGCAAAGTAATGCGCGAATTCTTAGTACAGAATTTTAATATAAAGTGGCCAAGTAATGCGCGAGCTCTTCGGACTCTGGCTTAAAATTATGTGGCCAAGTAATGCGCGAGTTCAATGGACGTCAGGACTGATATAAATACAAAAATAGGCGCGTAATACGAGAGTTGAACGCAGTCTGACCTGAAAAGAGTGGCCAAGTAATGCGCGAATTCTTAGGGTTATAAGAATTTTTATAAAGTGGCCAAAAAATAATAATTAACACTTAGGGTCCTTAGACTCTGACCTGAATAACGCGGCCAAGTAATACGCGAGCTCTTCGGACTCTGGCTTAAAATTATGTGGCCAAGTAATGCGCGAGTTCAATGGACGTCAGGACTGATATAAATGCACAAAAAGCCGCGTAATACGCGAGATCAAACAAAGTCTGACCTAAGTAAGGTGGCAAATTAATGCGCGAATTCTTAGTACAGGATTTTTATATAAAGTGGCCAAGTAATGCGCGAGCTCTTCGGACTCTGGCTTAAAGTTTTTTGGCCAAGTAATGCGCCAATTCTTAGGGGTATAAGAATTTTTATAATGTGGTCAAAAAATAATAGCTAAAACTCTTAGGGTCCTTAGACTCTGACCTGAATAAAGCGGCCAAGTAATGCGCGAGCACTTCGGACTCTGATTTACAGTAAGGTGGCCAAGTAATGCGCGAGCTCTTCGGACTCTGGCTTAAAATTATGTGGCCAAATAATGCGCAAAGTTAAATGGACGTCAGGACTGATATAAATACAAAAAATATTCGCGTAATACGCGAGTTCAACGAAACCTGACCTAAATAAGGTGGCCAAAAATGCGCGAGTTTCAACGAAATCTGACCCAGACAAAGTGGCCAGATGTAAGAACATAAACCGTGAAGGGACGACTGAAACACGGTGGGTCCCAATTTCTCAGGTCACATTTTTTTATGACCCTTTTTTAAGTATAGGGTTGTAAATCTTAGAAAGGTTTTCTATGTCGGTTCTAAGATTCACCGCATCGTTCGTACCTGCAATGTGACACATTTCCAACAGCAACCTTTTTTTGTAGTTTTTTTCGTTAGCTAAGATTTTTGTTCTATCAAAATCGAAGAAGTGGTCTCTTTCAATCGTATGTTTTGTTAGCGCGTTTTGTTTATTGGGGCTTTCCCTAATGTTGTTTTTATGTTCTTTTAGTCTGTTTTTAAGGAATCGTTTCGTTTGACCTATATAGACAGCCTTGCAGTCATTCCCTTTGCACGGAACGCTGTAGACGACGTTAGAAGATTGATCTTTGGGTATTTTGTCCTTGGTGGGTATGAAGATCGTTTTTAGGTTTTTTTGGTTTTTGTACGCAGTGTTTATGTTGTAGCTATGTAAGATTCCTGATATTCTCTCTGACAGAACTTCAACGTAAGGGATACTAATGAAGGGTTTGTTTTCTGTGTTTATGTCGGCCTGATTGTTACCTAATCGTGTCTTATGTTCAAGGGTAAGAAGTCTTCGATTTATAATCTCTTGCGTGAACTGTAGTGTATCTATAATTAGTTTAAGGTTGTTTTTGTGAAATTCTTTATCTGAAAGTAGAATTGCCCTGTCAACTAAGTTGTTTACAACACTTTTCTTGTATCTAAGGGGGTGATGGGAATTAAAGTTAAGGTATCTTCCAGACCAAGTCGGTTTCCTATACCAATTGAAAGAAAGTTTTTGATTCTGTTTCCTAGTCATAGTGACATCTAGAAAATTAATAGCACCATGTATCTCATTTACTAGCGTGAATTCAATATTGAGGGAATTGTTGTTGAAGATTTGCAAAATGTGGTTCACTTGTGTGTCAGGAACCACGATGAGAATATCGTCTACGTATCGAAAGTAAACAGGTACTTCAAAATCAAGATTAGAGAGCCTGTCTTTTTCTAGGTCATCCATCACTATATCTGCAAGGACGGGGGAGAAAGGAGAACCCATTGGTAATCCGCGTTTTTGAAAATAGGTGGTGCCATCGAAATTAAAGTCTGTGCTATCCAAGCATAATCGCAACCCTTCTTCATATTCCTTCCATGGCAATGATACTTTGCGACGAATCTCTTCCCATCTATTTTTTACAGCAGAGATGGCTGCTTCCTTGGGTATATTTGTGAAAAGGGACACTACATCCAAGGAGGCGAGAACAAAATTATCAGGGACACTAACATTTTTAAGTTTCTGGACTAGTTCGAAACTGTTAATGATTTTTGATTTTGGTGGCGTGGTGTTTTTAGATATGGTAGTGCTAAAGAAGGATGCTAGATTGTAGGTAGGACTGCCTACATAAGATACAATGGGTCTAATGGGGTTGCCTTCTTTATGGATTTTGGGTAATCCGTAGAATCTGGAGGGAACAGCATTAGAAGACTTTAAATCCTTAGCTAACAGGTTGTTGATTAATTTTTTGTTTTCCCATGTTTTGACTAGACAATTTACTTTATTTTGTATTTTGGTTGTAGTGTCCTTGGAGCGGACTTTGTATGTGTTTTCATCATTTAGAAGGTTCAATACTTTCTCGTTGTAATCTGTTCGCGTCAAGGCTACTGTGGTGTTACCTTTGTCTGCCCTAGTAAAAACTATGTCCGGGTTATTTTTTACGAAATCCCTAGCTTCTTTAATTTCTTTAACAGGTTGTACGAATTTAGATTTGTGTTCATTCCCATTTTTCTTAAAATTATTAACGACGTTAGCAACTTTTAAGCGCAATTCATCTTGAGATTCAGGATCAATTTTATTAATGTTAGATTCGATGTCCGCGATTATATTATATGTAGGAATTTCCCGTTTTTTTATAGTAACACCGAAATTTATTCCTAAGCTAGCTATTTTTGCGACATTCTCTGGAATTTGGTTTCCTGTTAAATTTTTGAACCACTTTTGGTTAAGTTTACTGTTGGAAACGGTCTTTTTATTGCAATCAAGAGACCTTATCAGTAAGTCGAGTTTCTTTTTGCATTTAAATTTGCTTTCTTCAAAACGGCGGGAGACTTTCCCGGATTCGAGCTCAAAAAATCTGTCGAACATGTGGTTTGGAAAAATAGCAACTATTCTACTTTGAAAATACATAATTTGATTCACAAGGTACTTTAAATGTGCACATATGTCACAAATTTCAAGATTCAAAATGGACCTAAGAAAAGTATTATGCAGGTTTGAGAATTTGTTACTCATACTTCTAGAATTAAAACCAATGTGTTGAGATCGGATACCTTGTAAATGTTTGGGAAGAACGTCAAGTTTCCTACACCGTAGTAGGAAAATTCTCTGATTAAAGCTATTCGCATAGTCTAGATTTAATTGAGACCATTTTTTGAGGAGTGATGCCTCCTCATATCCATATGTCTCTTCTATTTGTTTGTAAAAACCCATCCCACTTCTACCATTTTGATTGTTGCCATAAGTAAAATTATATCGTGACATGTTTCCGTACATGTTCAATGTTTTATTGACCCACAATAATAATTTTGTAATAGTTAATTTGGCATGGGGTCAGTTTTGATACGGATTTATTTTTTTAATTAAGTGATAGAACACATAAAAAATACAACAGGCAAACGTTTCGGCCACAAATGGGGGCCCTCTTCAGTGCCAATTAGCTTAATAGTAACCTTTAAATATTTATTAACTAAGACATGCAACTTAATAATTATTGTATTTTTTGTTTTTTTCTTTTTTTCCTTTGCTTATTGATATTAGAAAAAGATAGAATAAACATGCGGAAAGACTTATGGGTAAGCGAGTTCCTAGGTGTGAAGGAACCAGACCGTTCCAAAAACTGTTCCAACGAGTAATCCTCTCCCACAGGAACCGTGAAAAATGCGACCGCGGAACGCACTCTCTCAAGGGCACATATATAAACACAATTATTACACCAAAGAAAGAAACAACACGATGGAGAATATAACGTGGATCCTTGGTAAAGCACGCACAGCAAACCACACACATTCACGAGCACCAGAAGTAAAGGACACTGAAGTTAAAACAATAAGAACGATGTAATTGGTACGGAAAAATTTTTATTTTGTATTTTCTCCGAAGCCGCAGAGATGACAGACGAAAGTAAGTCCACCACTCTGCCACATGGCTAAAAGAAAACTGATTTGGGAAGAAGTCGTATTTAGGAAGACAAGTGTTCAGAGTTTGACGTGTATAGAAAGCATTCTCCAGATAGGTCAGGTTCCAACACCAAGGGTTATACACAGTAAAACCTTATTTTAATGTCCCCGGCACTTGAGATTATTATATGCTCAAGCGTCCGACAAAAGCAAAGACCCACCACATGTTCGAAAAACTCTGTAAGGAAAGGCACTCACTACGGTCCCGACGTCGTAAAAATTGTACACATTTCTGTGGATATAGAAAGTAAAATGCAACTAAAGTGGAAATTCACGAAAAATTAAATTCCTGGTTTTTCGAAACCTCTGATTCTTAATAAATGGAACCCGGAAAAATACAATATTAAGTTTATAAGTATGATGTCCGAGTTTTTCAGATTATAAGACTGTTGTAAAGTGGCAAAATATTACGAGAGTTATTCGAACTCTGACTTAAATAGAGTGGCCAATTAATACAGTAGCACTACGGATTCTAAGACTGATAAAAAATGGCCAAGTAATGCGCGAACACTTCGGACTCTAATTCTGAGTAAGGTGGCCAAGTAATGCGCGAGTTCAATGGACGTCAGGACTGATATTAATGCAAAAATAGCCGCGTAATACGCGAGATCAAACGAAGTCTGACCTAAATAAGGAGGCAAAGTAATGCGCGAATTCTTAGTACAGGATTTTTATATAAAGTGGCCAAGTAATGCGCGAGCTCTTCGGACTCTGGCTTAAGATTATGTGGCCAAGTAATTCGCGAGTTCAATGGACGTCAGGACTGATATAAATGCCAAAATAGCCTCATAATACGCGAGATCAAACGAAGTCTGACCTAAATAAGGAGGCAAAGTAATGCGCGAATTCTTAGTACAGGATTTTTATACAAAGTGGCCAAGTAATGCGCGAGCTCTTAGGACTCTGGCTTAAAATTATGTGGCCAAGTAATGCGCGAGTTCAATGGACGTCAGGACTGATATAAATACAAAAATAGCCGCGTAATACGCGAGTTGAACAAAGTCTGATCTGAAAAGAGTGGCCAAGTAATGCGCGAGCTCTTCGGACTCTGGTTTAAAATTATGTGGTCAAATAATGCGCGAATTCTTAGTACAGAATTTTTATATATAAACTGGCCAAGTAATGCGCGAGTTCAATGGACGTCAGGACTGATATAAATACAAAAATAGGCGCGTAATACGCGAGTTGAACGCAGTCTGACCTGAAAAGAGTGGCCAAATAATGCGCGAATTCTTAGGGGTATAGGAATTTTTATAAAGTGGCCAAAAAATAATAATTAACACTTAGGGTCCTTAGACTCTGATCTGAAAAGAGTGGCCAAGTAATGCGCGAGCTCTTCGGACTCAGATTTTCAGTAAGGTGGCCAAGTAATGCGCGAGTTCAATGGACGTCA
Source organism: Diplolepis rosae (assembly GCA_030998225.1). Lineage (NCBI taxonomy): Eukaryota > Metazoa > Arthropoda > Insecta > Hymenoptera > Diplolepididae > Diplolepis > Diplolepis rosae. The sequence continues at coordinate 3,536,090 of JAPYXD010000581.1, read as the reverse complement.
GGACTGATATAAATGCCAAAATAGCCTCATAATACGCGAGATCAAACGAAGTCTGATCTAAATAAGGAGGCAAAGTAATGCGCGAATTCTTAGTACAGGATTTTTATATAAAGTGGCCAAGTAATGCGCGAGTTCAATGGACGTCAGGAATGATATAAATGCAAAAATAGCCGCGTAATACGCGAGTTGAACAAAGTCTGATCTGAAAAGAGTGGCCAAGTAATGCGCGAGCTCTTCGGACTCAGATTTTCAGTAAGGTGGCCAAGTAATGCGCGAGTTCAATGGACGTCAGGACTGATATAAATGCAAAAATAGCAGCGTAATACGCGAGATCAAACGAAGTCTGACCTAAATAAGGAGGCAAAGTAATGCGCGAATTCTTAGTACAGGATTTTTATATAAAGTGGCCAAGTAATGCGCGAGCTCTTCGGACTCTGGTTTAAAATTATGTGGTCAAGTAATGCGCGAATTCTTAGTACAGAATTTTTATATATAAGGTGGCCAAGTAATGCGCGAGTTCAATGGACGTCAGGACTGATATAAATACAAAAATAGGCGCGTAATACGCGAGTTGAACGCAGTCTGACCTGAAAAGAGTGGCCAAATAATGCGCGAATTCTTAGGGGAATAGGAATTTTTATTAGGTGGCCAAAAAATAATAATTAACACTTAGGGTCCTTAGACTCTGACCTGAATAAAGCGGCCAAGTACTGCGCGAGCACTTCGGACTCAGATTTTCAGTAAGGTGGCCAAGTAATGCGCGAGTTCAATGGACGTCAGGACTGATATAAATGCAAAAATAGCCGCGTAATACGCGAGATCAAACAAAGTCTGACCTAAATAAGGTGGAAAAGTAATGCGCGAATTCTTAGTACAGGATTTTTATATAAAGTGGCCAAGTAATGAGCGAGCTCTTCGGACTCTGGCTTAAAATTATGTGGCCAAGTAATTCGCGAGATCTATAGACGTCAGTTCTGATATAAATGCACAAAAAGCCGCGTAATACGCGAGATCAAACAAAGTCTGACCTAAATAAGGTGGCAAAGTAATGCGCGAGCTCTTCGGACTCAGATTTTCAGTAAGGTGGCCAAGTAATGCGCGAGCACATCAGACTCTGATCCTGAGTAAGGTGGCCAAGTAATGCGCGAGTTTAATGGACGTCAGGACTGATATAAATGCAAAAATAGCCGCGTAATACGCGAGTTGAACAAAGTCTGATCTGAAAAGAGTGGCCAAGTAATGCGCGAGCTCTTCGGACTCAGATTTTCAGTAAGGTGGCCAAGTAATGCGCGAGTTCAATGGACGTCAGGACTGATATAAATGCAAAAATAGCAGCGTAATACGCGAGATCAAACGAAGTCTGACCTAAATAAGGAGGCAAAGTAATGCGCGAATTCTTAGTACAGGATTTTTATATAAAGTGGCCAAGTAATGCGCGAGCTCTTCGGACTCTGGCTTAAGATTATGTGGCCAAGTAATTCGCGAGTTCAATGGACGTCAGGACTGATATAAATGCAAAAATAGCCGCGTAATACGCGAGATCAAACGAAATCTGACCTAAATAAGGTGGCAAAGTAATGCGCGAATTCTTAGTACAGAATTTTTATATAAAGTAGCCAAGTAATGCGCGAGCTCTTCGGACTCTGGCTTAAAATTATGTGGCCAAGTAATGCGCGAATTCTTAGTACAGGATTTTTATATAAAGCGGCCAAGTAATGAGCGAGCTCTTCGGACTCTGGCTTAAAATTATGTGGCCAAGTAATTCGCGAGATCAATGGACGTCAGTTCTGATATAAATGCACAAAAAGCCGCGTAATACGCGAGATCAAACAAAGTCTGACCTAAATAAGGTGGCAAAGTAATGCGCGAGCTCTTCGGACTCAGATTTTCAGTAAGGTGGCCAAGTAATGCGCGAGCACATCAGACTCTGATCCTGAGTAAGGTGGCCAAGTAATGCGCGAGTTTAATGGACGTCAGGACTGATATAAATGCAAAAATAGCCGCGTAATACGCGAGTTGAACAAAGTCTGATCTGAAAAGAGTGGCCAAGTAATGCGCGAGCTCTTCGGACTCAGATTTTCAGTAAGGTGGCCAAGTAATGCGCGAGTTCAATGGACGTCAGGACTGATATAAATGCAAAAATAGCAGCGTAATACGCGAGATCAAACGAAGTCTGACCTAAATAAGGAGGCAAAGTAATGCGCGAATTATTAGTACAGAATTTTAATATAAAGTGGCCAAGTAATACGCGAGCTCTTAGGACTCTGGCTTAAAATTATGTGGCCAAGTAATGCGCGAGTTCAATGGACGTCAGGACTGATATAAATACAAAAATAGCCGCGTAATACGCGAGTTGAACAAAGTCTGATCTGAAAAGAGTGGCCAAGTAATGCGCGAGCTCTTCGGACTCTGGTTTAAAATTATGTGGTCAAATAATGCGCGAATTCTTAGTACAGAATTTTTATATATAAACTGGCCAAGTAATGCGCGAGTTCAATGGACGTCAGGACTGATATAAATGCAAAAATAGCCTCATAATACGCGAGATCAAACGAAGTCTGACCTAAATAAGGAGGCAAAGTAATGCGCGAATTCTTAGTACAGGATTTTTATATAAAGTGGCCAAGTAATGCGCGAGCTCTTCGGACTGTGGCTTAAAATTATGTGGCCAAGTAATTCGCGAGTTCAATGGACGTCAGGACTGATATAAATGCAAAAATAGCCGCGTAATACGCGAGATCAAACGAAGTCTGACCTAAATAAGGAGGCAAAGTAATGCGCGAATTCTTAGGAGTACAGAATTTTTATATAAAGTGGCCAAGTAATGCGCGAGCTCTTCGGACTCTGGCTTAAAATTATGTGGCCAAGTAATGCGCGAGTTCAATGGACGTCAGGACTGATATAAATACAAAAATAGCCGCGTGATACGCGAGTTGAACGAAGTCTGATCTGAAAAGAGTGGCCAAGTAATGCGAGAATTCTTAGGGGTATAAGAATTTTTATAAAGTGGCCAAAAAATAATAATTAACACTTAGGGTCCTTAGACTCTGACCTGAATAAAGCGGCCAAATAATGCGCGAGCACTTCGGACTCTGATTTACAGTAAGGTGGCCAAGTAATGCGCGAGTTCAATGGACGTCAGGACTGATATAAATACAAAAATAGCCGCGTAATACGCGAGTTGAACAAAGTCTGATCTGAAAAGAGTGGCCAAGTAATGCGCGAGCTCTTCGGACTCAGATTTTCAGTAAGGTGGCCAAGTAATGCGCGAGTTCAATGGACGTCAGGACTGATATAAATGCCAAAATAGCCTCATAATACGCGAGATCAAACGAAGTCTGACCTAAATAAGGAGGCAAAGTAATGCGCGAATTCTTAGTACAGGATTTTTATATAAAGTGGCCAAGTAATGCGCGAGCTCTTCGGACTCTGGCTTAAAATTATGTGGCCAAGTAATTCGCGAGTTCAATGGACGTCGGGGCTGATCTAAATGCAAAAATAGCCGCGTAATAAGCGAGATCAAACGAAGTCTGACCTAAATAAGGAGGCAAAGTAATGCGCGAATTCTTAGGAGTACAGAATTTTTATATAAAGTGGCCAAGTAATGCGCGAGCTCTTCGGACTCTGGCTTAAAATTATGTGGCCAAGTAATGCGCGAGTTCAATGGACGTCAGGACTGATATAAATACAAAAATAGCCGCGTGATACGCGAGTTGAACGAAGTCTGATCTGAAAAGAGTGGCCAAGTAATGCGAGAATTCTTAGGGTTATAAGAATTTTTATAAAGTGGCCAAAAAATAATAATTAACACTTAGGGTCCTTAGACTCTGACCTGAATAAAGCGGCCAAATAATGCGCGAGCACTTCGGACTCTGATTTACAGTAAGGTGGCCAAGTAATGTGCGAGTTCAATGGACGTCAGGACTGATATAAATGCAAAAATAGCCGCGTAATACGCGAGATCAAACGAAATCTGACCTAAATAAGGTGGCAAAGTAATGCGCGAATTCTTAGTACAGAATTTTAATATAAAGTGGCCAAGTAATGCGCGAGCTCTTCGGACTCTGGCTTAAAATTATGTGGCCAAGTAATGCGCGAGTTCAATGGACGTCAGGACTGATATAAATACAAAAATAGGCGCGTAATACGAGAGTTGAACGCAGTCTGACCTGAAAAGAGTGGCCAAGTAATGCGCGAATTCTTAGGGTTATAAGAATTTTTATAAAGTGGCCAAAAAATAATAATTAACACTTAGGGTCCTTAGACTCTGACCTGAATAACGCGGCCAAGTAATACGCGAGCTCTTCGGACTCTGGCTTAAAATTATGTGGCCAAGTAATGCGCGAGTTCAATGGACGTCAGGACTGATATAAATGCACAAAAAGCCGCGTAATACGCGAGATCAAACAAAGTCTGACCTAAGTAAGGTGGCAAATTAATGCGCGAATTCTTAGTACAGGATTTTTATATAAAGTGGCCAAGTAATGCGCGAGCTCTTCGGACTCTGGCTTAAAGTTTTTTGGCCAAGTAATGCGCCAATTCTTAGGGGTATAAGAATTTTTATAATGTGGTCAAAAAATAATAGCTAAAACTCTTAGGGTCCTTAGACTCTGACCTGAATAAAGCGGCCAAGTAATGCGCGAGCACTTCGGACTCTGATTTACAGTAAGGTGGCCAAGTAATGCGTGAGCTCTTCGGACTCTGGCTTAAAATTATGTGGCCAAATAATGCGCAAAGTTAAATGGACGTCAGGACTGATATAAATACAAAAAATATTCGCGTAATACGCGAGTTCAACGAAACCTGACCTAAATAAGGTGGCCAAAAATGCGCGAGTTTCAACGAAATCTGACCCAGACAAAGTGGCCAGATGTAAGAACATAAACCGTGAAGGGACGACTGAAACACGGTGGGTCCCAATTTCTCAGGTCACATTTTTTTATGACCCTTTTTTAAGTATAGGGTTGTAAATCTTAGAAAGGTTTTCTATGTCGGTTCTAAGATTCACCGCATCGTTCGTACCTGCAATGTGACACATTTCCAACAGCAACCTTTTTTTGTAGTTTTTTTCGTTAGCTAAGATTTTTGTTCTATCAAAATCGAAGAAGTGGTCTCTTTCAATCGTATGTTTTGTTAGCGCGTTTTGTTTATTGGGGCTTTCTCTAATGTTGTTTTTATGTTCTTTTAGTCTGTTTTTAAGGAATCGTTTCGTTTGACCTATATAGACAGCCTTGCAGTCATTCCCTTTGCACGGAACGCTGTAGACGACGTTAGAAGATTGATCTTTGGGTATTTTGTCCTTGGTGGGTATGAAGATCGTTTTTAGGTTTTTTTGGTTTTTGTACGCAGTGTTTATGTTGTAGCTATGTAAGATTCCTGATATTCTCTCTGACAGAACTTCAACGTAAGGGATACTAATGAAGGGTTTGTTTTCTGTGTTTATGTCGGCCTGATTGTTACCTAATCGTGTCTTATGTTCAAGGGTAAGAAGTCTTTGATTTATAATCTCTTGCGTGAACTGTTGTGGATAGTCATTTTCTAGTAGTGTATCTATAATTAGTTTAAGGTTGTTTTTGTGAAATTCTTTATCTGAAAGTAGAATTGCCCTGTCAACTAAGTTGTTTACAACACTTTTCTTGTATCTAAGGGGGTGAACCAAAAAAGTAAATTGTCTAGTCAAAACATGGGAAAACAAAAAATTAATCAACAACCTGTTAGCTAAGGATTTAAAGTCTTCTAATGCTGTTCCCTCCAGATTCTACGGATTACCCAAAATCCATAAAGAAGGCAACCCCATTAGACCCATTGTATCTTATGTAGGCAGTCCTACCTACAATCTAGCATCCTTCTTTAGCACTACCATATCTAAAAACACCACGCCACCAAAATCAAAAATCATTAACAGTTTCGAACTAGTCCAGAAACTTAAAAATGTTAGTGTCCCTGATAATTTTGTTCTCGCCTCCTTGGATGTAGTGTCCCTTTTCACAAATATACCCAAGGAAGCAGCCATCTCTGCTGTAAAAAATAGATGGGAAGAGATTCGTCGCAAAGTATCATTGCCATGGAAGGAATATGAAGAAGGGTTGCGATTATGCTTGGATAGCACAGACTTTAATTTCGATGGCACCACCTATTTTCAAAAACGCGGATTACCAATGGGTTCTCCTTTCTCCCCCGTCCTTGCAGATATAGTGATGGATGACCTAGAAAAAGACAGGCTCTCTAATCTTGATTTTGAAGTACCTGTTTACTTTCGATACGTAGACGATATTCTCATCGTGGTTCCTGACACACAAGTGAACCACATTTTGCAAATCTTCAACAACAATTCCCTCAATATTGAATTCACCCTAGAAAAAGAGATAAATGGTGCTATTAATTTTCTAGATGTCACTATGACTAGGAAACAGAATCAAAAACTTTCTTTCAATTGGTATAGGAAACCGACTTGGTCTGGAAGATACCTTAACTTTAATTCCCATCACCCCCTTAGATACAAGAAAAGTGTTGTAAACAACTTAGTTGACAGGGCAATTCTACTTTCAGATAAAGAATTTCACAAAAACAACCTTAAACTAATTATAGATACACTACTAGAAAATGACTATCCACAACAGTTCACGCAAGAGATTATAAATCGAAGACTTCTTACCCTTGAACATAAGACACGATTAGGTAACAATCAGGCCGACATAAACACAGAAAACAAACCCTTCATTAGTATCCCTTACGTTGAAGTTCTGTCAGAGAGAATATCAGGAATCTTACATAGCTACAACATAAACACTGCGTACAAAAACCAAAAAACCTAAAAACGATCTTCATACCCACCAAGGACAAAATACCCAAAGATCAATCTTCTAACGTCGTCTACAGCGTTCCGTGCAAAGGGAATGACTGCAAGGCTGTCTATATAGGTCAAACGAAACGATTCCTTAAAAACAGACTAAAAGAACATAAAAACAACATTAGAGAAAGCCCCAATAAACAAAACGCGCTAACAAAACATACGATTGAAAGAGACCACTTCTTCGATTTTGATAGAACAAAAATCTTAGCTAACGAAAAAAACTACAAAAAAAGGTTGCTGTTGGAAATGTGTCACATTGCAGGTACGAACGATGCGGTGAATCTTAGAACCGACATAGAAAACCTTTCTAAGATTTACAACCCTATACTTAAAAAAGGGTCATAAAAAAATGTGACCTGAGAAATTGGGACCCACCGTGTTTCAGTCGTCCCTTCACGGTTTATGTTCTTACATCTGGCCACTTTGTCTGGGTCAGATTTCGTTGAAACTCGCGCATTTTTGGCCACCTTATTTAGGTCAGGTTTCGTTGAACTCGCGTATTACGCGAATATTTTTTGTATTTATATCATTCCTGACGACCATTTAACTATGCGCATTATTTGGCCACATAATTGCAAGCGAGAGTCCGAAGAGCTCGCGCATTACTTGGCCACCTTACTGTAAATCAGAGTCCGAAGTGCTCGCGCATTACTTGGCCGCTTTATTCAGGTCAGAGTCTAAGGACCCTAAGAGTTTTAGCTATTATTTTTTGACCACATTATAAAAATTCTTATACCCCTAAGAATTGGCGCATTACTTGGCCAAAAAACTTTAAGCCAGAGTCCGAAGAGCTCGCGCATTACTTGGCCACTTTATATAAAAATCCTGTACTAAGAATTCGCGCATTAATTTGCCACCTTACTTAGGTCAGACTTTGTTTGATCTCGCGTATTACGCGGCTTTTTGTGCATTTATATCAGTCCTGACGTCCATTGAACTCGCGCATTACTTGGCCACATAATTTTAAGCCAGAGTCCGAAGAGCTCGCGTATTACTTGGCCGCGTTATTCAGGTCAGAGTCTAAGGACCCTAAGTGTTAATTATTATTTTTTGGCCACTTTATAAAAATTCTTATAACCCTAAGAATTCGCGCATTACTTGGCCACTCTTTTCAGGTCAGACTGCGTTCAACTCTCGTATTACGCGCCTATTTTTGTATTTATATCAGTCCTGACGTCCATTGAACTCGCGCATTACTTGGCCACATAATTTTAAGCCAGAGTCCGAAGAGCTCGCGCATTACTTGGCCACTTTATATTAAAATTCTGTACTAAGAATTCGCGCATTACTTTGCCACCTTATTTAGGTCAGATTTCGTTTGATCTCGCGTATTACGCGGCTATTTTTGCATTTATATCAGTCCTGACGTCCATTGAACTCGCACATTACTTGGCCACCTTACTGTAAATCAGAGTCCGAAGTTCTCGCGCATTATTTGGCCGCTTTTTTCAGGTCAGAGTCTAAGGACCCTAAGTGTTAATTATTATTTTTTGGCCACTTTATAAAAATTCTTATAACCCTAAGAATTCTCGCATTACTTGGCCACTCTTTTCAGATCAGACTTCGTTCAACTCGCGTATCACGCGGCTATTTTTGTATTTATATCAGTCCTGACGTCCATTGAACTCGCGCATTACTTGGCCACATAATTTTAAGCCAGAGTCCGAAGAGCTCGCGCATTACTTGGCCACTTTATATAAAAATTCTGTACTCCTAAGAATTCGCGCATTACTTTGCCTCCTTATTTAGGCCAGACTTCGTTTGATCTCGTGTATTACGCGGCTATTTTTGCATTTATATCAGTCCTGACGTCCATTGAACTCGCGAATTACTTGGCCACATAATTTTAAGCCAGAGTCCGAAGAGCTCGCGCATTACTTGGCCACTTTATATAAAAATCCTGTACTAAGAATTCGCGCATTACTTTGCCTCCTTATTAAGGTCAGACTTCGTTTGATCTCGCGTATTATGAGGCTATTTTGGCATTTATATCAGTCCTGACGTCCATTGAACTCGCGCATTACTTGGCCACCTTACTGAAAATCTGAGTCCGAAGAGCTCGCGCATTACTTGGCCACTCTTTTCAGATCAGACTTTGTTCAACTCGCGTATTACGCGGCTATTTTTGTATTTATATCAGTCCTGACGTCCATTGAACTCGCGCATTACTTGGCCACCTTACTGTAAATCAGAGTCCGAAGTGCTCGCGCATTATTTGGCCGCTTTATTCAGGTCAGAGTCTAAGGACCCTAAGTGTTAATTATTATTTTTTGGCCACTTTATAAAAATTCTTATACCCCTAAGAATTCTCGCATTACTTGGCCACTCTTTTCAGATCAGACTTCGTTCAACTCGCGTATCACGCGGCTATTTTTGTATTTATATCAGTCCTGACGTCCATTGAACTCGCGCATTACTTGGCCACATAATTTTAAGCCAGAGTCCGAAGAGCTCGCGCATTACTTGGCCACTTTATATAAAAATTCTGTACTCCTAAGAATTCGCGCATTACTTTGCCTCCTTATTTAGGTCAGACTTCGTTTGATCTCGCGTATTACGCTGCTATTTTTGCATTTATATCAGTCCTGACGTCCATTGAACTCGCGCATTACTTGGCCACCTTACTGAAAATCTGAGTCCGAAGAGCTCGCGCATTACTTGGCCACTCTTTTCAGATCAGACTTTGTTCAACTCGCGTATTACGCGGCTATTTTTGCATTTATATCAGTCCTGACGTCCATTAAACTCGCGCATTACTTGGCCACCTTACTCAGGATCAGAGTCTGATGTGCTCGCGCATTACTTGGCCACCTTACTGAAAATCTGAGTCCGAAGAGCTCGCGCATTACTTTGCCACCTTATTTAGGTCAGACTTTGTTTGATCTCGCGTATTACGCGGCTTTTTGTGCATTTATATCAGAACTGACGTCTATAGATCTCGCGAATTACTTGGCCACATAATTTTAAGCCAGAGTCCGAAGAGCTCGCTCATTACTTGGCCGCTTTATATAAAAATCCTGTACTAAGAATTCGCGCATTACTTGGCCACATAATTTTAAGCCAGAGTCCGAAGAGCTCGCGCATTACTTGGCTACTTTATATAAAAATTCTGTACTAAGAATTCGCGCATTACTTTGCCACCTTATTTAGGTCAGATTTCGTTTGATCTCGCGTATTACGCGGCTATTTTTGCATTTATATCAGTCCTGACGTCCATTGAACTCGCGAATTACTTGGCCACATAATTTTAAGCCAGAGTCCGAAGAGCTCGCGCATTACTTGGCCACTTTATATAAAAATCCTGTACTAAGAATTCGCGCATTACTTTGCCTCCTTATTTAGGTCAGACTTCGTTTGATCTCGCGTATTACGCTGCTATTTTTGCATTTATATCAGTCCTGACGTCCATTGAACTCGCGCATTACTTGGCCACCTTACTGAAAATCTGAGTCCGAAGAGCTCGCGCATTACTTGGCCACTCTTTTCAGATCAGACTTTGTTCAACTCGCGTATTACGCGGCTATTTTTGCATTTATATCAGTCCTGACGTCCATTAAACTCGCGCATTACTTGGCCACCTTACTCAGGATCAGAGTCTGATGTGCTCGCGCATTACTTGGCCACCTTACTGAAAATCTGAGTCCGAAGAGCTCGCGCATTACTTTGCCACCTTATTTAGGTCAGACTTTGTTTGATCTCGCGTATTACGCGGCTTTTTGTGCATTTATATCAGAACTGACGTCTATAGATCTCGCGAATTACTTGGCCACATAATTTTAAGCCAGAGTCCGAAGAGCTCGCTCATTACTTGGCCACTTTATATAAAAATCCTGTACTAAGAATTCGCGCATTACTTTGCCTCCTTATGTAGGTCAGACTTCGTTTGATCTCGCGTATTACGCGGCTATTTTTGCATTTATATCAGTCCTGACGTCCATTGAACTCGCGCATTACTCAGCCACCTTACTGAAAATCAGAGTCCGAAGTGCTCGCGCATTACTTGGCCGATTTATAGAAAAATCCTGTACTAAGAATTCGCGCATTACTTTTCCACCTTATTTAGGTCAGACTTTGTTTGATCTCGCGTATTACGCGGCTATTTTTGCATTTATATCAGTCCTGACGTCCATTGAACTCGCGCATTACTTGGCCACCTTACTGAAAATCTGAGTCCGAAGTGCTCGCGCAGTACTTGGCCGCTTTATTCAGGTCAGAGTCTAAGGACCCTAAGTGTTAATTATTATTTTTTGGCCACTTTATAAAAATTCCTATACCCCTAAGAATTCGCGCATTATTTGGCCACTCTTTTCAGGTCAGACTGCGTTCAACTCGCGTATTACGCGCCTATTTTTGTATATATATCAGTCCTGACGTCCATTGAACTCGCGCATTACTTGGCCACCTTATATATAAAAATTCTGTACTAAGAATTCGCGCATTACTTGACCACATAATTTTAAACCAGAGTCCGAAGAGCTCGCGCATTACTTGGCCACTTTATATAAAAATCCTGTACTAAGAATTCGCGCATTACTTTGCCTCCTTATTTAGGTCAGACTTCGTTTGATCTCGCGTATTACGCTGCTATTTTTGCATTTATATCAGTCCTGACGTCCATTGAACTCGCGCATTACTTGGCCACCTTACTGAAAATCTGAGTCCGAAGAGCTCGCGCATTACTTGGCCACTCTTTTCAGATCAGACTTTGTTCAACTCGCGTATTACGCGGCTATTTTTGCATTTATATCATTCCTGACGTCCATTGAACTCGCGAATTACTTGGCCACTTTATATAAAAATCCTGTACTAAGAATTCGCGCATTACTTTGCCTCCTTATTTAGGTCAGACTTCGTTTGATCTCGCGTATTATGAGGCTATTTTGGCATTTATATCAGTCCTGACGTCCATTGAACTCGCGCATTACTTGGCCACCTTACTGAAAATCTGAGTCCGAAGAGCTCGCGCATTACTTGGCCACTCTTTTCAGATCAGAGTCTAAGGACCCTAAGTGTTAATTATTATTTTTTGGCCACTTTATAAAAATTCCTATACCCCTAAGAATTCGCGCATTATTTGGCCACTCTTTTCAGGTCAGACTGCGTTCAACTCGCGTATTACGCGCCTATTTTTGTATTTATATCAGTCCTGACGTCCATTGAACTCGCGCATTACTTGGCCAGTTTATATATAAAAATTCTGTACTAAGAATTCGCGCATTATTTGACCACATAATTTTAAACCAGAGTCCGAAGAGCTCGCGCATTACTTGGCCACTCTTTTCAGATCAGACTTTGTTCAACTCGCGTATTACGCGGCTATTTTTGTATTTATATCAGTCCTGACGTCCATTGAACTCGCGCATTACTTGGCCACATAATTTTAAGCCAGAGTCCTAAGAGCTCGCGCATTACTTGGCCACTTTATATAAAAATCCTGTACTAAGAATTCGCGCATTACTTTGCCTCCTTATTTAGGTCAGACTTCGTTTGATCTCGCGTATTATGAGGCTATTTTGGCATTTATATCAGTCCTGACGTCCATTGAACTCGCGAATTACTTGGCCACATAATCTTAAGCCAGAGTCCGAAGAGCTCGCGCATTACTTGGCCACTTTATATAAAAATCCTGTACTAAGAATTCGCGCATTACTTTGCCTCCTTATTTAGGTCAGACTTCGTTTGATCTCGCATATTACGCGGCTATTTTTGCATTAATATCAGTCCTGACGTCTATTGAACTCGCGCATTACTTGGCCACCTTACTCAGAATTAGAGTCCGAAGTGCTCGCGCATTACTTGGCCATTTTTTATCAGTCTTAGAATCCGTAGTGCTACTGTATTAATTGGCCACTCTATTTAAGTCAGAGTTCGAATAACTCTCGTAATATTTTGCCACTTTACAACAGTCTTATAATCTGAAAAACTCGGACATCATACTTATAAACTTAATATTGTATTTTTCCGGGTTCCATTTATTAAGAATCAGAGGTTTCGAAAAACCAGGAATTTAATTTTTCGTGAATTTCCACTTTAGTTGCATTTTACTTTCTATATCCACAGAAATGTGTACAATTTTTACGACGTCGGGACCGTAGTGAGTGCCTTTCCTTACAGAGTTTTTCGAACATGTGGTGGGTCTTTGCTTTTGTCGGACGCTTGAGCATATAATAATCTCAAGTGCCGGGGACATTAAAATAAGGTTTTACTGTGTATAACCCTTGGTGTTGGAACCTGACCTATCTGGAGAATGCTTTCTATACACGTCAAACTCTGAACACTTGTCTTCCTAAATACGACTTCTTCCCAAATCAGTTTTCTTTTAGCCATGTGGCAGAGTGGTGGACTTACTTTCGTCTGTCATCTCTGCGGCTTCGGAGAAAATACAAAATAAAAATTTTTCCGTACCAATTACATCGTTCTTATTGTTTTAACTTCAGTGTCCTTTACTTCTGGTGCTCGTGAATGTGTGTGGTTTGCTGTGCGTGCTTTACCAAGGATCCACGTTATATTCTCCATCGTGTTGTTTCTTTCTTTGGTGTAATAATTGTGTTTATATATGTGCCCTTGAGAGAGTGCGTTCCGCGGTCGCATTTTTCACGGTTCCTGTGGGAGAGGATTACTCGTTGGAACAGTTTTTGGAACGGTCTGGTTCCTTCACACCTAGGAACTCGCTTACCCATAAGTCTTTCCGCATGTTTATTCTATCTTTTTCTAATATCAATAAGCAAAGGAAAAAAGAAAAAAACAAAAAATACAATAATTATTAAGTTGCATGTCTTAGTTAATAAATATTTAAAGGTTACTATTAAGCTAATTGGCACTGAAGAGGGCCCCCATTTGTGGCCGAAACGTTTGCCTGTTGTATTTTTTATGTGTTCTATCACTTAATTAAAAAAATAAATCCGTATCAAAACTGACCCCATGCCAAATTAACTATTACAAAATTGGAGGTTATGTTATAGGAACAGCAAATTTTCGTGATCATTCCTGCCTACGCTATCATCTAGTACTACTCTTCCCCTTTAAAATTCATCTACGATCCGTCGGATTCGATTTTTCTTCCTCAAGATATACCAATTTCAATCCATAGTACTTCGTGGGCATGAAGCATCATAGCCTAATGTCCCATTTTAATCTTTTTTAAACAAACTTTTTTAATATTTCCTGATAATCTCGCAAAACCGTTTGAAAATGGTTACTTTGGCGTTTTCGGGGACGATGATTGCAAGTATGCAGTCAGAATTTCCAAATAATAATTTTATGTGACTTCGGTGCTTATACGAGTTTTTATGCGTACATCGAGCATGCGCAGTTCAAATGTACAAGGCTTTGTCAGTAGGGTGCTAACGCTGTACGAAGAAGAAGAAGAATAGACAGAAGATTTGTATGGCTATAGGCACATGCGCAGTTCAATTTTTACATTTCATTCCTCTGCAGCGCAATACACAACATTGCGCTACTCTTAACTGTAGCGAAAAAACGAGTTTACGCGCCGGAGGTACATAAATTTATTTTTTAACGAAACTCAAATATGTTACTCTTTGATCGAAATAATGAGACACGTATATTTTTTGGGCCCGAAAAAAAATTCCCTAAGATTTATCGGCAATTTCGTTTTTGGGGTCTAAATCTATTTTTTCAATTATTCACAAGAACTTTTATATCATTGTCTATACTTCGTCAAAAATTAACCGATTTTAACAATTTTCACTTTTAAATGTTTGTAATAATTTGGACTACCGAATGCAGTTATAAACAATTGCTTGTTGATTGTTATTAATTTTGTATTTAGCAACAGACAAAAATTTCAATTTTTTTTAAATTCAATATCTCGAAAAATGTTTTTTTTTTCTCAAACTTTTTTTGCATCAAAAAGACGCCTTGAGTTACAATTCTGCTGAATCTCTAGTAATTAAAATTTTTTGTTTCCGAGTTATGATTTTTGGAAGAAAAAAATCGTTTTCCTCGTAAAAACGTGGATTGCACAATGAATATCAACTTTATATGTGCGTCCTCACATTATCACAAACTCTAATATAAATAATCGAAAAAGTAAATATCTCGTTTTCTGCAAGTTTTTTTTCTATGCATGGAAAATAAGAATGATCAAATTTTACATAATTTACAAGTCAACTTATATTCAATTTTGTATTTATTACTTACAGAATTTGAAAATCTTTCTGTGAAAAAAAAGACGCTTTTGACTGCGCTGGGATTCGAGCCCAGGTCTTTTGATTGCCGGTCGACTGACTTGTCAGAGGAAATAGATTTTAATGTAGGAAAAAGTAGAGTCATTATACTCTACTGGTGGCTTTCTATCGAATTATTGAAAAAGTACTGTTCAACAAATCATTTACATTGATTCAACTATTTCGAATACAGAGAATGGAATTACAGTGAAAGATATAATTTTCATTACTAAATAATAAATTACCTGCTTGATAGTTGTTGTTTCAGCCCTAGAAATTGATAAATAAATATTTCTGAAATGAAAAAACACTGCAACATTAATGTATCGTGAATTTCGAAAAAAATATATCAGAATGATCTCGTACAATAATAAGCGTAGATATATATATATCTAAACATGAATCAGTGAACGGCCACTGATTCGCAGTGACTATTCACTGATGGCAGCAGCTATAAGTCTTTCACTGAGAATCAGTGAAATTCGACTGATGAATCAGTGAAATAGATTGAACTCACTTATTGAATCAGTGAAAGATTCAGATGGGAGTAATAAAACCAGCAATATATTTTAACGATCGATGAACTCGTTTATTGTAGGCTAAACAACACTAAAACGAAATTACGTAATTATTATTATTTTTAAGGGACGATAAATCAGTAAAGTGTAGATGAAAGTTTTGAATTCGCGAATTCAAAAGATACGTTCACGTGATGCATTCACTGATTCCTCAGTGAAAACAAAGCAGGGCACTGATTCATGAGTTGATATATGTTCACTGATATAATCAGTGACTATTTTACTGATTCAAGTTTAAAGAGTACTTACAAAAAATGTGTAGATTGAATACAAAGCTGTTGCTGAAGACTTTTAGGTACAAAATCGAAAAAAGCGTTCAATGAAATTCATCGTTAAGTTGAAAACATTCGATAGATCATATCTAAGCACAGTCAATTTGTCATAAAGACTGAATAAAAATTTTTTGTGATATTTAGAGTTTCACAATATAATCGTAAAGGAAAACTATACATCGTTATACCATACACGATGAACATATAAAGTTGATATTCATTGTGCAGCCCTCGTTTTTACGAAGAAAACTATTTTTTTCTTCAAAAAATCATAACTCGGAAACAAAAAATTTTAGCTACTAGAGATTCAGTAGAATTGAAACTCAAGGTGTCTTTTTGATGCGAAAAAAGTTTGAGACAAAAAAATATACTTTTCGAGATATTGAATTTTTTTTTAAAATTGCAATTATTGTTTATTGCTAAATAAAAAATTAATAACAATCAACAAGCAATTGTTTATAACTGTATTCAGCAGTCTAAATTATTACAAACATTCAAAAGTGAAAACTGTTCAAATCGGTCAATTTTTGAAGAAGTTATAGACAATTTAAAAAAAAGTTCTCGCGAATAATTGAAAAAATAAATTTTGACCTCAAAAACGAAATTGCCGATAAATCTCAGAAATTTTTTTTTCGGCCCAAAAAAAATATGTGTCTCATTATTTTGATCAAAGAGCAACATATTTGAGTTTCGTTAAAAAAAGAATTCGTGTCCCGAATGGACCCGTTGAATTGAGATGGAAAGCATCACATGCTAATAAGAGATATTGGATCCGCCATCTTGAAATTGAAAATTCTAAATGTAGATTTGTGATCAGCGAGCCCGGGAACTCCCGGGTAACAATGTTCAAGGAGTTTTGCGAGATTATCTGAAAATGTTAAAAAAGTTTGTTTAAAAACGTCTAAAACAGAACATTAGGCTAAGATTCCTAATGGTAACGAAGTACTATAGATTGGAATTGGTATATCTCAAGAAAGAAAAATCAAATCAGACAGATCGCAGATGGATTTTGAAGGGAGATAGTAGTAATAAATGATAGCCTATGCAGAAATGAGCACAAAAATTCGGTGTTCCTGTAACAACCTCAAATATTAGCGAAAACCGTCTTTTTAGCGCTTTGAGGTTAGGATATCTCGAAATCCTGACAAGCTGGATCAATTCTGCGGCAAAATCACGATTCAGCATAAAAAATTACAAAGAAAATTATATGTCTGACTCCAGTGGTAAAATATTATTGAACCGTGTTATTCGAGAGCGCAGATTAAAAATAAGAGAGATAGCTGAGACTGTTGGCAATGAGTATTTCGAGAGCCTAGAAGAATTATTTTTTAAAACAGGAATAATGTCATAAGAAACTAGATGGAAGAAATGTACTGAGTTAGGTGGCAGTTTATGTTGAAAAGTAAAAACACTTTCGTAAAAGTCTGTACTTATTTTCATGATTAGGCCGCGAAATTTTCAATTTTTTTTATGATCTATTTGACTGCCTCTATAAATTTTAGTTCTAATTTATTAAAATTATTTTAAAACTAGTTCCCAAGTATGAAGAGTTAAATAAGAATAAAATAAATGTTTTCAATTTTTTTTGATTTTATAATCGATGTTCTTCGAATTCTAACCTCAAAAACAATGGTTACTGAATAGACATGAAACTTCAGGGAAAAACTTTTAAATATTTTTAAATAGTTTCAAATACAAGAAAATTAATCTATTCATGATATTTTCATTCAATTTCATTTTGACTGTATTGCAATCTCTTATTTTTGAAGTAAAGCACTAAGAAAAACCCTATTTTGTAATCTCGATTTATTTCATGGTTTCGCTGAAAAAAGATCACAAAATATGTCTATGTTAGTCTGCCTCTAGAATGACCTAACCTCTTAAAGATCAAGCTGCCTCTAGATACCTAAACTAAATAACGGTTTTTTTAATATCAAATTCCAGAGTGCTTTACTAAAAAAAGTGTATTAATAAAAGGTGTAAATAAGGTCTAAATTTGGTTGAATATTAAACTGAGACTTGGATCTTTGAAAGACATAACTCAGTGCTCAAAGGGTTGGTAATGATATAAAAGTATAAAAGCAAAGAGTAGAAATTCGTTTCAGTTTCTCGTACACCGGCAGACCTTTCTAGGGCGACTCTCCTCTATCTCTCCCCCTCTTCCTCACCCTTCCTATGATTCTGCCACTTTCTAGAATACAGAGGGCATTGCCAAGATGAGAGGAGGTCAGGAGTTTAGCAAGGATCGATGGTATAGTGTATAGTGGAACGAGACCGACCTCGTAATCCGCGAAAGTGAGGAAGTAGCGAAGAAAATGAGAGAGAAACGAAGAGGGGGAGCAGCGGATGAGGAAGGAGAAGCCGTGCAGCACTCGGCAATTTTTCATAATTAAAGCGGATTAAAACTGGGTAAAGCAGGCGTAAATGAATTTGAATTTTCAAACTACTCACCTGTATTCCTTCACCAGCAACCCTAGACTACCTCTTTACAAATACGGGCTTCTATGTGGACGACGAGAAAGGTGACTAGGGAACGCGCACGTTACATCCGCCAAAGAGGTTGTCTTCCGCCGTTTATTTCCCTAGAGCAACATCTTCTCGCCAGATTTCATCCAGTTGTTCGTCTCATCGCGTTAACTACATCCTGACGTTCTTTACAACGGAAAAATCATGTGCGAACATAAGAAATCATGCACACAAATGCATTACGTAATTTTTTAAAGAGAAATTTAAATCAGTTGTAATGTCGGCTAATAATACCCCTTGAACTCGGTTTATTAAATCATTTTCTTTTATTTATGGGTAAGGCTATCTCAAGTGGGCACCGATTTTGCAAAGGTTTGTATTTTTCGTTGATACTTAGCTTAAAACAAGTTTCATGTGTAAATAGTACATCCTGTTAATTTTGTTGTAAATTTACTCAAAAACTCTAAAAACACGCAACAATACCACTGTTTTGTTCCAAAATATAAAAATGCAATTAAATGCAAAATATTGTCTGCTCATGACAAATCTAAAGTCATTCCTGAAATGTAAAATGTTCCAAAAAGTCATGTTCAAGAAGTAAAAATTATGTGTAAAATTGTATAAACGCTTTTTATAACATAAATTATTTATCCAATCATATATTAATGTATAGAGGTATATGACTTCTTATTCTTCTTGCACAACAAAATTTGTGAATGTTACACCAAGAGACTTTTCGTTAGAGTAAATGATAAAATTGAATGAAAGATTAGTATAATATTGTTTTAAAATGGGGAAAGCCGAGGTTTTATTGCACTTATTCATATTATGGCATCGAAATTCAATATAATCATAACAGTCTTTAATACGTGTAGAAGAAAAATTAGTATTTTAAATACCGTAAATAATATTATTCTCCATTCGAAACCTTTGGAGTACGAAAAAATGATATTATGATTACTAAGGTTTCTAAAAATAATTCTAATGAATCGAACAATGAATATTACAATCTGGAAAGCATATTTAAGAAATTCATATTATGAATATGAACTTGCCAAAAACCTAGCGACGCGCAGCAAAAATCAAAACAATCTTTCTTGGTTTTTCGTATAATTCGTTTCAGAATGTCGTCCGAGTGCTTCCGAAGTTTTCCAATTGGCTTCATAGACTCGATCCAAGTCTGTCCAACTCAGTAGTGGCATATAAGCGAGATTTATTTCGGAATATGGCAAGTGAGAATAGCCGAGCGAGGAATAAACCACTTTAAAATCAAGATTTAAAAAGATTAAAAGTCAACGGCTGAGGAAAGAAACCACAAGTACAGCTATACAAAACGCGCCGCTAAGAGAAATAACGATGGGATAAGCGTCGAGTCGGAAACATTAGCATTCGATCGCTTACTACAGCGTTCATAACATATCACTCAATAAGTTTCCGGTCTGACATATAGATGGCACCACTGTTGTCAAATCTATACGATTTCGGAATAGTGCCAACCTTCAAACGCTAAGTGTCAAAATTTCATGACAATCCTACGTTTAGTTCACAAGTTACAGAGGTTTTGGTGAAGCAACTTTTGTCATTTTCAAAACATTGGATAAAAAAGAGTTTCGAGTGTTAATCAAACATTGCTTTTCAATGGGAAAAAATACTGTTGAAGCAAAGCAGTGGCTTCATAAGCGTTATGGGGACTCTGCACCAGGCAAACCAACAATCATCGACTGCTATGCCGAATTCAATCGCGGTCGTACAAACACCGATGACGCTGAACGCTCTGGTCGCCCAAAATCAGCAACTGTTCCGGAAAACATAACAAAAGTCCACAAAATAGTTTTGCGCAATCGTAAATTAAAGTTGCGTGAGATAGCTGACACCTTAAAGATATCAGAAGGTAGTGTGTTTATAATTATGCACGAATCTTTGGTGACGCATAAGTTGTTTTCGAAGTGGGTGCCGCGTTTGCTCACATCCGACAAAAAACAACAGCGCGTCGAGGATTCAGAGCGCTGTTTGGAGCCTCTCATGCAAAAGAAAAAAGTGCTGTTCCACCAAGACAATGTACCGTGCCACAAGTCCATGAAAACGATGGTCAAATTAAATGAATTAAGCTTCGAATTGCTTCCTCATCCACCATATTCTCCAGATCTGGCCCCCAACGACTACTTGCTCTTTGCAGACCTGAAAAAAATGCTCCAGGAAAAGAGATTTGGCTCTAATGAAGAAGTGATTACCGAAGCTGAGGCCTATTTTGAGAGCAAAGACGAATCATTCTGCAAAAAAGGCATCGAAATGTTAGAGAAGCGTTGAAATGAATTTATTACGCTTGAAGGAAACTATGTTCATGAATAAAGTCGAATTTCTCGAAAAAACTGTGTTTTCCTTAGTTAGACCGCAAACTTATTGAGTGATGTGTTATAACGATGAACTTTGTCTCCCTGATTTTAGATTGGTTTACCCCTCGTAGCCGCGAGGCTTTTGGCGCTAGGAATGCGTTTAGTTATATACTACTGTGGGCAAAAACTAAGGTGAATTTTTTATTTAAACTTCGCGGGCTAACCGATTCGGGCAAACTCTTTTATTTTTATGTTGGTCCTACTGTTACTGATATCTGTGACAAATTTCATGTCAATGTCATCAATTGTTACATAGTTACGCTTGTGTTTTTTAAACGACTAAAAGTGAATTTTTCGATTTTTACAATGTCTGAATTTGTTGAGCAAAGAAGTGCCATTAAATTTTGTTTGCGAAATGAAATTTCAGTTGCGGAAACGTTCAGAATGTTACAGAAGGCCTTCGGTGATTTGACCATGTCGCAGAAAAATGTTTATAAGTGGTATAAAAACTTCAAAGAAGGCAGAGAACGTGTTGATGACTTGGAACGCCCCGGACCACCATCAACATCAACTGACGAGCAACACGTCAATCAAACCAAAGAATTAGTGCACAAAAATCGTCGATTGACAATTAGAGACCTTGCTGACACTATTGGCATTTCAAGAGGATCACTCAACACCATTTCAAAAAGTATTTTGTGCAGACAACTCGTGGTTTTAGCACCACGATAATGCGCCGCGCCGTCTTACACTGCACTCGTTCTTCGTGACCATTTCACCAAAAACTCAACGCATATCGTTCCGCAACCACCATATTCGCTTGATTTTGCTCCGCGTGATTTCTGGCCATTCCCCAAACTCAAAAGACCACTCCGAGGACACCGTTTTGACACGATTGAAGAGATACAAGCCGAATCGAAGAAAGCTTTGAAGGCAATTCCCGAAATCGAATTTAAGAAGTGTTTCGACGATTGGAAAAAACGTTGACATGAGTGCATTATATCAAGAGAGGATTACTTTGAAGGGGATGAAATTGATTTGGATAAATAAATAAAAAAATTTTATTTTATAACAAAATTCACCTTAGTTTTCACCCACAGTAGTAGATATAGGTAGAGTTAGAGGGTTCGAACCCAAAAGCGATTCTGAGATTTAATTCAAACGTGTGCGATTATAAATAGTGTATCATTGCGTACTTAAATATGTGAACATAAATAAGATATGATAATGATATTTCTGTATGTGTTTCTACTGAAACCTTCCCTCTTCTCAGTTTCAAAGCCCCCCTCTATCTTCCCCTTATTTTGCACGCGTTACAAAAAGATACAAGAATTCATAATCCGGAGCCGTCACTTCTGAAGGTCAAACCTTTTGGTGGAGTGAATGATTTTTCATATAGTGGTTTTTAGATTCACATATTCTTTGTTCCTCTTTGCAACTTTGATATAGTGGATTTCAAATTCTCGTAGATTTTATAACATTTAGTGGAACATATATTCCATTTATTCAAACGAAAATATTATCTTCACCGCTTTAAAATCACTATATTAATTTCTGATACGTAAACCCTGTTTGCCTCATTTTGAAACGATGTCATACTAAAATATAATCCATTTTTAAGATTTATTCTAATGAATAGTCTTTCAGTGTACTCTTTGCGAAAGTAATTAAAAATATTTAATTACTAAAGATCCGTATGATGCTAATATTATAATATAATATAACAATATAATATAATTAGGTATCTATATATTTATTAAGAAATAAAATAAAACTACTCGCGTATGTAGCATTATTCTTTCATTCCAAAAACAATATGGACTGCTTTAGAATAAAAAGCGCGTTAAAGTGCCGGACTTAGGCGATGTATGTAGCGCGCGCGTACACGGAAAAAATAAGTACTGGGAAATTTACATCTCAGAGTGCTCGACTTTCAGATACGTTCAAAAGTTACTTAAAACTAGAAGTACCGTTCTTGTACAATTAGATCAATAATTCTGGAAAAAGTATAAAACTTTCCAAAAGTATATTCAGTAGAAAGTCCGTGAAAATTCTGAGTACGCAAAATGTATAATTTCTATGAATCATTTGAGAAAATAAAGTTCAAAGATTGGATATTCTTACGAATTAATATGAAATTCTGAATATAGGCAGATAGAGCTCGCACAGCACTCGGGCATGAAAACTTCAAAGCCAGTCAATAAAATTTTTATGGACTATCAAAGGCAATAAGAAACAAAAATTATTTTCGCAAGCTGTCTTTTTTTTATATACTATTTTATTGATTTTTATTACAAATTATATTACCGCTTTTGAAATTAATATTACGCTGATAGGATTCGAACCTTAACTTTTACCTAACCTACATGCATAACGCAGTCTAACCTTATAAATTAAACGGCACGGCTACCGAAGCACTTGCGATACTTCTCAAAAAATGTTGGATACATTTTATCCTTTGAAAATGCATCAGGGCCGTGTAAGAAATTGCTGCGCCTTGCTTCGCCATCACTTTTATATAAGGCTAACAAAAGTTTTTAGATAAAGAGACTTTTAATCAATTAATTACTGCATTCTAAAATATCATATATAAGAATTTCATAATTTCTGAAGTTTATGTCAATTTACAAAGTAATAAAAATTTTGCGTATCTATAAAAAACTGACATTGACAACTGCGCATCGTACCATTAAAAATTTCACAAGACTTTCAAACGCAGTCCAAGAATTTTTCTTTGATTTGTATAACAGGTATTCATCTCTTCCTAATCAAATTATTCTATCCAAACTCTTTCAAAACGTGAAGCACTCTGTAGAAGAAGTATTATTTGCCTTCCTATAATTTTTTCAAAAACTATACAATAAAATTTGAAAGAATTTCGTTCTTTGACTGTGCTTGAATTAATCTAGGACATTCTTTCTTTTTTCGATGAAGTTCTTAGCTTCTTTATAAAAAGTATATAGGATCTTCGGAAAAATTTGTCCTGTCCAAAAGTCGAGGACTGTCAAGTAAATTTCCCAGAACTTATTTTTTCCGTGTACACAAAAATATTATTGTTGTGACCGAACCACTTCAATTTACACGCTTTTTTCAGGAATATATGCACAAATTTTTATTACATAAGTTGTTGTTGTTATTGATCCTAGAGGCGCAGAAATAATTTTTATTTTTTTATAAAAAATGTTTTCAATAAACATTGAAATTGAGATTTTTGTAACGAAAAAAATACAGTTTTGTAGTGCCATGTCTTATTGACCTGCAATTAAAATATCATTCAATTGGGGTTCTTAAGATACTTAACAAACCTTTACAAAATCGGGGCCCACTTGAGAAAGCCTTACCCTTATGGAATATTAATTTATTATATAGTTTCTTTTTTTATCTTGAGACGTCAAAATATCTCAAGTAATACGCATCCTACGAGAAAAAGGTCTGTAATAGAAACTTTATTTTCCAAGGGTAAAAGTGACTCCGCAAAAGTTTATCCCATACCCCATCCCCTGAGGCAGCAGAGAGGTAACTTCAAAATTTCAAAAGGAAACCTCTATTTTTTATCGCAACTTCAGATTCTCCATTAAAGGCATGTGATACTTAAGAAAAGTAGCAAGTTCATGTAAACAATTTAATCCAGTTTCTATATATTTGTGTTTAGAATATATGAAATTTTGAGAACAAAATTTTATGTATCTTGGACACAAACATGTAAAAATTGGATTAAATTGTTCACGTGAACTTGCTACTTTTCTCAAGTATCACATGCCCTTAAAAGATGCATAAGTTTTATTTGAAATTGTTCTTTCAATTCATGACAGATGGTGCTGCAATGGTGAAATAGTACATTACGCGTAGAGAGGCGAAAGAGAGCGAATGCGGACGAACGTGAAGTTGACTGCACGAGGCCGAATTGATCGCGATTGAGGGTTATCGAACGCGAGAATATAACCTCACCGCGTAAGATAACGCGAAGTCGCGACCAATTCGACCGAGCACCGCGAACTTCACGCGAATTTGCATGAGCACTTTCGCCTCGAGCGGTACGTTTCAAAATTTCGCGCAAATCGAATAAACAGTTTTGGAGATATCGCGAGTTTAGTTTTTAAAAACGGATTAAAATTTTCGTTTAGTCGCGCTCGGTCCGTTCACTCATTCCTTCATTCTTTAAGTGTAAATTGTAAATTAAGTGTAAATTGATTGGCATTTAATTACTTAATTTTCAATTCTGAGGATTAGTTTTAAATTAATTTGAGTAATTAATGTTCTTTTTATTAAAATTCTAAATATCCTAAAAATTGATCTTGTTAAAAATTACATTCACGATTCACGACTATTAAGACTGATTATATAAATATTTCCTAGTTTATAAGTACTCAGTTTATATACTAATTTCCATCTTTCTATAATTGTAGATTAAGCTTATAATAATATTGTTAATAACAAAATGATGATTCACAAGTCTCTCAATCTCTCGCGCAGTCGATGAATCAGTACAAACCTTGATCTGCCTCGTAATCTTTCCTTCGAGAACTTGGGGGCGTAACCTAGCCATGCATATCTCTAACGAAAAAAAAGTATGCACAACCACTACTAAAAAAGAATAGAAAGGGAAAGAAAATACAACATATAATAGTACATTGTTGAACAAGTGGGGGGCCCAGGAGATTCCCAGCGAGCATGAAGTGGTAATCATGCGAGTTGCGAATCGAGGTAGGTAGCATTTATCTTGCGCAGGTCACGGTAAATTATCATTAAAGTTGGAATGCGAATATTTCCAAACTTTCTCATTAGTAGCGTGGCAAAGTAAGTTTTATCACACGCACTTATTATCGATTATTGAATAAATCATTTTTGCTGTTTCGTGCCATGGCCCCGAAATGGCATTTTCCTCGCGGGTATCAAAGAAAAGGTTTTGTTCTACCATGAAAAGCATCAGTCCATCCAAACCGTGTCGCTCAGCAAAAATCGACCAAACTGCGCTTTGAATTGCTCCGGCATCCATCCTATTCAACCGAAAAAAGTTTCTTTGATACCCGCGCGGGAAATGCGATTTTGGGGCCCTGGCGCGAAACAGCAAAAATGATTGATTCCACGACCGATGATGAGTGCGTGTGATAAAACTTACTTTTCCACACTACTGACGGGAAAGTTTGGAAATATTCGCATTCCAACCTCAATGTTAATTTATCGTGACCTGCGCAAGGTAAATGCTACGTACTTGTTGATGTTGTGGTTGTATTAATCGATCATCAAACCAATCATTTTTGCTGCTTCAGGCCAAGACCCGAAATCAGTTTTGGTCCGAGTACCTGACCAGGAGTCTCACACATGTTTGTAGGTTAATGGGTTAATAATGTACTATTTCCACGTTGCACGCAATTGTTTTCCTACTGGGGGTTCGAAAAATGGATTTGTTTCCCTCGTAGGGGACAATAAAATGCTCTTCATGACTCGCTTGTGGGAAAAAACTCGTTCGAGATCCAAAAAAAGTTCAGTTCCAGCATAGGAAACCATGACAAAATAGTATATTTCGTATCAAGTGCAGAAAGGCGTATTTTAACGCAAGCGCGAGTCGCGAAGAAGGTCGAGGTTCCTCGTGTCGTCTCGGCCTCAGTCGAAACTCGCTCACGCGTTAAAATACGCCTTCCCGCACGTGATACGAACGATATTTTTTGTTCGCTGTATACCGAAAGTTAGATGAGTCGGTGTCGATTTGCGTGCGGAAAGTTTATTTCCCGCACTTGTGCAATAAAATTTTAAGTGTGCGGAAAATTAAAAAATACTTAAAATTTTACCGCACTAGTGCAGGAAAATCAACTTTCCGCACGCAAAACGAAACTGACAAGGCTAACTTTCGGTGTACGTCGGACAAAAAAATATTTAAGAGTAAGTAACATTGAATAAATAAATTTAAAAGGTATAATTCTCTTCTTTTCTTTCTTCATTTTCATTTGATTTTTAGTTCAAATATTATAATAATAAAAAAGTTGCTGGGTGCCAGTAATCATCCTGGTATTGTGACTTCTTTTCTACTGGATATTACCAAGATACTTTTCAATTTTTCAAAGAAAAAAAATGGTATAGAATACAATTTGTAATGTATAAACACTGACAAAACGATCATGTTTGGCCCACTAAAGTTTTGTTTGACCAACAAAATAATTTCGTTGGTAACTGTGCAACAAAACCATTTTATTGAGTTTTTTTGTTGGCCGTAAAAAATATTTTTTCGTCTGATAGAATAATTTTTGCATAAACAAAATATTTTTGCAGATAGAGCTAAATGCTGTAAGGTGGAAGAAAATATTTTTTGCGCTTTGAAAACTTCAATCGTAATGAAAAGTCATTTACTAATTTATTTAATCAGGACTGGAATTCATTTTTGTAAGGTGGAAGAAAATATTTTTTGCGCTTTGAAAACTTCAATCGTAATGAAAAGTCATTTACTAATTTATTTAATCAGGACTGGAATTCATTTTTGTTTGAAAATAATTTTTTCTGGGAGATTTCATTGATCCGAATCAACAGATTTTTTTCTATGTAACTCTAATTAGTGAAATTTAACTTGAAAAATTTTTTTAAAAATAAAAATCAATCGTTAAATGCATTGATGAATAATTTTTCGAACTTAGATATTCTGCTTTTACATTTTTATCACAAATGAAAAGGTATTTGATTTCTTTAAAATTCGACATCTACTGTTTTGAATAAATTTCCACGTTTAATGACCCTTTAAAACCAAAAAAGGGTATATCGTTGTGTTTGGATACGATAACTTTCGAAATAATGATTAGATTGAAATGGGCGTTCTTACAGTTCAAGAGAGCCCAAAAAGTAAAGGTGAGTTCGTTAATTAGCCATATCCAACTAAAATTTTGAAAATTAGAGCATTTTTGGTATTTCTTAAAATTAGCTTCTCGAATAATCCAAAATTTTAATACTCATGTCTGATAGTGCGCAAAAATCTCTATAAATTGTACCAATAATATTTTTCAATCAAACCAAAATAAGAAAGTTAAAATATTTTGAAATGCGAAACAAAAATTCAATAATTAAATTCTATTTTCCAGTAAAACTATGTGAAATGCGAAAAATTGTTAGAATGCAAAATTGTTTGCTTAAAAGTGGTCTATCAATTTTTATCCACGCATTTTTGGCAAGATTAATATTTTTCATTTAAATTTTAAAAAATAACATTGAAAATCAAAAATCGTATTTCAAAGCTGAATTATGCGAAATGCAAAAAAAGTCATAATGTTAAATTGTTTGCTTTGAAAAGATTTCTAAATTTGTTGATGAAAAAAATTGAAAATTTTGATTATTCTTTCCAATCTTTTTATTCAAGCACGATTTTCGTGGTTCAAGTATTTTATTTTATAATTTTAATTTTTTATTTATTATTATTTAAAAAAAATAAGCATTCGACGATAAAACTGCAGTTTTTGTTCTTCCAGTATTTGTTTAGATGAACCATTAACTTCTAAATTGATTTTTGAAAAAATTTCCTTCCATCAGTCTCCACAAGTAAGTTTTGAAAAAAATTGATTAATTTAATTAAATTGAAATAATTAATTAATTCCAACTGTTTGAATATCAACTCCTCTAAAATGAACATAAAACACTGAAGCATATATGGAGATTTTTATTTTTTACATTTTGTACAAAATTACTTGATGATATTGACATGATATTGAATGGAATAAAGTACCTAAATGTAACCAGTCCAACAATTTTTACAATATATAAAACTCACTTTTATAGATCTGCTTATAAATTACATACTTATAAATTGATTGTGCGCTTTATAACTGTCAATTGAATACAAAAATTAAGAGTAAATGAAAGATGTATCTATAATGTATTTAATTTTTACTGTAAATTTGAGTAGGTATTCAAACAGAGTCTTAATGGATTTTCAAAAGAATAATCCAATGGTCTACTGCATCCATATCCACCATGGCGATGAATTCGTGCAAAATCGTCACAGTCGACTCTGCCATCGCCATTGCAATCCTAAGAAAATAAGAATCGTGTCAATTTTATATTGTTGTTACATTATTGGCAAAAAAATGATCATATTTTATTCTATTTTATTGATATTTTATGTATTATATGTAAATTGCATCGTACCTGTCCGAACCTGGACATGTAACCTTGAACTGCTTTCGCGGCACAGTATGCATCGATGACACAGTTTGAATAAGCTATAATTAAGAAAAGATTACTTATCACTTATTAGTTTCAATTTTATTTACACTATGAAGATGTAAATACCAACAAATTGCAGTTTATAATAAAATTTAATAAAAACCGCAATTTATTCAGAATTCTACTATTTTAAATATATGTGCACATTTCATGATTCCTTGAATCCAAAAAAATAGTATATATCGCATAAAGTGCGGAAAGGCGTATTTCTCGCTCGTGCGTTAAAATATGTTCCACACGTGATACAAACGATATTTTTTGTTCGCTATATACCGAAAGTTAGCCGAGTCGGTGTCGTTTTGCGTGCGGAAAATGAATTTTCCGCACACTTGAAATTTTACCGACACCAACAAGGCTAACTTTCGGTGTACGGCGGACAAAAAAGGGTTTTTTGTCGTTTTTCGTGCGGAAAGTTGATTTTTCCGCACTAGTGTGGTCGAGCCTGCATATAGGCATACAGAACTGACTTGGCCATTTTATAATGTTTTCCATTCATCAAGGGTCAATACTGAACTGTTGCACATTTTTTCGAATGTTTTAAGACCTTTTTTATCCGCTGGAAATGGCCTCTTTACTTTCAAAAACGTCCACTAGTGAAGGGGTTAAGTGCGAGTTTCATTTTTCACATTCTCGTCACCAGACCACATGACCAAATTCCTGTAATAGTTCATGTAAGATAACTTTTTTCTTTTACAAAATATCTTCCACAAAATTTGGAATTTGCAACAGAAGAATTTAAAGAACGTCTCTTAACTTTATTGGATTGAAAATGAAAAAATGTTTATAGTTAACTGCAATTGTCGATAAGCCTTTTAATTTTTTTCAAAATTTCTACTAAAAAAAGTTAACAGACGTGCTTGAAGGCCTTTCGATATGTTTCCCAAATTTTCAGAAAGATCTTTTGTAAATTCAAAAATTTATCTTACATGAACGAGTTAATGTTTTATTTTGGTCACATGGTCCGAATGATCCATGGCCTGAATATGAATATTTTATTGTTTGAATATTTGTCCTTGTAATTATTACCATCTCTGGCATTATTTCCTTCATCATTCAAGGTTGGTTTGCCACCATCAGCCCAGTAGGCCCAAGTTATTTTAAATGGTCCACAAACATCACCGTTGCATCCAAGAGTTGTATTACATCCAGAAGATGCCTCGCAAATGCATCCTAGACAAGTCTGAGAGACAGGTTCTGACGATGTGGATGACTCCAGTTGACCTTGAACGTAAAAAATGTTAGAACTAATTATAAAAATAAACATTTATCAAAAATAAAGATATTAGACCTACAGTGGTTGACCAAATTATTATACTCACTTACTTTTTGTTAGCCGTATAAAATCTCCTAATATTGACAATACAAATGTAAGAAATTAACACGTGTCAAAATTATGCATAAAACGACCTCAAGATGGAGTGTTTTTGTCCATTTTTGAGGAAGATATTATGGAAAAAGTCAAAATTTCAAACTTTTCTTGAATTATGAATAACTTTTCTAAACTTAGAACGAAAAAGGTGTAATAATTCAAAAAATTCTAATACTAAAAAAAGAATTTTAAAAATACATGAAAGTGATCACCCACAAGAATTTATTAGATTTGATTGAAAAATGGAATATAATTATTTTTAGTATTTTTTAATATATAATATTGCAAATTTGAATCTTTATGCCTTTTTGCCCTAAGTTTAGACTTTTTACGAATCTAGGGGGAAATAAGTATAACTTTTTTGGCACGTTTTGTACATGCTACGTGAATTTACTTTTAAAATAAGTCGAAAAGCATTTTAAAGCATCAATTATTTCATGAACTATTCATAATTTAAGAAAAGTTTGAAATTTGGACTTTTTCCGCAATATCTTCCTCAAAAATGCACAAAAACACTTCATTTTGAGGTCGTTTCATGCATAATTTTGACGTCTTATATGTTATTTCTAGGGAAAAATTTTGACATGACTATTGTCAATGTTAGGAAATTTTATGCATCTGACAAAAACAAAGTAAGTATAATAATTTGGCCACCAACTGCGATTCCAAAAATATATTAATAACACTATGTGCAGTGGTTTAAACAATATAAATATATTAATAATGAATGCAACATTTTTAATTGATTACTAATTAATTTTCTAATTAAAGTTATTGTCCGAAATCATAATTTAGATACTTTCATTCCTATTGGAAATTTGAGTTTATATTGAACAAAATAGACAGATTTTTGGATTCAAAATGTAAAATATTTGTCCTTGAACTTGCGACATTCAAGTGCTTGAGACCAGAGATCGAAAATAGCAATGAATATCATGAAACCGGATTCTGATCTTTGTTGATCGTTGCACTATAGTTAAATGTAGAATTTTCAAATATCGCAACGCATCCGGTCGAAGACTTGCTTTGAATATTTGTGCAAGATAAATCATCATGAAAAGTGTTCTAATTTACCATGAATTATCATAATCATAGTTTGTAACAAACGTTGTTAAATAGAATCAAGTCTTTAAGAATTATAAACTATTGTTAAAAAAAATTCCCCGATAAGAAAAAGATTAATATTTACAAACAAGGGTAAAAATGGATATTCAACTATGTGACCATTATCTTATATATTCAGTTGTAATATCTAGATATTGACCTAGTATCTGAATATTCAGCATATTTAAAAATTTCAAGAGTTCGAAACCGTTCAAACTCTCAAAATACAAAAACGACCAAATTTGGACCAAAAAAACTTCCTGTGATCAATGCTTATGAGAAACCAATAAAAAAGGAAGAAAGCAAAAAGAAGAAGGCATCCTTCCAAAACCCCTTCCTTCTTTTTCCTCCTTTTTAGTATAATTTGATTCAATTTTTAATACAGCATAATTTGACTTTGATAACGAATCTTTTAGTATCATATTAACATTTTTTCTAAAAATCTTTTTTCTTTCCTTTTTTTTCTGGTTTCTCATAATCGTTTATTTAAAAAAAAAAATTTTGATTCAAATTTGGTAATTTTTTGTATTTTGAGAGTTCGAACGGTTTCTCATTCTTAAAATTCTGAATTATACTTTTTTTGAACGTAGAAATGAATTAGAGTTTGTAGTGATACGGATTCGAATTTAGTTTTGAACTGAATATTCAGCTTTACTATCTAAAATATCAAAATATTTTAATATGTATATCTTCGATATTACAGCTGAATATTCAAATATTTACAACCAAATATAAGATATTTATCTCATAGTTCAATATCTAGATATTGATCCTGAGTATCCATTTTTCTCCCTGAAGTAATTGTTATAATTTTTATAAAATACTCAAAATATCTTCACTTCATTAATCAATTTTATATTTGTTCGATTTATTGATTTTACATTATTTCACTAAGTTTTGACATGAGTTTAAATTATGAAATAATTTGTCTGTATGCCGCTTATGGAATTCTGAGAATCCATGACATGAAGGACAGAACGTTAGTTTGTGAAATCCACGCGTGAAAATTTCAAGGTGAAAAAACCATATAAGGAGTCAATCCGTGGGTGTTATAATTCATATGCGAGAAAAAGATTGTGCGTGGTAAACTAAATTACTAAATCTCTTTTGATAGCAAAGAAAGTCAATTACTCTCAATCAAGAATTAAAATCAGATTACAATAATAAAATTAATCTTTGATACCTCATTGATAATGGAAGTGTAAAAAGTAATAGAAATCGATAATCCATATTAAAAAAAAAATCAATTACTTATTTCAGTATGAAAATGATATTCATTTGAAAATATCACAGAGAGTTATAGCTTTTCAGTTTTACAATCCTTTTCTCTTTTGACTAATCAAAAAAACTTTCAGAACTAAATTTAATTCTGGAAACTTTATAAAAAGTTATTAAGCCACAATCGGATTTTACATGAACTTGTAAAATATCAATAGAAATAAAAAATAATTATTTAGCACTAATTAGTGCTTCTATAATTAGGTTTAAGTTATATTTCAGTAATTTTCAAATAATTTAAAATCTCTCTGTCGAGAAAGAGAAATTTTCGACTGTGCCAGGATTCGAACCCGGGTCTTCCGATTGCGGGTCGACTATTCTAACCAACTGAGCTACACAGGCGTCCGACATTCCATAAAATTTATTTTGAAAAATATTATTTAAAATATTACTTCTTAAAAATCTATAAAAATTTACAATAGCATTTAAAAATCTTTGTTCTGTCATAAGTAAAGTCTACGAGAGAATTGATGATTCGAATATCGTTTGAATATGAGCTTCTATCTAATACTTTGTATCTATTATCCATGATTGGTTAATCCTTCTCGTGAATGAGTTTCGAAATGACTTTTCAGTAAAATAATGAATAATAATATCCACCAGTAAAATGACAGATAATCAACTAATTGTTTAATGCCGGTTACTTTAAAAGTTTTTTTCTAAATTTTTTCATAATATTTAATTTACTTGAAATTTTAAACATTTTCCTATCATATAATTAACATAAGCGAATAAAAAAATCATATAAAATAATTCACAATGACAAACACGTTTGAATTTGCAATAATTATTTTATATACGTATATTGTACACTATAAACGTTTATTTGATAATTTTTCCAGAATTTTTAAAGCGCTATAAACACATGAATGTCGGTAATTATCAGTGATTTTGCCGGGAAAAATTTTGATGAATTTTTCTACGTTTTTGGTGAAATTCCATATTCTCGAAATTATTCAATAATTCCTTTTTATATTTTATGAAAATGTTTCCATGAAAAGGATCAATTTTTCTTCATAATAACATTTTTTTTACAGTTCATTATTCCGTGGGATATGGTTTTAATTACTATTACTGACAAGCATACTATAAAAAAAAGAAATAAGGTAATATATACTTACCGTAAACACAAACAGCTAATAAACATAAGCACACTATCACAAATCGCATGGTTTCCATTTTCACAAAAAATTGTATAAAATTAAAATCTATTGGAAATTACTACTGAAATAAAGCCTCCTCCGGCTATTTGAGTTTACTGTCCAATGGAAGTCGAGAAGAGACCTTTATATACCGATGTGAGTCAATGTCGAGGTGGCAAACAAGTGGGGAATTCAAGAACACATTCAGTGAATCAAATGAAAACACAAAGATTCGCTTGTACTCAGTATTGGTTAAGGAAAATAACTAATGAATGATTTACTCAACATCAAGTTCGTCCATTGACAGTATAATGGGGATTTAATCTAAAAATATCTATTTATCTAAAAAAAAAAAACAATTAAAAAAAAACTACCTAAGTAAATTTCTATGGAAAAGATCATGCTGAAATTTCGTAGAAAATCGATTAGGAATTTCTGTAAAATGAGTTAATTAGAAATTCAAAACGTTGTACAAATCTACAAATATTTAACTTCAACTTACGTAAGTATCGTAATTCGCCAAAATTGTGGGTAAAACGTTGTGAAGGTTTATTGCAAACATACATTAAAAATAATATTCAATAAATTTAATTTAATGTGCGAATATGAAAAAAATGTCTAATGCGTAAATTAAAAATTATATTGAATTAAGGAACTTTTTAAAGAGGGCAATTATTTTTCCAATCATGTTATTCCTTCTTGTACAAAATGTACTTTTGTTGATTTAAATAATGCTTGTTGCTAAAAATTAATTAGAGTCCTATTTAGCAACTTGGAATTTATCATATCAAAAATCAACTTAATATTATATTTTTCTGAGTCATTCCATTGAGTATAGATTTGTGGGTATATATTTGAACAAACTTGGAGAACCTTGAAGAACAAAATTGTCAAAAAAAATGAAGAGAACAGGGGGAGTTGAATGATCGCAAAGAATGCACGCACGCCTCGCTTCATTCAATCCACACGTGAATTCATTATAATTTTAGATTAGAGCAAGGTCTATAACTCCAAAATTTTGCAATAAAAAACTTCAAAATCCCAAGTTATTTACTATTTATCTATAAAAATTAAAATTATGTTGGAAAATCCCAGAGCGGATGTTTTCCCTGACTTTTTTGTGCATAAACACGTTAATCATCAGTTTCGTGCTCGTAATTATTCTCTAATTACTTCTAAAATTTATTAGTCTTTGTTATTTTAAAATAATATGTATAACTGTTCAGAACTTACTTTGAAATACATAACTTCTGTACATAATAATCTATAATTCAATTTTGTGATGATCAGAATTATATTAGAATTAGAAAATGAATCTTAAATTCTAAAAGAAATTTTTGGTTGTTCAGAAAATTTGATTTAATAAAAAGATTATTTTTGTATTCAGTGCTTTCTGCAAACTGTCAAAGTTTCAAGTATGTCATTGACTTTTCAACGTTCTACTTTTTCAAAGTAAGCAGGAAAACTTCATTTCAGTTATTCGTTAGTTTATTCAACCAAGGATCTCATGTCTCCCTTGTGAATGTCAGAGACAAAATAAAATACGTGTCGCTTTTTCTCATATCAAAATTATTGTACGTTAAAACTTGAAAAAAATTAAAATCTAAATTCCGTTTTGCAGTTAAATTATACGAGATACGAAAAAAAAGTCGATACAAAATTTTTTACTATATAAAGATCTACAAATTTGAAACGCAATATTTTTTTACAAGGTGTATTTTTCTTTTTAATTTAAAATATTGAAAATCGAAAATTCAAATTTTTATCCATGATATGTGAAATACAAAATAAAAGTATGAATGTAAAATTGTTTGTATCAATAAAAAAACAGTAGTTTTAATCAAAAGTTTCGACTCTGATGGGAGCCCTCATTAGTGATTTTTATTTCTAAAATATGAAAAGAAGTAAGTCACATATGAGTCCTATTTTGCATTAAAGCTTTGGTATTGTGAAAAAAATAAAAACATGAGAAAATTTACATTAAATTACACAGAAATTTTTTTAAAAAACACATTAAAATTTTTAAGAAATAATATTGAATGCAAGCAGATAAGCTTTTAAAAATACCGAAGCTGAAAAACTAGACCACATTTATCTATAAGTGTAACTGAAAATATAGATGCGAGTACATAAATATCAAAGGAAGGTAGGGAGAATATAGCAGACATAAAACATATTACAAAAGCAATGTTTGATAATGCAAGGAAAATATGACAAAATTTACTTAACAAGAAGAAAAATTTTGATAAAATCGAAAAAAAATTCTTTCGAATGAAAACTGAATTGTTTTCATTTCTTTCTTTCTGCGTCGCTGTTTTGTAAAGCAGATGATTTTCCTCAAACTCACGATAAGAAGATCATTTAGTGAATGATTTCTGGGTGCATGGAGAGGACAGTTGTAGGAAAAAAAATGTGCCCGCTTTGCGGGCACATTCTCATTGCGCGCTTCGCGCGCAGCTCGCTTCGCTCGCAAGTTTGAGCGCGCCTAGGGCGCGCGATTCGCGCTCGGTCTTGTGCTCTTCGCATACATTTAAGTTTATTTCTTATATTTTGATACTGAAGCTCAAACCAATTTTATAATAATATTACAGATGATGTGAATTACACATTTTCTCAAAGTCACTGAATTTCTTTTTGAATTTAAGTGAAACAGGAAATTCAATTTATTTAAGGCTCTATCGGCCTTAAGGAACACATTCTCATCATGACACTCGCGCTTCGCGCTCGATTTTCTGTATACATTTCAGTATAACTTTTTAATAAATTACATGATTAAAAGAATTTACTTTCTTCCACATATCTAAAAAGGAAAACCAATCGTAGACTTTATTTAAGGAAACGATTTTGCAGAACAACGCTTATTTCGTATCTCACATATTTTGGTGAAAAAAATCGAATTTTTTCAATATTAAAAATCAAAATACAAAATATACATCATGTCGAGAAATTTCTTAGCAAGAATGTGTAGACCTCATTTAGGCAAATAATTTTTCATCTAAACGTTTTTTATGTATCTCATATATTTTGTCTAAAAAATTGAATTCTTGAATTTCAATCGTATTTTTTGGAATTGAAACAAAAAATATATGTTTTTTCATAAACTGTGTGAGACAAAACTTGTAGATATTTTTGAAACTAACAACTTTGTATTCTTACATTTTTTTCGTATTTCACATATTATTGTTAAAAAATTGAATTTTGGATTTTCAATGGTTTTTTTTTTAAATTAATAAGAAAAATATGCATCTTATGAAAAAATGTTACAATTCAAAATTGTAGGTCTTTATGTAGAAAATAATATTGTATCATAACGTTTTTTCGTATCTCGTATAATTTAACTGGAAAATGGAATTTTGATATTGACTTTTTTCGAATTTGAATATGCTGTAACATTTCTAATTTTGATTTAATCAAAAAATGTCATCAGGATAATTT
This sequence comes from Diplolepis rosae, assembly GCA_030998225.1. NCBI lineage: Eukaryota > Metazoa > Arthropoda > Insecta > Hymenoptera > Diplolepididae > Diplolepis > Diplolepis rosae. The sequence goes on along the minus strand of JAPYXD010000581.1, from coordinate 3,498,869 downwards.
GAAGAGATTTATGAGCACTATCAAAAACCAGTATTGGAATTATTGATTTTTTCAAAAAGGTATTTTCAAAAACACAAAAGTAGCGCTCAATCCCTCAATTTTGATTGGATGTGGCTGGTTAACGATCTTGTCCTTACTTTTTCGGCTCCGATAAAGTGTACCAAAGCTCAATTAAATCTGATAATTCTATAGAGAGTTATGCCGCACACGACCTACAGACAGACAGACAGACAGACACTTTCGTAAAAACCATTTTTTCTGACTCAGGGGGTCCCAAAACGTAAAGATTTGATTAAGTTTCGAAAGTCATTTTTCACATAATACCAATACCTTCTCATCCATGATGAGAATGTAAAAACCGGTGAAATGGAGTGGAAATTTTTAATGTAAAATTGTGATTATGAAGGAAAAGTGGAAGGATAAACATAAAATGACCAGACTGCCTCGACATTAAAGGAAAGATAGTAAATTGTAACCGGAATCATAACGTTTCCGCACATTTTGAAGAAAATTCAAGAGGCCTATGCATTCATTTATTGGAAAGTTTTGCAAATATAATAATAAAACGAGCTTTTGAATATTTTCCATAGGAATATAAAAAATTTCAATCAATTCATTCATTTTTCATTTGTTCTCAAACCTGTTATTCGAAAGAGAATGGAAACGCTTCTTGAGAACTAAAATTCTGGAACATAAGAAAGATGTTCACAATCCCCCTTTTAAGTGGACTGCCTTGACAAAACATGCATGGCAACAAGATCACACAATCGAATTTGATAATTTCTAGATCGTTGGTCGATCCGACAATGATTAGAAAACGAATGATTTTGGAAATGACCCATTTTGCAAGCAACCCTAACACAATAAACCAAAGAACTGGCGCATAAAAAATTTTGCTTCCATTTCACCGGTTTTTACATTCTCATCATGGATGAGAAGGTATTGGTTTTATGTGAAAAATGACTTTCGAAATTTTCATCAAATCTTTACGTTTTGAGACCCCCTGAGTCAGAAAAAATGGTTTTTACGAAAGTGTCTGTCTGTCTGTCTGTCTGTAGGTCGTGTGCGGCATAACTCTCGATAGAATTATCAGATTGAATTGAGCTTTGGTACACTTTATCGGAGCCGAAAAAGTAAGGACAAGTTCGTTAACCAGCCACATCCAATCAAAATTGAGGGGTTGAGCACCACTTTTGTGTTTTTGAAAATAATTTTTTGAAAAAATCAAAAATTTCAATACTGGTTCTAGATAGTGCTCATAAATCTCTAAAAATTATCCTGATAACATTTTTTGATTAAATCAAAATTAGAAATGTTACAGCATATTCAAATTCGAAAAAAGTCAATATCAAAATTCCATTTTCCAGTTAAATTATACGAGATACGAAAAAACGTTATGATACAATATTATTGAATAAATAAAGTCCTACAAATTTGAATTGTAACATTTTTTCATAAGATGCATATTTTTCTTTTTAATTAAAAAAAAAACTATTGAAAATCCAAAATTCAATTTTTTAACAATAATATGTAAAATAAGAAAAAACGGAAGAATACAAAGTTGTTAGTTTCAAAAAGATCTACAAGTTTTGTCCCACACAGTTTCTGATAAAACATATATTTTTCGTTTCAATTCCAAAAAATACGATTAAAATTCAAAAATTCCATTTTTTAGACAAAATATGTGAGATTCAAAAAAAACTTTGAGATGAAAATTGTTTGGCTAAATAAGGTCTATACATTCTTATCGATAAATTTCTCGACAGGATGTATATTTTATGTTTTGATTTTTAATATTAAATAAATTCGATTTTTTTCACCAAAATATGTGATACGAAATAAGCGTTGTTCTGCAAAATCGTTTCTTTAAATAAAGTCTACGATTGTTTTTCCTTTTTAAAAGATTTGGAAGAAAATAAATTTATCAAAAATCATGTAATTTATTAAAAAGTTACAAAAATGCATACAGAAAATCGAGCGCGAAGCGCGAGTGTCATGATGAGAATGTATTCCTTAAGGCCGATAGAGCCTTAAGTAAATTGAATTTCCTGTTTCACTTAATCTGAAAAAGAAACTTAGTGAATTTGAGAAAATGACTAATTTACATCATCTTTAATATCATTAAGTTGGTTTGAGTTTCAGTATTAAATTATAAGAAATGAACTTAAACGTATGCGAAGAGCACAAGACCGAGCGCAAAGCGCGAGGTCCAGAAAGAACGGAGCGCAAAGCGCGACGTTCAAAAATTCCGGAGCGCGAAGCGCGACGATCGAGTATTACGGAGCGCGAAACGCGACGATCGAGTATTACGGAGCGCGAAGCGCGACGATCGAATCGCGCGCCCCAGGCGCGCTCAAACTTGCAAGCGAAGCGAGCTGCGCGCAATGAGAAATATATGTTATAGAGGATGCTAAAGAAGTTCTGAGAAAAATTCAAGAATTTTTTCGAAAATTTTCGAACAGGTACTTCATAGCTAAGAAAAATAAAAACTTGTTTGGCCCCTACAATGTATGGAACAATTGATACCTTATGACTTATTGAAGCAATTGTTTCTATACTCATGAGAGTTTTACGTTAATCACGTACAATATCTTTTTTATTTCTACGTATTTGCTGCATAGTGGACGACATAGTACACTTTATATGAATGCGAGGGTGTATCAACAATTATTCGCACCCTGTCTGTGGAATTGATCGTTATTGATGACTAAAATATATGTTATAGAGGATGCTAAAGAAGTTCTGAGAAAAATTCAAGAATTTTTTCGAAAATTTTCGAACAGGTACTTCATAGCTAAGAAAAATAAAAACTTGTTTGGCCCCTACAATGTATGGAACAATTGATACCTTATGACTTATTGAAGCAATTGTTTCTATACTCATGAGAGTTTTACGTTAATCACGTACAATATCTTTTTTATTTCTACGTATTTGCTGCATAGTGGACGACATAGTACACTTTATATGAATGCGAGGGTGTATCAACAATTATTCGCACCCTGTCTGTGGAATTGATCGTTATCAATTTAAAAAAAAACACATCTCTAGATGATCGCCTTGTTTTCAATACACTTTATCCACTAAGAATGAAATAAAAAGGCGAACCTTAGATAAGTACATCAATTGAGCATAAATCAAAACAATTGAAAATCAGGTGGTTTTTGCGAACGAACTCGTGCGGCATTCGAAGCCTGCGCAGTCGTACTCTCAGGAAGGGCAAAACGTAGGTCATGGGCACAAGCTTCGAGAAGGAAATATATGGGGAAATATATAAACTGAATTCTGTGACTGAAAGAAAAAGCTTGTTGACAGGTGGATAAAGTGTGTTGAAAACAAGGCGATCATCTAGAGATGTGTTTTTTTTTTTAAATTGATAACGATCAATTCCACAGACAGGGTGCGAATAATTGTTGATACACCCTGGCATTCATATAAAGTGTACTATGTCGTCCACTATGCAGCAAATACGTAGAAATAAAAAAGATATTGTACGTGATCAACGTAAAACTTTCATGAGTATAGAAACAATTGCTTCAATAAGTCATAAGGTATCAATTGTTCCATACATTGTAGGGGCCAAAGAAGTTTTTATTTTTCTTAGCTATGAAGTACCTGTTCGAAAATTTTCGAAAAAATTCTTGAATTTTTCTCAGAACTTCTTTAGCATCCTCTATAACATATATTTTAGTCATCAAGATCGGTAGAGCCGTTTTCGAGAAAATTAGATTTGTTGATTTCTCAAAATTCTTTCATAACTTTTGTAAAAAAATTTTTTTCGAGTTGATACTTGGGGTGAATTTATCTTGTAATGGGAGCTACTTACCCTCGCAATCTGGATCAAATCCGAGCGGGGGCACCCAGACCATGCTTATCCTGCTACGGCCTTTCATGACAATTTGACGTTCAGTTCAGAAGTTACAAAGGTTTTGGTGAAACAACTTTTGTCATTTTCAAAACAATAGATAAAGAGTTTCGAGTGTTAATCAAACATTGCTTTCTAATGGAAAAAAATACTGTTGAATGAAAGCAGTGGCTTGATAAGCGTTATGGAGACTCTGCACCAGGGAAATTAAAAATCATTGACTGGTATGCCGAATTTAAGGTAGTACTGTCGTAAATGGAAATACCGTCAGATATTGATAAAATTTAAATCACTGGTGAACTTTAAGCCAGAAATGACTCAGTTAAATTTTTGAGGACCTAGGGTACACTGGAGGGGAGTAATTGCTAATTGCATTTTGAGACGATTAACACCTAACCTTATGGGAAACCGAGTTCATGTACAAATCCTGCCATAACTACCGTTCAGATTTGAAGAAAAATGACTGGTGCATTGATTGATAATATAAACATCATTTTGCAAGTTAAAACATCTCAATTGGATACGTGTAAGTGTAGCAAAATCCTGTCAAGTAAGCAAAAATATAATTTTTCTCCAGTAACCGACGGCGAATAAATAGATGTGGCAACGTTGCAGAATATCTGAAAGCGCGCGCCATTCACGTATCGTAAGAAGTCATCTGCTATACACACATTTATAGTCGCTTTCTTATGCGACGTTGACAAATTTAGATACTACGTGAAGCAAATGAGAAAAATTATTGATTTGATTAGCTACGTACCGACAGTACTACCTCAAACGCGGTCGTACAAACACCGATGACGCTGAACGCTCTTGTCGTCCAAAAGCAGCAGTTGTTCCGGAAAACATAACAAAAGTCCACAAAATAATTTTGGCCGATCGTAAATTAAAGTTGCGTGAGATAGCTGACATCTTAAAGATATCAGAAGGTAGTTTGTTTACAATTTTGCACGAATCTTTGGGGATACGTAAGTTTTTTCCGAGTCGGTGCCGTGTTTGTTCACGCCCGACCAAAAACAACAACACGTCGAGGATTCAGAGTGCTGTTTGGAGCTGTTTAAGCGAGGTAAAACGAATTTTCTGCGTCGGTATGCGACAATGGATGAAACGTGGATCCACCACTACACACCTGAAACAAAAAGATCGTCAGATGAGTGGACAGCAGCTGGTTAAAGCCGTTCAAAGCGACCAAAAACTCAACAGTGGCCTGGCAAGGTTATGGCATCCGTATCTTCGGACGCGCATGGTATTCTTTTTATCAACTATCTTAAGAAAGGTGAAACCATTAACAGCGACTATTACATGGCATTACTGGATCGATTGAGCGCAGAAATCAAGAAAAAACGGCTTCACATGCAAAAGAAACAAATACTGTTCCACCAAGACAATGTACCGTGCCACAAGTCCATGAATTGAATTGCTACCTCACACACCATATTCTCCAGATCTAGCCTCCAGCGACTACTGGCTTTTTGCTGACCTTTAAAAAATCTTCCTGGGAAAGAGATTTGGCTCTAATGAAGAAGTGATTGCCGAAACTGAGGCCTATTTTGAGAACAAAGACGAATCATTCTACAAAAAAGGCATCGAAAAATTAGAGAAGCGTTGGAATGAATGTATTACGCTTGAAGGAAACTATGTTGATGAATAAGGTCGAATTTCTCGAAAAAAACTGTGTTTTTCTTAGTTATACCGAAAACTTATTGAATGATGTGTTAAGATTAGTTAAAATTTTAATTACAACAGATGACACTGGAGAGTTTGGATCTTAAATTATGAAATTACTTATATACACGGAAAAAAATTTGGTAGAGATGCTGCACTACTTCTAGTGCTCCTGCGTAACTACACTGGAGGGTGACTGCAGCGCTCTTTATAGGTTAGCAAGTTTACTTTTTTGTGAACTAACTGCTGTCCCATAGAAGGGAATGCTGTTGCTCAAATACCAGAGGTGTTAGTTGAAATTTGCCGGTTTTACTCATAGACGTCGCTAGAGATATGTATACATTTCTATGATTTGGCATCTATGTCATATTTTTCTATGGACAATAACCTTCAAAAATACACAATTACATACTGCCAAAATAATAGCATCATAGTTGTTTACCCCAGTGAATATGTCGAGTTTTGTTCCAAGTAAATCGCATTTGCGGCATTCGTTGCTTTTCTTATTTCATCAAAAGAAAAAAGCACTTGAAGCTCATCGATTGCTGGTAGAAACTTATAGTGAACATATTCCAGTGATTAGAACATGTGAGACATGGTTTTGTCAATTTAAAAGTGGAGATTTCGATTTAACAGACAATGAACATCCTGGTGCACCGAAAAAGTTCGAAGACGAGGAATTGCAGGCGTTATTGGATGAAGACCCAACCCAATCGCAACAAAAATTGGCACAAACACTAAATGTGACCCAAGGAGCAAATAGCCAACCTTTAAAAGCCATGGGAAAAATCAAAAAGTATCGAAAATGGGTACAACACCAACTGAACGATAGACGAATGGAAAATCGAAAAATCATTTGTGAAATGCTGCTTCAACGGTTCGAAAGGAAATCTTTTCTGCATCGAATTGTCACAAGGGACGAAAAATGGATTTATTTCGAGAACCCGAAACCGAAAAAATCATGGCTTTCACCTGGTGAGGTCGGCCCATCGACTCCAAGGCCAAATCGCTTTGGCCGTAAGACAATTCTCTGTGTTTGGTGGGACCAGTGTGGTGTGGTGTACTTCGAGTTATTAAAACCTGGTGAGACGGTGAATACTGACAACAAATTATCAATTTGAATCATGCGTTGATCGACAAACGGCCGGAATGGGCCCGAAGACATGGCAAAGTTATCCTACAACATGACAACGCACCGTCTCATACCGCTAAAGTGGTGAAGAACACATTAAAAGCATTGAATTGGGAAATATTATCGCACCCGCCGTACTCTCCAGACCTCCCCCCGTCCGACTATCACCTTTTCGCATCGATGGGACACTCACTCGCAGAGCAGCGCTTCGCCAATTTTGAAGAAGTCGAAAAATGGCTCGTCGAATAGTTTGCCTTCAAAGAGAAAAAGTTTTTTTGGAATGGTATCCATGATTTGCCTGAAAGATGGGCAGAATGTGTAGAATCCAATGGTCAATACTTTGAATAAAATTTTTTTGAGATTCGCTTGAGAATTAAGTGTTTTCTTTATTGAAAAAACCGGCAAACTTCATCTAACACCCCTGGTAGATAATGCTGCGGCGAATCATATAAACTGAGATTTGACTGCATTTTTCAATGGATAATTCGATTGTTATGATATTTCTGGAATCCTTGTTAATTATTATACATCTTTCAAAGAATTTGTTTAATTTCTCAAAATGGTTGGAAATTATTTGAAATCTCAACATTGAGGATAGGTTTTTTGTAAACAGATCGTAATGCACCAAAAAGTACTTCTATCTATATATATATACAGAAAAAAAAATTTCAATGGGCACTTTCATGTAAATCACAAATATATAGTCGCACAACTCTCTTCCTGTAAATGCAACAGTTCTACCGCTAGAGGCAGCATCTGTACCAAATTTTTTTCCGTGTAATTCAATTTTTATTTGACAGAATTTTCATGTCGTCTTTATTGAGGTTTTTATCGAGGTTTTTCTCTTTATTTTTAAGTTAGTTTCCATGTTTATCTCACACTACCAAATATTATTTCTAGACATATTTTATGTCCTGCTATATTTTCGCAACCTTCTTTTAATATTCATGTAGTGGAATCTATATTTTCAGTTACACTTATACATGAACGTAGTCTAGTCCTTTTAGCTTAGGTATTTGTAAAAGTTTATGTGCTTGTATTCAATATTATTTCTTAAGAATTTTCATGTGTTTTTATATAAAATTTCTGTATAATTTAATGTAAATTTTTTTATATTTTTTTTTTCACAATACCAAAGCGAACACTGCAAATATTATTATTGATGATCAATATAATTCCTGTTTTCTAAATATAACTGAAATTTAAAAGTTTCATTTTTTAAACAAAATATATGAGATACGAATAAAATATTGAGATGGAAAATTATTTGCCAAAATGTGATCTACAAATTCTCAATTGGATATTTCTTTACAAGATGTGTATTTTATGTTTTGATTTGAAATATTATTAATCCGAAAGCCATTTTTTAACCAAAATATGTGAGGTACAAAATAAGCGTTGAAATGAAAAATCTTTTGCTTAATTAAAGTCTACGATTATTTTTTCTTTTAGAGATATTTGGAAGAAAATAGATTTTTCAGTCATGTGGATTATTAGAAAAGTATAGAAATGTATACGATCAGGAAAATGCGATTGATTACTAGAATTTCTGTAAAAGAATTTTACGTTTTGTTCTTTCCAACTGATTCACTAATAAGTAGACGTGGGTGTGATGCAAATTGGCAATTATAATTAAATTCCAGTTATCATTGCCAATCGACATTACACTTTCATCTGTTTATCAGAGAATCATCTTTTTTTTCTCCTTGTATGGTCAAGGAAGCAGTTTCTTTAAATCCAAAAACCTTTATTTTTATTCTAAGAAATGTTTTTTAATGTGAACGGATCTTTTGTTATCAAATTTAAAAACATTTCTTTGAACCATGAAAACTTGTTCCGATGCAAATAAAATGTCTTTGATATGTTCAAAGGAAATTTTCTTTGAGTTATGGAGAGTTTTGATGATCCAAATAAAGTTACATATTAAAATAAAATATCAATTTAAAACTCTGGAAAATCAATAAAAGTCACTAAAAAAGGTTTATCTGAGCCCTAATATTTATAAATGTAAAAAAAATTTGCAGACAATTTTTAATTTTGGCAAAGGACCACTTCGGCAAATGTTAGGATCCGCACATTTTTATGAAAATAATGACACAAATATAACACACAAAAAGAACAAATTCTTTAAAAATTTTGAGGTTAGGTTAGGATTCTGAAACCTGGAAACACTCAGGTCCATTTATTGAAAATTTCAAAAAATTTGGTAACAGCTATTTTGAATGAATATTTTGGACTTGTGATAAATTTAAAGAAAGAAAGTGTACCACCGGTCGTTATGTTGACAGATGTCCAAGCTTACTGTGTGACATTTTTGATCTGCCTATTTAGACCAGTACTTACCGCTACAGTGGTCTATCGAAGAACGGCGGAAGCAAAGTTGTACCCTTAATAATAAAAATAATTTAACTCGAATTATCTTAAATTTACCAAAGAGTAGGCAAAAAATAGTATTGGCACCCTTTTCGTATGTGCGAGTACGTATTTCAGGGGCCAACAAATATTACTATGAAGTAAGAATTGAAGAAAAAAAAGTACCCTTTTGATTGCTCTGTAGAAAATATATTTTGCTGATCCCAAAAATGTGGTGGTGCCCTTCGTTAAAAAACATAGTAAACAAATTTTTTGAAAATTAAAATATTTTTTTTCCACCCCTTATCGTTTACGGTATTCATCGGGACTTTTTCCTAAGATTGCCCTAACTTACCTCACAACATATATTTTTTTTAAAATCGCTTCAGTCGTTTTCCAGAAAAAGTGATGTTTTGATTTTTGTATTTACGATAATAACTTTTAATAAAGTAATTTTTTAGAGCTGATACTGTGCGCAAATTATTATAACGTTATTAGACACCTATCACTTAAAAATGAGCCGAATCCAAGCTGGGACACTTTGCCCATGCTTATTCGGCTAGAGCCTTTCAAGCAAATTTTTGGGTATTAACTGCAAAGAAACTACACAAAATAATTTTAAAAATTATCATTTTGAGATCCACGACCTTAGGGCGTGCTTGACCGCGCCTCTGCGAAAATATCACGGTCAATCGGGTAATGAGACTTTGGCCATCTTTCCCGTGTAGAAATTTCCCTATCTTTGCTTATTTCAAGTTGGGTTCTAGTGGGGCCCGGACTAGAATTTCCTAATATAGAAAAACCTGGTAGGGGCACTGTTAACACCCGATTAGTATCTCTAGGCCAGAAAAAACTGATAGGGGCCCTGTCAGGTGCCAGTGAGGAATTCCTTGTTTCGCTTAAGTATGGAAAATCTATTTGTATCTGGCGGGACCCCGACTAGAGAATCCCTACTTGTAATATTTGTGGTTAAGGTTAGGTCGGTTAGGTCCATTAGATACAACATAACCTTTATTCATTATCCCCATTAAAATTTGATCTTATCTCAGAAAAATGGAGAATTTCTGAACACGATCTTAGATAAGATCATTACTTAAGAGGAGTTTCTACACTTCAGCGGGAAAATCGGGCCTATTTTTCGGAAATGAATTGCAAAGGATCTACTAAAGATATCAACACAAATTTTTATTTATTTAAAGATACATCCTTTCACTTTAAATCTGTATTTTTGCCAATTTACAGATTTAAAGTGAAAGGATGTATCTTTAAATAAATAAAAATTTGTGTTGATATCTTTAGTAGACCCTTTGCAATTCATTTCCGAAAAATAGGCCCGATTTTCCCGCTGAAGTGTAGAACCTCCCCTTAAGAGTAATTAAGCACTTTTAAGAAAACTTTTTTATAATTTTGTCTCGAATTCGCATGTAATCATAATAATTATATGCGAGCACGTGTGTGTATGTGTGTGTATCTGATTGTGTCGAGGTAGTAACAATAACTAAACATGTAGTTCAATTAACATAGTACTATTTTTTTTAATAGTACTTCATTAGTTGGAATTTCTTATTGCGAACTTGAATGCATAATTTCGTTAGGAGATAATTTTCTTGATTCAAAAGTTTCATCATATTTTTGGAATTGAAAAAACTCAAATTTTTTAGATTCTGAAAATACGTTGATTTTACTCTTGAAAACAAAAATTAAAGGAATCATAACCTGTATAAAGTATCACTAATATACAATAAATAAAAATTAATACTTCTAAAATTTATATAATTCTTTTTATTATGCAATGTTCTTTAATTCAAAAATTTGATCTGTTTCATTCAAAAATATTTTATTTTATATAAAATCGACTTAATAATTAAAAATCTTACAAATTTTAATCAGAATCATAAATTGGCATAAAATTTAAAAATTCCCGACTATACGGGGCCCAAACACTTTTTACCTATGTTCTTGCAGTTCAATTAACATCAAACATGACACTTGGGGCTTTTACGAATTACGGAAAGTAAGTTAAAAAGAAAAAATTTTCTAGCTTGAAAAAAAATTTTTTCCTGTGTAAATAGTAAATTTAACCTTCCAAGCAAATATCCCTGCGTTGCCGTTAAAAACGGTTAATATTAGAGTCTTAACTCGAACTTTCCCTGTACTTTTTCTCTCAGTGTGGAAAATCCTTTTTATTTATTATTTTTTCAGTAAGATACCTGAATAAAATTTATCACGTGATTCTGCTGATATATGCCCCTTAATACAATTCGGAGGTCCAATAAGGCCCTAATGGTATTCTATTATGTACGTGGGGTAGTGTAAGGACTGACCTCACTGAACCCCTACTATAAAGTCTAGTGGGACCCACTTCGACAAAAGCGTTACGTTGCCGACGGGGCACCGACTAGTTTTCCACGCTAGATCCCGACTAGAAATGGGGCAAACTCGTCAGGGTCCCACTAGGCCCCTATCGAAATTTCTACACGGGAGGTTGCCTGAAATAAAAAAAGTAAAATCTTTCTCTAATTGTTATTACATTGACTACTTTTAAGGCAGTACGATCACACGAAAATTAGACCTCAGGCAAAAATAGAGAATTTTGCTTTCAAGAAAAGCAATAGTATTATTGAAGGGCTATTTCGAAAGAGAAAAGATTATTTTACATGAAAAGAAATTTGAAACACGAACAAATAATGTTATTAATAAATTTTATTTTTTCCCAAACTTATTTTCTTATCGCTTCGAGCCAAATTTTAAAAAATGATGCGATTCTAATAAATCACGGTTCATTATTTTATGAAAAAGATTCTCTACAACTTGACCGTCTCCTATTTTTGAAATTAAATTAATTATTATCAAATACAGCAATTTGTTTATAAAAATTTTGTTTTGAAAAATTGTTTTTTTATAATTTCAGCCATTAAAGAAATCATTTTCAAAAATCGGAAACGGTCAAGTTGTAGAGAATCTTTTTCCTTAAAAAATGAACGTGATTTATTAGAATCGCATAATTTTTAAAAATTTGGCTCGAAACGATAAGAAAATAAGTTTGGGCAAAAATAAAATTGATTAATAACATTATTTTTTTGTGTTTCAAATTTTTTTCATGAAAAATAATCTTTTCTCTTTGAAATTAGCCCTTCAATACTAATATTGCTATTCTTGAAAGCAAAATTATCTATTTTTGCCTAGGGTCTAATTTTTGTGATCTTACTACCTTAAGTAAGGGTTTTTTTTTGAAAATTTCGAAATCTCTTAAAATGGCAGACTCTTTTAGAAAATAAAAATTGTTCACCTATTTTTTTGAGCTAATAAAAGTTTTGAAATTTGAACAAAACAAAATTTAAAAAAAATCTTGCGTATAAATATAGCGAGATGTCCACTGAAAAATTAAAAAATAATTAATCAGATATTACAAATAGTTCTAGTCGAAGTCTTACTAACCTGTTGGAAAACACAATTTTTGGGAAAACGCGTTTAAACATAAATGACGGAATATATCATGATTTTGTTAAAGTTTCTCTATTGTCGTGATTTAGAAAAAAGCTAAAAGTTTAATTCTAATGGATGTGGTTCTTTCGAAGTAACAGTTGTGAAATTGTCTTTTGTACATTGGATAAATACACGACGCGTTAGGAAAGACAAAAAGGAAGAACCGCGCGAAAGAAAATAAGTTAATAAGTGAATCGAAAGATTACTACTTCGGACGAGGTACGTGCAAAGGAACGATACGAGTTTCGCGAACTATTCGCGGCCTTCTGGAACTGACTGCAGCATTATTGCTCAAGTTTGAAACATCCTCACTGCCGCTAGCTTCTCTTACGTATCTTTCTATCGCTTGCACACCGCACACTCCCATCTCGATTTTCCGTCTGTCCTCGATGACCAAACTTTCTTCGTTTATTGGCATATGCCGGCCGCGGTCCCGCATTACGAAGATAAATCTTTGAAGATCCAGAATGTGTCGTAACCACATGTTCGCTTCCTTTCCGTGTACTGCGTACCGTTCTTGTCTATTAGGGTTTCAAGATCCCAGTTCAACAATAATATATGTGGCTCATTCCCAACCAAATCCGCATGCAAAAACTGGAAGAAGAGTATCCAATGAAACGTTTTATTATCACACATAAAACGAATCTTCTAGCACAAATCTCCAGACTTTCGCAGGAGAGAGAATTTGATTTAATACTCTCTTTAATATTATACACTTTCATGCTATTTTTTTTCTTACAGTTTTTATACACTTCTAATAAAAATACAATTGTCAGGTCCCGCGACGTATTTGAATAATATAATAGGCACATGCTAGGTCTAGTGAAAATCTAGGGAGTAACTATAAAAGAGGAACCAAAAGTAGGAGAATTAGGGTACGATGAGCCTCAAACAACTTTAAGTAAAAAAAATCTGCTCGCTTCGCGGGCACATTCTCATACGCGCCTAGGACGCGCTATTCAATCGTCACGCTCGGTCTTATAATCTTTGAATAAATTCTAGTTTATTTCTTGTAATTCAATACTGAAGCTCCAATCAATTCTATTAGTATATTATGTGCCTAGGTGCATAATGAGGGTTATAACGCGACGAGCGACAATGCTCTCAAGAGATCGAAGCCGAGGCGCGATCAGTCCTGCACTGATAGAAAGGAATGGCTGTTACAACGATATTTCTGATTAATTTAACCTTACCTTATTGCTGGCATAGATACAGCAATATGAGATTTGTATTTTAACCATCCGATTATAACTGAATAAACATGAACGAATCAACCATATTATTGGTTGCTATGGAAAAATGTATTGTTCGCCTTCCCATATTAGGGGAGAAGCGGCGAAATTGGCGCACCTAATAGAAAGTGCGAGTTTAAAAAGAAAGTATATGACTAAAAATTATGAAAAAATATTTATTTGATAGCTGGATATCTTTTCTATACTTTCCAATGCTAAAGATTGCATTGAAAATTATTAAAGCAGGTTTTTATTCAGATTTCCGAAGGACTGCACCTGCGTCAATTTAACCGCCAAGTCGGGTAAATTGACGCACTAATATTATAATCTTCTCTTGCCCCGTATTAGTTATATTTTAATAGATTTAGAATTAAAATTAAGTAGCAAAGGTTGATGAAAAGAGGTAGTTATAATTTGAAACTAAATTTGAGATAGTATATCAAGATATGTGAAGTTTTTTATACCTTTATTCACATAAACCAGCCAAAGTTAAAATATATTTTATATTTGTACAATAAAATACTGGCAATTGTGGATATTTAAGTGAATATTCAAATTGAAATCATTTTTATAGAGAATTATTTGAATTTGTAATCAGAAGTATATACAATTATTAACTTTAGAAGACTTATAAATAATAGAAACAATCAATCAAAAATACAAATTTTTTACTTACATTGCTTTCACATCTTAAAATCGAGAAAAATTTCAAAACACTGTCAGACTGCAAATTAATTATTAAAAATCGCTTTCAAAATGCCTTAATACCTCAAACTTAAAAAAAAAATGTAACCACTGATTGTTCAAATGAATATAACCTTACAAAGTCGTTACATCAGTTTTGCGAACCACATTACCTCCCATGTCACAAAAAATCTTAAGAAAAAGATTAGCAGAAAAGTCCAGCAACATTCAAATGTATATATCTATATATTAATAATTGTGTACTTACTATCTTCGTTATATTTTCAATCATAAACATCCGAGCACTTGACTTCAGTCACTGGTTTCCAGAAACACAACACGCGTGCCAACTTCGCCTCTGATTTGAATTTCGTATGCGCCAATTTTGCCGCAAGTGTATCGTTCATTAATTAAATACTTTTTACGTAAAATGCTTATTTCTTCATACAAATATTCTATCCTAATCGTAAGATTAAATATCAAAGATTATAAAATCGTTGCATTAATCTAATTCACCTTGAATCAGTGATCCCAGAATGCGTAAGATTTTTGCTCCCACCATGGATCCCACCAGCTCATGGTTTCTTCCTCGCTCCACTGCCAGAAGTTGGTTGAATGAGGAAGACGCAATGAGCTGGTGGGATGCATGGTGGGAACAAAAATCTTACGCATTCTGGGATCACTGCCTTGAATTACTATTATTTAACGATTTAACTCAATGGCTTCGAACATAACCATTATGCCAAAAAACGATTAATCGCAATAAAACTGTATTAAGCAATTAGATTTTTATAATGTTTTCTATCAAATACATATCATACAAGAATGCACACGATACAACTATTTTTATTTTTTGTTATGTTATCATTTTCTGAAAAATAGGGTCCGCCAATTTAGACGACGCGCCAATTTCGCCGCTTCTCCCCTATATTTCTGATTCGACCAGTTTCACTTACAATATTTTGATTTCTGTATTCAACACCCTGCGTTGTTCAAAGAGACATATTATTTTATAAATACAATTATAAATTCCCAACCTACAATCGAATGGCTAAAACTCCCGAACCATTTCTATCAGTGCGCGAGCATTTTAAGCGAGTCTCATAATTACCCGAATTGTGTGCATTGGCGCATATCCTATTTTATCTGACTTCGGCGCATTTACGAGTTTCTCTGCGTACACTCGAATCCAATCTGAAAAGGTCGAAATTGCCGTGATTATCGCCCATCTCACTTGGCATTTCGCGAATACTTCCGGCCATTTTGATTTCATCGATCTTCTGTAGTAGTAGCGTATTGTAATAGACGCATGCGCAGTTCAATTTTTACATTATGTTGCTCTCTCTGCCGTATGTACAAGACGTTGTCAGTACGGTGCTAACGCTATAAGAAGAAGAAGATGTTCCTCTGTATCTTAATACACAACATTACGCTACTCTCAACTGTGGCATAAAAACGCGTTTATGCGCTGGAGGCACATACAATATTTTTATGTGCCTCCGGCGCGTAAACTCGTTTTTTCGCTACGGTTAAGAGTAGCGCAATGTTGTGTATTGCGCTACAGAGGAATGTAATGTAAAAATTTGATCTGCGCATGCGCATATAGTCTTACAGCCGAGCAGAATCTTTTTCTTATTCTTCTTCTTCTTCGTAAAGCGTTAGCACCCTACTGACAAAGCCTTGTACATTTGAACTGCGCATGCGTCTATTAAAATCCGCTATTACTACAGAAGATCGATAAAATCAAAATGGCCGGGACTAGTCGCGAAATATCAAGTGTAATGACTAGCGCCGCAAAAAAATACAATACTAGATTAGATTCGAGTGTACGCATATCGAGAAAATTAAAATGGCCGGAAGTATTCGCGAAATGTCAAGTAAATTTGTATACCTATTTGAGATGAAAACTTTTGTTTGATTTTTTTTTTCGTATCTCGTATAGTTTTCTTAGAAACTAAAGGTTGCTATTTTCAAGGAATTAAAAATCTTTCTGTGGAAAAAAGAGACGCATTCGACTGTGCCGGAATTTGAGCCCGGGTCTTTCGATTACCGGTCGTCTGCTCTAACCAACCATGCTAAACAGGCGTCCGACATCTTCTCCACAGAAAGACCTCCTTATATGATCTAGTGGCAC
Source organism: Diplolepis rosae (assembly GCA_030998225.1). Classification (NCBI taxonomy): domain Eukaryota; kingdom Metazoa; phylum Arthropoda; class Insecta; order Hymenoptera; family Diplolepididae; genus Diplolepis; species Diplolepis rosae. The sequence continues at coordinate 3,482,322 of JAPYXD010000581.1, read as the reverse complement.
TGCCTTGCAGCTGCAATAATTTCAAATTAGTCGCGTATCAGATAGGATACGTTGCCAATGAAATTATTACAGCCATAAGGCAATACCGTTGGGCGATATAGAGAGGTCTTCTTGCGGAGGAGGAAATGTCGGACGCCTGTGTCATTCAGTTGGTTAGAGCAGTCGATCGGCAAACGAAAGACCCGGGCTCGAATCCCGGCACAGTCGATTGCGTCTCTTTTTCCACAGAAAGATTTCGAATTCTTTAAAATTTGACTTTAAGGGAGCAGCCCACCTTTCAATTTTCAAAAATTCGATTTTTTTTTTCATTTTTCACGAAGACTGTGAGGGCATTTTATACGGAACAGGCATTGCTGATTAGGCGTAAGTCGAATGTACCACATTCATTTCGATACTTATGTGTTTTTTCTGCATCTCAAACTTTAAACGCGTTTTTCTCAAAACACTATTTTTTCAACTTGTCGGTATGATTCCGGCAAAATTACTGAACGGATTTGCTTAAACTTTTTTTTAAATGTTTATAAAACACCTCGCTATCGTCCCTAGCACGGACATGTATGCCAATTGTTTATTAACAATATTGTAGCAACATTTATGTTGAAAAACAGGGTGAAAAATGGAAAAAAACATAAAAAATTCACTATTTGTTTATTTATAAACGAATTTTCACAATTTTGCTAGGGACGATAAGCATTCATGCCCTCTTTAAGAATAAATATGGATTTACTGTTTCAGATCATCCAAATATGAAAAATCGTGCTGACAAGGAAAAAATTGTTGACCATTCGGCCGGCCATCACTCAGCGGGGTGTCACCAAAATTTTCTAAACAAATTTTCACTTATACTTCAATAACCATACAACATAATGTAAAAAACTTAAAATGTTAATATAAAAATTTCTGAAAGAAAAAAAATGGTGAAAAAAGAGGCCTCAAACGTGGGTTACCCGCTTAATTTGCATTAATGTGACATAAGAGTTTTAAATAAAGAATTTTGTTTTTTAATATTAATGCCTCTCGAAAAGCCTTACACCTCATGGTCCCCGGAAGATGGTCGATCCGAGGGATCCCTTTTCTCTCAGCGCAGAGGTAGCACTGCGGATTTCCAGTGCAGGCAGCCACAGTGTGTCTCTCTATTCCGCACTTCCAGCAGCACTTGCTTCTTATCCATGCCACCACATTAAGCAGCCAGATGCCCGAAACCCAAGCACCGGTAGCATTTACTGGCCGCTGTCCTCCTATGTACCTTGCAAGAGACCCACCCACCATGTGGGTCGCTTTGAGCAGCTTCAGGGCACGCGACTATTTCAATTTGATGAAGGCCTTTCTGGTACCACTGAAAGGCCTTCTCGTCATGGTGACTATCAGCTCCGATGTTGTCCCCTCGAGGAGGCAGCTCCGAAGTACATCTTCAACTTCCGTAACTTCCGTGGTAGGGTCATTGTACAATATCTCTACCGATGTCGTTCCTAATGGGAAGGAACATGTTGTTCTTGGCCCTGGTGAAACTCTCCACCTTCTTCAGGATATGTTCCTACTCATCAGGGAAGGAATCCAAACAGTGCTCTCGACGGTGCGAATTCTGTAAAACGCGGTTACTGGAGGCAAAAGTGACCTGAGTATTCTCGAGTGTTACCTCAGAGAAAGTATGAAGGAGAGAATTAAAGAACTAAAAAACGAGTTAAGCCGTAAGGGATCTGATGAGGATTACCAGACTGCCCCACAGCCAGTGGCAAAGTCAACTCCGTACTTCCGCGAGGGCTAGAGAGCCGACCAAGAGTCCAGAGGAGACGGCAACCAAGAAACCGGACGAGAGCTTCCACTAAAGAGAGGTGGTGGGTAGAGGCTGCAGTCAGGAAGAACCTCCGGAAAAGAGAAACGGAGAAGGTTGCCAAAACACCGAAAAGGCATAGACGTGTCCGCTCAGAAGCGGTGCTCACAAAGCCCGTAGAGGGAATGAACTATGCAGGCATTCGACGCGATCTCTTGAAGCGCATCAAACCAAACGAACTGGGTGTCACAGTCTAGGGAATTAGGAAGACGCGCTCTAAGGACCTGCTAGTGGAATTAAAATGTTTCAAAGAAGGCAGAGGTCGGCTGGGTACCGCCTTTAAAGAGGTCATTGGATCTAGGGTGGGTCTCCTGCAAGGTCCGTCATAAGATGGAGATAAGTTGGTGCTTTCGCTGCCTTGGCTTTGGCCACATGGCGGCGGACTGCCAGGGGCCCGACCGAAGCAGGAGTTGCTGGAGGTGCAGAGAAGAGGGGATCGTCGCGGGGTCGTGCACAAGGAAACTTCAATGCTACCTCTGTGCCGCAAAACAGGGTAAGCCCCGGGACGACTATATCCTGGGGATACCTTCTTATTTATGATGAAAATGTAAAAATTAGTAAACATACTTAACTATGCAGGGGTTTTGAACTGAAAAAATGGAATAAAAAAGATTATACAAAGAGTGTTACAAAATTATAACTGAAATATACAAAGGTTTCTGTACTCGTTTACCACAAAAGGTTATTGAACATTCCTATTACACTGGTCAATAAAATATGACCTATGTGTTCATGAAATGAAATATATCATTCCCAAAGTAATGTTCAATGCTTTATCCAAATCTGGCCTCTGGTTTTTTCCCAGCACGTCAGGTTATTAAAAATTGTTGAGTTAAATTTTATTTTGAAAAATCACAAATCGTATGATAAAAGATTGTGAAAAAAATTTTAAACGGAAAATAATACATGATTTCAATGCATTTCTTAACGTAGAATCCATTGATTGTTTTTTTTTTGACAACTTATATAGTTCCGTAGATATTTCAAAATAAAGTTAGAAAAACACGGAAAAATAGTTTTATAAAAAAACCTTATATTCAAGTGAATATCATTTATTTTTTAATCAACTGCGTGTCATTCTTTTCTTTTTTTGATGCTTTTCCGTCGCAATCCTGACGAGTTTCTGCGTCGATATATAACTGTGGACGAAACATGGATACACAACTACACTCCAGAGACAAAGAAACAGTCGAACGAGGAGATCGCCCAAACAAATGCATATTTTTAAGGACCTTCCGAAATCCTAGTTTTTGGACGGCTTAAAAAGTTGGAAAAACTCTTGGAAAAGTGTATAGAGTTAAAAGGACATTATGTTGAAAAATAAAAAAAATCCACACAAAAAAATTGTTTTTTTATCTTTTTTTAAGGACTTATTGAACGACCCTTGTACATCAATACACCTATTTCTCGTTCTTTCAATGCAAATTTCTCAATTTTTTTATTGAAATAACGTGAAAGGGAATAAAATTTTGCATTTACTGATCTGAAGATTAAGTCTTTTTGTATATTAATAATGAAGATATTGCACATAAAGTAAAGACTTCAAAATTTTCATAATTTTTGTATAGCTTCTGAAATAATGAACTTTCCAAAACTTTTGTTTGCCTTTTTTAAAAGCAGATTTATGCAGAATGTCGGAAATATAACGAAAAAACTGTAATGATATTTTCCAAAATACTGACAAAGTCTGAGTTGAAAAGAAAACACTTTTCATGATGTTTTCAAAAAAAAAGTTACTTTATGTATGATCAAAATTAGGAACTTTCAAGTCAATACCGAAAAACAGGTGTATCGACACTATTGGTCGGCAGTGTATTACGGAACAAATAAAATATACTATTTCTTTTATTGAATCGTCAAAATTTAAAAAATCCATGAATTCTACCCTTCATATCTCATATATTTATAAAATAACAGTTGTTATTTTCGTTAAAATATAGAAAATAGCTTGTCTCCCGTTGATTGTTACTAATGATCAAATGATTTAAAGATAATTAAAAACGAGTCTCAAGAGATGAGATAAACTTTACACCTTTTAACCTAGTATCAGAATAGGAGGAATGAAAGAGGAGAAGGAGGTGTTTGTCCTTAATTTTTCTCAGGTGCCTTCCATTCTTCTTCATTAATTCAACTTGCAGGGTTTCAGCCTCGGAGTAAATTGCTGTACATTAAGTAAAATGTTAACGAGATCCAAGCGCGATGGAGGTATGAAATGTCAGAAACGTTTTTTGCGACTTTTCCACACTGGAAAAGATTTATAACTACCTTTCCTCTAATCTTGAAAAACATAACCTAAAAGGTTGAATGATACAAATTGATTTTATATGCTCAAAAGTATAATGCTAGGTTTATTTTTTATCAATCAAAGGGGCTGTTCACTCACAAATAAATCAAATCGTATGACAAATTTTTAACAGATTTTAAGTGAAATAAACAACAAATGGCTTACTTACACTATGTATTAAAATATAATTATTTGATATTTGATACTAAATAACAAATAATTATAAAAGCAGCAATTTTATTTAAAATTCAATTTAAATTTAATAAGACGCACTTTTTAGAGAAAATTATCCATAAAATATAGAGTTTTACATCTTACTTTGGAAAACTTTGAGGAAAATTTAATCAATTTTTTTTTTAAGTTAGGCATGGTTTTTTTTACATATTTTTTATAAGAGTTCGTAACCGAAGCAAAAGATTTGGCTGATTTCAATATTTTGTAATGATAATTTATTCAACTTTCACTGGGGCAGCAATTTTTCTTTGCCCCATTTAAAAAAAAATGGTAAGATAATAAAAGAGCAAATGCAAAAGGATATTGCTAACCTTTATTTTGTTTTCTTGATCTACCAATTAATCTAATCCACTTGAAAAGTAAAAATAATTGATGATTTTAAGCACTAAAAATCCATATTTCTATAAAATACAAAAAATGATTAATTCCTGACCTATTTTAATCCGCGCGTGCTTAACGCATGATTTGCTTTACTGACTCCATGATTTCAAATAATTCTTGCTAATCCTCTTTTGTATTTCGGATTTCTACAGTATCTCAACGACTATTATTGTGACTTAAAACATGACTGAATCCTGGCTCAGTGAGTAAATGACCCCTCGATATGAACATAATTTTTCAAAAAATATATTATATGTAGCAATAACCATTCAATATTGAAGAAAAACATTTTCGACCATTTGCTTTCTTAAAATTGTTGCAACAGCTGCGATTGTAAGATGTTGGCGATGTTGGAAATAGACTATCGAACAAGTTTCTCCCCATGATTTGGTACAAGTTGCCACAGAACGTTACCACAGTAAGATTTCACGAGCTGGTCACCATATGTGCCTAACGGTTATTACCTTCTGGCTTTTGACCTTCTCCTAGAAGGTCGATCTACACCCCTCACATCAACGCAACTTTGTCAACGGAAGCACCGGAAGTACCTCGTTTGCCACTCAGAATGTGGTGCCAGACCGGAAGCCTTTCAGAGCAACCTAGAGTAAACGGAATGAACACTTCCCACTAAAGTGTGAATTATGTCGTGATTTTCTTATTCTCAGTGAATTAACCTCTGAACCTTTTTTACGCTTGAAAGGTCTGCACTTCTACTAACAATTTTATTTTTTTCATAGTATGCGTAAAATACGTCTTTACGCATTGTTTTCGGCGTGTAAAGTTTATTTTTACGCATAGTGCGTATAGGGTAACATTTTTAGAAAATTTCAAAATTGAAATTGATAATTTTAACTTTGCGCCCTAGTGACGAAATAGTATATTGTGCAACTAGGTAAAAAAAAAATTATTTTGCGGGTGTGAAATTTGATGCCTGAGAAAAGCGAGGGTAACAGCCACCAAGTAAAATGAATGTTTTTCCCGTGTGTCCACACGATTTTTTTTCTACTAGGGAGTCAGAAAATAGATTTGTTTGCTGATGTAATTTAACACAGATAACAAATCTTACAACATGAATCAAAGTATTTTTAATAATCTTCATGTTGCAATGTTTTGTCATTACGAAGTTTCTTATATTAAAAAATACCCCTGTAGAAGTTACGGACTAGATTTTATTCCACGCTGCTCCGTTCTATACAAAGCCAATCCGAAAAAGGTTTTGAATATTGCTAGATACAAATCGACTGAAAATCAGTCCAAAAAAAGTTTTCAATCCGCCTTAATCCGAAATCGCAAAGATTCGGTTCGGATTGAATTGAAAACTTTGTTCGTTTCTATTCGTACAAAAAGTATGGGATTGAGTCGCATTAATTTCCAACCTATTAGCATCGAGAGAGATTCAAATCTTTCCTTCGGATTGGTACGAAAATACATTTTTAATTGGAGCGTAATGAAATCCTATCCGAAAATTTCAGTAGGTTAAAGTTTGAAATTAAAAATCAAAATGGAATAATTCAATTTTCAATTCATCAGCATTTCATAAAAGTCATATATAAAATAATTTTATGCAGAAAATCAATTTCCGACGCAGATATTCCCTAATGTTAATTCCCTAAGCTTTGTGCTCGATTTTTTACTTTGTATCCATTAGAACCACATTTGCATCAAAAAAAAAATTTGATCGCGTCTGCGGCGCGCGTTTCAATTACCGCGCTTCGCGCTCGGTATGTCGCTCACAGACAATTTACTCAATTTGTCCCCAACATTTTTTTGTATTTCGCGTAGAGTTTTGCTTCGAAAGAATATTTTTTATAATATTTTTCATTCTTTAACAGAAGGTATAACTTCTATGAAAAAATGGTCCCTAGGAAATTTGTAGATCTCTTCGAAGTGAAGAATTTTGTTTCATAACATTAATGCCGTATCTCGTATATTTTGGCAGAAAAATGGAATTTTTGATTTTTTCAAAAATGTTTTTTATAGATAAAGCCAGAACCATTGGAGGAAAATGGCGGCTTAACGATCTCTTCCCTTTTTTTTGATCACTCAAAAAATGTGCCCAATTCCAATTGAATTGATGGAATGGAGCTCAACATTTCTTCTCTTTCTTTTTTATTTTTTTTCAATTAAAAATAATTTTGACAATTTTTTATTTTGTATGATTTATATTGCAATTACCATTTACTTGTTATTTTTATTCTGAATTTTTCCTGTTTTTAAATTTAACTTTGGTTATTTTTTATTGGCATTTCAATTACTCATTATTGCTCAATATAATTTAATATGATTATTTATATAATTTCTCTTGTTTGTTGAAAGAATAAATGAGAAATTTTCAAAAATGAAGAATGAGAAAATTCTTGAAATGAAAACATTGAGTCGAGAAATGTTTGATTTTTTTTCAAGATAAATAAAGAAAATTATAAATGTTTAGAAAATAAAGATAATTAAGCATGAATTTCTTAAGAAATTCGAACTTTATGTCTTCGATTGCTGTATATTATTCCTACAGTGTTTAAAATTTGAATAGCTTTTTCCTGGGAGGTTTATCTGAGGAGGTGAGAGTGTTTGAAATTTCCTAATTTATATTTTCAAAAATGCTTATCGTTTCATCCATTTTAAAATTCAACATCGAAAAATCTGGAAATCGACATGATGCAATCGAAAAGCTAAAGAATTTTGAAAATTTTGATTTTCTATATTTGAATAAAAATGTAAAACTTTTTAACTCTTGAAATTCTCAGAATTAATCATTTTCAGTTCTTGGAATCGAAATAGTTGATATTTTCACAATGAATAATTTTTAATGAGGATTATTAAAAGGTTTTTATAGATCGTTGCATATAATTTTTTATTAATTCATTAAAATGAAGTTTCACATACTGGACATAGAAAAATTGTTAATTAAAGCCCACATTACCTTGCAACATCTGCCAATTTCAAGTTCGAGTAGTTTTTATAGCACGCGCGATGTATGGTAACTGCTGTTTTGTTCTTTAAACAGCACTCATTTTCCTCGTGATTTCGCAAAATTGCAGATTTGTTAGTGTTTGAATGCCGTTTTCTTTAACTCTGATATTATCGGAAAGACTTAAAGCCTTTTTACAAATAAAACAATCACTCATGGTTGGTCGGCTGCACGAGATGCATGTCAGCGAACGTTCCAAAATAGACTGATTTTTCAAGGAAATCAGACTTTTTTGTCTCATAGCGCTAGATAAGATATGAAAAACGATCATAAGGCGTGAGCTACGTTACACACATTCCACAGTAAGCTGGTGAAAAAAACGAGCCATTTTCCGCCAGGTACAGCGCGCGCCACTAAGTGTTACGAGCTACCGACGGAGCGCGTAACTTTCAGACGCTATGGTAAGTAAACAATTGCTCTTACAAAAAAAAGTTTTCGACAAAAATTGTAGAGGATCGTGTGAATCACAACTTTTGCCCGAAAAGTTTTGCGATATCACTGAAATAAAAAAATATATTCGATGTAAAAAAATTTTCAACCCTCTTTTAATTTTTATAATCGATTTTTAAGCAACAAATAAGCAAAATACGAGAAAACATAAAATTAACTAATTTGTAGAACTCATTTTTCTCGTGAAAAATGGTCTCAACTGTTTTCTTGATAAAATTAAAAATACGACTGTTATTCGCGATACAAGAAATCACCCCTTAATTCAAGATGGCGGACAACCTGCAAAGGGTTGATGGTCGAAAAGTTGGATTTGAGCTTCCTATATGGTACCCTAAAGATGGCAAAAAAAATTTTTCTTACCCAATGAATTGCAATAATACCTATAGGAATTAGACTAAATATACTGGACTATAACTGATGTATGAAGTTTCAGTAGTCCAGAATGTTAATTTTTTTCTATTTTAATAGTCCTATAATTATCGGCATAGAAACAGAAATTTTTTTATAAAATATAAATGTAAATTTTTTGTTGTTGCAAGTTTCAGCATTTTTGGATACAAGTATCGGAATATCCAGTAAATCGATTTTAATTCAGCAATCATAATAATTCTTTCTCACACACTCTAATTCAAGCAAAGAAACTAATAAACTTCAAAAGTCATATTCAAAATTTTACAATTTACACTCCAGCATTAAATTTCGCCAGATTTTAAATAAATTTGAAATTTTATCTCTTCCATGGACTTCTATGATAAGAAAAAAAGACTGGTAATTTTTTTCTGGTTTCCTACATAGAGAACGAAGACAAGGGTCAGACACAAAAGAAGGGATGCACAGAAGAATGGAAACATAGAGTCGATGTTACGTAAGTAAACTGGACGACCTGTATAGTATTGGTGCATGTCCAAGCATTCTCCTCACTTTCTGGCTTTCACAGACGCAGCTGCAGCCACAACAGCAGCGGTGGCGGAGCGCACAGTTAATGTCCAGCATCGTTGAATTTCAAATCATGTCCCCCAGGTTACCGGACGGTTCACCACCGTTCCCAAGGCTCACGAAGAAAATCCGCAAGACCACGTCGGGATTGAGAACCAAAAAAAAAGAAAAACTTAAATATAAATCCGACAATCTCCAATAGTTGGAAAAACAGAAAAGATTCGGAAGTTTAAATTTAACCCTTTAATTCCATGAGTTTTTTCTATCACTTTCATAAATTAAATTTATAACGATTCAATCGTAATGGAGATCAAACGTGTGAATTTTTTTAACCAAAATTGTTGAATTCCCCTTTAAAAATCAAATAGTGTTAACAACTTTTATATTATTTTATAAGAGTTTATTTTCAGGGGTCATTTCTTTACAATATGTAGCTATGTTAAAAAAGGCATGCAGACCATTTTTGCCTTTCTAAATCAACCCTGCTTGAGGATCGCGTAAAAGTATCGTTTTCCGCACGGAAAATCACATATTTCGTGCCCCGTTTTCTTTTGAACATTTGATATTTTTTCATTAAATTTTTTACCCTACTTTCTGAATCTGAAACAGTCAAATTTTTACTGATTGAATCAGTGATTTGCCTTTTCGCTGATTCATCAGTGAAAACATATTTTTAACTGTTGAATCTGTCAATATTCACTGATTGAATATCTAAAAAAATGTGTTTTGCTGTCAAATCAGTGAAGTTTTACTGAAGTAATCAGTGAAATTTGACTGATTACCAGTAACCTCTTTGTAGCTATTTAAATAAGTCCAATTTCACTGATAATCAGTAGATTTTGACTGATTCAGATTTAGAGAGTAGGTACAGTGAAATGTATTCTTCAAAAAAGTCGGATAGATTTTCTGCAAGTCGAAATAGACGTTTCTGGTTAATTTAAAAAAAAGTCATTTTATTAACATATTTTTTGTTATTCTACGTTCTGCCACGTTTTTATATTTTTTGACATTTCCTGTAACTTATAGTTTATGTGAATATTATAAGGCATTCGATTTTCGAATAATAATATGATTCAATTTGAGGGGCTGTTTGCTTTTTGCCTGGTTTTTTTAACATAACTACATATTGTATAAAAATTTTCCCATAAAATAATGTCACATGAAACAAGATAAGATAACAAACAAACAATATCTATAGTTTTCCAATATACAAGGTTTTTTAAAATAATTTTAAAATTCAAAATGCAATTTTTAATTATAAAAAAAAATTTTTTTTACCTAACATCCCCAGGGTGTGGGGTGTGCGGTGAATTTTTGCGGAGTTGGTTTTTCCCCTTGAAAATAAAGTTTTTATTAACGATTTTTTTGTCGTACTATGCGTATATTTTGAAATTTTTTGATGTCTCGAGATTAAAAAACTCACCCTGTATATATGAGACGTAAAGTTTTAATAAATCTTCTTTTCCCTCAAAGCGTTTCAAAGGTGGCCGAAAAACGTAATACCTCATACTTTAAACACGTTTTTCTCGAAACAGTGTTTTTTAAGCTGGTGCCCACAATTTCAGCCGATCTTTCGGGCCGATTTGTCTTAAATTTTGCAGAGACGTTCATAAGATGCATAGCTATGGCATGAATTTTGATAATAATTTTTCATTCACATTTAACAACACTTTTAAACAATTTATGTTGCAAAAAACTTTAAATACCAGTAAAAAGTTTAAACTTTGACCATTTGTTTATTTATTTATATTTTCCGACGATTGATGTTCATGCGATACCCAGACATGTACTCTTTAAGAATTTTTTTGGATTTTTTGTTTCAGATGAGCCAAAATTGAGAAATAAATCACGGGTACCAAAAAAAATAAATGGTCCTTTTTGGGCCGCTGTTTCTCCGCCGGATATTATTTTTTAAAAAAATTTTGTATACTTTGGAACGTCTTTTATAATATTGTTATGTCAGATACATAACATTTCTCTTCATAAAATATTTCCTCCTTTTATGTCAGGATTGGAAGGATCCTCTCTAAGGGATGAGGAATAAGTCAGTGAACAGGAAGGAATTAATTTTATGAAATATATTTATTAACACAAAATAAACTGTAAGTAAGCACTGTAGAAATGGTAATAACATAGAAGATTCAAGGTTGGTTGTAATTATCCTTGGTTGAAAGTAAGTTTAGTTATAATTGAGTCCAGTTGCTGGAATATGGTGAGATGAGTCATTCCTTCGTGGGTGTTGAGATGAGTCTTAATTAGACTGTAAACGTTCTGGTCCAATCGGTTGGAATAATTGATTTTCTGATCCCGGTTATTCTAGAGGATTCTCTAAGAAGATTCCCCTTCACTTTCTTATGTCGTTGAACTCGTAGAACTCGTAGACTTTATGTCGTGCCGTTGGTTTCACTGAATTAAACTGGACTAGACCGGACAGAACTTGCGGTAAAAAATCGGATGAGACTGGACTGACTTCCCCTAGATGTTACATTATGGCGTCGAGTTCACTGAACTAAACTATACTGACTTCTATTGGACTTTTCGCTTTTCATAGGATTTTGAAAAGTCAATTATGACGATATACATGCTTTTAGAAAGAAATGCTTTTGATTCAATAGCATTTTTTTCTCAGTGTAACTACACATGGTAATACCATATTGGTCATTTTATTCATCTTGATCCCTTTATTGGTTTTGTGATCTGTTTGTAACTTTGAGTCGGTAGAGTCGCGGGACGTGAAAATATGTGTAAAGTCGAGAATTATCTAATAAAATGTACTGTTGAAAAAAAATTGATGAAGAAAATCTCACTATTTGTGGGATAGCCCCTTCAATTATCTGAAGAATTCTATTAACTTGGCCGAAGATGTTAAGTAGATAATTTTGATAATTAATTTTAAAAAAGCAGTTTTCTCGAAGTTTCATTTTAAATCTAATTTACTACACGGTCAATTGTGTAAATGAATTTGTTAGTTTACTACTCTTTTTTATATACTTATATGAAACGTAATTATTTAAATTCAAGCTCACACTGTTTGAATGTTTGCATCTTCCTTGCACTTTATCAACTCAAAGCTATGAACTTATTTATGAATTAAATATCAAAGCTCTTATCTATTTTATTTTATACAGCAGTTTAAAAATTTAAATGAGTTAATACTCCCAGGACATTTAATTTTTAATGAAAATTATTTAAGCGCATAAAATCTGAGATTCGACCTTAAAAACAAAAGCCCAGTCTTGCATGCAAAATTGCTGTTCTGTTGCAAAATGAGATCCTCCCTAAATCCATTTAATAAGTAAACGCAATTTAAATTTAATAGAATTAACATCACTCTGGGATTTTAATAAACGTTAATAAGTTCATTATGTTGCTTTTGTAGACTCAAGCAAATACCTGTTACTTCGCGAAATCCGCCATTCATCGTGGTCATAACCATTATTTCCGGGTCGACACGCGCACTCTCTTTAAATTCTGTATACTTCTTCCACTTTTCTTTCTTCACTTACATCTTGTGCATTCGCACAATTATGGTTTAAACTCTGGAAAAGTTGATTATCTTTGATATTTTAGAAATAAGGTTAAAGCAAACAACAAAAGCGTTACGGGCCTTTTCTATTTTGACAGTAGAATATCTAATTTCTAAAATATTTCAAATTAAACGAGATTATTCATCACAAAGTTTCAGGGGTCCAAAACTTATAAAAAAAATATTCTTTAAAATACCAAAATAATAATTTATTCTTTAATTGCAATGCAGAAACAAAATACGAATCGCTACGTAACAAATAATAGTTTTAATATGTTTGTATTTTTTTGCACTAAATCGACTATTCCACATTGAGAACCAAACTGCATGATTGGAAAAGCAAATTTAAAGAAATATAACACCCTAAGGACTCTATTTCAGTCAGTGTCGCGGCCATGCCTACGAATTTACGTGTTACAGAAAAAGCCTCGCAGGTCGTTCGCACCTTTTTGAATTTAACTTTGTAAACCTGTCAACGCGAAACGTTTAGTCATCCAACCGCGCCTGTCTCGAGGGAGAAACGAGAATAATTTCCGTTTTCCCTTGACTTGCTTGATTCTTTGCCGAGTGAGTTTCAAGGGATTGGAAGCACAATTTCATGTATTGCACGCCTAGTGTGACCTATGATTTATTTCTCGTCCTACGAGCCTCGCTACTCTTGATATTTCATTCTATCTTCTTTATCTTCGAACTACATGCCAAGACTTCTTAAAGGAAAAGATATTCTGCAATTCTCAGCATGATGCGTTTTATACAAATAGTTTCGCATTCCTTCTCTATCACCTTAAGGTATTACGTCCAAGGTGCTAATTTTACTAAGGATTTTTATTTAATAAATCACATATAACCACGACAGTCTTCTAAGTGTATCTGCAAATTTTCAAACGGTTTATCCGTACCATTTTTGCAAGAAAAATTCCTAAAGTTTATATTATTTCTTATGGGCGCAAATATTTTTTTTTTTAATTTCTATTATACTAGCCTAAGGAATTTAAGGAAAATTGTTGCATTGGCATAGTGTGTTGCTCTGTAAAACGATTCTTTGAACACGAATTTTCACCGTAAAAATTTGTTCCCATTCTCGGTTGCTGAGCTCCCGTGTGGAAAAATTTCATGGCGCTGGCCAGCGCCAGACTAGAAAGCATGGTTTACAGTTATGGCGCTGACTATAAGGCCTAGTCTGGGGCTGGCGAGAACTGTAACGGTTTCGTACGGTCAGCTGCTAGTCAGCAGCTGACCAGCCACAAGCCAGCGACTAGTTAGCCACTAATTCACGGCTGGTTCGTCATTAAGGGGGTCTCCTTATCCAGAACCTTCAAAAAAGGCACTTTTTCCCAATTTTCTTTGAAACAGAAAATAAAAACACTGGTCAAAGATTTTTCGCATATATTTAGGTACATATTTGAACTTGTTAAAAAAAATTTTTCATTTGAAAACAAGAAAAAATCTCGGACTCATCGAAGATCCCGCGCAGCGTCTCACCACGGACAATTAATTTTGCGTGCATGATATTGTCCAAAGTTTTTATCTGAAACACATATATATTTGTTTTTTTTTTATTCAGAAGGGTCTTCCGCTTATAGTGAAGCTAAAAAATTGTAAAAAAATTTTTTTTATCGATCTTTTGAGTTACTTTCCAGAAAAATCAAATTTTTCACCTTTTTTTTTGTTTAAAATGCGTTATTTATAATGAAAATAAATACTGTATCATGAAAACTAAAGGTTCACTATATGCGCATTTTAATTACCTACAAATAAAAAAAAAGTTTATAATAATAGCTCAATTGGTTCTCCTTTAATCGTGCACGCAATTTTGAAAAATGTGGTTTTGAGAAAACGCGCTTTAAAGTTTTCAGGCGGTAAAAAAACCTTCCGCTCGCTCCGCGCAAGCCACTGCTCGGAACTCTATACCATCAAAACTATTCCGATATGGACTGTAAAATTTTGTGACAATATTCTCTGATAATAGATCCATCGATTGAAACAAAAAAAAAAAGTCGATTTTTTGAAAGTTCTGGATAAGGAGACCCCCTTAATTGGTGGTCAGATAAAAAAGTTTTAGTTGAAAACCACTTTAATTGAAAATTTATCGATTTCGATCAAAAATCCTAATTTCTCAAAGTAATTCAGTCTTTTCTTATATTCTTCTTTATTAAAGGGTTTTCCAATAGGTACATAACAATTTCGTACCTTTATATGAACGCACCCTTAAACTTGTTTAATGAACTGTCAATGTCAAAACGTTAGATAAATTCAACATTTTCATCATGGTAAAGTTCACACCAGCAACGTTTGGAAATTATTAAAAATCACTACCGAAATTCTGAGTCGGTGGTCGCAACTTTAAGACGCTTACTCCAATTTCCAGCGGTGATAATCTAGCTATAGTGGATAAATTCGAGACCAAATTTACGCTATTCGACGTTCCGGTGCGAAAAAGACGTCGTATTGCTCGAAGCGAAGAAATAATCGCAACCGTAAGTGCATCGATTCAAAATGAGCCAAATCAGTCGATTCCACGTCGTTCTCAAGAATTGGGCATCGCTCAAACGACACTGTGGCGTATTATGCGAAAAGATCTTGGCCTACATGCTGTCAAGATTAAATTGACTCAAGAACTAAAGCCACTTGATCATTTGAAACGCAGAAACTTCTCCAATTAGGCCCTGGCAAAGCTTGAAGAAAATGAAGAATTTCATCGAAAAATCATCTTCAGCGATGAAGCTCATTTCTGGCTCAATGGCTTTGTTAATAAGCAAAATATGCGTTATTGGTCAGCAACAAACCCAACTGTGCTTCTTGAGACACCGTTGCATCCGCAAAAAGTGACTATTTGGTGCGATTTTCATGCCGGAGGTGTGATTGGGCCGTATTTTTTCGTGGATGAAAATGACCGTCATGTTACCGTCAATGGAGAGCGGTATCGTGCTATGTTGGAAGATTATTTGTGGCCAGAATTGGATGAACTTGACATCAACGATATGTGGTTTCAACAAGACGGTGCCACTAGCCACACAGCACGCGTCATAATCGATTTATTGAAAGGCAAATTCGGTGAACGTGTTATCTCGAGAAATGGTTCGGTCGAATGGCTGCCTCGTTCATGCGATCTAACGCCATTGGATTTCTTCTTATGGGGTCATATCAAGTCACTGGTCTATGCCAACAAGCCAGCAACTTTAGACGACCTCAAAGACAACATACAACGCGAAATTGCCAACGTTCCGGTCGAAATGTGTGCCAGAGTGGTGGAAAATTGAGTCCAAAGAATCAACCGCTGTAAACGGGCTCGTGGTGGTCATATGACTGATATCGAGTTTCATTCATAAAATTTGTCAACACGTTTGAGCGATGAAGAGTAGCATTATTACGCGCAAAGTCACAACTTCATCTTCGCAATTTTTGGAATCAAAAAGTAAGTAGTAGCAATATTTGCAAAAAGGAGATACTTGTTTCCGGTCGCATAATAAATGTTTCTAAAATGAAAGTAAATCTAACTCTGTCACTTGTGAGTTAAAAATACCTTTATCATATGTATTAAATACAGGATGATAAGTACCATTCACTAGAACTGAATTACAATACTAGTATAGTACACATTAACGAAAGATCAGTAGATTTTACCGATCTGGATGTTTCGCTTAACTCGCGCACATGTAACGAAAACATAACCTTCATGTGTAAATCCCATGTGCTGGCAACGCTAGGTGTAAACAAAGGAATTTCCAACTGCAGTGAGAAAAAAGGATCATAAAACCTGGATGTTAAAAGTAAGGATAGTATTCGGTAAAATCAAAACATTCATTTTCGGTTTTTCATATAATTCATTTCAGAATGTCGTCCGAGTGCTTCCGACGTTATCCGAATAGCATCGTAGACTCGAATCCAAGTCTGCCCAGCTCAGTAGTGGCGACATTTATTTCGGAATATGGCAAGCGAGAATAGCCGAGAGGCTTTAGGCGTTAGGAATGCGTTTACTTAATGTAGATATAGGTAGAGTTAGAGGGTTCAAACCCAAAAGCGATTCTGAAATTTAATTTCAAGCGTATGCGATTATAAATAGTGTAGCATTGTGTACTTAAATATGTGAACATAAATGAGGTATGATAATAATATTTGTGTATGTGTTCCCACTGAGACCTCCCCTCTTCTGAGTGCCATAGCTCTCCCCTCTATCTTTCTTTTGTTTTGCACGCGTTAAATCTGGTATGTTTCAGTTTATAATCCAAGATATTATCCGATACTATATTTTTTTTAACAACTACAGATTATGGTTTTAATAATTTAGATCGCTGTCCCATAGTTAATAGTCCAAGATTATACCCGGTAACATATTTTTCATTTCCGTTTACAATCCATTTTTCTCAGTGTGCAAAGAAAGTAGCCAAAACAAAAGAACTGTGTTATCCGAAACGAATATGCTACTTTCACTAAGAAAAATCGGTAAATCTACTGTCTTATAAGTAATTCTGACATTCGACAAACGTAAAGAGCACTAACATTTTGGTGAACTATACCGTTACAGTAAGTTACATTCTCTTACACGCTATGGAAATGTAACAGAATAATAAGCATTTGTAGCATTTAGAAACAGTGTAGGATAGCCATTGACTCGGTGAAATTTACTGATCCGCAAGTCAGTACCACTTATGTATTCGTATTTGTAACTACCAAATCTGATTACAGTTACTTGTTCAGCCTAGTAACATTCAGTTAACTGGCCAGTTGTCCATATAGGTACTTGAAAATTAAGTAAAATTTACCGGATTTTCAGTATATTATACGGAACTTTTTTCTGCGTGCATTTTATACATATATCGAATTTTATTTAATATCCATGTACATTATTATAAAGAAATGGTATTTATAAACAAATATCTTCGCCATTGGCAATCAAAGGTTAAAATCTAATTCACTCTTATAAGCTTCGGCAAAACTTCATTAAAATGTTTTTCTCTTTTGATAATAAAAAAATTTCATGACTTCGAAACTATTCGAACCCTCAAAATATAAAAACGACCGAATTTGGACCAAAACAAATCTCGAGAATAAACGATTATGAGAATTCGTTATAGTATTTTTGTATTGGCGTTAGGTCAGTTCCTTTCCATTTAAAAATAAAAAATTAAGGGAACATATTATATAGATAAAAGGCAAACCTTTCGGTAACAAATTTCCTACCTTTTTATCACTATAATATGTTCCCTCAATTTTTGATTTTTTAATGGAAAGGAACTGACCTGATGCAAATACAAAAATACTATAACGAATTTAATTTTGGGACAAGATAAAGACTAAAGACATGAACACAAACATGTCACGAAACGAGATTATAAGAATCCAAAAAAATAGGAGGAAAGAAAAAAGAAGCCAAGTTTCCAAAGCCCTTCCTCCTTTTTCTTTCTTTTGTCCTCTTTTGTCTTTATTCTCTAGAACAATTTACATTAAAAATATCAATGCCGACATTTCTGTGCTCTTCCAGCAACCTCTTAAGGGCTGAAATTCTAAAAAAATAAAATAAAAAGAATTAATGTCACCTATCACCTTCCATGGGGACACAGGACCTTTCTCCATAAGCGCCAACAGGAAACTGAAACAATTTTCTGCGTGTCTCTCTCTATTAACTACCTGAAAAACGCTGAAGATTAATTAGAAAAAATTAGAGCAATAAAAATGTAGACCATTTCACAGAATTCAGAAACCTCAAGGAATTGCTTTGTGAAACTTGTGTTTCAAATGTAATATTTTTTTCTGTCCTCCTTTTTTGTTGGGTTTCCATAATCATTTATTCTAGAAAGTTGTTTTCATCCAAATTTGGTGGTTTTTACATTTTGAAGGTTCGAATAGTTTCAAATTCTTGAAATTTTGAATTATTGTTGAAAATGTCATTTTGTCCATTTGTTTGTTTATATAGAATTGTACACGAATAAAAATTCGGGAATTGGCTTCTACACTTATCTTTAGAATTCAATACTAGATATTTATTTTTAAAAATGAATCAGGAATTGCGTTCTCTAGCTTGTTTTGAACCCTAAATTTTTATTTCGCTAGAATGTGCCACGTAATCAGAAACGCAATTTCAGTTTCCCCAAAAATGTTTCTACAGTAATAGATTCTTCGGCTCAAACTTTGAAATATGATGAAAGAGATATTAACGGATGGCTACAGATTTAAATTCGTTGCGAGCAATGAAAAAAATCAATTCTAGTTTTACCAATATTAAAATTGTTTAATTGTTCTAAATCAATTAAAGTCCACAGATATCCATTGATGTGTCCTTTATCATGTCCCTAAGTTTCAGCCAAAAAGTTTATTATCATGAAAAAATGTTCCCTGTATGAAAATAAATTATGAAAGAATTTTCGAACCTTATTTTCATTAATTTCAATTTAAAATTTACCGCCCCTCCCTCCCCTCAAACAACTGGCACTCTCGTGTAGTGAACTCGTAAGGAAAATTTTCGCGAACCAGGCTTTCAAAATTGAAATTTATTGTTGTCTCTCTTTTCGGAGATTGTACTTAAAAGTTTCAGGCGAATTTCGCTTCATTTAAAGTTTTTACCAGCGTCTCCCTAAAGTATTATATCGCCTAAACGAATTCTCCCCCGCAGACACAAGAGTGCCTTTTGTAACACCTGCACACTGAGAAAATGTGACCATAATAAGACCGCACAAGATAAACACAGGTTCTGGTCACGTTTATCCATGAGAGTGTTAACATACTTTGGTGTTTGTTTATTTGTGTGACACAGCATAATGGCCATAACATATACCTCAGGGTCGTCCTAGGAACTGATGCCTTCGCATTTACGATACCCCATGGTGCTGTTATGTCGTACCAAGATGGCAACAGTCATATGAGCAGACAACACGATGACCTCACCCGCATAGTCGCGATTATAAAATAGAATACATTATGAAATTACTTTTTCCATCTAAATACAAGATTTTCACATTTTAACCATCAATGAGAAGGTATTAGTTTTATGTGAAAAATGACTTCAGGAATTTTCACCAAATCTGTACGTTTTAAGACTCCCTGAGTCAGAAAAATGGTTTTTACGAAAATGTATATTTTTCATTCTCTTTAAGGTAGTTTTCATCCACGAAAATTAGACCTCAGAAAAAAAATAAATAATTTTGCTTTCAAGGATAGTCATATTATTATTGAAGGGCTATTTTGAAAGAGAAAAGATTATTTTACATGAAAAAAATTTGAAACACAGAAAAATAATTTTATTAATAAATTTTATTTTTGACCCAACTTTTTTTCTTATCGCTTCTTACCAAATTTTAAAAAATTATGCGATTCTAATAAATCATGAATCATTTTTTTAGAGAAACGATTTTCCACAACTTCATCGTTTCTGATTTTTAAAAATAAATTCTTTAATGGCTGAAACCATTAAAAAAACAGTTTCCAAAACGAAATTTTTGTAAACAAATTGCTAAATTTGATAATAATTTTTTCATTTTCGAAAATTGGAAATGGTTATGTTGTAGGGAATCTTTTTCTTGAAAAAGTGATTTGTAATTTATTAAAATCGCATAATTTTTTAAAATTTGGTAATAAGCATCTTCATTTTTTTCATCAACGCAACGGAAAGAGAGGTTATTTTTCACGCCGCTATTCTAACTATGAAAAAAGGAAAATGTCTATCAACTTAAGATGTTTACTTTAACATGTAAAAATTTTGGAATCTAAATATTCTTTGTACTACGGAATAAAAATGTTTTAAAAAAATTTTAATTTCACCAGAATGCCCCCTGAAATGCAAATGTGACTCTGATGGATACAAAGTAAAAAATCGAGCGCGATTATTACGATGAAAAGATGTTCCTTAAGGGGAGATATACATATAAATAATCCAAAAAATCAATTAATTTTTTAATTTTTAAATCTTATCTACGAGTATTAAAAAGTACGTCTCTGAAGTTTTAGATAAAAATTTCAAAAATTGAAGAAGTTACGAATTTTTTGTGGGACGTGATTGGCGCGGCGCGAAGCTGCAAAAAAATTGTTACAACGTGACCGTTTCCAATTTTCGAAAATGAATTAATTATTATAAAATGCAACAATTTGTTAATAAAAATTTCGTTTTGGAAAATTATTTTTTGATGGAATTAAAGAATTTTTTTTTCAAATTGAAAACGGTCAAGTTTTAAAGAATCTTTTCCCTGAAATAATATGATCCGTAATTTATTAGAATCGCATTATTTTTTAAAATTTGGCTTGCAGTGATAATAAAAAAAGTTCGGGCAAAAATAACATTTATAAATAAAATTATTTTCCCGTGTTTCAAATTTTTTTCACTACAAATAATCTTTTCTCTTCTGAATGATCGCTTCAATATACTGCTATTGTTCTTAACATTTAGTAAATAATAGAGAAGATAAAATCGGGCGTAGATAGACGACTTTTATTTTTAATAATGAAAAAAAATTCTTTGTTAGATTTTGCTAAAATTTAAAGATTTTTCATTTTTCAGACAGAAAGTAGTCTATTTACGTTCGCTATTATTTTCTCTACCATTTCCTAAATTTTTGAAACAAAATTTTATGAATTTTGGTCACAAACATGTAGAAACCTAAAATCAATAATATTCGCTAATTTCCGAAGTATCACATGCCCTTAAGGTTATTCAATTTGCATAAAACTCATATTATTGATGTTTGACAATGGCGCACTTTTCAATTTCGAAATAAAAAATTCAAAATTTGAAATGGCGGACCCAATATGGTCAACGTCAGAATATTCGAAAACCCCTGGCGAAAGTTTCGGAAAGTAATTCAATCCGAGTGAATCCGAACCATTCCAAAATCTGTTTCCGAGGCATTACAAATCATTCCGAATCAATCCGAAATGCGTTTTGAATTTCATTCGATGCAAATCAGTTTAAAATAAATCCTACTTAATCCAATCTATTTCGGTTTAATTCAAAACTTTAATCCGAATTAATCCGAACCAAGTTTTCAATCCTAATTAATCCAAAGCCGGAATGATCGGATTGAAAACTTGGTACCGGATTGATTTATAACCGATTTAGATTCAAAAATATTTTGGATTGGTTCGGTCTCGTTCGAAAACAGATTTTGTAATATTTTTGATTCGCTTTGATTGAATTTCAATCCGAAACTTTCACCACGGAATACAAATATCATTCGATTTTTCTAAAACTCATATCGAAGGGTTTATGATGATGTTCTTTTTAATTTTGCAACAAAAAATTTTTAATTCAACGTGACAGACCTAATATGACCGTCATCGAAATGTTCATAGAATTTTAATACTCAATTTCCATAAAAATCACATAAAATTTTATATAGAATAAATGGTGTTTAAATTTTTTCGGCCATATTATATATATTTGAGTTATATCCGCTTTTTATAAATTACAAGTCTTTAAATTTAAAAGTCTGATAACTCAGGAAATTCCATAATCCTTAAAATTATAATTGTAAAATAACTTTGATAATAAATCTTTTATTTTTACGAGCTTCAAACTTAAAATGCCTTCTACTATAGAAATATTAAAATCCATAATCTGTAATAATGCAAACCATATAAAAATAAAAGTTTTCAGGTTATATGTCTCTCAATGAGTTTTAATATTGAAATAATTAAATTGTAATTCGCTTTCAAACATAAAGTTATTTGATGAAGGAAATGCCCCTCCGGAAATCCCGTGATAATTTCAGATTTTCTAGACGAGTATACAGCTCGTTAACAATATGCGAGAATCTTCACGCGTAATTTGAATGAACCATTATGCTAGTATAATATAAAGACTTTATAGCTTCTGAATTCTATAATAGAGATTCTCATATTTGTACAAAGCAATTTCGAGAATCAAGGTTCAGATCGATATTCATATAGGATGATTTTAATGGTGCGAGAGAACCAGGAATGGCGCATGTGTACGAATTTATCGGTTAGCTAGCAGAATACCTATCGGTTATCGCTAATCGACGATCGCTCGGCCTTATTCGATTACACGCTAATCACTGGTTCAACTCGATCGATTACTATTAGTCCTTGCTACCGAAACATCCATCCAATCTCTTCGGCAGATAGTAATATTTTACAGTAAAGATGATTTGCAAATTAATAACAATATTCTTCCAAAAAACCGTTACCAAACTTTAATCATCAAATTGAAATTTCATATATACTCCGAAATTTTCTTTAAAAGCTACAGTAAAGTCATCATTTAACATCTGTGCTCTCTGAATCTGAATCAGTCAAATTTTTAGTGATTGAATCAGTGATTTTCCTTTTCACTGATTCATCAGTTAAAAATATATTTCACTGTTAAATCAGTTGATTATCACTAATTGAATCAGTGGAAAAAATATTTTCACTGTTAAATCAGTTAATTTTCACTGAAGCAATCAGTGGAATTTGACTGATTTACAGTAACCTCTTTTTAGCTATTTGAATCAGTCAAATTTCACTGATAATCAGAAGATTTTGACTGATTCATATTTAGAGAGTGTATCAGTAGGTTTAACCCTAGAATTAAAATTGTTGTCTATTGTGTTTACAAATTCTTATCCACTTGAATACTCTCTAATTCGTAAAGTAATATTCAGTCTGTCTACGTCCGTACCAATTCGACTCGTTAAATTCGTTTTCATTATTATCTATTCCTGAAATTTGATCATAACTATTCGTAAAGTATACTTTCCATTATCAACTTCAATTGGAACTTGAAAATTTTCATTCTGTAAGTTTCAATCAACCTAAGTACATACATGACTTTGGAAATACGGATTAAAGATGAGAGACAATATATTTATAGAGAGCGGGTTGAAAAGGATAAGCGGTTATTGACACGAATAAATGACTGGCGAAAGTATCGGATAGGAATTGATTCCGAGTCAATCAGAACTATTCCGATTCATTCCGATATCTGTATCCAAGCCAATGCGAATCATTCCGAACCAATCCGAAAAAAGTTTTGTAAGTCGTTTGATGAAAAACAGTAAAAGAACGATCAGACCTAATCCGATTTAATCCGAGGCAACAATCCGAATGAATCCTAACCAATCCGAAACCAAGTTTTCAATCCGAATTAATCCGAGCTCGGATTGATCCAAACCAAATGAATCCGAGGTTGGAATTATTCGGGTTAAAAAATTGGTTTCGGATTAGTTCGGATTCATTCGGATTGCTGCCTTGGACTAAATCGGATAAGGTCGGATCGATTTTTTATCAAACGAGTTAAAAAACGTTTTTCGGATTGGTTCGGAATGATTCGCACTGGTTCGGCTACATATATCGGAATGAATTGGAATAGTTCGGATTGGCTCAGAATGAATCCCTATCCAATAATTTCGCCAGAGGAGATTAGGAAGACGGATTGAAATGGATAGAAAACAATTTTCTAGGAGAAAGAATTTAAAAATGTAGGCACAGATATATTTTCTATCCGCGGTAGCAGGTGAGGAATATGTAAGTAGTTTACAGATAAGTAAGGATTCAATGTCGGATAGAAACTGACAGATTTAAACGATTATATCGGTATATATACGAAGAGGGCAGTATAGAAGAAGTATTGAAATAGATATTTTTATATAGATGAGGGATTTAAAAGGATGAAAGTTTAATAATTTTACTTCAAACAGGATTTTATTTCATGATGGTAATTTCAATAATATTAGAAATTTAAGAAAAATCAAGATGCAATTATAATTGAGAAGCTCAGAACAAAAGTGGTGTGAGTCATCTTTGCAAACTCCGATTCAATGCCATATTTTTTCACCCTTACACTGTTGTAAGTCAGTAATTCATGAATAAAGAAATAGATGGCGCTACTATGTATATATTCAGTTTATCTTGTAATATTGTTCCAGAATTTAAGATGAATTTTAAAGTCTAATTACCAAAAACAATATTTTTTTAATAATATGAAACTTTAATACAGATCATAGTAAAGTTTCCTTTAACTTGTTAAATCATCATTCAGTTTTTGCATGCTCGAAAAAGTTGAAATTCTTTTACAGAAACTTACAGAAATTATTGCAATATTAAAAGATAACAATTCAATTTTTTGTGAGTCAAAAACTATAATTCACTATTATGTTCGAATATTCAATAATGGGAATGCTTTCTATGCGAAAAAAGTAGATACCTACTGTAATAAATGAAAACCATATCCTAAGTAAGAATTTCCTCGTGTCTGATAATATCGCATCTTGTACTACTGGGCAAGTAGTAAAAGTACAGCTTAAACAGTTTCATGAATACTCTCCAAACCTGAATCAGTGAAATAGTCACTGATTATATCAGTGAAAATATATCAACTGATGAATCAGTGACATGCTTTGATTTCACTGAGGAATCAATGAATGCGTCACGTGAACATAACTTTTGAATTCGCGAATTCAAAACTTTCATCTACAATTTAGTGATTTATCGTCCCTTAAAAATAATAATAATCAGGTAATTTCGTTTTAGTGTTGTATAGCCTAAAATAAACGAGTTCATCCATCGTTAAAATATATTTCTGGTTTTATTACTCCCACCTGAAGCTTTCACTGATTCAATAAGTGAGTTCAATCTATTTCACTGATTCATCAGTCGAATTTCACTGATTCTCAGTGAAAGACTTATAGCTGCTGCCATCAGTGAATAGTCACTGCGAATCAGTGGCTGTTCACTGATTCAGGATTAGAGAGTAGTTATGATAAGTTTTAATATCCTTAACCTTCACTTCATAAAATTTTGTTTATTTAACTCTTATTTAACTTATTATTTTGTTTTCTGAATAATTACCTATATTCTAGCGCTTTGCTGTCAAACGCTGCCGCCTTCATCAGAGTTCCAAACCTGAAACTAAACTGTATTATACACTGAAAACATTGAGAATATGTGCCACTTACATCATTGGAGAACAATTTTCTGCAAATTTCTATCGGTTAACTTATCAATTTAATTCTTCAAAGTGACTATTAAGGTCGTTAAAGTGACAAATTGAGATCAACAAATAAAATTTGTAGTTAATGCTTGCTTATGAAGTAGTTGGCACAACCATACACTTGTTTTAGTATGCTTATGGAAATATATCATATTTTTCAGTGTTTATTACTGTTATTTGAATTTAAAACCACTAAAAAGAAATTTATTATCAGAGACAGACATTTTTTTATTGCTGAAGCTTGTTCAATCAACGATATAAGTCCTGCATACATAAAATGTCCTTGACGATCAATACATTTTTTATTAGTTATAAAATTAAGTAAAATTTATAAAAGTTAATACACATAATGATGATCGGATTCTTTACACAATTATGTAAACATTTTTAATTTAGATTTTTGTAGCCCTGATGAGAGCAACAATATTGTTTGTACGGAAACATTGGACTGCATATAATGTTCTTAATTTAAAAAATTAAATTAAAATTAAAAAATAGAGTCCAAAAAAGAATTGATTTTTTTTATTATCAAGAACAAACCACAGTTGAAATCCTGTTTGAGGTCATGAGGAATATATGATGGAATGCCACATTTTCTTATAATTGTTCGAGCCTGGCTCACCATTTTATCTAAATTTGCCTATTTCAACGATCATTTCAGTATTATTTGGCCTGTCATGTAAATCCACTGTCTGTGGTTTGAGTTCAGAGAGACAGAGATTGCTACATCACGTATCGTGTTGACGGCAATAATTTATAATATAATGGACACGAGAATTGTATATTCAGAATTAATCTCTTTATTCCAGAAAGTAATAGAATATTTCAAAAATTATAATGTAAACAATTACATTAAAATAAAGAGTTCTTTGTCAAACATTAAACAAGATAATTATATTAGTCCGTTAAAGTTTCGTATTAAATTTCATTCTGTCCTATTCCGCGTCAATCCAAAATCCGTTTCTGTGCCAATAAAGAAATCGACTTTTCAATCCGAGACTTCTAATCCAAATTATTCCAACCTCGGATGGAGATGGAATGAAAACTTGATTCGGATTGGAATTTTCGGACTGAATCAGATTGTCAGCCAATTTGCATCGAGCAGGATTAAAAACGTGGATTTAAACTAACTGATCATAATTTAATTAACCCTTTGTTATCGGTAAAACTTATTCTCATAAAATTTGTCCGATCTTTGAATTTGAATTTCGCTTTAGAATTTTGAAATTGAAAATAGCGAATCCAATATGGCGAAATACATTAAGAAGAAATGATTCCAGCAAATTGGATCTACCATTTTCGATTGAAAATTTTTTAAAACTTTAATGTTAATTTTAAATCCAATGAGCTAACGCAAATTACATTACGATTCGAATTCTATTCTACTCTCTAAATCTGAATCAGTCAAAATCTACTGATTATCAGTGAAATTTGACTAATTCAAATAGCTAAAAAGAGGTTACTGTAAATCAGTCAAATTTCGCTGATTACTTCAGTGGAAATCAACTGATTTAACAGTGAAAAACATTTTTTCATTAATTCAATCAGTGAAAATTAACTGATTTGACTATTGCACTAATGAATCAGTGAAAAGGCAAATTACTGATTCAATCAATGAAAATTTGACTGATTCAGATTTAGAGAGTATTCTTTATTTCCTTCTATTCCGCAATAATCAGAAAAAAAGCTTTCCAATTTCGCTCGAGCCGAATCAGCTAAAAATCAATCTAACACAATCCGAGACTTCTAATCCGATTCAAATCAAACAAAATTTTCAATCCAATTCAGTCTAAGTCTTCCAATCCAGATACCCTCGAGATTTCCTCCAACATCATTTTTTTTCTATTGAGGGGTCAAAAAGTGGATTTTTTTTCTCGCAGGGGCAATAAAGTGCACTTTATGACCCGTTAGTAGAAAAACTACTATTTTGTATACACGGAACAGAGTTCTGGAAAATTCACAGAACTTTTTAGAATAAAGTGCATAAAATTCAGGAAAAATCATTGAAAGTTTTGGATTTTATTCTGAAAAGTTCTTTAAATTTTCTAGAACTCGGTTCCGTAAATGCCTTTATCTCCAACTCCTGAACAGTTCTATAAACTTTATTGAACTATTTTTTTCCGAATAAGTGCGAAATAGAACGAAAGAAAATCTAATCCGAAATATTTACCTGGGTATCAAACATTTTAAACATATCCAATGAAATTTGAAAATGGGACTTCGAGGTAATCGAGAAACAAGGCAAAATACGTTGACAGGAAAGAGGATTAAAATTATATAAAAGTGGCTAACAAACGAGTGGATTAATCGCAGATAAAAAGCACTGACCAATGAATTTCCCTTTGTAATGTCCTTTTTCTGGAAATCTGTTATAAAGAATAAATCCTCGCAGGCTGTAAGTCCTTTGTAAACTGGATGAACCCGTTTCATTCACCTTACTGTCATTATGTAATACCATCTTATCCCTTATCCCCTCTTTATCTTATCCTTTATCCCCTCTTTCTGCTTTGATGAGAGTTCGGGGTCACCTTATCGTTACTACATAATATCTCTGAAAAGCATCCAGGATCGATGTCATCCTATAGCAATTACTACCTTCACTGAGGACGGCAGCTCACGACGAGAGTTACGACTTTGAGATCCTGCTTAATCAATCTTGTTCCAGGATTTTCATTTACCAAAAGACGATTGCTAGGATAAGGCAGCTTGAAAAAAACGAGTCAGCCGGAAACAAATAGAAAATAAGAGGAAAGGTAATAACCCAGGCGGAAAAGTCGGAATAATGCAGATCATACGAACAGCACAGTACCGTGCCAATTGTAAATGAGGAGCAATGCCAGTACTGATCATTAATACCACGCCGAGCGTTGGCGCGGTACTGGTTTAGCACTGCCCCAGTATGGAATTCAAGTGCTGGCTAGAAACCGACTTAGGGATTTATGCCGAGCGTTGACGCGGTACTGGTTTAGTACTGTCCCAGTATGGAGTTCACATGCTGGCTAGAAGCCGACTTAGGGTTTTATGCCGAGCGTTGACGCCACAGTGGGTCGACTCATATAGGAGAAAAGGGGAACGAATTATAGTGTTTGCTATCAACAAGTGGTGGCGCTATTGTCACTACCGATATTCTTTTTAACCTGTCGTAACCATAGCAACCATGGCTTGATATTCTTTTGATAAAATCTGATGCTAGAAATCATTGATTTATGTTTGAAAATTTTCCGCTCTTTAGAATATACCTAGTAAGAAAGTGGGCATTGAATTGCATTGAAATAGCAAAATCTGGAATGAAATGGAATCGAGAATGAAACTTTTGAATGCATTTTAATTCCTAGTCATTAAAAGGCATTCAAAAGTTTCATTCTCGATTCCGTTTCTTTCCAGATTTTGACATTTCAATACCATTCAATGCCGACCATCTTACTGGCATAGGGTTGCGGAGTACGGGGGTTTTGTTTGCATTGATATTAGTTCTTGCTATCATAACTTGGCGGCGCTGATGCTCATTTTCACTTTTTTAAGTACCCTCCTAAAATACATGGTAGTGGACGTACTGTGGTTGACGCTGTAATGGTTTAGTACTGCCCCAGTATGGAGTCCATATGCTGGCTGGAAGCCGACTTAGGGATTTATGCCGAGCGTTGGCGCGGTACTGGTTTAGTACTGTCCCAGAATGGAGTTCAAGTGCTAGCTAAAAACCGACTTAGGGATTTATGCCGAGCGTTGGCGCGGTACTGGTTTAGTACTGTCCCAGAATGGAGTTCAAGTGCTAGCTAAAAACCGACTTAGGGATTTATGCCGAGCGTTGACGCGGTACTGGTTTAGTACTACGCCAGCATGGAGTTCAAGTGCTGGCTAATAATCGACTTAGGGATTTATGCCGAGAGTTAGCGCGGTACTGGTTTACTACTGCTTCAGTATGGAGTTCAAGTGCTGGCTAGAAACCGATTCAGGGATTTATGCCGAGCGTTGGCGCGGTACTGGTTTAGTACTGCCCCAGTATGGAGTCCATATGCTGGCTGGAAGCCGACTTAGGGATTTATGCCGAGCGTTGGCGCGGTACTTGTTTAGTACTGTCCCAGAATAGAGTCCGAATGCTGGCGAGAAGCCGACTTAGGGATTTATGCCGAGCGTTGGCGCGGTACTGGTTTAGTACTGCCCCAGTATGGAGTTCAAGTATCACTATAATTATTTGTAATATATTAAATGTTCAAGAATGAAACCAAGTTAAGTTTCACATAATCTAGTTATATAGATTCTATAAGTTAAATAAATTCTTGATTCATAATTTTTTCTTAATCAATGTATAATTTTTGATTAATTTATAATTTTTAATTAATTTTTAATTTATAAATTAATTTGTAATTCATAAATTATTAAGATTCCACATAAATTTCTTAGGCACAATAATAATTTGGAATTCGCAATTGTAAAATCAATATTTTGAAAATATACAACACAGAGAATAAAAGAACTTTGCTTTACACAAGATAGTTTTTAATAATAATGCATTTTTTTAATATATTGTACATTTGAAAATTTAGTTTCATTAAACTTCGTACGTAGTTATAATAAAAATGTATACTAAATATAATTTAATAATTATGTTATATATATCAATAATCATAGTTATAATAATTAATTAATTATATTAATTTAAAAAAATATTTTATGAATAATTTATGAAAAAAGTTGATTTATGTTTACTTGAGTAAGGCTCGAAAACTTTATTGACGACACTTACTCTCATAAGCTCTGAATAACTCTTGCAGTCACTATATAAGAAAGTTCCAAATTTCACGTCACAGGATTGTAAGCGAGCGTGTGCGTGATTCGACGAAAGCGTATCGTCGTACATATTAGTTTTAGTTTATTAGGTTTATATTTTTGAAATTGTATATTTAAATGTATTTGTGATAGAAAATATGATTGGCTGCGACTGAATGGAGTGAATGTATTTTTATGCTGTTTATATATGTATGTGTGTATGAGATGACTAATGGCAGGCTCGAGGTAAGAATTTTTTTGTTATTTAAGAGAACCATCACAACGTTTTACTCAACTCCTTACTATTTCCGATGTAACGCTTATTGTTATTGAATTTGAGTGAATTAGGTATTTATCAAATTGATTTTAGTCGACTAGGATTTAGTAGATGTCACAAGTTTAATCGACAGAGTTGGGTAAAATTACTTTAACTATTTTTCTCCGTGTGGTATAAGCTTACCAGTGATGCCAAATCCAGTACTGCGCCAGTACAAACTTTCGGTAGAGGCACAATACCATTTGCAGTAACGCCCCAGTACTGGCAGACAACTCACAGCCGAGTGGCATATTATACTAATGCCAGTACCGCGCCAGTTCAGACCTTCGGTACAGGCATACTACTGTATACAGTTCAATGCCAGTACAGATTTTTGGTACAGGCGCAGTACCATTTTTAGTACCGCGCCAGTACCAACAAAAAACTCCCAGCCGAGTGACATTTCAGACGAATACCAGTACCCAGCCGCTTTCCACCCGGTATTATGCCAGCACAACGACAGTAACGGCCTCCGCCTGGCGGTACTGGCGCGGTACCAAGCCAGTTGTGAATTTGTACCTGGGAAAGAAATAAAGTGTGCGATTTTGAATGAAGGGAGGGAGACGAATGTTAACGAAATCAAAAATTACCCGTTAATTTTTAAATTAAAACTATCCCTACATAAACCCCAAGCGAAATTTTCACAACTTTTCAGAAGAGGCAAAAAACGTACTCAAAAATCAAATTTTCTATTTGGAAAAAAAATGAAAATTCACTTCGGAGATAAATTAGTGCTGATTTTTATAAAAAATCAAATATTTTTATGACTTTATGAATTAAATTCATTTCTTAAAAAAGTAGATATTATTAATTACGATTAACATGTAGTATCTGATACTTAATTATTGATAATTGTAAAACATTAATCAACATTAAATTTAAGCTCTATTAATTTCGAAATATTTAATATTAATTAAAATATTTTTGAAACCTTCAGTGATGCATTTTAATTTACTTTTATTAATATACTTCAAAACAAACTATGAATTCTGAAAATTGTAAAAAAAGGAAATTGAGTGAAGAAAGAGAAAGAAGGACTATAGAGGTCTAAGAAAGAAAAAAAACAATTAGATTGAGTCACTTGAGAGTTGCCTTGCATTCAATATAATCGATCTTATTTGCAAGTGAATTAGCCAGTCAATTCGCACTATTGTGGGTGCGACGCGAGTCAGCTAAGTAAGAGAATTGAAAAGGGTAAGACCCCCTGTTTCCCTTAACTCGATTTACATAACTGATCTCTTCTAGTACCTCCATTCTCAGATCAGACTTTTCCATGCTAACAATGTTGACCTCGAAAACGTTCTACTTTGCCTCGCTTCTGAAAAGACACGTGCTAAGTAAAACGCATTCTTCGGCAAAATTAAATTTATTTCAGGAATTAATGTAAGGACTGGATAATATACATGGTGACCCATTTTAATCTATAATCCCAAATATCTTCTAAAATACTTTATCTACAAAAAACTGGTTCGGACAAAGGTTCACCAGGACCAAGGAGGACATTTGACTGTACAAACAATTTTGACCTTGAGGTCAATTTTCAAGGACAAATGGAGGTAAGGCCCTTTTCTTAAATGAGAACCCCTATTTTTGACTGCGGACTTGAAAAGAGCTGTAAATTTCACGTCAAAAATGACCTGTGGAAAAATGGATTTTGTGACCTTGGACAGGTAAAAAATTAAGGTCAAATGTCTGAGAAACTACTAGATGTCCTATTTCTGAATTGTCTTGGTTTTTCGGGGTAAAAAAACGTTCAAGATGCTTCGCAAAAGTCTATGAAATGTTATGGTGTACACCACCTTGACTATAGTGACCTTCAGTTCAATTTTCAAGGCGACTTGATTGATTTTTCTTAGATTGAACTCTGTGCCCAGATAAATTTTTTTTGTAGACTCCAGGCTGTGGATTGTTATCACAACGCCACGCCACCCCCCCCCCCCCCCGTCAAACACACCCAGACAGTAACAATCATTTCGGATAAGATGTAAAGACTGACTATGTAGTTTCAAAAGTGGCAATCTTGACAATGTCAATTCTCTGTGACTAGTTACAAAAAAAGACACATTGTCCTTACTTTTAACGTTACCCAGAAACAGCAGCGTGGATGTAGTAGGTTCTGTTCCCTTTGGGATGATTTCTTGTCGTTAGATCCCCTTTCCAGGGACAAAAATCCTCACTGGTTCAGAACGATGGATCATCAAAATCGATGGAGTGTTATAATGTGGTGCGGAAGAGTGAATGGTTATTCAATTGGACCCTACTTTTTTGACGTAAAGGTTGACAGGCACACTTACTTAGATTTGCAAAAAATTCTTTTAGTTGTTACCAGTCTATGTTAATAATGGTGAGAGTGATGGCCTTTCTGGTTTCTAGAAAGGCCATCATTCTCACTATTAACGCTTACTTAGAGTTGTTAAGGTAGTTTTCATCCACGAAAATTAGACCTCAGGCAAGAATAGATAATTTTGCTTTTAAGAATAGCAATATTATTAGAAGGGCTATTTTGAAAAAGGAAAGATTATTGTACATGAAAAAAATTTGAAACACAGAAATAGTATATTGCATTATAAGGGACGAAACACAGCGACTGCAAACGAGTGTCATTCGCTGCGTTTTGTTTCGAGTAATGCATACTATTTTTCATAGCAACTGTCTTAAGATTTTGATTTTCGGTACCTGTAAAGCGGGACGAAAGTGCGGTTTGCAACCCTACCTTTAAAGTTTCGCCCCTAAGGTTGAAAATCGCAGTTTCGTTCCGCTTCGCAGGTACCGAAAATCGGATTTTCAAAAGAGGCGCTATGAAAATAATTTTATTAATAAATTTTATTTTTGACCCAAATTTTTTTCTTATCGCTTCTTACCAAATTTTAAAAAATTATGCGATTCTAATAAATTATGAATCATTTTTTCAGAGAAAAGATTTCCCACAACTTCACCGTTTCTGATTTTTAAAAATAAATTCTTTAATGGCTGAAACCATTAAAATAACATTTTCCAAAACTAAATTTTTATAAACAAATTGTTGAATCTGATAATAATTTAATCATTTTCGAAAATTGTAAATGGTTAACTTGTAGGGAATCTTTTTCTTGAAAAAGTGATTTGTAATTTATTAAAATCGCATAATTTTTTAAAATTTGGTAAGAAGCGAGAAGAAAAAAATTTGGGGCAAAAATAGCCCTTTAATAATAATATTGCTATTTTTGGAAGCAAAATTATCTATTTTTTCCTGAAGTCTAATTTTTGTGGATCAACTACCTTAAGGGACCATTTACCTGTACTATTGGAAAACGTTGACTTAGCAACAAGACAAAGAATGTAGCTTCAACAAGATAGTGCTCCGACACATTTTGCACTCATCGTACGTGAGTTTTGAACTTGAATTTCAATGAGAGATGGATTGGATGAGGTGGTCCATTCGAATGGTCCCCCTGCTCACCAGACCTAACATCACCTGATTTCTTTCTATGGGGTTATATTAAAACAACCCACAACGACGTTATATTAAAACGACCCACAACAAGAGAAGATCTGATGTAAAGGATTCGGAGCACTTGCGCAGCCATCTCTCGAGAAACTTCGCTGGAAACAGTGGGCGGTTTTGAAAGACTTCTACGTTTCGTCATCAAGCCAATGGAGAGCACTTCGAACAGTTACTCCGTGGCTGATTGTAACACTGGTAGCAATGATGAGAGGCAAGGGGACTCGCGTTAGTCAACTACCCGAAACGTGAGAGGCAATGGGAACTCACGACAAGAAAGCAATCCAAAGGAAACAGAACGTACTACGTCCACGCCATTGTTTCTGGGTAACGCTAGAAGCAAAGACAAAGTGTCTTCTTCTTTGTAACTAGTCACAGAGAAGTGATATCGTCATATTTGACCTTGAAAATTGACCTCAAGGTCAAAATTGATGGTACAGTCAAATGTCCCCCTCGGTCCTGGTCAACATTTGTCCAAACCATTTTTTCGTAGATAAAGTATTTTATAAAATATTTGGGATTATAGATTAAAATGGGTCACCATGTATATGACACATCACTCAATAAGTTACCGGTCTAACTAAGAAAAACACAGTTTTTCCGAGAATTACGACTTTATTCATGAACAAAGTTTCCTCCAAGCGTAATACATTCGTTCGAACGCTTGTCTAACTTTTTGATGCCTTTTTTGTAGACTAATTCGTCTTGCTCTCAAAATAGGCCTCAGTTTCGGCAATCATTTCTTCATTGGAGCCAAATCTCTTTCTCTGGAGCATTTTTTTCAGGTCATCAA
Organism: Diplolepis rosae; assembly: GCA_030998225.1. Lineage (NCBI taxonomy): Eukaryota > Metazoa > Arthropoda > Insecta > Hymenoptera > Diplolepididae > Diplolepis > Diplolepis rosae. The sequence continues at coordinate 3,447,439 of JAPYXD010000581.1, read as the reverse complement.
AGAGCCAGTAGTTGTTGGGGGCCAGATCTGGAGAATATGTTGGGCGAGGAAGCAATTCGAAACTTAATTCATTCAATTTGACCATCGTTTTCATGGACTTGTGGCACGGTGCATTGTCTTGGTGGAACAGCACTTTTTTTTTGCATGTGAGGACGTTCTTTCTTCATTTCTGCGCTCAATCAACCACGTAATACCATGTAATAGTCGCTGTTAATGGTTTTACCTTTCTCAAAATAGTCGATAAACAAAATACCATGCGCATCCCAAAATACGGATGTCATAACCTTGTCAGCCCACTGTTGAGTTTTTGGTTGCTTTGGACAACTTTCACCAGCTGCTGTCGACTTAGCTGGCGATCTTTTTGTTTCAGGTGTGTAGTGGTGGATCCATGTTTCATCCATTGTCACATACCAACGCAGAAAATCCTTTTTACCTTGCTTGATTCGTGTCAAATTGTAAACACTCTACCTTCTGAAATCTTCAAGGTGTCAGCTATCTCACGCAACTTTAATTTACGATCGGCCAAAACTATTTTGTGGACTCTTGTTACGTTTTCCGGAAAAACTGCTGTTTTTGGACGACTAGAGCGTTCAGCGTCATCGGTGTTTATACGACCGCGATTAAATTCGACATACCAGTCGATTATTATTGATTTTCCTGGTGCAGAGTCCCCATAACGCTTATCAAGCCTCTGCTTTGCTTCAACAGTATTTTTTCCCATTAGAAAGCAATGTTTGATTAACACTCGAAACTCATTTTTATCCAATGTTTTGAAACTGACAAAAGTTGCTTCAGCAAAACCTCTGTAACTTCTGAACTAAACGTCAGCTTATCATAGAATTTTGACACTTAACGTCTGAAGGTTGGTACTATCCAGAAATCATATGGATTTGACAACAGTGGTGTCATCTATATGTCAGACCGGAAACTTATTGAGTAATGTGTTATAAAGGCAATTCCATCCAAGATTTACATTTTAAAAAATTTTTTGCGAGAAATATTTTTTAACTGTCGAATCAAGTTTATTAGAGATCGATTCAGTTTTTTTAAAATAAGAAAACGAACAATTTTATGACCAAATATTTTTTTTTTAAATTTAGTACTAGTTTTTTTGTTTTTTATCGATAAATGTTCTTTAAATATTTTAAAGACTTCCGGGTGGGATATTCAAAGGTATTTTAAAACTCTTTCGAACAGTGTATAGTACATAAGCAATTTGTATCGTTTTTATCATTTTATCAAAGGATTAAAAAAACGAAAAAATGTCTTAGTATGCGATTTTTTAGATGAATGCAATTTTGAAGAGGATCAACAATCTATTTGCAATCGAATTCCTACTGCAATGGTACATGTTTTCGACACCAGATAGCGTGTTAGAATTGAGCGATACCTGAAAGTAAAAGTTGTATGTATCGATATATGACATAATTTTTTTCCATGTAACTAAATTTCTTTAATTATTTCACAGAAGTCAGAGTCAGAAAAACATATTAAAAAGTAGAAGTTTGTAATTATACTACATTTCGCGCTTTTTTCTGGTCTCGCTTAGTTTCTATTTTCTACACTGTAAAGTTTAACGAGCGACATATTTTTGAGGCACGTCAAGCTACTAGAGGTAGTTCGTTAGCCACCAGGTGTTCTCTAGTCGTCAAGCACACTAGCGCAAGCACACTTTGATGCAAAGTTACGTACGTGATCGGCTGCATACAAGTGACTTGCCACGTAATCAGCTCGTATATTTACATCAAGTTAATAAACATTTCCAGACAGAGCCAACAAAATTCAGTCAAGATTAAAGAAAAACTCCCTTTGGCTTACACACATGAATGAAACATATACTTGAATGTTCCTTTAATTACTGCTGTTATGTACACTAATTTGATTGCACAATATTATAAAGATCGATCCAAGTGCAAATTGCCAGAGCTGAACACACGGCCCAGACTTGGTACAATATCGGCAGCCAACAATCGGCTGACGTGATAGGGCCAATATCGGCATGTTGATCGGCCTTGTGTTGCGCCAGTATTGACAGCCTACATAGGCTATTTAAATTTGCTGATCTTCCACCAATACTTGGCCCAGCAACGGCTTTTTCTTGGGCCAAGTGCCAATTTTACTACAGCGAATTACGTTTTTGGAGGAACAGCCAAAGTCTGGCCCAGCGATGGTACATTACTGAGCCAAAGTTCGTTTTTACTCTGTCAAAACATGTCTTAATAGGTAAGGCCAGTGTTTGGTCCAGAAACGGCACTTTCTTGGATCAAGTGTCAGTTTTACTACGGCGAACTACGTTTTGGGAGTAACAGCCAAAGTCTGGCCCAGTGACGGCACATTACTAAGCCAAACTTCGTCTTTACTCTGTCAAAACATGTCTTAATAGGTAAAACCAGATCTTGGTCCAGCAAAGGATTTTTCTTGGGCCAAGTGTCAATTTTACTACGGCAAACTACGTTTTTGGTGGAACAGCCAAAGTCTGGCCCAGTGACGGCACATTGCTGACCCAAATTTCGTCTTTTCTCTATCAAAACATGTCTTAATAGGTAAAGCCAGAGTTTGGTCCAGCAATGGCACTTTTTTGGGTCAAGTGTCAGTTTTAGTACGGCGGACTACGTTTTTGGAGGAACATCCAAGGTCTGACCCAGCAACGGCACTTTCTTGGGCCAAATGTCTTTACTATGGCATTTTTTCACGCATTTCAGCCTCCAAATTCCAAATTCTTAAATATTTTACATTAATTGTTTCAAAGGTGTTATTAAATTAGTAAATAAATTATCGAAGCGGGAACGAGACCTTCTCAAAATGGCAGACCCAAATGGTGTGCAAGATACAGTACGCATCTGTCTTCTGAAACGAAGAACAAAAATACTTCGTTATTCGTAATTAGGTTTCCGAGGTACTGACGTAGGGATTCAGTGAATTTTGGAAAATTGACAAAATGGCGCACATTGCAAAAAAGAAATTTCGTTTTTCCCTCTTTTTTCGAGCGTGATAAGCCGTAAAAAACGGAAAATTTTTTTTTTTTAGAAATCCCTGCGTCAGTACCTCGTATTATGCATGAAAATTAATTACACAAAATTTGAGCCAAATTGATTGAATAGATTTTCCGCAATCCTGCACACCAACTTGAAAAACACGGTTCTGAGAAAAACGAGCTCAAAGTTTGAAAACGGGATGAATCATTGTTTTGATCAACCGACTGCGGGAGCCTTTAGGTCCTGCAGCTCAAAAACTAATTTGGTTCCGAAGAAACCCTTATAGAAAAATTTTTTTAACATGTTTTAGATTAGAAATAAGCTGTTGCGTCTCCACCGCTTACAAATATTATCACTTGTATATTTATTTTCTTTAATATCATATTTTACGAAGATTTGAATAATTTATATCGAAAATTTATTTGTAAGATATGGCAACGTCGCATTGACCCCACGTGCAACGTTCAGGCACGGATTTTTTAATGGCGCATTGCGCTCTTGAACTGCGCAACTCTCTTTATTTTTAAAATTTTACAATTAAAAGTTGCAAGAATCAATATATGACGTTCTAATTGAAGTTTAACGAACGAAACATTTATAAATAAATTTTCTTTCTTATATTTTTTCCTACCTCTACTTGCCTGCATCGTTGCTCATAAACCTTTTTAGTAACTCTTTTATTCTTCCAAAACCACATTTTACTGGTTTTACTCATATTTATTTGAGTTATGTATCATTAGTCTATCTTTTAGGTTAGACAAAAGGCGAAATAAACACGTCGCAGCGAACGGCGATTAGCGGAGTGTATGCGCGACGTTGCCAAATTTACGATTGCTACTACGCGAGTCAATAGCAAGTCAAAGCGCTCTCTCAACTGACCAGCTCCGTACCCACCATACTCCCTTAAGAAAAGAAATCTTGAAAGAAAGACCGATTTAATAAAACAAACGTTCGCAAAATATATTCCTCCCACAGTGGGTCCACTCATACATGAGAAAAGGGGAACGAATTATAATGTTTGCTATCAACAAGTGGTGGCGCTATTGTCGCTACCGATGTTATTTTTAAACTGTTATAACCATAGCAACCATATTATTGCCAGTTGAAATAATACAGCCGATGCTCATTTTACTCAACTACCGTTCGAAGCACCTCAAGCATCGCTGATATATTTATACAATTCAGGTCAACCCACTGACGCATTGTGATGCCCTGTTGTCGACAACGTTTTACTCAACTCCTTACTATTTCCTATGTAACGCTTATTGATATTCACTTTCGGTGAATTAGGTATTTATCAAATTCATTTTACCCGACTAGGATTTAATAAATGTTCAAATCTTCTTAAGTCCCAAGTTTAATCGACAGAGTTGAGTAAAATTACTTCAACTATTTTTCTGCGTGTAATAGTACAGTATTTAAGTGTTCTTTTTGATTCATATTCAAACATTCTTGTTGTATTTTTATTCTTTCACAAATTATTTTCAACTTGAAATCATTTAAATTTATGAAATGGATTTCATACAATATATTTCAAAATTTTCCGCTCTTTAGAATATATCGGGATGGGGGGACGGGGGTTTCGTTTGCATTGATATTAGTTCTTGCTATCAAAACTTGGCGGCGCTGATGCTCATTTTCACTTTTTTAACTACCCGCCTAAAATACATGGTAGTGGCCAGAGCTGGGTAAAATAGTTCTCAAAATGTATTTAAAATTTAAATGCAAAATAGTTTCGCAAAACCCATTTAAAATGCAGAATAGAAAATGGTTTCCTATTTTCTATTTAAAATGAAAAATGCAAAATATATATTTGAAATAGGTTAGTACAAAATGCAAAATGGATTTTTAATAATACAAAAAATTACATCAAGAATATTTTTCATTCTTTGGAGATGTGTTCATTTGCTTTAAATAGCAATTGCTTCTCGAATATTGCGTTCCCCATGGATCTTCTTTTTGGACGCAAAATCATGCCTGCTTAACTAAATAGTAAAAAAAAATCAGTGTTTCGAAAAATGGCTGCCTGCGCGAGCAGCGCGTGTTGGCTTCCCGCTAGAGAAATTCTGCCATCGGCTGTAAACTGGTGCGCGATTCAATATCGAATTAAATTAATTCGATTTTAAATCGCGCGCCAAATTTTGACCAATGGCAGCATTTCTCCGGTGACAAGCCAACATGTGCTTTTACTTGTCCAGGGCAGAACCAAAAAAACTAGAAAATAGTATTTTAAGTTGAAAATAGATTGAAAATCTATTTAAAATGGAAAATGCAAAATGGTTTTCTTCTTCCTATTTAAAATACAAAATGGAAAATGGCATTTTGCATTTCAAATAGGTATTTGAAATGGATTCATTTGAAATAGTTTCCCAGCTTTGGTAGTGGCCGCACCGTGATTCCTCCGGAACTCTTGTAATCTTTGTAATTAGTACTTGTAATAGTTTTATTTTCACTTAAAAATACAGTGTAATTAAATGTGAAAGTTTGTCGTTTTATTAATTCATCGTTTGGGAATTGATCCTCTAATATTTCAATCTCCCAAAACCTCGCGTTAAAATAAACGTGAGTTTAAAAAAAATTTATTTTTCGAAAGTGACACACAGGTCTACCCCCTTAATCAATAAACGCTGCCATGGTTATAAACATATATTATGTACAATAGTACATTTTTATGTATAGAATTCAAATCCTCCACTTTTATAAAAAAAAATAAACAAAATAAATAAAAAATTTTTCAAGCCATTAAAAAAAAATCAATTACCAAGTAAAAGAACTTTTATATCCCTGGCAAAATTATGACAAAACTTGTGAACGGGAAAGCAAGGAATAGAAAAAAGTAGAATAATCGATATTTCCTGCTCGAGATATCGGGCCAAGATCTTACATGCATAGGATTGGATAGTCCTGGCACGTTCTAGAAAACGAGAATTCCATTGAAACTCACCTAGGCTACTTATAGGGGGACGAATTCCCCAAGACAGAGATTGTCCGGCACGCTTTTCCCGGAAGACTCATGATGCCCATTAATTGATCCATTCTTCCATCTGAGTTGTCGGCCATGAATTTTCAAGTGAGCCCATAATTTGCAAGGAGCGAATCGATGTCCTTCGCTTTCCTGAATCAAGAGAGAAGAACGAGCAAAACTAGAAGAGGTGGTAAGACCAAGAAAAAGAAACGTCTCTCCCATTTCCCTAGAAACTGTTTTAGTGCCTTTTTTGCTACTTTAAACTTGATTTCAATTTCAACATATCTGTCCGGAAATTAATTTACCTAGTATTACACTAAGCGATAGTTTAAAGCATTTCTTCAACTTCAAATCTCCCATATTTTAGAAATATCTCAATTTCAACTGATAATTATTCCGAAAATCAAAATAATCTGTAAATTAGAAATTATAATATCTTGCAGTTTTAAACGTTATTAAATTGGGATAAAAATTAAAATTTAAAGTTCAAAGAAGCGGAACTGGCTTGTAAATAGATTCCCTAACGTTTCGAATTTCTCATTTACAAATTTTTGGACCAGATATACAAATCTAATAAGACTTGGCATATTTTTAATAAGATATGGATATTAAAATGTTAAATTAATAAATTTAAAGATTTTGCGAATCATATTTTAAAATATAGATTTGAAATAAAAAAAGTTTAAAAATTTCGAGTGGGGAGGATTTGTTTCAAGAGGAATTTGTATAAATCAACTCAATTAATAAAGTTTTGTTCAAAGAAAACTTTGAAAGCTTTTGCAAGGAGTCGGTAAGTACTTTAGAACGTTTTAATTGCTTAAGAAAAGTGAGAAAAAAATATCAGAAACGTTTCGTTAAAATTATCTTAGATTATGCTATTGTTCGAATACAGAATTTGGTTTCATTAATACACACAATTTTTTCATATAAAGTGCTTTATCTATAATATACAAAGATTTTTTATATTCAGGAATCAAAATTTGGAAGATATTTTCCAATTTTACTACCAAATAAAGAAAAATCTTTATACTTTCTCTGAACAATTCTTTTGGTAAAAACAATAATATGTATAAATGAAACCAACAAATATAATAAAAGTGCTTGAAAACCCTTTATTCTTTCTAATATAAATCACAGAAATTGCTAAAATCATATAAAAGACGAAATATCTGCAGCTGCTCGATTTTCTCATTCTATTTAGTTTTATACCCAATATTCAACTTATCTATCCAGAGAAATATGCTATCCAACAAAAGAAATCGATCATAAAGCCTTTTATTTTATTTAAGACAATGCTCTATTTCAAAGCACCTTAAATTTACGATGAAGTCAATGTATATTTATAGATTTTATCGTGAACTTACTATACTTAAAAAGCAGGTTTTAAATTCTTTCTAGCTGTTTAATTTCTTGTAGATTGAGGAAAGTAAATAAAAATAGTCTTCACTATATTTGATTATGACTTTGAAAAACTTTCAAATAATTTGAACGACTAACTTTTATATTTTTTCCCTTTTATGTGATACAAAATTAGGAATCTAAATTTTTACATTTCCATCATATTATAACTTATTTTCATATGAATAGTGTACAATGATCGTTATTCTTCAAAGCAATGTTGGTTGAAGATAGAACTAAAGGAATTATTTAGAATGGATGTTTCAAATCCTCCTTGTCGCAAGTGAGGCGATAGGAATAAGTAAATAAATTTTAATAGAAAACTGTAGAGATTTTCTATCTCTGACAAGTACATACTTCGCATCCTTCAAACGCTATTATTTTCTATCCATTGTGTGTAAATCCTGCTGGAAGTAAGAAGATAGAAATCTTAACCTTTTGAATCATTTTGAATCTTTAAAATAGAAAAACATAGAGATAATTTATCCAATTCTATCTCTTTTTCATTCTAAATCCGAGTCTGTCTTTTCTATCCATTCCAATCCTTTATCTATCATCCTTAATCATTTTTTATCTCTTTTTCAATATAAATTCAAGTCTATCTTTTCCAATACTTACTTTTCTATCCCTTACAATCCTTCATCAATCCTCCTTGATCTTTTTCTATCTCTTAGTCAATCGAAATTCACGTCTATCTTTTTCAATCTCCCCTTTTCTATCTCATTCTATTTTTTATCTATTCACGTGAATCTTCTTCTATTTTCTTGACAATCTAGGTCTATGGCTATCTTTTCCAATCACCTGATCTCTATCTCATCCAATCCTTCATCAATCCACCCTAATCTTTTTCTATCCCTTCGTCAATCAAAATTCACGTCTATCTTTTTCAATCTCTCCTTTTCTATCTCATTTTATTCTACATCTATCAACGTAAATCTTTTTTTATCTCTTTGTCAATCTAACGTCACGTCTATCTTTTCAAATCTTTCATTCTCTATCTCATCCTATGCTTTATCTATCCACGTGAATCTTTTTCTATCTCTTAGTCAATCGAAATTCACGTCTATCTTTTTCAATCTCCCCTTTTCTATCTCATTCTATTTTTTATCTATTCACGTGAATCTTCTTCTATTTTCTTGACAATCTAGGTCTATGGCTATCTTTTCCAATCACCTGATCTCTATCTTATCCAATCCTTCATCAATCCACCCTAATCTTTTTCTATCCCTTCGTCAATCAAAATTCACGTCTATCTTTTTCAATCTTCCCTTTTCTATCTCATTCTATTCTATATCTATCAACGTTAATCTTCTTCTGTCTCTTTCTTAATTTTGATTCACGTCTATCTTCTTCAATGTCCCATTTTTTCTCTCATCATATTCTTCATCTATCAACGTCAATCTTTTTCTATCTTCTTGCCAATCTAGTCGATGCCTATATCTCCCTATTACAAATTTTAAACTCTCTTTTTACCTCTCATTATCTCTCCTTACAACAAAAGAAGATTAGTCCACTACTAAGAAATCTGATATTTCTTTTTCTATAGGTAATAATAATACTTTTCAGAACTGCACTCTTCATTTCGTTTGAAATTTGCACTATAGGGAGATAAATGATGGATAGAAAAAGATATAAGTGGTCGATCACGAAAAATAGAGAAAAAGATAGATACTACTTCAGTCAGCGGATAGACCAAGGAATAGGAAAAGATAGATATATATAGATATATATAGATTGAAAAATAAGCCAGTGACAGAGCATTTCCCAAAACGTCTTTTGAAAAATACGTTGTGCGGTGAACACGATAACTTGGTGTAGAATTATCTGAAATCAAAAATGTTGTAAAATTTACTTAAAATATGAGTTAATTCCCCCCCCCCCCCCCGGTCATTATTAAGTTATTAAAATTCGTTTTTTAACTGGTCGTGGCGTATTTAAGCAAAAAATACGATATGAAAATGGAAAAATAAAAATAACGGGGGGGAGGTATTTTATACCAAGAAAGTATGTTCCAAGTTTAAAAAGAATCGGTCGAGTAGTTTTTGCAGGATCGTGTTCAGCGCACAGCGTATTTTTCAAAAGACGTTTTGGGAAATGCTCTGTCACCGGCTTATTTTTCAATCTTTAATTACGAACATTTAACTAAATATTCTTCAGATGATGCTTTATAATTTTAAAAAAGTTTAAATAAATTTGTTCAAGCTGTATCTCCGCAAAAAATCAGCGAAAAAAGTGTTTTTTATTGACAAATATTTGATATGCTAAAAGGATTAAGTGCCATTATATGTCATAGATCTATACGTTTTCTTGAAGAAAGCAATGCTGAAGATATCTTGTGATTGAATTTAGTTACAAAATGTATTCGTAATTCAAAGTTTTGGGCTCTATTAAAAAAATAAATGTATCGGTTCTTCAAATAAAAATAAACCTACACACCTAAGTGCGAATTGCCGAAGGTGATAATACGGCACAATATTGGTCCAATCTCGTCAGTCAAAAGTCGGCTATTGTTATTGGGCCAGTGTCGCCGTTGGCATTGGTCAAGTGCTGGGCCAAGAACGGCGACCTTTGTCGACTGTTTAAATTGACCGACTTTTAGCCGATACTTGACCCAGTATCGGCCCTATACCAAGCCGATTGTCACTTTTACTATGGCATCCAGTTCCGAAAGTAAAAGAGCCAGAGTCTGATCCATGGACGGCACATTACTGGGCCATGTATCACTTTTAACACGGCAAACCGTTCTGGAAGCGAGAAAACCAGAGTTTGACACAGCATCGGCCCGTTGCTGTGATGAAAACAAGTGTTGGCGGCTAGAGTTTGGGCTAGAATTGGCCGCCAAGTGGATAACGGAGTTACTATTCTAGCAACGACACGATATTGGTAACCAATCTTCGGTAAATTTTTCGCGTTGCTGGACCAGCTTTAGGCCGTATCTAACTTCGCACTTGGGTTGCTATTTTTAAATTAAGTTTAAAGGTAGAAATATATTTTGAGGATTAATTATTGCAACTGGAATTATAAAATGAAAGCTTATTGCTATATGTAGATGCAATGGAACTGGTCATAAAATGCGACACAGTATAAATTGTGGAACGCACTGTGAAGTTTGTAAGTGTCGTTTTACGCTCACTTCAAAACGTTTAGTTTTTAGTATATCGGTAGCTTAGTGTGCCTTAGTTGTAAGTATACGAGGGGTGTTAGTTGAAATTTACCGGTTTTACTCATAGATGTCGCTAGAGATATGTATACATTTCTATGATTTGGCATCTATGTCATATTTTTCTATGGCCAATAACCTTCAAAAATACACAATTACATTCTGCTAAAATAATAGCATCATACTTGTTAACCTCGGTGAATATGTCGAATTTCGTTCCAAGTAAACCGCATTTGCGGCATTCATTGCTTTTCTTATTTCATCAAAAGAAAGAAGCAGTTGAAGCTCACCGATTGCTGGTAGAAACTTATGGTGAACATGCTCCAGTGATTAGAACATGTGAGACGTGGTTTTGTCAATTTAAAAGTGGAGATTTCGATTTAACAGACAATGAACATTCTGGTGCAGCGAAAAAGTTCGAAGACGAGGAATTGCAGGCGTTATTTGATGAAGACCCAACCCAATCGCAACAACAATTGGCACAAACACTAAATGTGACCAAAGGAGCAATTTTCCAACGTTTAAAAGCCATGGGAAAAATCCAAAAGTATGGAAAATGGGTACCACACCAACTGAACGATAGACAAATGGAAAATCGAAAAACCATTTGTAAAATGCTGCTTCAACGGTTCGAAAGGAAATCTTTTCTGCATCGAATTGTCACGGGGGACGAAAAATGGATTTATTTCGAGAACCCGAAGCGGAAAAAATCATGGCTTTCACCTGGTGAGGTCGGCCCATCGACTCCAAGGGCAAATCGCTTTGGCCGTAAGACAATGCTCTGTGTTTGGTGGGACCAGTGTGGTCTGGTGTACTTCGAGTTATTAAAACCTAGTGAGACGGTGAATACGGATCGCTACCGACAACAAATTATCAATTTGAATCATGCGTTGATCGAAAAACGGCCGGAATGGGCCCGAAGACATGGCAAAGTTATCCTACAACATGACAACGCACCGTCTCATACCGCTAAAATGGTGAAGAACACATTAAAAGCATTGAATTGGGAAATATTATCGCACCCCCCGTACTCTCCAGACCTCGCCCCGTCCGACTATCACCTTTTCGCATCGATGGGACACTCACTCGCAGAGCAGCGCTTCGCCAATTTTGAAGAAGTCGAAAAATGGCTCGTCGAATGGTTTGCCTTGAAAGAGAAAAAGGTTTTTTAGAATGGTATCCATGATTTGCCTGAAAGATGGGCAAAATGTGTAAAATCCAATGGTCAATACTTTGAATAAAATTTTTTTGAGATTCCCTTGAGAATTAAGTGTTTTCTTTATTGAAAAAACCGGCAAACTTCAACTAACACTCCTGGTAGAAGGTTCGAACCGGCAACGATTAGGAATAATTTTAATATCGTTTGAACAAGCAATTATATGTGTAATAAGTGTTTGCAATAGTGAGTGAGTGTATACTTGAAAATAAATTAAGTATTAAAAGATAATAATATGAAGAATATTTTTTTTCGTCTAAAAATGAGTCATCATTTTAATGAACATTTTTCTAAAGTTTTGAGGCCACTCCAATAGATTATATATTGCTGTCAGTTTCAAATTTTATAGAATTAATACTATATTACTAATTAATATATTATAATTACTAATATTACATCATATTTTCATACATTATATCATTATATCCTATAATAAACACCATTAATTTTTATTCAACTATCCGTTGTATCATCCAATCTAGAACTAGTTCTCTAAACTTCATAGAACTTGTTTTTTCTGTGTACATTTTTAATATGATGATCCAGTTGATACAGAATCATTTGCAATTCAATTGATGATATTTTAACCTTTCAGAAATCTGATTACCATTTTCAATTTTAATTTTTTATTCTTCTTCTATCCATCAAAACTAATAAAAAGATAGACCCAATAATAGATTTTAAAAAAGATGAAAAGGATTGAAATGATCAGTCAAAAGATAAACATGGATATAAATGTAGGGATTGGGGAAGATAGAAATAATTAGATAAAAAATAGACATGGATAGAAATATTGGGATAGAAAATTATTGACATACTTAGTTAAAGGATATATTAGGTGTACAACTTTGCTTCCGCCGTCTTTCCCCAAAATTTGAGGCTTTATTCTTAAAAAGTGATCACCTATATATGATTCACAATACTTTTTTTCATCTTTCTGGCAATTGTCGGATACCATCTCGAAAAAACGATGCGTCTTTTGAGGCGATCCACGAATCGATCCATTTTTTGACTTTATCATGAGAGCGGAAAATCTGATGAGCCAGGCCGTGTGTCATCAATCGAAACAAATGGTGTTCGGAAGGAGCAACGTCCGGAGAGTACGGCAAGTGGGCTAAGACCTTCCATTTCAGCGTTTCCAAGAATGTCTAGACCGGTCTTGTGACATGTGGCCGATCATTGTCATGCTAGAGGATAACTTTGTCGCGTCTCTCTTGGTATTGTAGCTGTTTCTCCTTCAATGCTCGGCACAAAAGCTTCAATTGCCTTCGATACCGATCCCCTGTGATGGTTTCAATCGGTTCCGAAAGCTCATAATACACAACACCGAGCTGGTTCCACCAAATGCAGAGCATAACCTTGGCACCGTGAATATTCGACCTGGCCGTCGACGTAGAGGTGTGTCCGGGCATTACCCATGATATCCTGCGCTTAGAATTATCGTAGTAAACCCATTTTTCGTCGCTGGTCACAATGCGATGTAAAAACCCCTTCCAATTCTGTCTTTGAAGCAGCTGTTTACAAGCAAAGAAACGCTGTTCAACATCTCTCGGCTTCAACTCGTACGGAACCCAATTTCTTTGCTTATAAATCATTCACATAGCTTTGAGGCATTTCTAAATGGCTTGTTGAATCACTCCCAATGATTCTGCCAATTCTTCTCGCGTTTGGCACGAGTCTTTAGCAAGTAATGCCTCCAATTCGGAGTCTTCAAGAATTTTCTCTTTTCCACATCCATGCAGGTCCTCGACATCAAATTACCGTTCTTGAAGCGTTGAAACCACTCACGACACGTTCTTTCACTAAGAGCAGCCTCACCGTAAGTACTTGAGAGCATTCGATGAGACTCAGCCACAGTTTGCTTCAAATGAAAGCAGAAAATCAAAACTTCCCGCAAATGACGATAATTTGGCTCAAAAACCGACATCTTCGATTGAGAATAAATTTATGATGCGGACACTAATTCACTAATGTGGAGCTGTCGTTATGTTGACAGATATCCAAGCTTACTGTGTGACATTTTTAATCTGCCTATTTCGACCAGCACCTATCGCTGCAGCCATCTATCGAAAAACGGCGAAAGCAAAGTTGTACACCTAATACTTGGATAGAAACATAGAAATTGAAAACGATAGACTCATTAGTAGATAGACATGGATAGAAAAGCAGATGTTGAAAAAACAGGTATGAAAATAGATTGTAAAAAAGATGGAAAAGGATTGAAGTAGATATTAAGAAGATGTGTGGATAAATTGATGATACGAAATTATAAACGCAAATAGAAAATAATAGAAATATCAAGATTCTTAAAGATATAGATTTACTATAGATTAAAATTCAGTTTCCGCAACTTTATTTCTAAAATAATAGATATTCTACTCCAAAATCTTAGAACATAATAAACGACATGTTGAGAAAGATCCCATAACTTTTTATTTAAATTCAATAATTAAAAAACCCAACTTTTCCAACTCAGGTGATATAATACAGTAAATTTGATCTTTTGATGCAAAACGATTAAAAATTAATCCGACTCAATCTGAGATTCGATGCGAATAAATCCGAGCAATGTTTTAGTCCGATTCTGGATGAATCCGAACTTTGGTCGATCTGAACCGAATTTTTAAAGAGAATCTGTCTTGAATCCGAAGTTGGAATGGTTCACATGGATTTACAACCAATTTACATCGAACGATATTTTGTCTGGTTTGAAAACAGATTTCGGAATAGCGCGGAATAGCTATGATTCGTTCGGACTGAATTCCAATCTGAAACATACTCTAACTCTAACTATTTTTCTCCGTGTACCTACCTGGAATAACTATTTGTTTTACTAGTGGGGAAAGCGAACAATTCTCAATGTGTTTATTCCCTACAAGTCAAACACATTATTTATCCCAACATGTCTAAGTGACAATTGCACTTTCATCGTATTTTTTGAGAAGGGATAATGGGTATTTCCCCCACTCGTCGGAAAAATAGTAACAGTTGTAAAATTAGCCATTTTCCCGTCTCAAAACAGAGAGTGAAAGTACAATTTTCACTAGACATGTTGGGAAAAGAACTTTGCCAAAACGTGCCTCAAAAACCTTACAAATTTTTTCAACAGTATGGAAATTCCAAATATAACCCCTTCTCGATTTCAATAAAAGCTTACTATTTAAATAACTTTTCACTCATTCCGTTTATAATAAAAAATGGATATTACGTGAACAGAGTGAGTTCAGCTTAGCAGGGGAAACTTGCTTAATTTTCGTCGTGTCGATTTTCTCCCAAAGCGAATTATATCGGCGCTAACCGTGTTTGCCGCTTCCGCCGAAGCTTCGCTCAGGGCTGTTTGCGCCGGTACGAGCCGTCGATATATCCATTAGTAACTCTATACTTAAATGCAGCACCGGCAGTGCTGCTGGTCGGCAAGCACCAGGCATCCTCTCTAACTGTTTACTCTCATCCTAGAGTCCCTAAACTGGATACCAATGTCCGCTCTTCACCCCAAACAGAATTGTATGTGTACGAATCCTACTGTCCCTTGGGGCAGATACTCGCAATAGGATTGGTGTTTAGGCACACAGGTACCAACGTTATGAAGCTCTCCACCGCATAAACATACGCTGTATTACCAGTGTATCACCCTATCAATAATCCCATCCAATCTAATCGTAATGTCCAAATCATATTATCATCTTTTCAGTGTTTATTATTTTTGTCACAAAATTTGCTTTCAATTCAGTATATATCGGAATAACGATATTCGGTATAATTTGCAATAAACAAACTCTGCTCTTTTATAAAGTATTATCAGGTTTCTTGATAATATATGATGATTACATGTAGAGAGAGAAAAATATGCTGCTGGATACTACACGTTTTCAATTGTCTATTGAAATATCAATTACTATAGTATTCTAAGCAACTTTAAGGGGGAACACTACAGTAAAAATTTTTTTTATTGGCTAAAAAAATAGTTTAGACCCTTCTTAATACGAATTGCAACACAAGAATGCATATCTTGGTTGCTTTTATTATTAAAATGTCGATTTATGACAGCTTGTCATGGTTGATTTCCGTGCGTTTCTGAGCCTGACGGTCTTATGGGGAAAACTATAAATCAAAGGCATTTTATCTAGGATTATTGTCGACTTAACAGATAAACTTCTGCATTTTTGATGGAAAGGCATTTTTTCACTATCTTTTATAAAAAACAGATGGTATGGCTGAGTAAAGGTAATTCATCGAATCGCTTAGTTACAAGTAAAATATTCTCGTCGGAAACTTTGAACGCGTTTTTTTAGAAACCACTTTTTACTACATTACTGGAAGGATTACTCAAAAACTACTCGACCGATTTTCATAAAAAATTTTACTCAATATTGCTTGGATGTATTTCTAGGGAACATCGTAGCCTTTTATTTGTATCTTACAAAATTAGTTTGTTATAAACAAAAATAACAGTCTATTTATGGCCGAAAATATTGATTGTTAATTAAAAATGTGTGACGTCCTAAGTTTTAAATTAATATAAATATTTCCTACCTAAAGTCTAGAGCCAATTACCCTAACTATGTTCCTCTGTTTATTGTTAAAATTAACAATTAACCGGGTAGAGGACAAGCCAAATGAATCAAATTACAATTATTGTTAATAATAATTTATTATAAAAATACAAATTTATTTTAACCCAAGCGACTTTTTAGTTGTTGGTTGCAGCCTGTTTTCCTTTGGTTGGTCGAGTCTGATTGGTCCAACCTTAAAGAAAACATACCGTGAGTCTAAAGGGCTCAAAAGAAAAGAGAAAAGAGAATTTTAATAAAAACAAAGTTATTTGACTTACTGGTTGTTTTTTTGATGAGGTGGCCTCTTGAAAGCGATAATCCCTTAAGTTATATTTAAATTCACTCTGTTGTTATTATATTGGTTTTCCCGAACACGTGAAAATTACGGACACTTAGATTTATGCGGTACGGCGACGAAAACCGGTTCTAGCGATGCTGCTTAATTGTACGCTCCCTTAGACTCGCTTCGACTCAGACTCCGACGCGCTTAGACTTTGACTCCGACTCAGACTGGTGTTTAGGCCTTGCAGCCTGGTTTATATTGTCGTCTGTAGTTTCAACTACAGACAACTACTTTCAACTACAAATTAATGTTAATATTGTTATTATTAACATAGTAATAATAATAGTTAATAATAATAAAAGGTAATATTTGTTTTAATTAGTATTTTATCAATAAAATCAATTGTTTATTGATGTTTTAGTTAATAGTAATAGTGAAATTATTTATAAAAACAATTACATGTATCTAGCAACAATATTTATAGCAACAATAAAACATGTTATATGATATAATAGCATAATAGTTTTATATGATTATAATATATAATATAACTGTCATGGATACGTGACAAATGCGTCACTTTAATAAAAAAAGTGATATAGCGAAAATCCTACGATTTTCCCTAGACAATTAGTTAACAAAAAAGAAAAAATATATATAAAAGCTTTATGTTACAGATTTTCCGAGAAAAGCTTCCAGTAGTAGGACCCCTCCACAAAAAACATGAAATGGAGAAATGCTGTTGCATCGTCATTTTTGGAAAAATATTACTACCAAAAACCACTTTTTTACTTGTTATTAATGAATAAACAAAGAAAAAAAAAACAAAATGTAACTTATTTTGTCTTTCTAAAATAAAAATTCAAAGTCGAGCCTCATTTTCCTACAGTTACTGTAGTGTTCCCCCTTAAAAGGGTTTTCTGATATTGTAAAATTTATTCACTTTATAACATAAATAATCAAAACCTGACATAAGTTAGAAACATTTATGTTTCAAATTATTTGGTTGGAAGGATTCAATTAGATCTTGAGCATTTCAAATGAAGGAGTTTTGGTTTGGTTACTTTTCAAAATCAAATACTTGTCTGAACTCGAACTAAAAGTATTTAAATTTTAAATCCGTGCAACAACTCTTGGAAATAGTGTTTTAATGGAATTGTGCAAAGAAAATACACCTGTATTTTAGTTCCTGTTGTGGAAGTATGGAAATAAACAAGCAATTCGGTCTCTCTCGGGGCGTAAAACCGCTGAAACTTCTCAAAGATTTGTCGCACAATCTGTAGTTATTTCGATTGAATCAAGTATCCCAGCGCAACACAGGTAGTGTACGATCGAATCTAGCCTTTGGACTTTGAGAACTGATTTCCTCTTTAAGTCTCTCACTATTTAATGTTTGCTTACATCCATTGCTTTCATCGTACAAATAGTTCAAATAGATTTATTTAATTAGGATCAGTTACATCTAATATAAAATAAACAAATCTGTAAAAAATATTCTAGAAACAACAATTGAACTGTTATTCCTTTAATTAAACATTTGAAAGGTTTCAATACAAAAAGGTTCGAAAGTCATTTTTTCAGTCGAGTTTACTAGCTCAAAAAATCAGAAAAATTCTGATGCACTAACTTAATTGCGCACTTTTGTGGAGTTGGGAAAATTTTTTTGTTTTTAAATGAATGTGTTATGATTAATAAAAATTTTGTATTCCATTTTAATATCTTCAAAGTTGAAGTTATTCGATAAATTTTTAGCCTCCAATTTTTGATGAAATCTAAGATCTATTAAAATTAAAAGACTTTGAAAGCAAAAATTGAAATATTCAAAATATTATTTTCTAAATTGTCTAGAATGAAGAAATATGTCGTAAACACCTTTCTTTTCGATTAGTCTAGTTGATTCACAGTTAATCTGTAAAAATTCTAAAAGTTGGATTGACTCTTTTGCATTGTACACCGTTAATTGAAATAATCACCATCTTTATTTTTTTTAAAAGAGGGTAAGAGTTTTATATTTTGTCTTGCTTTTTTTATCGCAAATCATAATTATTTTTACCCTGCATTATCTAAAACATCAAGTGCTTAATAAAATGTAGTACCTTGATATTAAGAGTGAAAAATTAGGTTAACGCTCGTTCTCCGCCTACTTAAAGAAGATATGCCAGTATTTGCATACTATATGGTTGAATTGATATAAGTCAGTAAACCGCCTACAGTGAAACTGGCAATATATAGATTTTCAACACTCTGGAATCCTTAGTGAATGGTATAATGAGGTACCTCAATCAATCAAAGAAGATTCTAAATAAATCTTAATGAAATTAGATTTTGTATTCGCTACACATAATAAAAGCGTATTAATTTTGATACATCGATACCCACGTTCTAATATGTCGTATCCCACAAAATTTAAGAAATTGATTCATTTTGAAAAATGGATTAATAATAATGTTTTACAGCTTATATCAAAATATTAGGATTCAATCTGTTTATTTAATATTTTTAAATAAATATTCTAATATGTCGTATCCCACATGCCGATTTTCACGAATTCTAATATCTCGTATTCCACATCCATTGGTTAAGTCAGCGCCAGCGATGTGACAGTCAATTTTTATTTTGTGATTAGTCTTAAGTTTATTTTAAGAAATTATTTAATAAAATGAGTAAGAAGGTAATTACAAATAATATTTTTTACAACTCCAATTAAATCTAGAGCATCCGCTGAAACCTGTGTTTGTAGATCGATTAAAAATAACTAAAAGTAAATGGCAACAATTAGAGGCATTAAAAAAAGTGTTGCTGAGAGATACACACTGCTCTATGATAATATAAAATATATTGATGATACTGACTCTGCTTCTGACCAATCTTCATGAATAAAAACTTTGGAAGTCGAGAGTAAAAATATGGTTAAGGTAATTGGAAAGACTAAGAGTAAGGAACGAAAAGCTAACATTTTAATTTTTTTTTTCTTCTCTAACCTCAAATCCTAATGACAATATGTCGTATCCCACATAGACAGTAAGATAAATATATTGTAACCCACATAAATATCATAAAATTTATTTAAATAATTTTTTTTGCTTTAATTATTATTATTTATGCATTTTTATGAACGTAGATAACAAAAATTTGTTTACATTTTTTTATTTGTGCTAGCAAGACGTTTTTATCGTTTCCTGAAAAATTATCCAAATGTGGGATACGACATATTAGAACGTGGGTATCGACATGTAACCGCTTTCATCATTAAATTAAAGTTAATTTTAATAAAACTTGAAAAATAATATTCCTTAATATAAATAGATCAATATATTTGTAGACGTCATTAGGCAACTCATTCCTAAGATATATTTCAAAATTTCAAGAATTCGAAACTATTCGAACTTTCAAAATATAAAAAACGACCAAATTTGGACATTAAAAATTTCTTAAAATAAACAATTATGAGAAACCAACAAATAAGAAGGAAATAAAAAAGATGGAAACCTTCCAAACCCCCTTCCTTTTTTTTCTTTCTTTCGTCTTCTTTTGTCTTTATTACCCACAACCATCTGTATAAAAAATAACACGCCGACGTTTCGGTGCTCTTCCAGCACCCTCTTCAAAGCTTGAAAAAAAAAATTCAATTAAAACACTTAAAACCCTTACGATCTCAGGTAGTGCATAAGAAGGGTCAAGCAAAATATGTTTTTCAGTTTCCTGCTGGCACTCGTGTTAGAATGAAAGGTGACAGGTCAAGAATATTAGCGTTTTAAATAAATTTTTTTTTTTGCTTCGAAGATGGTGCTCGAACAACACCGAAACGTTGGCATTTTATTCTTTATGTTTCTCGAAATCGTTTATTTTAAGACATTTTTGTGGTCCAAATTTCATTGTTTTTTTATATTTTGAGAGTTCGAACAGTTTCGAATTCTTGAAATTTTGAATTAAACTTCTGTTTAGACGTTGAAATGAATTTGAGTTCGAATTTAGTTGTTCATTCCTAAAAATTTGATCAGTTCATGTTAACTTATTTATTAGACAAATTGACTCAATAGACTGATTGAATAGCTAAGCATGAGTCACTAAATAAAATCAGTAGAAACAAACTACTAAGTGAAATTCAGAGAGATAGAAAAATTAAATCGTCAAAATAGAATTTTTCAATCTGAATATAAGATATAATAAAAAGTGTCTTTCTAATAAGTTATGCTAAATTTTATATTCTCGATTTAAAATATATCTACAGATTGCTCTTCCAGTACTATCTTCAGAGCTAAAACAAATTTTTTAAAATTAAAACACTAATATTCCTGACCTGTCACCTTCCATTCTACGACGAGAACCAGGAGGAAACTGAAAAACATATTTGCCTAACGTATAGCTTTGACCTGAGTACCTCTTCGAACTCCTGAAGCAAACCGAAAATGTCCTATGGCAGCACAATGTCTCGCAATTGGACTAGTAGGTGCTATCCCTCTATCCACGCTGATGTACCGCCCATACTGTCTATTTGAATCTGGCAGAACTTAGAAGAGGTCGATATAAGCAACAGACTGTCTATGGATGGCAGATCAGCGTGGTTTGGTTTCCATAGGACTTTTCCGACTGGCTTCAGAAGTTTGGTAAGGTACTCCGACCATGGCTATATTTCTTGTAAAGTAGTTGAGACTTGATAAATGTCGATGTCGGCTACAGATTGCCTATGGATGGCTGATGATCGTGGATAGATGGATATCATCCACTTGTTTAATTCCTTAACTTCAGGCTACCTAAGGAAATTCGGGTTAACTTGAGGCGATAAAGAATGTACTCGCCTCAAGGAATCAAGAAATTCTTAATGTAATATGTTAGCCGATTGTGAGAGAGTAAGAAATTCTCGTTGATACGTTGCGGCTAGAACATAGGACTCGAATGATTTCGTTGCTTGGGTGTCGTCGAACACTTCTTGCGTTATTGTAAAGACAAGGATCACATGAAGAAAATCAAACTAAATAATTGAGTGTTTTGTTTTCTTGATACTAAGCTTAAGGTGATTATATCGCGACTCAGTGAGTCATATAAAAGCGTAAAAAATATTCTTGATTTACATCGGAATCTTTTGTGTTGTAAAATCCTAAAATTAATTAAGATTGACATTTGTGACCGTTCAGCGATGTAAATGAGAATAATAAATAAATTAATAAAAAGATATCTCTCAACGGTTTGCGTTTTCACGACCATATGACTTTCGAAAGAAGCAATTTGGCAACGTCGCACTCTCTCCATTCTTCTAGTCCGCCATGTTCAAGTGCACATGTATAAAGATCTAACCTACTTTACGGTTGTTGTTGTTTGATTAGTTTGTAAAAATGTATGATGAGGTGAGACACAAAGGTAGATTCATAAAGAAAAAAGAATTAACAAAGAGAGAAAATGTGCGGAAAGCAAATATTGAGCGAAGTAAGCAAAACCGTGACAAGATTGTTGACAAAAATCGCGCTGAAGCGAGAGCGAGAGCCACGGCCCATCCTACTGGAAACCGCATAGTAAACTAAATACTAAAATATCGCCTTATAAATGAATTATTAATGTAAAAAGTAGCATTGACTTTAGTGCAATATATCATCTATTGAGTTATGAAAATAAAATTAAACTTACAGCAAATTTCAGCGTTTTTTGATTTCTCGAACATTAGATAACTTATTTCAAATTCTCTTGTGTATACGACGTATACCTACTCCTAACTGACTACGAATACATGTACGCTTGAGCATGCATTGCGACGTTGCCACGTGCTCACTGCTGTCTTCTTCGATTATGGCTGCCGTCGAAAGTCGACAGAGTTATAATTTTGGAAAGACAATACAAACTTATTGTACGGTAAAAAATTCTTTCAAAAAGCAGACGAATTTTTCAAGGTTCGCGGCAAATTTGTATAGTTTCTTGAATATGTATAATGGATTTTGTAAGTATAATACTCATTTGAAACTTGGGTTCACTTGTCATTGTCACGGGGTTCCAACTCCGGCGAAATCATGCTAGAGTTTCTTCTACCCGCTTCTCTCTACCTCTCCCGCACGCCCCTCTCTTTCCAACGTATTCCTTTCGGTGTTTTGCTCCCACCACTCGGATAAGGTGCTGGTGCAGTGCGGTGGTGGGACGGTTCAGTGCGGTGGTGGGAATGTTCAGTACGGTGGTGGGACGGTGGAGTAAGGTGGAGTAGCTAGTTCGTCGGGAGGGCGCCACTAAAATTTCATGTTACACGGAGTCTTATGAGAGTTGGAACCCCCTGGTCATTGCCATTGACGGTATAGTAATTCATGACCAAACAGTGAAACTTCAATTAATTATTTCTCTATAACTAGACGGTCAAGCAAGCTAAAACTTTGCAGGTGTATTCCAAAATAATTAAAGAAGCTATAATAAAAATTTCAGCTTTTTAGCATGGATTTCGTTTCATGATAAAACCACCTTAAATACAATGTTCGCGAGTGTCTTAAGGTGTCTATCTGATCTCTTCAGATTTTCAGTACTTCTGTTCTAAAAACCATGCTTAGAAAGATGTCAAAATTTTGAGCGATAGAGATCATTTATAATTTTGAAGAGTGGGGTAGAATACTGGCAAATCAAGTCATGAATCAGAAGCTCGATGTACTGGTCAATGGTCTATTACGGACATTTACAATGTTGGGAAAAACCCTAAATCGGTTCTTGGTACAGAAGGCTAGGCCAGACGGTGCAGCAGTAAAATGGTTCATTTTGACTCAGTAGTGATAAATAGATTAAAATGCATAGACAGACATCTGGTCTTCTTTATGATGTTTGAGCTAACTCTAGAATTTAGGAAAATATTAATAACTGTGGGTTTGAAGAATCATAAATTTGGTAGGTTTTGCAAAGGCAGATGTTGGTGAAACTTACGTAGTTTTGGGATAAACTATAAAATGTAACGTTATGCTTTAACACTCGTGATAACTCATTTTTTCCTTTTTGAAGAGCTATTCACGTAGATCCAGAAACAAAGGAATCTTTGTATCAAGTGTTTTTCTGATCCAAAGCGGAGGAACACTGAGGCTGATAATGTTGCCAACAAACGATAAATAAATCTGGCGGAAATGCTAGCAGTGTCTTACCTCGAAGAAACAGAATTAAATGGTCCCGAGATTCCCTTAGGTTTTTGCACACGGTTCATCCAAGAAACTCTGTTTCCTTTTTCTGTATCCAACCTTTCCTACTTCTCAATCTGCACTAAGTTCTCGCGAAAGTCTTGCCACCATGCCAAGCGCGAAATTAAAGCGTCGCTACTACAAGATAAGATTACTGTCTTTGTCTATATTCGTTGTCATCGTTTTCCGACCCCACGTGGCTTGTGTGTAATAGCGTGTACAATTGTTAATGTCTTTTGTTTCTACTGACATGACGACAATTTCAGTTATTGTCATCTTGATTCTTGTCATTTCCCTTAGGACTAACATTTCAGATTTCAAGTCAGCGCAAGAAAGATTTTGAAAGCTGTTTGAAAATCACACTTTGAATGCAAAAATTATAATTACACAATAAAATGCATTTTCTAGGTCAATGATGGTTATGTCCCTATAATAAAATGGCAAGAATCATGATTTCATCAATAAAATGTGAGTAAAATGATAAATAATTGTTAAATCAACAATGATCGTATTCGTATTTACAATTACACAATTATCGTATGATTATAAATGAAAGAATAATATTGTTATCGACACAGAAGGGACCTTGCACATTTTACATCAAAATTCGGTGCTGGTCAAATTGGCTGAATTTTGGATATGTTTTAGTTCATGAGATTCTGAATAAATAATACTGACTTTTCTCTTCAATAATTGTCTTTCTCCCTTACACTCAAGTAAATATTACGAAAAAGAAAGTCATTTTTTGAAAAAAATGTCCATAAGAGACAATTAGGCCATCAGTTTGTTTTCGTTTTCATCAACATTTCGCGTGAAAATTCCTGTGAGCTTAATTTGTTAGTTTACAAAATATATTTTTTCTACTAGCGGGTCATAAAGTACATTTAATTGCACTCTGCGGGGAAAACAAATCCATTTTTGACCAGTCATTTAGTTTATTCACAGTGCTCGATCTTATTAGTTTATCTCGAGTGTGTTTTACGATTTTTCTGTTGGATAAGAATATCGAACAAAGAATTTGTCTCAAATTCTACATTGCAAATGAAATTTCGTGTGCGGAATCGCTGAAAATGTTAGAGAAGGCTTACGGTGAATGGACTTTATTAAAAACACGCGCATATGAGTGGTACACTGCATTCAAAAGCGGTCGAGATATGGTGGAAGATTTGCCTCGTTCTTCTCGGCCATCAACGTCGTCAACTGAAGTTAAAATCGCTAAAGTGAAGGAAATGGTGACTGTAAACCGTCATTTAAGTTCAACAGAGATAGCCACTGAAATTTCTGCGTCTCGTGAATCAATTCGTAAAATTTTAAACGAATGTTTGGATATGAAACGCGTTGCTGCTCGACTGAGACATGCTAGAACGAGTCAGTTCCGACCCCACATTCATAAAACGTATTGTAACTGGTGATGAGACATGGGTTTACGAGTTTGACATGCAAACCAGTTAACAAGCTTCGTAATGGCGTTTCCAACTGAGCCTAGAGCGAAAAAACCACGTCAAATTCGATCAAAAATGAAGGTAAAATTGATTGTTTTCTTCGATTATCGCGGTGTTGTGCACTCGGGATTCTTGCCAGAAAGTCAGTAGGTAAATAAAGAGTATTATTTGAGCGTTATGAAGCGTTTGAGAAAGCAAATTCGTCGAAAAAGGGCAGATTTGTGGAATGAAAATTCATGGATTTTGCACCATGATAAAGCACCATCTCACAAGGCTATCATTGTGAAAGGAATTCTGGCCAAAAACTCAACGAATATCATCGAGCAACCACTGTATTCACCTGATATGGCTCCGGCCGACTTTTTTCTCTTTCCGAAACTAAAATTACCACTTCGAGGCATCCATTTTCAGTCGATAGAAGACATAAAATAGAATTCGCGGTAAGAACTGAATTCAATTCCGGAAAATGCGTTTAAAAAGTGTTTTGATGATTGGACTACGAGGTCTGTCCGGAAAGTATCGGGCCTGCCTTTATATTTCCACGCTGGTGTTATTCTGCTTCATCGGGCGGGTGGCATCCTTCAAAGTAATCCCCACTTGATTGAATAACAGTTGAAAGAGTCCTGGAGCTCACTTTTATGGACGGCCTTGAGTACGCTCGTCGCATTATTTTCAACCATCGTTTTGTCATCGAATCGCTGTCCTTTGAGTGGTTTCTTGAGTTTTGGAAACAGCCAAAAGTCACAAGGGCTATGTCGGGACTCTACGGAGGTTGTCGAAGCAATGCAATACTGTGTTTACTCAGAAACTGCTGCACAAGATTCGATGAATGCGCTGGCGCGTTATCGTGCTGGAGAAGCCAGTCACCACACACGCGCGAGTCATTCCTAACATCTTGTTCAAAATTTCCCAAACAGTAGTTTTCGGTATTCCGAGTCATTTTCTAGTTCGCGAACAGTTAATCGACGATCACCTTCAATCGCAAGTCGCACCCGCTCAATATTATCCAATGTTTTTGCCGTCGAAGGTCGGCCAGAACGAGAATCACTATCAACAGAAGTGCGGCCTCCTTTGAAACGATTATACCACTATTTTATTCGTGTTTTGCTCATACACTCATTCCCAAAGGCCTTCTGCATCATCAGAATAGTTTCCGAACCCGTTTTTCCGAGTTGAAAACAAAATTTGATGCAAATTCGTTGATCTTGTTTTTCAGTCATTTTTAACAATCACAAAATCCGCCGAACTCAAAAATAGCTTTGTAAACAAAGACACGCTGCGCATGAACTGTACGTCCGTTAGATGTCAGCAACCAACCGATAGGTTCGTGAGGCTTTACTGTTGACGTTCATGCCCCGCAGAGGTCGCTCGAACACTATGGCGCGGAGATATAAAGGTAGGCCGGCCCGATACTTTACGGACAGACCTCGTATTCGTTGGCATAGTGTATTATTTTGGAAGGGGCCTACTTTCAAGGCGATAAAATAAATTTGGATGAAGAATAAATAGGTTGTGTTTTATAGACCAATTCTCGGTACTTTTTTCACAGAATCTATCTGTTCCCAAACCTCAAAAGATGGCGGTGCAGTAGGCGTTTTGAGTCGAACAAAGAAGTTGAATGAAAAACAGAAGGGTATTCTGGAGGGTTTAACAAATCGTATAATTTGGAAAGTATTGAAAAGTTGAAAGATCGTTAGACTCGTTGTATCGAGCTAAAAAGAGAGTAAATTGAGAAATGAAACTGATTTCTTCCAAAAAAATTAATTCTTGTTCAATTTATCACGTCAATATAATAGTTAGGATGAGGCAAGACTCGGATTAGAGTTTTATACCAAGCAGGGATTTATCAGGCCTATGCGTGGTCTGTACCATGGCGAAATTTCTGCATAATTGGAATAAAATAATCTTTTTGGTAGTACGGTCTGATCAACAAGAGCGAGTCCTCGATTTTCCGAAAACTATTAGAGATTTTAAAACTTTTTTTAAAAATAAAAGTACTCTCGAAGGACTACGGCGCTACTACCTAATAGATAGTCCAGTCCCCATTGTTGTCCAGAATGGCCTGGCACCTTTTCGGCATGCTTTCCACTAATTTTTCAGCGTAGTCCGTTGGTAATCCTCGCCATATCTTCCTGATTTTTTGCGAGAGCTGTTTCAGGGTGAACACACGTTTTCCCGCAAGCTTCCTCTTTAAAAAACTCCAGACATTTTCGATTAGATTCGCATGGGGAGACTGTGATGGCCAGTCCAAAGTTGTGATGCCATTTTCTGTTTTCCAGGCGGTGCAGAGACGGCTTCGATGTTTCGGGTCGTTATCTTCTTGTAAGATCCAATCTGCCGTATCGGCTCCAAACATCTTTGTAGCAGACAAAGTTCTCGGTGAAGAGCTCTAAACACCCAAAACCGCGCTGTGAGAAGCATCCCCAAACATGGATCTTCACGGGGTGTTTAACGGTTCGCTGTAGTAATCTACTGCCAACGGTAGACCAGGCATACTTTACGGGAACCCATGCCCAGAACGATGCTTCATCAGAAAAAATGACATTCGACCAGTCACGGTCGAGATTTTCAGCAGCCTATGCCTTTCGTTTTTCCATATGGGTTTCTGAAAGCAGGGGTTTTTGCCTCGTGCTACGGTATTTTATATTCGATTCAGCCAGACGCTGTCGAATGGCGTTTATACTGATGTTGACTCTCTTTTCGGCTAGAATAGTCTTGGCTTCTCGTAACCGTGGAGTGGGGAGACGCTCGAACAGCTTTATGATCGCTTTATCCTGCTTGCTCGTTGTTGCTCGCGATTTGTCTCTTTCAGGCAGATCGTCGACTGTTTTATTGGCTTTATAACGCTCAACCCACTTCTTCACGAACGACTTCGACTTTTTGATGTATTTAGCAGCGGCTGTATAGGACATAAGTGGTCCCTTTGGATGGGTACACAAGAAGACCGCTTCAAAACGTTTCGCGCACACAGAACTTATTATGACTCACGTCTGCTCTCTCGGACGATTCGAGCGCTACTGAATCGCCTTGGTAATTGCGCCGGTCCTTTGAATGTACTTTCATTAAAAAAAAAAAGTTCAAAAATCTCTAATAGTTTTCGAAAAATCGAGAACTCGCTCTTGTTGAACAGACTGTACGACAATATCTTACCATATTATAGAATGATTTATGAAAACCAATGTATACCTAATTAATTTTGGGAGTTATGAAGCATATTGTAGTCTCTTAAAGAATCTTAGAGTTATCTTTGTTACACCAAAAAAATATTTGATTGAAACTAAGAAAATTACTCGTTTGAAAGACTTTCATTGATTCAAAGAAATGATTCATTTGGATTAAATGAACTTTCTTTTATTAAAACTTAGTATCTTGAAACCAAATAAATATTTGCTCAAAAAAAATTAATTTCTGTCTTCAATTAGACAAATTATATCTTTGACCATATGTGACGTGCGCTGAAGAAAAAGGAGTTCCTAACAAATATTGATTTCCAGGTTTTCACACCTTTTAATAGTTTTTGAGATTCACTTTTCATTAAATCAATAAAAAATATTTGTTGTCCGCCATACACCGAAAGTTAGCCTTGTCGGTACCGTTTTGCGTGTGGAAAGTTTATTTTCCCGCACTAGTGCGGTGAAATTTTATGTGTACGGAAAATTGAAACAAACTTAAAATTTATCGCATTAGTGTGGGAAAATCAATATTTCGCAAGCAAAACGACAACAACTCGGTTGACTATCGGTACACTGTGACCAACAAAAATCGTTCATTCACGTGCGAAGCGTACTGTAACGCGCGAGTGGATCGTGACTTGCTCTTTCGTTAAAATACGCCTTTCTGCAATTCATACGAAATATACTATTTCGAACGTCATTATTGTAAATAATTGGCTTGTGGCCTTTCCTTTCTCCCAGAACTCTCGTTCGCCGGGTCCGTTTCGATAGCTCCTCCTGTAAAATTTTCCTTTTACGAGGAAGCTCCAATTCTTCGGCACACATCACATACAGGGTGAGGAACATAAAGTGTTACAGAGCGATAGCACTCAAACTATTGATCATATCCAAAAATGTTTTAGACAAAAGTTTCAGTGTTCGAGAAGGCTATCATACTGGACCATCCTATTTTTTTATCGGTGGAGGCACTGAAGCTACTTCAAGATCAACTCCACTTTTTTAAATGGAACCATGTATTTTTTTCGATGATATTATTACCGATTTTAAGACGAATTCAGCGACCTACAACACAAGGTCATTCTAGTCACGCAAAGTATGAAAATAGGCGAAAAATCGAAACATATCGCAACAATCACTTTCAAAAGATCCACTAACCTTGGTTTGGATCTACCTACAGAAGATGCTCGAAGTGATGACCCTCGATTTGTAAGCACTTGTTAATTCGCTGACGAAGAGACCGTCTAACTTCAGCCAACATTTGTGGTGTAATTTCAGTACATGCTCGGCGTCTTCTTTCTTTCACGTCGTCAGACGTGGTAGGTGCTACCGCCATTACGCGTTCTTTGACAAAACGTAATAAAAAGTTCTCTGGTGACGCTAGATCTGGCGAACGAGGTGGCCAAGCTACAGGGCCGCCCCGTCCTATCCACTTTTCGTCAAAAATCTCATTCATCACTTGTCTTGAATACAGAGCATAATGAGGTGTTGCACCGTCGTGTTGCATCAACATGTTCATGCGAACATGCAAGGGCACATCTTCCATTAAATGACGTTTTGCAGATAGTTTGCGTAAATTTTCCCAGTCAAGTGACCTTCAAAAAAATATGGAAGAATGACGTGATCGCCGACAATCCCGCACCAATAATTAACGGAACACGGATGTTGAAATGGTACAGTTCTCATCCATCCAGGATTCTAATTTGACCAAAAATGCATATTATGCCTATTCACATTTCCCGTATTTGCGAAGTTAGCTTTATCAGAAAAAAGCACATGACTCAAAAATGAGAGATCTGTGCGCATTTGTCTACGAATCCAATTACAGAAATTGTCGCGTTTTAGGAAATCATTGCCGTACAAGCCCTGATGTAATGACATACGATACGAATGGAACTTGTGTTGATGTAAGATTCTTAATACAGATCGCTGACTAATTCCACTCTTTTTTTCCATTTGCCTGCTGCTCGCATGTGGATTTAGTGCAGCAAAAGCTAAGATAGCACCCGCATTATTTTCATTAACAATTGGTCGACGTTTGACTCGTGTTTGTTTCACTGTACCGAAGCGACAGAAATGTTCAGCTAATCGCTTAAAAGCCATGTGCGATTTTTGTTGCTTATCCAGATAACAAGCCGCATACAAATCTTGGGTGTTTCTGTAATATTTACCGCATTCCCCCAGCACCATCAATATATCAAAATATTCTTGAAAATCGTTCATTTTCGCGATCCGATGTACTCACATTAGAAGGAAATGCGTGACTAACTGATATGTCAACAGAAAATGCTTACTTTCTGCCGATGTCAAGAATACCCTATCAAATTGTATTATCATGGGTATCGTAAGAAATTAAAAGAAATTAAAATGATTTTTTGACTATTTTCATACTTTGCGTGACTAGAATGACCTTGTGTTGTAGGTCGCTGAATAAGACTTATAATTGGTAATAATGTTATCGAAAAAAATACATGGTTCCATTTAAAAAAGTGTAGTTGACCTTGACGTAGCTTCAGCGCTTCCGCATATAAAAAAATCTGCCCGCTTAGCGGGCACATTCTTATCGCGCGCTTCGCTCGCAAGTTTGTGCGTGCCTAGGGATCGCGATATTAAAGATGATGTAAATTAGTCATTTTCTCAAATTCACTAAGTTTCTTTTTCAGTTTAAGTGAAACAGGAAATTTAATTTACTTAAGGCTCTATCGGCCTTAAGGAACACATTCTCATCATGACACTCGCGCTCCGCGCTCGATTTTCTGTATGCATTTTTGTAACTTTTTAATAAATCACATGATTATTGATAAATTTATTTTCTTCCAAATATCTCAAAAAGGAAAAACAATCGTAGACTTTATTTAAGTAAACGATTTTGCAGAACAACGCTTATTTCGTATCTCACATATTTTGGTGAAAAAAATCGAATTTTTTCAATATTAAAAATCAAGAAATTAAAATATACATCCTGTCGAGAAATTTCTCGATAAGAATGTGTAGACCTTATTTAGCCAAACAATTTTTCATCTAAAAGTTTTTTTTGTATCTCACATATTTTGTCTAAAAAATGGAATTTTTGAATTTTAATCATATTTTTTGGAATTGAAACGAAAATATATGTTTTATCAGAAAGTGTGTGAGACAAAATTTGTAGATCTTTTTGAAACGAACAACTTTGTATTCTTACGTTTTTTTCGTGTTTCACATATTATTGTTAAAAAATTGAATTTTGGATTTTCAATGGTTTTTTTTTTTAAATTAATAAGAAAAATATGCATCTTATGAAAAAAATGTTAGCAATTCAAATTTGTAGGTCTTTATGTAAAAAATAATATTGTATCATAACGTTTTTTCGTATCTCGTATAATTAAACTTGAAAATGGAATTTTGATATTGACTTTTTTCGAATTTGAATATGCTGTAACATTTCTAATATTGATTTAATCAAAAAATGTTATCAGGATAATTTGTAGAGATTTATGAGCACTATCAAAAACCAGTATTGAAATTTTTTATTTTTTCAAAAAATTATTTTCAAAAACACAAAAGTAGTGCTCAACCCCTCAATTTTGATTGGATGTGTCTGGTTAACGAACTTGTCCTTACTTTTTCGGCTCCGATAAAGTGTACCAAAGCTCAATTCAATCTGATAATTCTGTCGAGAGTTATGACGCACACGACCTACAGACAGACAGACAGACAGACACTTTCGTAAAAACCCTTTTTTCTGACTCAGGGGGTCTCAAAACGTAAAGATTTGATGAAAATTTCGAAAGTCATTTTTCACATAAAACCAATACCTTCTCATCCATGATGAGAATGTAAAAATAGGGTGGTCCAGTATAACAGCCTTCTCGAACATTGAAACTTTTGTCTGAAACATTTTTCGATATGATCAATAGTTTGAATGCTATCGCTCTGTAACACTTTATGTGCCTCACCCTGTATGTATCAATGCAATAATATCTTTGACTTGAAGAATAATTTATTTGATTCAAACAAATATTTATTTGGCCCAAAGATATTTTGTTTGAATGAACCAAATTTTATTTAATTCAAATAAATCTCTTGTTTAAATAAAAAAAAAATCTTTCGAACAAATCATTTTCTTTCATACATTTAAATCTTTTATCTCAGTGTAGATTCTTCTGCAAGTCACTTTAAATTTTTTCATCGAACTCATAACTGTTTACTCCTATTGTGCATATTTTCCAACTTTTATTGCACAGAAAAAAAAGTTCATTGAAATATATAAAATTGTTAAAGAATTGGAAATACAGGAATTTACCGGATAGGGTTCTGAAAAATTGATAGAAAATTTCAAAATAAAATGCGGAATATTCATGAAAAATTATTGAAAGTGCCGCATTTTATTCTAAAATGTTCTATAAATTTTCCAGAACTCGGTTCCGTAAATGCCTGCATCCTCAACTCTTCGGACGTTCTATGAATTTAATTAAACTTTTTTTCCCGTGTGGTAAGGGTATTATATCAATGGATCAGAACGTCAATAACTAAATAAGACAGAATCATAAAAACTAATCACTTTTATGGTCACGTGCGTGTCTCTTTCTTATATTAGTGATAATCTTGTTATCGCGTTAGTAACGTGGATAAAGCGAACGATGAAATGAATAAACATAAACAAGTTCATTCTTAATCCGAAATTCATAGAAAAATTCGTAAAATTTACAGGAAGTTCGGTACTAATGTCACGTTTCCATGACTATTATTTGATTATCATAAATATTATTAGCATTATTAATGAAAATTATTATCATTATTATTACCACTATCAATTACAAATCATTTTTTCAATTATTCTTATCATAAATATTATTGTTGTTATTTTATTATCGATTCATAACAATAAACTATACAATTAATGGTTTGTAAGTCGCTACAGGTATTATTGACTATATTATTAAAACTAATGTAACTGGCATTACTATTATTATTATTATTATTATATACAATTACAATTATCTTTAGTAGGGATGGGAGGGGATACGTAGCGCTAGGATTTGTTCACTCTGAATTCCAGTGAATCCTAGCGCTGCGTATCCCCTTACGTTCCTACTAAGTCGCGCGCCTCTGCTGTTATTGCATCCGACTCTTAAATTGTTGGTTGTAGTTATTATGGTTCTTTCTTCCAGTTGGTATCATTGGTTTGCCTACGTTGAAAGAAAACGTTTCGTTCACTGTGAATTTCAACGAATCCTAGCGCTGCGTATCCCCTCCCGTTCCTACTAGGCCGCGCGCCTCTGCTGTTAATGCATCGGACTCTTCAATTGTTGGTTGTAGTTATTATGGTTCTTTCTTCCGGTTAGTATCATTGGTTTGTCTGCCTTGAAGGAAAACGTTTCGTTCACTTTGAATTTCAGCGAATCCTAACGCTGCGTATCCCCTCCCGTTCCTACTAGGCCGCGCGCCTCTGCTGTTAATGCATCGGACTCTTCAATTGTTGGTTGTAGTTATTATGTTTCTTTCTTTCGGTTAGTATCATTGGTTTGTCTGCCTTGAAAGAAAACGTTTCGTTCACTTGGAATTTCAACGAATCCTAGCGCTGCGTATCCCCTCCCGTTCCTACTACGCCGCGCGCATCTGCTGTTATTGCATCGGACTCTTCAATTGTTGGTTGTAGTTATTATGTTTCTTTCTTCCGGTTAGTATCATTGGTTTGTCTGCCTTGAAGGAAAACGTTTCGTTCACTTTGAATTTCAGCGAATCCTAACGCTGCGTATCCCCTCCCGTTCCTACTAGGCCGCGCGCCTCTGCTGTTAATGCATCGGACTCTTCAATTGTTGGTTGTAGTTATTATGTTTCTTTCTTTCGGTTAGTATCATTGGTTTGTCTGCCTTGAAAGAAAACGTTTCGTTCACTTGGAATTTCAGCGAATCCTAACGCTGCGTATCCCCTCCCGTTCCTACTAGGCCGCGCGCCTCTGCTGTTAATGCATCGGACTCTTCAATTGTTGGTTGTAGTTATTATGTTTCTTTCTTTCGGTTAGTATCATTGGTTTGTCTGCCTTGAAAGAAAACGTTTCGTTCACTTGGAATTTCAACGAATCCTAGCGCTGCGTATCCCCTCCCGTTCCTACTACGCCGCGCGCATCTGCTGTTATTGCATCAGACCCCTTAATTATATTAAAAGTCACCTGGGTCGTAAATTCACTAATATTGTAATTTTGAAATAAATCATTCTTGCTAAATGCAAATTGTCATTCAATTAATGTGGCTTGTCCTCTAACCGATAAATTGTCAATTCTATTTATAACAATAAACAGAGGAATATATAATAGAGTAATGGGCTCTAGACTTTCAGAAAATCTGCTGACTGAACTAAACTTCTTGCAAAATTCACTAAAAAGTCAAGTTGTAGAAATAAGTACAGATCTTCCTGTTTTTACAAATCTTTTTTTTTTGTGTGGAGATTTCCAATCTAAATTAATCTGACTCAAGTTTCCAATCTATCTTCATCCAACACAATCCAAGTTTGAACTGATTCGGATTGGAAGACTTGCACTATAAAAAAATTTAATTCATGTTCCTATCCTAATTCTTGTAATACTAACGCGGATAGTAACATCAACCAAAAAAACACTTGTGATTGCCAATAAAGTAGTAGTGGTATATCTTGCAAACTGAAGTACTTGGTTCATCTATCTTTTTTTAGTACGGATTGAGTCGGATAGAAAACTTGGCTTCGTTTTATTACGATTAGATTCTCGAATTGATTTAGATCGAAAACTTGTTTCGGATTTCTGAATCAAGTTAATTAGACTTAATTGGATTCAATTTTTTTCTCTAAAGGAATAATTTTTATGTTCTAAAGGTAAAGAAAATATTGCAATCGAACGTAAATTTGTATTTATGTCAATAAGAGTAAACATTACTCAATATTGATAAGTCAGCTTACCAGTAAATAATTTGACTTGGAATATGATTCGAACTTTGACACTAAATGACATAAACTTGTTGTTCGACGTAGCGTAACGTATAGGAGCGTGGCGCTATTTCGCCATAACTTCAATATTTTCCCCGGGCAATTGAAACTTCTCTTTTCCCCCATAAGTCATCTTATATCTATGTCACATTAGTTCGTCCTCGCTCACGATGTAATAACTTTAAGCCCTGTCTCGTGTCTTTACTGCAGTGCCAAAGACATTTGTCATTGTCGTAATCGTTGGGCGTTACGAGGTCGAATACTAGTCAGTGGTATAATATACGTATAAAGGGGGAAAGCGATGATCCTACGGAGGGAAAGGGAAAGCTTCATAAAGTAAATTACTATGTGCCTCACGTACGTCTTATGAGGATTGAGGAGGGCCAGTTCGCACCTTTTTATATCTTCCGCGACGATGATGAGCCAGGGCCGTGTCAACGAGCAAACCAAAATGAAAAGTACTCTCCATGAGAGTAGCGAAGAAATAAAAAGCAAGTGTTAACAAAATTCCTTCACTAAATTCATCCTCACCTTTCGTAATTTTGAAATTTTGTTTACAACATTTTTTGTCTCTTTTTATTAAACTTGAGCTTTATATCTACTTCAATTTTCATAAATTAGTAATTATGAATTTTGTTTAAAACTCTTTTATAATAGAAAACAATAGAGAAAATTGTTAACTGGTTTTAATGAGAACTTTACATACATTCAAATCAACGTGTATATGTTTTAACATTTTAAAATCGTTACCCGCTTGAATAATTTCTTATACGTGAAGTGAAATTGAACCCTCTATCAATTTCTATCTGAATGTATTGCATTTATTTCTATCGTTATCTATCTCTAAAGTAAACTTATCTCTATCAGTACCAATCCGTCTAGTGTGAAATTTTGGTTTCCAATTTTATTAACGCATTACGTCAGGACATGTTTAATGAAAATGAATAGCATTTATACGATATTACAGTCGATCCGTCAATTCAAATCTATTGTATCAGTTTTCAATAAATTTCAACTCACATTAATTCTCCTTCCTATTATTTATCTATCCTCTATCCTTGTCTTTATTCAGTCTAGAAATCTTTCAGATATCTTTACTATTAAAAAAAAAAGAAAATCTGAGACTTAAGTTGGACAAAAAAATGATCGTATAGGACGCCATAGTATTCATGGAAAACATTCACTTAAAGCGTATAAACTTTTATCCTATTCTTTTCAGGCAAATTAAAATTTGTTTGTGAAAACTTCAGGTAAGCATAAGAGAAGCTTAAAACCAAAAATTCGGGACCCCCCCCCCCCAAACATGGTTTAGAAGAAACATTTGTTGGACAAAAGTTGCACTAATGTTACCAAAAACTCGTTTTCCGCTGTCTATCGAAAAATATTTTTTCACGTTAATAGAGTGAATGGAAAAGATTTTAAGTTTTGAAAAACCTACAAAATTTACATAGAAGTTTTTTTTCTCCGACTCAGCGCCAGCTCATTGAGAGGAATTTTCCGGGGTGTATAGAAAAACGGTACTTCCTTGCAAATTATTTATGCTTCATGAATTTTTATTGTCTTTATCCCTAAATAAGTTATGTCCAAGTGAGTGATGACGTAGCCATCATTACAGATGAACACCATGCATAAAATGACAAAATTTTAATATAATACCTATTAAAAAATTAACTTCATATTAACACTATTAACGCAAACAAATATTTTTGGGTAGAAAAAGCAGATAAAGGGTTTCTAGTATCTGGCGCCCTCTAGTTTCCCCATTTTTCGTCATAGCATAGTGGCCCAATGACACTGATTGTAAAAAATATAATCCTTTACAACTTTTGTCCAACAAATGTTTTTATGTGTCTCAGGCACGGAAACTCGTTTTTCCGTTACAGCTGAGAGCAAAGGAATGTTGTGTATTCCGTTACAGAGAAATACAATGTAAAAATTAAACTGCGTATGCGCATATAGTTGAGAGAGTTCGTATTTGTCCTTAATTTATTATTTATTTATTTAAACGATTTTTGTGGACCCAAAGGTGTCAGAAATAATTATAGACATGGATTATGTGAAGATGTACAAAGCCTTTATTAAGTTTCAATATCATGAATTTATTATGTCAATGGCGAACGCGGCGCATTAACTACATTAAGAGATATCGAAATGGTTATGATCTACGAGTATAGATGGCTCGGCTATCGCAGAACTACGTCCAAGTTTTTATTTAGATGGCACAGCCGTCGCAGACAATATTTTTAAGTTTCACAAGATATACAGGACTGATGCCACTCTATGGCTGACCCAACTCTGAATACATAAAGAAATTATGGAAACAATTTAAATTCTCAATATGTAGATGGCACAAGTGTTGCAAATAGTATTCTTAAGTTTTACAAGATATACAAGGTCGATGCCACTTTATGGCTGACTCACTTTGAATAATTGCAGAAATTACTAAAACAATTTAAATTCTCAATACGTAGATGGCGCAAGTGTCGCAAACAGTATTTTTTTTAGGTTATACCAGATATACAAGATCGATGCCACTTTATGGCTGACTTAACTCTGAATAATTAAAGAAATTATTAAAACAATTTAGATTCTCAATAAGTAGATGGCGCAAGTGTCGCAAACAGTATTTTTTTAAGTTTTACCAGATATACCAGATCGATGCCACTTTATGGCTTACTCAACTCTGAATAATTAAA
Source organism: Diplolepis rosae (assembly GCA_030998225.1). Lineage (NCBI taxonomy): Eukaryota > Metazoa > Arthropoda > Insecta > Hymenoptera > Diplolepididae > Diplolepis > Diplolepis rosae. The sequence goes on along the minus strand of JAPYXD010000581.1, from coordinate 3,409,512 downwards.
GAAATTATTAAAACAATTTAATTTTCAATGTGTAGATGGCGCTGTTGGAAAAGATTATGTGTTAAACAACGATGCACTTAGTTGAAAGACGCTCACACACTGGCGCCTGGGCAGCGTACCCAGTGTGGGAGTTACAAAGAAGAGAAAAAGAAAACTCTAGCACGTCATTTATTGGAGCCTGGGTGGCGTACCCAACAATGTACGTTCCCACTTGATCTCTTTCTGGAGCCTGGGCAGCGTACCCAGAAAGAGATGCAAGATAAGATAAATGTGATGTATCTGAGGAGCCTAGGTGGCGTACCCAAAGATACACTGCGTTTTTACTACTTTCTGGAGCCTGAGCAGCGTACCCAGAGAGTAGTATAATTTAAAGAAATTTTTAAAATGTAATGAGTGCTCTAGAGCCTAGGCAGCGTACCTAGAGTCACTCAGCAAAATAATCACCAACTATTCTCCTTCTTCGATGGCCCTTTGGCTGCTTCTTCTAGAAGGTAGAAGTTTCCAGACTGAGAGTCTGACCGAAGTCGAGAAAGTAGAACCCTGGCTAGAGGTACTGAGACCCCGGCTGGAGATGCCGCTGAGAATTGAGTGCGCTCGGTTATAGACACGTGGTTTCAGGTTTAAAGCGGGCAAACTTGCGCTGCGAGCCTAGCGGAGACTGTTGGTACCACTACCCCTGAGTTCCTACTGCGCCGCGTGTACTATACCTTTAGTAAGTCGTGGGCTCAATCAGCTGACGTGAATCGTGACCGTTTCATAGTCTTACAGCGGAACGCAATCTTCTTCTTATTCTTCTTCTTCTCACTTCTTCTTCGTACAGCGTTAGCACCTTACTGGCAAAGCCTTGTACATTTGAAAAAGTCCGTCTTTTAGCACTTATATCACAATGTACTACTTTTTGTATAATATCGTTTTTAAGGACTGTTATGACTATATTGAATTTCGATGCCATAATATGAACAAGTGTAATAAAACACACTTCTGTTTCCCATTCAACTTCTTCGTTCGATTCAAAACGCCTACCACACAAACATCTCTTGAGGTTTGGGAACAGATAATTGGGGGCCAGGTCTGGAGAATGCCGTGAATGCGGAAGCGATTCAATACCCAATTCAAGCTTTTTTGCCCGTGCAATTTTCGATGTGTGAGATGGTGCATTGTACTCATAAAAAAGGATTTTTTTCTTCTTCAAATGTGGCCGTTTCTTCATGATTTCATCAACCAATCGATTCAATGATGCAGCATAATATGATCCAGTAATCATTCTTCCTTTTTCAAGTTAGTTGATGAAGATTACTCCATGTGCATCCCAAAAAACACTAGCGAAATAAAGTTAACCAATGAAGAAGTACAGGGTGGGCCGTCTAACATTTGGAATTTGAATCGGCTATAAAAAAAAACTTATAGATATTTTTTCAAAATTATGGTCTTATTAGAAAAATTGAACATTTCCATTTAAGAATGAAACACAAAATCATTCAAATGATACGGCTGGCCTTACAGTACCCCATGCGATCAACCCAATTTTTCAGTACATTTTCGATTTTCGATTGTTTGGGCTTCAATCCCATGAATGGCAACTTCGATTTCGTGTTTCAAGGCCTCAGCCGTATGTGGATGGTTAGGGTAACACTTATCCTTAACGGCTCCTCATAAAAAATTGTCCAACGGGGTCAAATCACAGCTCTTAGGCGTCCAATTGACATCAGAATTTTGGCTGATTATTCGATTTTCGAAAACGGTGCGCAAAAAATTGATTGTTACGTTGGCTGTGTGGCAAGTCACCCCGCCCTGTTGAAACCAAATGTCGTCCATGTCATCCTCTTCAATTTTTGGAAACAAAAATCCGTTGAGCATGGTACGGTAACGCTCGCTATTGGCCGTAACGGCGGCTTCCTGCTTATTTTCGAAGCAAAATAGCCCAATGATGCCACCGTTCCAAAATCTGCACCAAACAGTCACTCGTTGTGGGTGCATCGGCTTTTCAATGATGACTTTTGCATTTTCTGAGCCCCAAATGCGACAACTTTGCTTATTGACCTTTTGCCCAAACAATCGAAAATGTACTGAAAAATTGGGTTGATCGAATGGGGCCAGCCTTGGCAGTCATTTGAATGATGTTGTGTTTCATTCTTAAGTGAAAGGGTTCAATCTTTCTAATAAAACAATATTTTTGAAAAAATATTCATAAGTTTTTTTTATAGCCGATTCAAATTCCAAATTTTAGATGGCCCACCCTGTAAAAATGCCTCATTCAATCGCTTTGTAAAAATGAATATGATTGCCTAATTTTAGACCAATAATTAAGAAATATAACGTCAGCTTTTCTATGCATTCATGATAGTACAATATTTGACGGTTCACATTAGAGAAAACTTGAATCAGTACACTGAGAGAAATCAATAAATGTCCGAACAACTATACGCATAGAGTTAGATCGTTTTTAGTTGTGTAAACTAAAATCACAATTGGATCAACTATATTTATAGTTGGCAAAACTGCCTTTCACCCAACTCTATTTTATAGTCATTTCAGGCCCAACTACACTTTGAGAGTTGGTTTCAAAATGAGTTATAGTTGCGAAAAAAGAACTTAAAAATTAAGGACAACTTCAATGACTGATACAGTCTCAAATTTGGGGACCTTCTTAGTTTCCCATGTAGGATCTCATAACGTAACCTACATTGGAACATATCTTGCCGCCTATAGAAATTTTAAACCGGAATTTTTATATAAAATAATATGGGAACCTACTTAGATTACTTGATAGTTTCCAATGAGACCTGTCGCAAAAGTTCCCATAGCAAAACATTTTTCGAAAAAATAATGTAGAACTTCTGCGCAGTAGTTTTCTTTCATACCTAAGGCTGGACAGTCGTTTTTTTTAAATTGGTTAATAGTAGAACATTTTACATCTATTAAAATATAGTAATTAAAAACTAAAAATTAAGTTATAGTTGAAAATTAATAGTATATTATGTGCCTAGGCGCATAATGAGGGTTATCACGTGACGAGCGATAATGCTCGCAGAAGATCGAAGCCGAGGCGCGATCAGTCCTGCGAGCATTTTAAGCGAGTCTCGTAATTACCCGAATTGTGTGCATAGGCACATATTCTATTTTATGTGACTTCGGTGCGTATACGAGTTTTTATGCGTACACTCGACTCTAATCTAGCATTCATGATGATTCTCGTCCATTGCACTTGATATTTCGCAACTAGTTCAGGCCATTTTGATTTTCTCGATCTTGTGTAGTAATAGCGTATTGTAATAGAGCATGCGCAGTTCAAATGTACAAGGCTTTGTCAGTACGGTGCTAACGCTGTACGAAGAAGAAGAAGAATAAAAAGAAGATTAGGCTCCGCTGTATGGTTATAGGCACATGCGCAGTTCAATTTTTACATTACATCCCTCTGTATCGTAAAACACAACATTACGCTACTCTCAACTGTAGCGTAAAAACGAGTTTACGCGCCGGAGGCACATAAATCTGTTTATTAACCGTTGAGAGCACTCATGTAAGATCCTTTTCGCATTTATAACATATTCTGCAATATACTCATGGTCATTCTGTATAAATATAAATATATACAGGGTGTCTAAAAAGTCCCGCGACGGTTAGATATTTCCTCCTCAGGTAAAATATTTTTCTAAAAAGTGACCATCATTTCGACCTTGAAGTTGACCTTCATGGCTTTTTCAAGGTCAACTTTGTTTTTTAAAAGGAAACCCCCCCTTTTTACATCAGCAATCGATACAGCGGAAAATTCTACGTTCAGATACGTACCCAAGTCATAGCTCAGTTGTAACGTTCAAGGCCAATTAGAGGTTATTTGAAATAAACAAAGTTTTCCAAGAGGTCAGTGCAATTTCTGAAGTATTTTTCAACGAGGAATTCGATGGTGACCTTCATTTTTACCTTGAAGTGGACCTTCATGCCTTTTTAAGGTCAACTTTGTTTTTTAAAAGGAAACCCCCACTTTTTACATCTGCAATCGATACAGCGGAAAATTCTACGTTCAGATACGTAACCAAGTCATACGTCAGTTGTAACGTTCAAGGTCAATTAGAGGTTATTTGAAATAAGCAAAGTTTTCCAAGAGGTCAGTGCAATTCCTGAAGTATTTTTCAACCGGGAATTTAATGGTGACCTTCATTTTGACCTTAAAGTTGACCATCATGGCTTTCTGAAGGTCAAATTTGTTTTTTTTTTAATGGAAACACCCTTTTTCGCATTTGCAATCGATAGAGCGGAAAATTCTACGCTCAGATACGTAACCAAGTCATAGGTCAATTGTAACGTTCAAGGTCAATTAGAGGTTATTTGAAATAAGCAAAGTTTTCCAAGAGGTCAGTGCAATTCCTGAAGTATTTTTCAACGAGGAATTCAATGGTGACTTTCATTTTGACCTCGAAGTTGAGCTTCATGGCTTTTTGAAGGTCAAATTTGTTTTTTTAAAGGGAAACCCCCTTTTTTCGCATCTGCAATCGATATAGCGGAAAATTCTACCAAATATTTTGAAAATTATCACCTGTAATCTCCCTTATTCTTAGTACAATTTGGTTTCTGAGAAGCTCTTCATATGCACTATTACCATCGATGAAGAAAGGGCCTATCAATGTATCATTCAAGATACTGGCTCAAACATTAATCTTTTGTGGATATTGTGTGTGACTCTCCAACATCCAATCAGGATTTGTGTCGGACCAATATCTACAATTTTTCCTGTTAACTTCACCTTTTAAAGTGAAAGTAGCTTTATCTGAAAATACTGTATTGTACAAGAAAAGAGGATCTCTATCAATTCTGTCCATCATAATTTCACAAAATTCAACCCGACGATCAGGATCGTCTTCATTGAGCTCTTGTACCACATGAACTTTGTAAGGATGGAAATTAATGCTTTTTAAATTATTTCGCACTATCTCAGGAGCAACGTGACGCTCATCACTAGCTCGACGTAAACTAAGGTGTGGGTTTTCAACAAATGCTTGGGCTATGTCCATCTGCATCTCCTCAGATCCTGCAGATTTTGGCCGACCAGTTCCCTGAAGGTCCTTGATAGATCCATGATTCATAAAGCGCCTTACAGTTCTTTCAATTGTTGATTTTGAGACAGGATTTAACCCTTCTCCATTACGAAAAGTGCGATTAAGAAGCAAACGAACTTTATCATAAGATCGAACTCGATCTCCCCAACCACAGATACCCTCTCTCGTTCCGAAAGTTTAGCTTGCGCCATAATAATCTTTTAGCGAAAGATAGTAAGTATGTACTCGTAATACGTAAATTTAGTTTCGATTCGTAATATTCGTATGGAGATAGAAAAACGGTATAGGACTTATGGTATCGCCTTAGGTATTGACTTAGATATCGAAAAACAGTATAGGACTTTTCCATATAACTCTTTGGGGAGGAACAGAACTCTCACCAAAACTCCTGGAACTTTTAATGAAAAATTTCCTATACATATGATTTTACAATATTCAAAACGCTGTAACCAAGATCAATACAGAGCTTACCAATGAATTTCTCGTTGAAATTTACTTCAGGAATTACACTCACCTCTTGGAAAACTTTGTTAATTTCAAATAACCTTTAACTGACCTGGAACGTTACAATTGACCTATGACTTGGGTACGTACTTGAACGTAGTATTTTTCGCTCTATCGATTGCAGATGCGAAAAAAGGGGATTTCCATTTTAAAAAAACAAATTTGACCTTCAGAAAGCTATGAAGGTCAACTTCAAGGTCAAAATGAAGGTCACCATTGAATTCCTCGTTGAAATTTACTTCAGGAATGACCTTCACTTTTTTGAAAAATATTTTACCTGAGGAGGAAATATCCAACCGTCCCGGGACAACAAAGAAAGGTTCTTTGAAGTACAAAGAAATTTTCTGAAAATTTTTGAATCAACAGTTAGTTAATTATTATTAATGTTTATAGTCGCTACCGGCTGAACACTTGACTTGAACACTTTTACAGTAACATGATTTGTAGCCGTGGTAGCCATATTCTGAATACCTGTTCTTGGTGACTAGTTAACATCGTTTAAATTGTCCTTAACTCTTAAACTCTGCTATGAGAACTTGAAACGTTTAGTTGTGATGGCTAGAATAACGTAGTCGCTATAAGAAGCAAACTTCACACTCGTTGAATCGGTTGTTTTTTTTCGAGTAAAGCATATTATTTTTCATCATACCTCAATCGAAAATTCAACTTTTGATGCCTGTGGAGCTAGTCGAAAATCGAGTTTTCTACCCTAGGCAAGAAAGTGACAGATCGAAAGTTGAATTTCGATTATCGGTATGATTGAAAAATTGTATGCATAACTCGTGAAATCGTTGCCTTTCGACCCTCGTCACGCAATATACTATTTCATAGCAACTCTTTTAAGAATTTGATTTGATGCAACTGTAGAGCGGATCAAAACTGCGGTTTTTAAATTTGATTTTACATAACTTCAAAGTTGATACTTACATATGTGACGTGCTCTGAAAAAAAGATCCTAAGCGTTCCAGCGGTAATTTATATACTAACTCGAAGCCAACATCCATGTGTTCAACCGCTTTCGGGAAGAGAAATAAACTGACTACACTCGCAATCGATTTTTGGACGCTTAGGGTCTTTTTCTCGGAGCGTGTTAGCGACAATTTTAACTACATATATCACGTCACTATGCCCAGGATTTTTGCTCTGTGTAGTACGAGATGATAGCGTAGACCGGAATGAACAAAAATTTCGCTGTTATAACATAAACTCAAATATCACCGAAAACGGTCTTTTTGGCACTTTGAGGTTAGGATAGCTCGAAATCCTGACGGGCTAAAGCAATTCTGTGGCGTGATTTAGGTTTAGCGCTATAGCATCCACAACAAATAATATGTTTCATTCATGTAGCAAAAAATAAGTCCAATTTTCTCGTACTGTGTAATATTGCCGCTTCCCCACATTCTCGCTCGAACGCAACCCCCACTATGGGTTCACTTTGGGTTTCATATTCGTCTCTTTTGATAGTGCCACGTGCTGGCTCAATATAATAGCGTATAATTATCTGCTTTAAATTCAATTTACTGTCATTTTCTTTAATGATGTTATTTTTTCACAAAATTTATAATATATTAACAATATTATTTTTCAATAAGTCTACAGAAATGGCACCACAAATTACATTTTCATATTTTTACCATGAAGTACAATCTTTCAGATGAAAGCTGTCAAAATTTCATCCAATTTTATTGTTTGCTTTTAAAGTTACGGACAATAGAAGCGAACAAGTTTTGACTTGGAACGCCCCGGACGACCATCAACATCAAGTGACGAGCAACACGTCAATAAAATCAAAGAATTAGTGCACAAAAATCGTCGATTGACAATTAGAGACCTTGCTGACACTATTGGTATTTCAAGAGGATCACTCAACACCCTTTCAAAAGATATTTTGGGCAGACAACTCGTGGTTTTTGCATCACGATAATGCGCTGTCTCACACTGCACTTGTTCTTCGTGACCATTCTGCCAAAAACTCAACGCATATCGTTTCACAACCACCATATTCACCTGATTTGGCTCCTTGTGACTTCTGGCTATTCCCCAAACTCAAAATACCACTCCGAGAATACCGTTTTGACACGATTGAAGAGATATAAGCCGAATCGAAGAAGGTTTTGAAAGCAATTCCGGAAATCAAATTTAACATGTGTTTCGACGATTGGAAAAAACGTTGACATAAGTGCATTACATCGAGAGGGACTTAATTTGAAGGGAATGAAATTAATTTGGATGAATAAATAAAGATTTCTCATTTTATAACAAAATTCGCCTTAGTTTTTGCCCACACTAGTACAGTGCAGTTCACCTTTTCCTAAAACCCGAGAGTCACAAATTCGTTGTGGTGCGTTTCTAAATCTTACAAAAAATCTCGAGTTCAGTGCTGAAGGATAACAGTTGTTCCGTCTCTCTCTATCTTGTGGGAATCATCGCTCCGTCTTTTTCTCTCATGTGGGGATCATCACTCCGTCCCACTTTACCTTTGAAGGGATCACCAGCAAGCACTCAACACAAAAAATCCACTGAAGTTACCGAGTTTCTCTCTCCCTTGCTCTGTTATTCTCTTTTATTTTACCATTTGCCTCTGCTATATTTATAAATTGTATTGTTCAATACAATTGCATTGATTTTGTTGTTCAGATTAACTTTTATTTTTTAAGAATACAATTGGTTTGAATTTTGTTGTTAAATTAACTTCTGTCATTTGAATAAATACAATTCGTTTAACTTCACCAATCATCGTATCCTTCATTGCCTTATCCTAATCCCTAAGCAAGGATCATCAGATCTTAACTTAAAACGAGGAATTGAATTGACGAATTGAAAAGCATAAAAAATTTAATTTAGTTTGCTAGTCAACATTTTTTGCACTATTATCTCAATTTTAAGATAAATATTTCCAAATTAAATTCTTTTTGATGTTATATATGTGGCGTGGAATGAAGAAAGGTCCTCAGCGACTCTCTATATTAATCGATCAAAATAAAAAAATCGAGCTTTTGGTCGCTAAGCACCTTTCTTCATTCCACGCCACATATACTTTTAGAAGAAAAGAATTTGAATCCGAATGTTTCAGAAAAATTATTTTCTAATTCAAATTTTCAATTTTTATTATTCTTTTCACTGAACAGTAGTGTCTCCTGGCTGAATCATTACCAGATAAAATCTGATTATTATTATTCTCAGTCGGTAAATCATACATAGGTGTATGATTTTATTTTATCCCGCGTTAATAAAGTCGAATTAATGTCTTAACTCTTTTTAATTAAGATTAAGAATACAATTTTCTATTCGAGCAAATTAAAAGTCGCTATACTTTCGTTCTCGATTGATTTTCAGATTAATGTTTGAACACAAAATACTGTGAAAATATTGTTCTAAGAGGACTTTACTTGACCTGCACAGGTCTATACGCCACTCTAATTGGAAGATTTAGCAATTCAAAGTACTTAAGAAATGCATTTATATAATAGACAGGTAGATGTCAATACCAAGTTTCAAGGACTGATGTTTTTTCTATTCTCTAGAATAACATAATTTAAAGTGTCTTTAATAAGAAATAATTCATACTTGTGATTATTCCAACTCGGTAAATATAAAATTGCAATAAGAGAACAGCTTTTTTGAATTAAAGACAATCTTCCAAAATTTTATTTTTGATTTTAAAAAATTTTCTTATAAGACTGAATGTGAACGAATCTTGGAATTAAAATTGAAAAAATGTTCTTTGAATTAAGAAACTTTTTTTAAGTCGAAGAAATTTTTGCTTTATATACAAGTATTTCTGAAATTAATGTTTCTTTGAATTGGACGGATTATCCTTTGAGTGTAAGGCATTAAATTCATAACATTTATATTATTAAAATTCCGAAATTCAAATGATTCTTTCTTGACCAAGCACTTTCAATATCTTAGCATTGAATGTTCAAGCATGATCTTTGAAGTGATTCAATTAAAAATTTCAACTCAAACAACCAAATTTCTGGTATTTTGAATTTTTCAACTTAAACTTAGATGTATAAGTTAATATTAGTATCGATTATTAATTGTATCAATTGCTCAAATTGATTATGAGATAATTTGAAAAATTGTGGCACTCAGAAAATAATTTCTTTGAATTAAACAACGTTATTTTTCAATTATAGAAATATTATTTAATATGTACAAATTTTTTCTTTTTAATTAAAGAAAATTCCATTGAATGAATACAAATTTTATGATTCCAAGAAATTTCTATACATCAAAGAAGTTTAAGAATAATATACATCTACATTTATTTAATACCTGTCTGGATAGTTTTCCCCTCAAATATTTCAATGGAAATTACAGGATGAGAATCTATTATTTTCACGCAGATTAAAAAAATATCAGTTGCATTGAAAGCAAGTTTGATCTTTCAAGCTTCGCACATAATGAGCAATGCAGGACATGAATTATGCATATACGTCAATCGCAAACTATTTCCATGCAAAATGAATACGTCAGTTACTGGACCTGACATAAGTTATTTCCAAAAAGGGATCGATAATTTAATATTCACGATATTATGTTTAAAGAAGTTATATAACTTGAATATTCATACTTGCTGACCTTAAATTGTTTTACAGCTCGAAACAAAATTGAAGTCCCGAAAAAACGCATACCGGTCAGAAATTAAAAACTTCAAGTATTAAAGTACATTAAATATACGGAGAAAAATGGAATTCATAAGGATATGAACTACAGTCAAGACTCGTTTATTGCAAGACTCGTCTATTCTCGTGCAGAAATTTTGGTGGGGCGCCGATCGGGTCCCTTCTAATTTTGTATTTCTACAAATAGTAAAATTTAAAAGGTTTTGGTTTATTAACAATGAACAGTTGTTTCAAAAAATTTTTTTTCATAAATTCAGATTAGTGATGCAACAGTATACTCAAAAGTATACAAACAGTATAATCTTCAAGCCCATCTTCGCAGTCTGTAGAACTATTCGATTCTTCTGAATCTAAAAATAAATTACATTACTAAGCATTTTCTTTCTAAAAAATTCACTTTGGAAAATTGAATATACGATATAAAAAATAATGAAACACAATAACGTTCTGCACTTAAAATTATAATTTTCTTTTCTTTTCAAATTACCGTTAATAAAAAAATATGCCACGTAATAATCTAGTTCATTACAATGTTAGGATTTATGTAATGAATCTAGTGAATTAACTTACCTTGATCTATAATGCGGATATAAAAAATTTCACCAACGATTCTGTGCTTCCGAACTCGCCATGTACTTTTTGCTTTTGGAATTTTAATTTCAATATAGTCACTACAATATCACGACCACAACACAAAATTTGAAAATAATCTTGTCTATCATAATACGATGTGGTTCCGACCCGAGCCAAACCATGTGCCCCCCTGCGGCCACATGTGGAAAATCCGATCGGGCCCGGATCGGAACTTGGGAATAAGTTGGGCTATTTCTGCACGGGTTGCAAGACTCAGAAGATTCCAACTCTCATAAGACTCCGTGTAACATGAAATTTTAGTGGCGCCCTCCCGATGAACTAGCTACTCCACCTTACTCCACCGTCCCACCACCGCACTGCACCTGCACCTTATCCGAGTGGTGGGAGCAAAATACCGAAAGGAATACGTTGAAAAGAGAGGGGCATGCGGGAGAGGTAGAGAGAAGAGGGTAGAAGAAACTCTAGTATGATTTCGCCGGAGTTGGAACCCCCTGGCAAGACTTGTTTACTGCAAAGCGCGAGACTCGTCTATTGCAAGGCCCAAGCGTTCCCCTAACTCCCACCTTTGCCGTATATGCAAGACTAGTTGGGGCGACAACCAATCCACTGATTGCTCTGAAAACTAACCTTAGCGATAGTTGCGGTGGTGGGAGCCCCTCTTGTCTTGCAATAAACGAGTCTTGACTGTATTACTAAACAACAAGTGATTACGAAAAAAAAAGAGAGTATCAGATAGTATAGGACTCATTCCCAAATTGCGTATCACTCTCTTCTCTCACCTACTAATCATTCATACTTTTCAGTACACGGAGAAAAATAGTTGGAGTAATTTTATTCGACTCTGTCGGTTAAACTTGGGACATAAGTACATTTTAACATCTTTAAATCCTATTCGAGTAAAATGAATTTGATAAATACCTAATGAACCCAAAGTGAATAATAATAAGCGCTACATAGGGAATGGTGAGAAGTTGAGTAAAACGTGGTCGACGACATAACAAGGCATCAATATGCGTCAGTGGGTTAACATGAAATGTATATCGCCGATGCTCGAGGAGCTTCAAACGATAGTTGAGTAAAATGAGCATCGGGCGTAATACTTCAACCGGCAGTAGTATGGTTTTCTTAAATAAAAAAAATTCTTACCTCGAGCCTGCCATTAGTCATCTGATAGATACATACATAAACATCAATCAAATACATACACACCATTCAGTCGCAACCAATCATATGTTACATCACAAATACACTGAACATACAACCTCACATATATAAACCTCATAACTACACTTATACAAGGTGTCTCGGTACTCAAGGTACATATTTATATTTTTGAATTCCAAAAAAAGAAAATGTAGTAAAAAATTCTAATACAAAAAATTTGTGAAGTGTATGATTACCGAGTAATTAGCAATTAAAGATTAACCAATCAATAAAATGTGTTGGATAGACGACAGTTCATGTGCCATCACTGAGAGAGTGTGAGAATGCAAGTTCAGATCGTATAATTTGCCCTCGGTTTACTTTTTAAGAGGGTTTAACTCTTTGGTGCAACTTCACACTTAAACGTGATTCGAAAATTAACAAGTATCTTTTTCGTAGCAACCAAATTAGAAATCATTGCTCGATGAGTTAATTACTTTACTTAAAATGTAAGCGTTGTTTGAGTTCTGTACAATCCTTCTGAATTCTTAGCATTCCGCAGAATTCTCTCGAGTTCTGTAGAAATCCCTTTAACATTTTTGAATTACCTTAAACACTTTCGGATACATTTAATTACTTGGAATTTCAAGACTTTTAAATACTGTAAATTCCTCCGAATTCTGATACAATCATTGCAGTTTTCCTAATTCATTCACAATTAGTGTAGATAGCAGTACTTCCAGATCGTGGATGGAATTTACCCCCTCCATTATGAAATTTAATTGAAAAAAGCAATTTTTCAAGTATGATTTGGGTAAACTTTCAAATATAATTAAAGAATACCTTGAAAAAGTAATATACTTCAAAAATTTCCCGAAATTATATTTGAAAAATTGTTTTTTTTGCAATAAACTGGTAGAGTGGAGGGGGTAAATTCCATCCACGATCTGGGAGCACTGGTAGATAGTCGACTGCTAAGCTAGCAATGAATGAACATGCATTTGTTAATTAAATCGCGCAGAATTCTCACGGATTTTGTGGAATTTCCATCAAGTTAATTGAAATCTAAAAATCTTCAAATTGTAAATAATTATGTGTGAAGTTGCACCAAAGAGTTAAAACCTTTTACAAAAATAAACTGAGGGCAAATTATACAATCTGAACCTGCAATCTCACACTCTCTCAGCGATGGCACATGAACTGTCGTCTATCCAACGCATTTTCTTGATTGGTTAATCTTTAAATGCTAATTACTCGGTAATTATACACTTCACAAATTTTTTGTATTAGAATTTTTTACTCCATTTTTTTTGGAATTCAAAAATATAAATATGTACCTTGAGTACCGAGACACCTTGTATATAAGACGATACGCTCTCATCGAATCACGTACACGCTCGGTTGTAACACTGAGACATACAATTTGGAACTTTTTTATAAAGGGTTTTCCAATAGGGACATAACAATTTCGTATCCTTATATGAACGCACCCTCAAACTTTTTTAATGAACTGTCAATGTCAAAAAGTTAGTTAAAGTCAACATTTTCATCATGGTAAAGTTCACGAACCAGCAACGTTTGGGAATTATTAAAAATTACTACCGAAATTCTGAGTCGGTGGGCGCAACTTTAAGAGCGCTTACTCCAATTTTCGGCCATAATAATCGTCCCACCCGACAGGCTGTGCGTGCTATAGTGGATAAATTCGAGACCAAATTTACACTATTGGACGTTCCGGTGTCAAAAAGACGTCGTATAGCTCGAAGCGAAGAAATAATCGCAACCGTAAGTGCATCGATTCAAAATGAGCCAAATCAGTCGATTCCACGTCGTTCTCAAGAATTGGACATCGCTCAAACGACACTGTGGCGTATTATGCGAAAAGATCTTGGCCTGCATGCTTTCAAGATTAAATTGACTCAAGAACTAAAGCCACTTGATCATTTGAAACGCAGAAACTTCTCCAATTAGGCCCTGGCAAAGCTTGAAGAAAATGAAGAATTTCATCGAAAAATCATCTTCAGCGATGAAGTTCATTTCTGGCTCAATGGCTTTGTTAATAAGCAAAATATGCGTTATTGGTCAGCAACAAACCCAACTGTGCTTCTTGAGACACCGTTGCATCCGCAAAAAGTGACTGTTTGGTGCGGTTTTCATGCCGGAGGTGTGATTGGGCCGTATTTTTTCGTGGATGAAAACGACCGTCATGTTACCGTCAATGGAGAGCGCTATCGTGCTATGTTGGAAGATTATTTGTGGCCAGAATTGGATGAACTTGACATCAACGATATGTGGTTTCAACAAGACGGTGCCACTAGCCACACAGCACGCGTCACAATCGATTTATTGAAAGGCAAATTCGGTGAACGCGTTATCTCAAGAAATGGTCCGGTCGAATGGCCGCCTCGTTCATGCGATCTAACGCCATTGGATTTCTTTTTATGGGGCCATATCGAGTCACTGGTCTATGCCAATAAGCCAGCAACTTTAGACGACCTCAAAGACAACATCCAACACGAAATTGCCAACGTTCCGGTCGAAATGTGTGCCAGAGTGGTGGAAAATTGGGTCCAAAGAATCGACCGCTGTAAACGGCTCGTGGTGGTCATATGACCGATATCGAATTTCATTCATAAAATGTAATGTTTGCACTACACCCACAATAAATTTAAACTCAATATCTCAAATATTTCTGTGTTTTATTCATAGATAAAATTGTTATGTCTCTATTTGAAAACCCTTTATAATGACTGCAAGAGTTATCAGTATCGTGACTAAAGTTTTTGAGTCTCAGTCAAGTAAAAATGAATCAACTTTTTTTATAAATGCTTTATAAAATATAAAAATAATTCAATATAATTAATTAATTATTATAATTATAATAAATAATTATTAATATAAACAATGTATTATAATATTATTAATAATTAATATATAGTATAAATTTCTATTATAACTACGTATGGAGTTTACTGCAACTAAATTTTGAAATGTATATTCAAAAATTGCATTATTATCAAAACTTATTTTGTGTTATAACATTTATAAAAATATTTTTTTATTTTCTGTGTTGTATGTTTCCAAAAGATGAATTTAACAATTGTGAATTCCAAATTATTATTATGACTAATAAATCCATGTGAATTTTAAATCCTGTGTAGATTTTTTATATTCTATGTAATACAGTTATCAAGACTTTTTCTGTTTAAATTTTCATAAAATGAAATTTAATTTAAAAAACTTAAGTGAGAAATAGAGAAGTAATTATAAATGAATTAAGAAAAAATAAAACTATGAATCAAAAATTTATTAAACTTAAATAATCTATATAACTAGATTATGTAAAAGTTTCGAATAATTCATGAATTTTCATTCATCAAAATTCATTGAATTATACTTTTGTTTGAACGTTGAGGGAAATTTGTATTTGTAGTGATACGGGTTCGAATTCAATTTTGAGTTTTAAATTTTGAAACATACCTATTAGCTTATACGTAAAACGTAGATGAGCTAATGTTTTTATATAATATTAAATATAAACTGTAAGAAATATTTTGAAATTTAAAAAATTCTTAAGTTACAAAGGTAATAGGAAATTGTATGAAATTTACAATATTTTTGAATGGACGTAATTTAAAATTGCGAATAAACGATTGAAATTACCGAAATTTTTTTTAATTATCTGAATTTTCTGTCACACGTAATTGTATGAAGCTTCAGTTCTCGTGAAGGTAAAATTATTTTGTTGCAAGTTTCTAAATTTTCAGATACAAGTATCGGAATATCCGGTAAATTAATTTTAAGGTAGTTGTCATGCCAAAAATCAAGTCTTTGGAATAAAAGTTTTCCTATGATTTTAAGACTTGAAGTAATATTATGAGTCTCGCCTTATGAAGAAAAAACATTATTTTTTATGGAAAAATTTTTAAACTTACGGAAAATAATACTTTTAATTATGCTTTTTGTCATAGACTTTTTCCTGTCGCTTGTTACTAATTTGTTAAAAATGATTAACTTTTCATAAATCATGGCATAAATCAATAATATTCACTACAACTCTTCTGTTTCCAAATTTGAAAATAAATTTAAAAATTCATATATAGTTACTTTTAAACAAATTCTTTCAGCGATTTCAGCCACTGAAAGCTTTATTTTCAAGATTGAAAACAGTAGAGTTGTAAAGAATATTTTCCCCGAAAAAAATAAGACATGATTTATGAATACACAATGATTTTTAAACAATTGGTAAAAAGCGATAGTATAGAAAAATTCCATTACAAAAAATATTATTGAAAGTATTATTTTTGGTAAGTTTTAAATATTTCTTGTAAAAATAAAATTTTTTTCACAAGATACAACTTATAATATCATTTCAAGTCTGAAAATCATAGAGAAACATTTTGTCATAGATATTTTTGGTACGACAACTACCTTGATTCAGTAATTTTAAATTTTGTTTTTTAAGTTTTTTAACTTAGTTTGAAGTTTTTTAAATTCAACATTATTTTACGGAATTGTGACTGTACCGAAAAAAAAATCTTCAATCGAGAAACTAGTGGACGAATGACTGCTAATCACAAAAATATTTAAAACGTTAATAATAACCATTGTTATAAACAATTCTTGTGACAAAATATTTAATTTGAGGTTTTATTAAATTTAAATTTCCTTTGATCGCCAGAATGGGTACAGATATTCCTAAAAATAATATATCATTGATAATATTTGGTAAAATATCATAAATTTTCTTTATAACAATTAAGCATAAAATATTGTTACATAAAAAATTTCACTTTTTCCTACTTTGAATAAAAAAATTATTAACAAACAAATAGAGCCGACAAAAGTTCTGACCACGAAGTTCTTCAGAATTTAATGCATTTTAATGTTATAAAAAAATTAAAAGTCGGACCAAAATTGAAGGCTCTGTACATTTTTGAACAAAAAAGTGCATTTCCTCCCAGTGTGTTTGGTATTAAACTGTAGTTCGTGTTGGAGAAAATTCCTGTAGAAATTCCCATCATTGTATTCAATTTTCATAAAAATTTAATAATATTCCAAGAGAAATTTTTCCTCATAAACGTTAAAAAGACCAAGAAGTGAAAAGTCGCTGGATTTTTTTCCCAGAGATACAAAATTTATGAGCAATTAATCATAATAGGTATAGGTTGCTTCACTGACTATAAAGTATCGTAATAATGCGTGTAACAGTATTCTCACAGTTTTTCATATTTCCAAAGCTTCCTGTTTAAAGTTTGATTGATGATCTTACATTGTTAATGAAATTTCGGGTGCACGGTACTCGAAGCTCTGAATTTTGAGTCAGCGAAGCTTACTTTTGGTAGGAAAACCATTAATGTAGGACTATTATAAATTATCTCCTGCATAGTTTATTACGCTTTCAGATACGCCTCTCAGTATGTAGCTAGTTATTAATTAATATTTGGGATATGATTATTAATGAGACGTCAGTCAGGTGAGTTCCTTTCTTCTTTTTCTTTATTCACGGCTCTCCCTCTTCTTTTAAGCGTCAGCTTTTTCACTCAGCCTTGACGCTTTGACACCCGGACGTCAGACTCGCAATCCGTTCTCTATCGTGCCAGCAACATCGTTCCTCAAACAGCGTTTATTTATCGTTTTATATTATCTGTCAATTTGGATTCAACAGCCCTCAATCGATATTCAAGTAAATTAGACTCGAAATTCCAATCTGCAAGTAATTTTGAAAATTGGTGATGGATAGAGTGGAGAGTGACGATGAGAAATCGAGGGGAAAGTGTTTATAAATGGTGATGAATGTGAAAATCAGAGAAGATAGACCAATTATGGAGAATAGGACTTTAATAGATGATTCGAGAGATGAAGAACTTGCAAAATGGGAAATTGGCATCCTGGCCTGCACTTTGCTAATCATCTTTGTTGGAAATTCAATTGTTTTGATTTCCATCTATCTCAAGAAGCATCATGGTCATCGGAAAAAATTAACCAGAATGCATTTCTTTATTATGCATTTGAGTGTGGCTGATTTGCTAACTGGTCTTCTCAATGTGTTACCACAAATGGTTTGGAAAATTACCTTCAGGTATTTGGACATTTTTAATTGGAACTCGATATCAAAACTGCATTCAAACACTTCTAATCTCATTAAAATGAGATACGTTTATATATATATATATATATTGTATTTAGATGATATCAGTTGATTTTTCGATGTTGCGTGTTGTTGCTTTTATTTTTAATGTTAAGCAGAATAAAGTTTATCGAGCATAACTTCAAGTTAATTATGACATTGGAAGAATTTGAAGATGATAAATAGTTGACATGTTTTGATCTTTTGAGGAAGTAGTTTGCATACTTTACCATTTGAACTTAACATTTAGATTGAAAATAGATTCATGGAAATGAAGAATTTTTACCTTTTGTCATTTCATCAGTTATTTTAATACGTTGTACACTTTAAAGTATTTTCAATATTCGGATTAAATAAAATTTTTGATGCAGTCATAGCAAAAGCATGAATGCTCACTCACATTTTTATTTAATTAATCATTTTTAATTTCCTTATTCATTTTTCAAATCTTATAATCAAAGAAAAAATGTTAGTCAATGAAGTTTATTAGTTTGTTAAATCAAGAGAAATTTGATAACTATTATTCGATAATAATAAACAGTATTGACTGTTTCATTTGTGAAAATGGAAATTAAAAATCATTCATTTATGTGAGCAAACAACTTGAAAAAATTCTATACATTTGTAAATTATTTAATATTTTATAACGCAGTCTAAGTTTCTGAAACCATACCCTAAAGATATCACTATTACCAACCTATATGATATTCAGATAGGAATATCCTACGAATATTTCATGGACATCGCGGTATGTTTATGGAATTATTATGGTACATAAAAATGTCCCACGTAGAATATTTAAATGTCTCAAAATATCCCAGGATATTTCAAGGAAACCTTAGGGATATCTAAATTTTTGGATTATAGGAATATCCTCAGGATACCATAAAAGCATTTTTCAGATTTCCTTAAAGAATCCGTAGCATATGCAGAAAACATTCTTAAAATATCTAAAATATTCTTTACATATCCCGAAGATATCCTGACGACATCTTGGATATATTGTTGGGATATCATGAGGATATTGTGTAGATAAGCTTTGGATTTTATGACGCTATTTTTGGGATATCTTACAAATATTCTGAATATATCTGTTTTATATCATGAAGAGATTTTTAGAATATCCGTATAATACATAGAATATCTTAAAAATATTTCTGGTATATGCTCAAGGTATTCCTAAGATATCCTAAATATATCAACTGAATATTCCAAAGATACTCTAAATACATCCTCTGGATATCAAGAAAGTATTTTTAAAATATACTGACAATATCCACATCATTTAATTAACAATGATTCATGAGAAAATGATTTTTACATATTATTTATATTTTTAAGGCGTATACCTTACTCTGGACACCCAAAAAATATCTATAGAATATGCTGAAGGTTTTTTTTAATATATCTCGAATATATCATTGGAATATCATGAAGATAGCCTTTGGATTTTTAAAGCTTTCTTGGGATATCTTACAAATATTCTGATATATGCTCAAAGTATTCCTAAGATATCCTGAATATATCTCATAGATATCCAAAATATATATTTATATTTTTAAGGCGTATACCTTACACTAAATTTTCAAAAACTACCTCCACAATATGCTAAAGATATTTTTAATGTATCTCAAACATATCATTAGAATGTCATGAAGATAGCCTTTGGGTATCATGCCGATATTCTTGGAATATTCTAAAATTATTCTTGATATACACCAGAAACATCCACAGCAGATATTTTAATAATGTTTCATACAAACATTATTTTGATATGTTATTTATATTTTCAAGGCGTATACTGGAAATTCAAAAAATACCTCCAGAATATGCTAAAGGTATGTTTAATGTATCTGGAATATATCATTATGATATCATGAAGATAGCCGTTGGGTATCATGCCGATATTCTTGAAATATTCTAAAATTCTTGGTATACCCCAAAAGCATCCACAGCATATATTTTAACAATTTTTCATAAAAAATTTTTTTTGATATGTTATTCATATTTTGAAGGCGTATACCTTACTCTGGATATTTAAAAAATATCTCTAGAATATGCTAAAGGTATTTTTAATGTATCTCGAATATATCATCATCATATCATGAAGATAACCTCTGCGTATCATGTCGATATTCTTGGAATATTCAAATAATATTCATGGTATACCCCAAAAATATCCATAGCATGTATTTTAATAATGTTTCATACAAAAATTATTTTGATATGTTATTTATATTTTCAAGGCGTATACTGGATATTCAAAAAATACCTCCAGAATATACTAAAGGTATTTTTAATGTATCTGGAATATATCATTATGATATCATGAAGATAGCCGTTGGGTATCATGCCGATATTCTTGAAATATTCTAAAATTCTTGGTATACCCCAAAAGCATCCACAGCATATATTTTAACAATTTTTCATAAAAAATTTTTTTTGATATGTTATTCATATTTTGAAGGCGTATACCTTACTCTGGATATTTAAAAAATATCTCTAGAATATGCTAAAGGTATTTTTAATGTATCTCGAATATATCATCATCATATCATGAAGATAACCTCTGCGTATCATGTCGATATTCTTGGAATATTCTAAAAATATTCATGGTATACCACAAAAATATCCATAGCATATATTTTAATAATGTTTCATTAGAAAATTATTTTGATATGTTATTTATATTTTCAAGGCTCATACTGGATACCCAAAAAATATCTCTAGAATATGTTAAAAGTATTTTTAATGTATCTGGAATATATCATTGGGATATTATGAAGATAGCCTTTGAGTAACATGCCGATATTCTTGGAATATTCTAAAAATATTCTTGGCATAACCTGAAAATATCCACAGCATATATTTTAACAACGTCTCTTAAAAAAAAAATTTTTCTATATTTTTTAGATTTTTGAGGTGTGTGCCTTACTTTGAATATATGCCGAGAATTTATCCAATCATGACTTAGAGATATCTTTTCCATCATTCCTAAGATTTCCAACGGATATCCTCTGGATATCCATAAAATATCGGTAAGATATTTCGAGGAAAATCATGTCAATATTCTCTGAATATCAATAGGGTATTCTGCATAAATCTTAAGGATACCATAGTATTTTGTCATTATACGGAAAGCAAAATATATAATTGACTTAAAAACATATTTGGTTGATCCAACCAAGTATTTTACTTACTATTGATTAATTTCAAGTATTTATTAAATTCAACCAAAAAATTTGTTTGAGTCAAAAAATACTTTGTAAATTCAACAAAACGATTTTGTTCAATACATACATTTTTTCTGATTGTAGATTAGAAAATCTAGAAATAAAAAATGTATAGATTTCATCGATTGTTTCTTAAACATGTGTTGGAAACAGAATGGTCTGATTTTTATCTGAAGTATAGACTTTGGGAAACGTAATACATCAAGTTTGCCAGATTTCAGGGGGGACCCTTTCTCTGCAAATTGATTAAGTTTGGACAACCCATTGGCCCTTATTTAAGCTCTTACATCCTAACGGCGACAGCGATGGACAGATATCATGCGATCTGTTTTCCCTTCAGTTACTGTCGTACTACATCAGGAAGATCAAGGATTATGGTCTACTGTTCCTGGATAATTGCTTTCATACTCTGCACTCCACAAGTAAGTCTCAAGTCCACTTTTTTCTACATTAAGTGAACCTTCAAAAAATGTCATAATCACATTCATAAACATTTTTACGATATACAATTTGTATGCACAGCTATTATTGGCTAGTATTAATAATTAACTGAATAACTTCCACTTAATTTTGCATTCATTGTAGACTACGTATTTAATTCAATTTTTTTAGATGTGTCATATATTTTACTGAATTATTACATTCTCATCACATATGAGAAGGTATTAGATTTGTGTAAAATTTATCATCGACATTTTTTCATAAATTTCCATGTCTCACTACCTCCTGAATCCGAAAATTTGGTTTTTTTAATCATGTCTGTCTGTTGTTGTTGCCGACGTCTGTGGACAAAAGTTTTGAAGGAATGATCAAATTGAAATGCGCGTTGGTACACTTTATTACGGCCAAGAATAAACAATAATATTAAAATAACAATATTATAAAATTCACTCAAGTTTTATAGTATTATGTAATAAAGAATAAACTTGAGTGGCTATGAAGAATAAAAAACCGAACGCGAAGCGCGACAACCACACTTTTTTTAACGAATGTCTACGTTTCATGATCTGAATCCGAAAAAAGGGTTTTGGTTATAGTCTGATTAAAAATATTTTTTCAGCATTAAATAACCTCAAATTTTGAAGAGCTCCGCGGTCAGAACTTTTGACTCCTCTATTTGATTATTAATCTTTTTTTTTACTGGAAGTATGGAAAAAGTGGAATTTTTTGCATAACAATTTTTTACGCTTTAATAACTGCTTAGGTGAACCGTATATTGTCTTGAATAAATGTTCGAGGACTCACAGAATACAAATAACTTGTTTATTATTCCATTTAATTGTTGTAAACAAAGGTTATGAACAAATTGGAAAATAGCCTTATTATCGGTTAAAATTTTTTTCATTTTGCTAAAAGTGCTTCGTATTAGTGTAGGAATGCCATTCAATCACAAAAATAATTAAAAAGGTAACAGTACCCATTGTTATAAATAACTCTTGTGAAAAAATATTGAAATTTGAGGTTTTTTCAAATTATAATTTCCTTCAATCGCCAGAACGACTTCAGGTATTCCTTAGAATAATAAATTTTTAATAATAATTGGTAAAATATATCAATTAAAATTTTTATAAACGAATTTAAAATTTTGGCCCTTTCGTGTAGAAAAAAATCTGCGACCTCGCGCTTCGCGCTCGGTCTTGTGCTCTTCGCATACATTTAAGTTTATTTCTTATAATTTAATACTGAAGCTCAAACCAATTTAATGATATTAAAGATGATGTAAATTAGTCATTTTCTCAAATTCACTAAGTTTCTTTTTCAGTTTAAGTGAAACAGGAAATTCAATTTACTTAAGGCTCTATCGGCCTTAAGGAACACATTCTCATCATGACACTCGCGCTTCGCGCTAGATTTTCTGTATGCATTTTTGTAACTTTTTAATAAATTACATGATTATTGATAAATTTATTTTCTTCCAAATATCTCAAAAAGAAAAAACAATCGTAGACTTTATTTAAGGAAACGATTTTGCAGAACAACGCTTATTTCGTATCTCACATATTTTGGTGAAAAAAATCGAATTTTTTCAATATTAAAAGTCAAAAAATTAAAATTTACAGCCTGTCGAGAAATTTCTCGATAAGAATGTGTAGACCTTATTTAGCCAAACAATTTATCATCTAAAAGTTTTTTTTGTATCTCACATATTTTGTCTAAAAAAAGGAATTTTTGAATTTTAATCGTATTTTTTGGAATTGAAACGAAAAATATATGTTTTATCAGAAACTATGTGAGACAAAACTTGTAGATCTTTTTGAAACGAACAACTTTGTATTCTTACGGTTTTTTCGTATTTCACATATTATTGTTAAAAAATTGAATTTTGGATTTTCAATAGATTATTTTTGAATTAAACAAAAAAATATGCATCTTATGAAAAACTGTTACAATTCAAATTTGTAGGTCTTTATGTAGAAAATAATATTGTATCATAACGTTTTTTCGTATCTCGTATAATTTAACTTGAAAATGGAATTTTGATATTGACTGTTTTCGAATTTGAATATGCTGTAACATTTCTAATTTTGATTTAATCAAAAAAATTTCGGCAGTTTCACGTAGTAAAAAATGTGGTTTTCAATTGAAATAGTTTAAAACATTTTCAGTACAACATAATTCTTTTCCTACGCGAAAGGGCCAAAATTTGTTTACAAAAATTTTAATTGATATATTTTACTAAATATTATTAGAGATTTATTATTATAAGGAATACCTGAAGTCGAACTGGCGATTGAAGGAAATTATAATTTGAAAAAACCTCAAATTTCAATATTTTTCTACAATAATTGTTTATAACAATGGTTATTGTTACCTTTTTAAGTATTTTTGTGACTAAATGTCATTCCTACATTAAGGGGCCTACCCACATTAGACACTAAAAAATGGCTATTGTCATGAATGTTTTTTGAGAGATTTATATTATAGATATTGATATGAAAATTGCGAGGCTAAGGAAATACACTCTTACAATATATAAATAAATTTTTTAAAATTTATTTTAGACACTTTTTATAGATGAAAATGGTGGTGAATCATAGGTCCTCAAAAAGTTAATAGGTGTGCGCTTTTGATGAAATCTCGGATATGGATTGTCTGAAACAAAAAAATCAAACGGCTTTAGATTCAGTATGTTAATGGCTATAGCGCACATCATACAATTTGTATTTTTCCAACAATAACAAAATGTCGGACATTTTTCGTAAATAGAAAAAAAAACTTTTTTTCTCCATTTTTTGCACAAAAAAACAGTTAAAATCAAAATTTGAAAAAGTCCTTGATATGCGCGATAGTTATAGTTGTAAAAAATATGTGGTAAAAATTTCATAAGGATCGGTTCATTAGTTTCGGAGATTTTATTAACAAGGCGTCGAAAAACGTTGTTTTGAGAAAAACCCGTTTAAACTTTTTTTCAATGAAAAATCGCGAAAAAAACTTACCTACGCTTAATTAGCGATGCCTGCACCATATGCTATGTCTTCTATTGCTTTATAATACTCATTTTCATCCTAAATAGCCTGTCTCCGTTAAGTTCTGACCTCTTTGAAATTGGTAATGTGGATAGACCCTTTAACCCACCAACGCTTGAACGGACGTTTTTTCCTGCAAACTTTCCGGTCATAAAAAAAATGATGTAGAAAGTTTATAAAAAATCCAGCCAAGGTTTTTCTGAAGTCAAATTTCATCTTCTTTGAGAATCTCGCCCTAATTTTTCGATTAAACATAAGCCTCCATTATTATTAAGATTTTTATTGAAGAAAAAGTGAAATTATCGAGATCGATCACTTTTAAAACCAACGAAACACATTGAAATCGAATTCCAAGAACCGCAGAAATCGTTTTTTTCGCGTCCATAGACATAAAACTCGAAGTTCACTTGCTGTTTTTTTGATTTTCGATAACTAGGTGTCATCATGAGATTTAGTTTTCAAAAAAATAAGTTCGGTTGCAGCTTGGATAAAAGTTGAACGGAGACATAGTTTGTTTGAACAAATTGTTTAAACAATATAATATTTCAATAATAACTTTAAATTCGTAATCAGTGATCCTAGAAACTCCCGAGTACACATTTTCAAGTCATACTATAAACATTTTACATCATTATGGTCAAATGTCAAAATCAGATAAATTATAACTCGCGTAAAGCTGTGTCAGAAAGCGCCATCTGCGCAATGTTAACAAACAGCAAGTGAACTTCGAGTTTTATGTCTATGGATGCGAGAAAAACGATTTCTGCAGTTCTTGGAATTCGATTTCCATGTGTTTCGTTGGTTTTGAAAGTGATCGATCTCGATAATTTCAGTTTTTTTCAATAAAATTGTTAATAACAATGAAGGCTAACGTTTTATCAAAAAATTAGGGCGAGATTCTCGAAGAAGATGAAATTTGACTCCAGAAAAACCTTGGCTGGATATTTTATAAGCTTTCTACATAATTTTTTTATGGCCGGAAAGTTTGCAGGAAAAAATGTCCGTTCAGGCGTTAATGGGTTAATACGAAGCACTTTTAGCAAAAAGAAACTTTTTTTACCGATAATCAAACTATTTGACAATTTGTTCATAAAATTTGTTTATAAAAATTAAATGGAATAAGAAACAAGTTATTTGTATTCTGTAAGTCATCAAACATACATTTGAGACAATATACAGTTTACCTAAGCAGTTATTAGAGCGTAAACAATTGTTATGTAAAAAATTTCAGTTTTTCCTACTTTGAGTAAAAAAATTATTAATACAAAAATAGAGGAGACAAAAGTTCTGGCTGCGAAGCTTTTCAGAATTTAATGCACTTTAATGTTAAAACAATAAATTAAAAATCGGACTAAAATTGAAGGCTCTGAATAAGATAAAGTCGCAATTATGCAAAAATGTAATCGAAAGTTTTGAAAAAAGGATACTTTGTGATTTGAAAAATTCAAGGGCTTTTGTATGTAAATACCTAAGTGAATATTAAGTTAAAACATAATATAATATTCTGGATCTATTCCAGGTTTACGTGTTTTCATATCAAATGATACCTCCTGGAGTTTGGGAATGCTGGGCCACTTTTAACATGCCTTATGGGTTGAAGGCTTATGTTACATGGTGAGTGGAATAATAATAAAGAAAATAAATCTAAAGAGGAAAATTCGTTTTCAAAAGTCATTAATATTGTCAAAAGTAAAGTACCGTCTATAAATTGCCTCTATTCCAATGCATTTCCTTCATTTGATTTGGTGCATGTTAGTTTTATTTAATGTATTTAATCCTTTAAAACCCAGCGGTAAACATACGATGTACTATAAATTCGCTCCAAACATTATAACTTTTAAACAATATGGATCAATATAGAAGACAAAAAATGTAATAACCAAACCGATTTTAATAAAAAATTTTACTCTAGGGTAAAATGTTAATATACTATTAGAAATTTCTGTATTAAACTTCCATTACATGTAATGGAAGTTTTTTTCAGTAACGTATATTAAATTTAAAATACTTTCATCTCAAAAAATACAAACTTTTATTTGAATTTTAATACACATGTGTATTATTTCTAATTTTCTAGTTAAATTATACGAAATACGAAAAACAAGTTATAAGTCATAAGATGTATATTTTTCTTTTCAATTTAAAAAAATACTATTGAAAATCCAAAATTCAGTTTTTTAACAAAAGTAAATTAAATTTCCTTTTTCATATGAAATCAATAGATTTAGTAATGTTGTGAAAAAGTAATTCACTTGGCAAAGTTTTAATCGATAATGATAGGTACAACATCTACTATTTCCAGATTTTTCCCTATTCTTCATTTTTCACCCTTGTTTCTCCGTCCATACCCATATAATCTTAAGAATCAGGAGAGAGTATTTTTTTACAGCATGATAATGCCTTTCATCAAGAAAAAACTTATTTATGAAGTCCAAAACAGTCACTTTTACTTGATATATGGTTTGTACAGGGTTTTCCAATTAGGGGTTTCATTTTGAATAGCCCGCCATTTTGGGAGCTGTCATAATACTTTATAATTTTAATTATATGATAATAATTATATAATTTATTTTTTGTGATTTAATACTGAAGCTCAAGTCAATTTTATAATATTGTATATGTGAATTACATTTTTACAAAATTACCAACTTTTTTGATTCTAAATGAAATAGGAAATTCAATTTACTTAAGGCACTATCAGCCTTAAGGAACACATTCTTATCATGACACTCGCGCTTCGCGCTCGATTCCATCTTACCTTTTTTACCGTATGTCACATATTTTCTTCAAATAATGGAATTTTTTTAAATTAATCGTATTTTTTTAAATTAAAATGAAAGATATACATTTTATCAGAAACTATGTTAGAAAAAATTTCACATATTATTGTTAAAAAATTGAATTTTGGATTTTCAATAGTATTTTTTAAATTAATTAGTTGAGTTTGAAATTTCTGCCACTGCCTACATTATCGGAGAGTCACTAGTGTCGAAAGCGTCTTTTTCTATCGAAAGATTTTCAAATTCTTTAGTATTTTTCTAAATTAAAAAGAAAAATATGCATCTTATGAAAAAATGTTGCTATTCAAAGTTGTAGATCTTTATGTAGTAAACAATTTTGTATTATAACTTTTTTTCGTATTTCATATAATTTAACTAAAAAATGGAATTTAGGTAATGACTTTTATCAAGTTTTAACGTACAGTAACTTGCCTAATTTTGGTTTAATCGAAAAATGATTTAAGGATAACTAATGGAAATTTATAAGCACTATCAGAAACCAGTATTGGAATTTTGGATTTTTACAAAAACACAAAACATGGTCTATTTTTCACAATTTTGGTCGGATGTGTCTGGTTAACGAACTCGTCCATACTTATTCGGTTCCGATAAAGTGTACCAAAGCTCAATTCAATCTGATAATTCTATCGAGAGTTATGCCGCACACGACCTACTACAGACAGACAGACACTTTCGTAAAAACCATTTTTTCGGACTCAGGGGGTCTCAAAACGTAAAGATTTGATGAAAATTTCGGATGTCATTTTTTACATAAAACTAATACATCCTCACATATGATGAGAATGCAAAAATTCAGTCATTCGTAAATTTTACCATTCTAATTATTAGAATTTGTGAGCTACATAGAGAGAGTATTTATTTATAACCATAATTACATTCTTATACACACATATACGCGTATAACGTATAAATATTAAACATACCAATATACGCTCAAATACTAATTTAACGCAACTCAACCTAACCGCGCAACGCACACATTCATAAACGCATCTGAACGCATCGTAGTGATATGACCATAGAGATATTATAGATAGAGGAGACAAGCCAGCCTGAAACCTGTCAGCTCAGGCGAGAGAGAGCAAATTGTGGGTTAGGCTGTCTCTCGCTAACGCCGAGGCTAACGCGGTACGCGTAGACAAAGACAGAATAACCTCCCATCGTCTCTCTCTTTCGCTCTCACCGAGTTTGCAGACTGACGTTGCCACTTACAGAGCAACCTATGGCTTGTCTCCTCTATCTATAATATCTCTATGGATATGACACTTGCAATGTAGCAACTTCATTATATACTGAACTATGGAAACGTGGAGACTAGATATAAGGAGACCAATCTCCATATATCCATTCCCGAAATGAAGTTCTGCCAAGTACATAGTTACAAAACTTCCCGATGAGGGCATCATGTGTGTTCCCTGGGTGCAAAATGCCGACGTCTAATACACGATGCTTATAAACCGTGGATGCCGCCATTTTACACTCAGGGAACACACGTGCCCTCATCGGGAAGTTTCCTAACTAAGTACTTGGCAGAACTTCATTTCGTGTTTTGTGAAGTACGGCCATAAGAGATTGGTCTCCTTATGTCTAGTCTCCATGTGTAGAAACTTTTACGATTTGTGAGAAGTAGCTCAGTAGTCTCTCTGCTAGCAAAAATTGTAAGTCAGAAAGTCGCCACGTTCAAATGTAAAAAAATGTATTACTAATTGGATACCGACAAATAATCATAACGAGCACATGGAGCGATTCTCGGGTAATATCGGAAACGTTCGGTGTATCTTCCAATTGGAATATTAGCAACATATTATTCCAATATATGGAATATTCGATGGCAAAATATTAAAGTCTTTCTCTCTTCATTGTTCATTACTATTGACAATGGTAATTTCTTTAAACTATTTTGCAATTTATATTATTCAAAAGACTAATTCTTGCATTGATGGTTTTACTTTTTATTTATATAGGTATCACTTATTTCTAGTTTCAATTTGCCATCAAAGATATTAATCTTTGTAACTCTCAATGGTAATTTATAAAGTCACACTATATTTACAATTGGTTCAGAAAAAGTATTTCCTCCTATTGCTAAAACTATATCCTCGCTTCCTATTAACTTTTGGTAAAAATATATATAGTAATACTAGATTTTAAAATAAAGAGTTCCTCCGTGTACTATTATATACACTGTTAAAAATTTCTATTGTAATTTTACAATAAATGTAATGGGAATTTATCAGAACGCAATGTAATTTTTCAATAGATGAAAGTGTATCTTTAAAGTACAGTGTTGTAAAATTACTGCAAATGTATTCCCTATTGAAAAACTTGACGTAAAAAATGACGTAAAAAACGCCGTCAAAAATGGCGCAAAAAACGACGCCAAAAATTGGGATAGTTTTTTACGTCATTTTTTACGTCAAGAATCTGTTGTCTTGACAAGTGATATTGAAAAAGTGTGCGTGCATGTTGTAAATAATGGCACTGAGTATTTGTGTGTGGTACCTAATTTATACTCTTATTAGAAAAATATAGTCGATTCATTATATTTAATTGAATATACTCTTATAGAATCAGTAAACTAAAGTTAACCATAAAATATTGTACTATTTATTTTCCTCTTACATTTTTATGTCACTCCTTTACGGAATGCCCATTCCACTTTGAAATAAATTATTACATTATATAATAGTTCTTTTACTGATGGGCATTTCTTAATTACAATATCGAGTAGGCGATTAAATGTAAATTGTTAAGACTTCTTAAAGAAAAACTTGACGTAAAACTTGACGTAAAAAATGTCGTAAAAAACTATCCCAATTTTTAGCGTCGTTTTTTACGCCATTTTTGACGTCGTTTTTTACTCCATTTTTGACGTCGTTTTTTACGTCAAGTTTTTCAATACACGGAGAAAATTCATTTGTGAAAATTTAATCAAAAGTTGAGTAAAGCTGGGACCAAGTGGCTTTTTGAGAAAATTAAAATTTGTTTGCTTATTCATTCAATAACAAATTATAAAGTTTAATCAACTATTGAGTTAACTCTAACATAGTTGATTAAACTTTATAATTCGTTATTGAATGAATCAGCAAAAAAAATTCAAATTTTCTCCAAAAGCCACTATGTCTCAGCTTTACGCAACTTTGGATTAAATTTTCACAAATGAATTTTCTCCGTGTAGTGTTTTAATTTCACAACATCCAAAAAATATACGTTGCAGCATATCTATTGTAATTTTAATAAAAATGTATTGTGAAATTGCATTGCATTTTGGTAATAAATTTCCATTACAATTATTGTGGAGAATTTTGAGAAATATGCCTATGAAATTGTTGATATTGTAAATGCTGTTTTAGAGATATTGTCTTAACATCACAGTATCGGTAATAATACATTTTTCTTCCTACAAAAAAATATATTTGTATAATATTTATATGAATCGCACTTTTTGAGTCGGACTCAAAGTGTGTTCAATAGAATAATTTTTAGTCCTCTCCTAATTGTAAAATTGTTTTCCAATCGTAAATATGTTTCCAAGTTTCACACATATTTAGTCTTTCTATTTTAATTTTAATTTATTAAATCAATAGAGATATCAGTTTTCGAATTTATTAGTTTAACTTGTTCGACTTTAAAATTAAATATATAAATTTTAAAATGTACTTTAAATTAGTAACAAATTTTAAAAGAATTATGATTCACAAGTTCGGAATTTGAAAAGGAATAGAATTTCAGAGTCTAATTAAACGAGAATTGAAATTAGAATTTTCCAAATAAGAATAAGCAAATATCAAAAATAATTGTGCTATAGCTTGCAGAGAGTTAAACACTAATTCAATTTGAGGTTATCGCATGGCATCGACTGCCTTTAGTTTTGAATAAATAAGTTTTTTCTAAAAGATGCTAACTAACTTAATATATACAGTGGTATATAAATGAGATAATTTACAAAAAATTATACAGAAAACTTCTAAAAAACAGACATGAAAATTGAACACGATAACTATCGAAAGAATTATAGGATTTAAATGCGCTTTGAGATACTTTATTAGAGTCAAAAACCAAAAAACAAGTTCATCAACCAGCCATATCTGACCACAATTTCGAAAATTAAAGCATTTTTGGTATTTTTTTAAAACTTCTTTAACCCTACAGTACGAAATTCCATTCAAACAGGTTTGATTTTTACATTTTTGACCTGCTATTTCAATCCACCATTTTTAATTTTTTTAATTTTCAAAATATTGATTCCAAATTTGAAATCAGCGAGTCGAGAAACCCCCCCTAACTACTAAGAATGATAAAATTATAATCCGTGGAAATAATTCAGACCTTAGAGGGTTAATATATAAATACATAATATAAAATATTCCTTTCGTAAAAGAAAGGTAATTTAAATATCATAATTCTCCTGGTCCCATTTGGCTATTTTCCCTCTGTGTTTTTATACTCTTTTACTCAGCAAGGGATTGTAATAATTTTTTCTCTTTTTACGGAAGACTACATACAGCAGAATATGACATAATAAGCAAGCTTTCCACTTTGGTTTATTGTTTTTAACATCAGGTACAGCATTTCCGTTTTCCTGCTTCCATTCACAGTTTTGGTATATACCTACACTGGGATCTGCATAGGCGTTTGGAAAAACAGTGGAATATCGGATCCATTAGAAACAAGATATGGAAGAAATGCACATTTTTTGCACAAAAAACGAAGGCCATTAATAAGTAAAGCAAAAGTCAACACCATGAAACAAACAATAGTTGTCGTCACTCTATACTTTTTAACATGGAGCCCATTTATCATCTGCGAACTTTGGATTGCTTGGGATCCAAGAGCTGCAAATTCTACTTTTTTCGATGGTAATATTTTCCCTGGAAAGTGCATTAAATTGAAATTCATTCCGAGCCAATCAGAGCTATTCCGAGCCAATCCGGAATGGTTCGGAAACAAATTCCGGGATGGCTCAGAATAGCTCTGATTCGCTCGGAATGAATTTGAATCGATACTTTCGCCAGGGTTCTTAATTTTTTATACTTCAAACAATATAATCTTTATTTAAATTTTAATTACTTTAATTATAAAATTCTATGCGGTTTGATTATATGAATATCATGTCGCAGTGAAATCTAATGCATGAATCAAAACTTTTGAAAACAAACAATTGAATTTTATGAATTATTTATCAGTTTGTGATGACATGTTAATTAACCTTTGTCCACACAAGTAGTCTTTCTGTTTCAAGAAATTATTAATTTGAACAAAAAAGCAAAAGTTATGCAAGTTTGAAAAAACGTCAAGTTTACAATATTACTAGATTACATAAAAAACTGAATTCTTAAACCACTTCAAAAAAATTATAAAAAATCTAAAATAAAAAGTAACGAGGAATAAGCCGTTTCAGTAGTTTTATAATTAAAGGCAAATTATTAATAGTTTGTATTTGGATTAATTTAAAGTATAGTTTACATCATGCATAATATTTTCTCTACATAAAAGAGTATAAAGTACTGAAATTACATATTTTATGTCACATCACATTCTGTACACGGAGAAAAATACTTATCAAAAATCATCAAACTATTTGAAAATACACAGTTAGAAATTTTCAGAAATCCACAAAATTTTCATGTTACAAAGGTAACGTAAAATTTGACGATATTTATGATTTTTAATACATTTCTTTTTTTAATTTTTTCATAAAAAGTATCTTTAAACTACCAAACTGTAAAAAAATTTTCATAAAATTTACCATAAAATTACGAAATTGTAACAATTTTTCAATTACCCAAAATGTTAAATTGAGGAGTTATATTCAATAAGGCGACAGGCGCTCGAAAACCTGTAAAAGTATTGTCCGCGTCGTGATGTCATAGTCAAAAATTGAAAATCGAAATTCGAAAAAACCAAAAACATGGTTTTATAGCTCGTGAAAAATGAATGTTAGTTTCCTCTTACAGTTTTTTTATAACGTTGCAAATTTTCGAGTAAATTAATAAAAAGTGTGTTGGTTTTAAAGCATAAAAACCATGTTTTATTTCAATCCACTCGCCTCGAAAAATTCATTAATTAACGGATTGCGAAATTTGTTTTTGTGTTCTACTCGTGAATCTCTGGCGGAGGCGACAGTGCTTGCAAAAAAAATTTTTATTCATTGTTAAATGGTTTTTTTTTAATCCGAAGAAAAAACCATGTTTGTTGAACTTCGGACCGAAGAAGTGATCGAGGAAGTTTAAGCTACAGTAAACTTCTCCGGACAAGTTGATCATTAGTATATGGAGCAACTTTTTGGAAAATATCAACTCGATTGAACAATTACTTTCGAAAATACAACGAGTTGAACGCAAATGCGAATTAGGTTTTGACGCGATTTTACCGGTTTTGTTACGAGCAATGCAGGCGCGCCGATGAGTAGAAGCGAAGGAAGATAAAGAAAGAGAGTAGGAGTGGCATGCGATGAAAATGAGCGTCAAAACCTAATTTGCATTTGCGTTCAACTCGTTGTATTTTCGAAAGTAATTGTTCAATTGAGTTGATATTTGCCAAAAAGTTGCTCCATATACTAATGATCAACTTGTTCACGGGAAGTTTACTTTAGCTCAAACTACCTCTCTCACTTTTTCGGTCCGAAGCTCGAAAAACATAGTTTTTTCTTCGGATTAAAAAAAAACCATTTAACAATGAACAAAAAATTTTTTTGCAATCACTGTCGCCTCCGCCAGAGATTCACGAGTAGAACGCAAAAAAAAATTTCGCAATCCGTTAATAAATGAATTTTTTGAGGCGAGTGGATTGAAATAAAACATGGTTTCTATGCTTTAAAACCAACACACTTTTTATTAATTTACTCGAAAATTTGCAACGTTATAAAAAAACTGTAAGAGGAAACTAACATTCATTTTTCACGAGCTATAAAACCATGTTTTTGGTTTTTTCGAATTTCAATTTTCAATTTTTGACTATGACATCATGAGGCGGACAATACTTTTACAGGTTTTCGAGCGCCTGTCGCCTTATTGAATATAACTCCTCAATTATTCCTGTTACAAGTTTCAGAATTTTCAGATACAAGTATCAGGATATTTAACACTTTTTAACTGAAAATTAAGGAGCTGTTTTTTGAATCTACTAAAAAGTAACTGAATTTTCTAAAATTCCATCTTAATTTTACGAAACTGTAACTGAGTAAATCTCGAGTCACGTGTTTCAGGAAATTACAGTAGAAATTTCTAACAGTGAATACATTGCTAATTACATTGTTAGAAATGTTCGGAAATCTCCAAAAATTGTTTGTTACAAATGTGACGTAAAATTTCACGATATTTACACTCAGAACAAATCTGGTTAAAACAACCAGAATTCCGGTTATTTCAACCGGAAAATAATGTTACGGTGAGCCGTACTAGTAAATCCAGTTAAAAATGTTAGAATTTTTAGTAAACACTTTTCTGTTGTTTTGATCTTTTATTCCAGTTAATGTAATACAATTTTCTAGTTGATATCACCGTAATTTTTCTAGTAAAAAATTTCTCGTTACATTCATGGTTTGATACTCCGGTAAATTTAACCAATTTAATCCATTTAACATTACCATATTTCTAGTTAAAACTAAAATTTCCTGATTGAATGCTAACATAACCTTAAAAATAAATAATGATTTAAAGACGTGGGAATTATAATTTTCAAAATGAAAAAATACATATTCATTTGTTGAATTATTTTATTTTGTTTATATTATTATTAAAAATGTACATTTGAATACATATCAGGTGTACAAATAAGTTTTCGCAGTTTTTGATAAAAAATTAGCCATTTATTGTGGAGGAACGAAACCTTATGTTTTATTCGAAGTATTGTCCATCGTATTGTTTTTCTTGCGTTTGGCACGAATCTTGACCCAATAATGCTTCCAATTCCGCGTCTTCGTACACTTCCGGCCTTCCGCTACGTTCTTTGTCTTCGATGTCAAATTCACCGTTCTTAAACTTTTGAAACCACTCACGACAACTTCTTTCACTTAAGGCAGCCTCACGATATGTTTCTACAAACAATTGATGCGCCTCAACTGCAGATTTCTTCAAATTCAAGAAGTAAATTCTTTAAAAAAAGTACCGGGAATTGATCATTCAAAAAGCCCGCTTAAAGAGATTATTAAAAACCTATTGAAGCAAGGAGGTGGATGACACAGCAGTGCAGGATTAATTCAGGTCACAGAAGATATGCATTGCGTCTACATAAGGAAGGTAGAAGTTATAACATATTTTAAAGTCGAGTAGAATCAGGCTTGTTTTTGGCTGACTTTGACCTTGGACGCACTGCTTGTTTACATCTGGGCACTCTGACCTTGTGCTATTGACTTGGCATGTTATGTACGCAAGCTGTACACAGATCTCCAACTGATTTGAAAACGACGCTTCGCCTGGCTTCTGTTAGCTATTTGTTCCTGCTATAAATAGCTTCTGCTTCAATAATTACTACCGTACCTCATCCTAGTCATTCCAGCAGTCTTTTTTCTATACATTAACCTAACCTAACTTATATCTGTGTTCACGCTGGCGTGCTATGCTTCCCGGGGCTGCTGCTCGGGTGGCTGTGTCGCATCTGTCTGGGCTGAGCTATATTCTTAAATTCTGTCTCACTCGCATTCAATGCAGCTATAAACCTTTAGAAGTGTTATAAGATTATATACAAATGATAAACTAATACCTTTATTATGATATGATATTTTTGATACCGCAAATTTGATGTCTAACGGTCTAACCTTTTAACTGACACAAAGTTAGAGTCTGAGTGTATGCTGATATAGTATACAGTTATTATTTACTTTTCTTAAGTCTGTGCCCCGTTGATGTTTGATTTATTTAATTTAGTCACTATACTTTTGGAAAGTATAGTCGAGGCTTATTGAATGCCTGGCCTGGCCTCTTAAATTAGTATTTCAGTAATTTTGTGTTTTATTACTGCAGTATTCTAGTAATTAGTTATTTTATTATACTTATTGGTACATGCACTCACCAAGTTTAGCTACATGATTTTCACTCTACCATTTACTTAAATAAATTTTCTCAATCTAGCTACAGTCCATGATGCCTGGAAAGATCAGGGAAAGGAATTTACTCTCCGGTTTGATAACACTTCCTCCCCACCCTTCATTGTCTTGTTGGAAGGGACTTTGGGGTTCGCGCCTATATACCGGCGTCTCTTGTGCAAAAGAAGGGGTTTGCCAGGAACATCCCGACCGAGTGCTCGGCTTCCGATCTGAGTGCAAGACTAGATCCGGACATGCTTCTCAACATATTGACCATTCGACGACGCACTTTGGACGACGGTTCGGCTTCAGACAGGGAGGAGTTTGTGTTTTCTACTATTAATATTCCGCGAAAATTATGCCTGTCCAGTGTGGCCTTCGATTTGACCCCGGTTATACCACCTCACAAGTGTTGTTTTTGTTACCAGCGTTTCAGGCACATCTCTGAGCAGTGTCGGTCCACTCACCCTACCTGTAAATATTGCTTGAAGGAGCATCCCCCATGACCCATCTACCAATTTGAATTCGCGGTTATGAGGGAGCGGAAGTTAAAAAACTGCGGATACGAGGAAGCGGAAAACCTGCTTCTGAGCAGGGGCGTATCAAAGCCCCTCTTTTCAGTCGAGGCCTGGAAAGCGGGCCGGAATTATTCCCTGGGGGCGGATGAGGGTGCTTCTTCGCCACATTCAGTCGGGGAGGAGTCGTCTCCAGCTAACCTGGTGGCTGAAATTCTTTTAAATATTGTCCCTCTCTGTCTCTGCACCAACAGCCTCAGCTAAGGTGGAGGCGGACCAATAGATGACGGATGAGTGGGTGAACGTCTTGTTTCTGTTCCGCCCGTGTTCTTATTAGAAATGTCGACTCGCTTAATGTTAATTTTATTACCTTTTTAATTTACTGCATGTTAGATTTATATTTCTCCTATACTTCTCAGAGGTGGTCCGTGTTCGGTGTGGGCATTGGTGTTGTTGTGTCTCCCGTTCTAGATATGGGGTCATTGGGCCTTACCCCGGGTGGATCTCCGTTCAGACTGACCACTTGGAACGCACATAGTGCCTACAATAAGAGGCCCGAAATTGAGTCATTGTTCGATACACAGAGCCTGGATGTTCTTGGTGTCACTGAGTCACTCTGGGGTCTTTCTCTGTGGTGACTTTAACGCGCACCACGTCAGCTGCGGTTGTTCTCGCTCCTCACCGCAAGCATTATATGAGGCATCTCTCGGATACGACTTGATATCTATTAATGACTCTTGTTCTACGTATGTCCCTAGCTCCGGGGCCTCTCTAAGTAATATTGATTTGATTTTATATCCCTTGTTCCTGTCACATCTCGCGAAGGTTGAAGTGGTCGCTGACCCGTTTGGTTCGGACCACCTTCCCCTGGTGCTTGAGCTAGCTTCAGCTGTCACTGCTGTGCCTAAGTCGTCGTGCCGTATCAATATCAAGGAGGTACAGTGGACCGAGTTTCATGAGCGTATTGAGGGCGAGTTACCACGTTTAAATGGGTCTCTATGGTCTGGTGTGCCACCATCTGTAGTGTATGATGATTTTATTCGGGTGGTCTTGGGGCACCTCCTCGAGTTGGGAGCCACTAGGAGGGATGGCTCGACGAAAAGGAGGAAGTTGCAACCTCTCTGGTGGTCCAAGGAGTGCGAGAACAAAATCAGGTAGAGGAGAAGTTGTTATATGGCCTACTACAAGGATCAGACGGCGGAGAGGAAGGCTGAATTTAAGAGGTTAGATTCCGAAGTTAAGATCTTTTTGAGGAGGCAGAGGCGCTCTTCCTTCCGAGCGTTCTGTGAATCTCTCGACCCTTCGCAGGGCATTAACAAAATCTGGTACACACTTAGGGCACTTGTATCAAGGACGGGAGCATTAAGAACCAATGTCCTGACGGACATGAACTCTTTCGAATTTAGAGAGCTTAGAGACGATCTGGTTCGGGATGACGTCCCATCAGTGGACATTCCTCTGAGAAGTGTTGAGGTGGTCAATGAGTCCCTCGACGAGTTATTCACTCGGAAGGAGTTCAATTCCGCAATGTCAGCATACAGAGCCAGGTCTGCTCCGGGGCTGGATGGTGTCTCGTATGAGATCCTGAGGAGATTCTCAGATAGGACTAGATCGTTCGTACTTTCCCTATTCAATCGCATGCTTCGGGCCTCTTTGTGCCCATCCTCCTAGAGGGATACGTATGTCATTTTCATACCGAAACCAGGTGAAAAAGGTTATAGACGAATCTCGCTAACCTCTTCTATGAGCAAGTTGTTTGAAAGGATGGTGCATCGAAGGCTGGAGCACCAGGCGGAGCATAATAATTTGGTTCCGAATTATTAGTTTGGTTTCAGAAGGGCTCTGGTGCTAGAGCCTGTGGCATGGGAATGTCACAAGGAGGGGTATTGTCCCCAATCTTGTTTAACATCTACACGAGCCGGTTAATTGATATCCTTCCTCTCGGTATACGCTATGCCATGTACGCAGACGACCTGTTCCTCTATGCGAGGAGCCGAGCAGTCTCGGCCGCTAGGAATACGCTATCTGGAGCGCTTGGTTTAGTGATACCCTGGCTCCGAGCACTGGGCTTCGAGATCTCCATTGCCAAATGCCAGTTTTCAGTCTTCACTAGGTCAAGGGGCAACCGGTCGGATCTCGCTCTCTCAGTGGAAGGCCACGAACTCCCTTGCCTCAGCGAGATGAAGTACTTGGGGGTGATCCTTGGCCACCGCCTCACCGGGGCTCGTCATGTTCGCATGATTTTGGAGAGAGCAATCAGATTGATCAATATCAATCGAGTTTTGGCTAGGGTCAGTTGGAGAGTTAATCCATCTCTGCTCCTGGTCGCTTATCCCAACCTGGTCTGGTCTACGCTCGAGTGGGGCTCGCCACTCTTCTCTTTGGCGAGTCGTGGGACTCTTCGGTTCCTAGACCTTGCGCAGTATATGATACTCCAGGACGTTCTGGGGTGCATGCGGTCTACCTACATCTCTATCCTTCTCTCAGAATCTGGGGAGTCCCCCCTCGAGCTTAGGCGACACCTCCTCAACAATCGATTCACCATTAGGAACTTCTCCTGGAGGGGAAGCCCACTTATTCCGAAACTTAAGTTGCTGTCAGAGAGGTCCACTTCCACACCTCGATTCAGATCTCTAAGGTCATCCTTGTTCTGCACCTATCTGAGTTTGGGGAATATTTTGGGCATGATGGCTCGATCCGTGAGGCCGAGCTACTCTGATTGGTCATGGGAGTCTTTTGTTGTGCCTATTGCCATAGATTTCACGTCCGGGTATGACTTTAAGAATTCGGACAACCCTGGCCGGGCTTGTACAGCGTTCTTTGAACAACATTACCTGGATTATGGCATCATTTATACGGACGGTACGGTGGACCCGGTTAGTCATCGTGTAGGCTGTGGCTTTTACGTGGAGCGGGATGATTTTAAATATGGCCTGTCATTGTGTTGTGAATTTGAATAAGCTTTGATAACGCTGAAAAATATTCGGAATGAGGAATGTAAAAACAGACCTAAGGCCTCCTGACGGGTAATAGAGAAGTATGGCTGCAGAGAGGACAAGGTTCTCTGAATGTTTAATGTCTTCTTGAAATTAAATAAAGATTGTAAGCGAATTTGTGCTGTGTTTTTTACTTAAATGTTATCCGAAACATTTTGGCGACCGTGACAGGATTCTTTGGAAGATCGGATAACTGATGTGAGTGCTTGAGTTTTGTATTTGGATGCAACAGAAAAATGGACGCCATCAAGAAACAAAGAATTAGGCTCTACGATCCGCCTTCACAAAAATGTATAATATTTTTGAAGCGAAGTGTGAAGGTAACTTTTCTAGAGAAAAAGACTGGTGGCTTTCCAATTATTGGAGACTACGGCAGCACAGTTGGATGCGGTGCATGCAACCTGCAACCAGGCGCTTTGTGAGACGTGTGATGACGACGAAGAACACTCAAGCTACCCACGATTGAATTACCAAAATTTAATGGGAATGTAAAAGAGCGGATTTCGTTTTGGAGCGTTTTTAGGAAAACCCACGAAGATCCCCTGATAAGGAGAGAAGACAAATTTCAGTACCTTATTCAGGCAACAGTTCCAGATTCCTGAGCACGCGACGTGGTAAGCAGTTTTTCCCCCACTTTAGAAAATTATGAGAAGGTCATTACGAGCCTCAACAGTCGATTTGGCCGCGACGAAATTGTCGTGGAGTTTTATGTACATTCAAGCCTTCGATAAGCTTGGCGTGACGACAGACAAGTGCGGAGCTATGCCGTACCCTCTAGTCGAGTCTTCTCCTGCGGAGGAAGTTCTGCGGGCTTGGCAACGAAATGGTCAACACAAGGTAACCGATGCCAATGGACAAAACGACACCAAGGATCGACTGACCAAACTTCTGAAATTCTTGCGAATGGAAGTCGAAAATCAAGAACGCATCGACATGGCTCTACAAGGATTTGGATACCAGCAGAAACAGAGAAGGTGAAGAAATCAAGAAACAAGACAGAGACCACGAAAATGACAACCAGCGCCAGCGCTCTACCTAGGTCGGAAAAGGTAAAACAGTTGGAGTGTTTGTTTTGTAAATCTTCTCACGAAAGTATTGGATTTATAACTTAATTCGTGCAGTTTGATAAGAGAAGGCGTAATTTGATTATTATTCTAGCGTTTCAATATTCCGAACATGCGTTGGAAAGCTACTGTCATTATGCGTCTTTTTCAGTATATGTCACTCATTTGAAGCGTAAACAACAATAATTTTTTTTCACTTAAATATGTCGAACTTTGTGCCTGAAAAAGTGTTTTTGCGGGTAGTTCTTCTTCATTACTCTAATATGAAGAATTGAAAATATGCTTGAAA
Source organism: Diplolepis rosae (assembly GCA_030998225.1). Taxonomy (NCBI): domain Eukaryota; kingdom Metazoa; phylum Arthropoda; class Insecta; order Hymenoptera; family Diplolepididae; genus Diplolepis; species Diplolepis rosae. Next base: position 3,368,066 of record JAPYXD010000581.1, on the reverse strand, counting down.
ATATGCGACCAGACACGAGGCAATAATTTTCCATCATGACAACTCTCGGCCCCAAGTTGCTATTCCGGTTAAGAACTATTTGGAAAACAGTGGATGGGAAGTTTTAGCCCACCCGCCTTATAGCCTTATTTGAAAAATCTCCACGAGTCCTATGCATGTAATTTCTCTGTTTTGAGTCAAGATATAATCTCTGATACGATTCCGTGTATTAAGAGAAAGAGTCATGGGTCGATGAGTTGACTAAACAGAGAATTTTTCTTTCTGGCACCGGGAACCAGCAGGGTCTGATTGAGATTATGATTGATGCCGATGTAGCTCGAAAACTAATTACAGGCAAACAATACAATTTAAGTAACGGCTTATCGACTACTGAAACGCTGCTGGGCTGGACGGTGATGGGAAAATTATCAAAGAACGATACTGAGCAGTCGGACGCGACTGTTATGCTTACGACGGTGTTCGTCCGAGAGGCGAATGTATCTGATTTGTAGCGATTGGATGTTCTCGATATCATTGATCCTATTCAAAGCTTGGATGATTGGATTAAAAATGTAGATACGCGAAACTTTGTAAGAGAAATGTCAAAAATTAACTTGGAAGGTCAGTTCGAAGTAAGGTTACCGTGGAAAGACGATACGCGCCCCTCTCCGAGAATTATGACGTCGCGCAACAGAGATTAAAATCGACTGTAAAAAGATTAAATAAAAAAGACGTATTTAGAGCGTACAATGAGGTTTTCGAATTGTAGTTAGCCGAGGAAATAATTGAAAGAGTTCCCGAAGAGGAAATATCTCGCGCAGGGCATCATTTGCCACATCGACCGGTCATAAAAATGAATAGTAGGACCAAGATCAGACCCGTATTCGACGCGTCAGCTAGAAAAAAGGAAAATCCATCTCTCAATCAGTGTCTAGAGAAAAGGCCCAATTTTTTGGACCTCGTACCGTCACATCTAAATAGGTTTCGCGAAAAAGAGATTGGCGTCATTTCAGACATAAAGGGAGCATTTCTACAAATCGTCGTGAATCCTATAGATAGAGATTTTCTTCGTTTTTTGTGGCTAGTTGATGGCAAAATAGCTGTTTTTAGACATTGTCGAGTAGTTTTTGGATTATCTTGCAGTCCCTTTTTATTGGCAGCGGTAATTGAAATAATTTTAGAATCAGCCTCAGAAAAGGCAAAAAAGAATGACGAAATCTTATGGACGGAAAATTCAGTTAAGAAATTAAAAGAGTCATTTTATGTAGACAATTGTGTGACTAGCGTTGGTTCATCGAAAGAACTGCAGGCCTTTAGTCTTGAAGCTACGGCGATTATTGCTGCAGGGGGGTTCAAATGGCGCGGATGGGAACAGTCAGCAGAATTTTCGGGAAAAGAATCGTCGCTTGTTCTGGGAATCTCCTGGAATAAACGTAAGGATACGATTTCTGCCAATCCAGCGGTGGTGGATATAGACAAACCAAAGATCGTAACAAAAAGGGTCATTCTATCCGCAACGCATAAAATATTCGACCCAATTGGTTTCACGTGTCCCGTGTCCTTGCAGCCGAAGATTTTTCTCAAGCAACTATGGAAAGAAAAAATAGATCGGGATACTGAAATCGATGATAAACGAAGCGAGAAATTTTCTATTTGGTTAAACGAATTACCCTTTGTGAAACAAATTGAAATCCAAGAAAACTCGTGGATGGTAGTCAATAGACCTTTTTTAGAGTGTACCAGTGTCGAATCAACTTTGTACAAACACTGGTATTTTACAGTGTTAATTATCAGAGTCGATTAGACACTGGGCGGACCTTGTACATTTACTGTCGGAAAATTACTTTTTCCACAGTCGGAAGAAGGTTGAGCCTGTTGTACATCCAACATTGTACAAACGCTGGTATTTTACAGTCGACTGTCAGGGCTGAATAGACACTTGCTAGACCTCATACATTCACTATCGGAAAATTACTCTTTCCACAGCCGGAATAAGGTTGGGCCAATTGTTTCCCAACATTGTACCAACGTTGACAATCAACAGACCATCTCCTATATTGGACCAACATTCAACCGATCGTCACAGTCGGCATGGTGTCATGATTTCTGCTTGGGGTGTTTCTAAACAGTTTGGTAATTTTTGACAAATATTTTTCTCCGTATAAATCTGATTTTCTCAGTATTTTACCAAAACAGATTTTAATTCAGTTCATTTTTTGTCTGATTAAGATAATATATAGCAATTTTTATTATTGTGGTAATTTGATCTAGAAGAATGAAAGATATTAGGAAAGAATTCCATCCTATGAAAAAAGTATTGGCAAAGTATGGGACAAAGTATTGACAGATCCAAAACTAATATATTACCCCACTTCTATGGGAAAAATATTGGACAAATACTTTTTCAGTGGATTATATATTAATCTTTACTGAATTCAATACTTATTAAATACTTAATCCGCAAAAAAAGTATTAGATCCAATATTTTAAAATACATATTATTCGCAAGGGATTTTTTACTTCTTATAAAAGCATGACGATTATCCGAAAAGAATTTCGAGGGTGTCTAGTGATCAGTCAATTTGAAATTTCCGGTTTTTTCCCAATCACATATTTTTTTCCTGATCAAGTTAAAGATGTGCGTTATACTTATTTTTGCTCGTCCCATTATTAAAATAGAAATGCAAAATGGTAAAAAAGATTGTGAATTTAAACTTACTCAAAACTATTGAACCATTGAAATAATTATTTAATATTTTCCTCACTGTTATACATGTTGGGAAATAATTCCTTACAACAGTTCTGAACACGTATTCAAAATTTATTGAAGAAATTATCAGTGAATATGGGGCGTTTTTCTTTATGAAAATTTTCTAATGGTTTTAATTATAATATTTCTAAAGGACTTAATAAAAACTGATGTAAGAAATATTAACTCTAGCCTCAAAAGAGAAAAAATATTTATTTTTAATATTTTTTGAGTCAATTGAAATGATCTAATTCTAAGGTTAGAGCTGTTATCCAACATTCGTAAAAAGGAAAAAATTGGTTTCCTAAAAAAAATCGATTTTTCAACAACTTAAAAAAATTTCCGATCCTAAATCAAATTTCCGGGTTTTTCCTGGGTTTTTCGATAAAATCTGATAAAAAATTAATAAAAATTGACTTTTATTTTAAAAAAGTATTGGGTTAACTAGTGGGAGATTCAATACTAATTTCTCGCCCAAACTCTTGGATTTACCTCTCCTTAATCCTAACCTCATCAATACTTTTCTTTTATAGAATTAAATTTTTATTAACTTGTTGGAATCAGATAAAAAGTGAAATACTAATTTACCGCCACAAGTGTTGGATCTGACCCTACTTTCTCTAATACTTCCACACTCTAAAGATTTTTTTTTGAAATTTCCAATAAAGTATTGCAAACTTAAGATTTTTTTTTACAGTGCACAAATACTTTTTTTAGAAAAGTCAATCTTTGTTAATTTATTGAAAATAAAAAAAATTAAAATGCAATTAAAAAATAATTTTTAAGAAATTGATAAAAATTGACTTTTATAAAAAAAGTATTGGATAAAGTATTGGAGACAGTATTGTCAGATTTAATAATTGCATCGCTCAATCAGCATTGAATCTACCAGTACATTATAAAATTCTTCCTCCAATACTTTTTTATGAAGGATAATTTCACATCTAGCAAATTTTTCTAAAATATTATGCTTAAAGTTAAAAAATCAATTTAAAAGTGTCTAACTTTCCAATTGGATATGTAAAAAAAAATAATAATGGTTTTATTTATTTGATTAGGCCCACTAGTTACTGTACTTTCACTGCTAAGCTGTCTCACGAGTTGTGTCAACCCATGGATATATCTAGCATTCAATTCTGAACTGCGTTCCATATTAATGAATTTTTTACGAAAAATAACAAAGCGTAAAAACTCATCAACATCAGGTAATTCAAATCAATTAGTAAATGCGCTGAACGTGCTCTCGTACTTCAAAATCCCCGTTTGCAATCAATCAATTAGAAAGCTTTTCATAAAGATGAATTACAAAGAGTTGAAAATATTTCTTTAAAATTGGAAGTGTGTTAAAGTTCATTTTTGTAAGATTAGGCCAAATACATATAATAAAAATTAAATATTGTACCAAAAACTGTATATTATTACCCGAGGAACGGGCGTCTGAGAGTAAACTTTCCATCTGGGAAATCCAACTAAAATCCAAATTGATTATCCGACTTAAAATTCCAGCTGGCATTTCCAGCTGGAAAATCTAGTTGGACTTCCATCTGGGATTTCCAACTGAACTTCAGAGCTGGAATTTCAATTGGGGTAATCCAGTTCGATTTTAGCTGGATTTTCCAGCTGGGAAACCCAATCGAAGTTTCAAGCTGGATAATCCAATTGGATATATAGCTAGGATTTCTAGTCAGAAGATCCAGTTGGATTTTCAGTTGTGTTTTCGACTAGGATTATAGGAAAATCCGACTGGATTTTCCAGTTGGGAATGCATGTTTTTAACCCCATTTCACTTTCTTGTTAATGTTATATATGTATGCGAATCGCGCTATTTACTCTCTAAATCCGAATCAGTCGAATTTTTACTAATTGAATCAGTAATTTGCCTTTTCACTGATTCATCAGTGCAAAAATATTTTTCACTGAAAAATCAGTTAATTTTCACTGATTCAATGAGTGAAAAAAGTATTTTTCACTGTTAAATCAGTTGATTTCCACTGAAGTAATCAGTGAAATTTGACTAATTTACAGTAACCTCTTTTTAGCTATTTGAATCAGTCAAATTTCACTGATAATCAGTAGATTTTGACTGATTCAGATTTAGAGAGTAAGCAATTTCAATAGGAGTTTGATACACAAGAGCATTCTGAGAATATTCTGAGAGTACACTCTCAGTTTACTCTCAGACGTCCGATCCTAGGGTATTCATATTAATATGCTATGCAGATAATTTCATAAAAAATAATGTGATTTACTTATTAATTGAGTTCAAATATATAACGATATTTTGTGATTTGCTAAATTGTAAACAAGCTTTGGTTTTAATATTTAACCACCTGGTAAATAAACACATTTTGTTCTCAAAATACAAATCATAAAAAATTAATTATTCTCACGTTTAAGAGTGGCCAAAATATTTTCAGAGGATGCTTCCAGAAATGAAAATTCAAACGACGCATCTACTACATCTTCATTTATCTCTAAAGTGCCCGGGCATCCCAAAACAATAAAGAGAAATAACTCTGAAACAAGAGAAAGAAATATTTAGAACAATAATGTCAAAAACTGGACAATTTATCTTCTTCAAGCGAATAACAAAGACTATCAAACCTAATGTACATACTTAAGATTATTCAATTTAGTATTTAAGTAAGAATGTGCGAGGGAAATAATAAAATATATTATGATATTTGTTATCATATTTCTGAATTTTGAAAAGTATTAGTAATTTAAGAATAGAATAATTTTAACCAATCAATCGTTAGAACAATAGAATAAAAGTAATAAAAAAGGAATTTTTTTGATTTCTCTAAAAACCAAGTACCCTTGAACAAAATATTTTTAAAAATATTAAACAGATATAAGTAATTTGGGCTTGTATCGACCCTCAAATGATAAATTTCATACGATGTTGCTGTTAATCATTTTCTTAAGGCCATGTCTTACTTATCCGATCCCTACCTTACCGACACTTTTTTTCGCCCTTCGAATTTCTATATTAATTGAGATATCGAGTTAAAACTTGGAGTAATTAATAAAAGAGCAGTAAACAACGTTTTTCTGGTCCTAAATGTTTATCTGAATCAGTCAAAATCTACTGATTATCAGTGAGATTTGACTGGTTCAAATAGCTAAAATAAGATTACTGTGAATTAGTCAAATTTCATTGATTACGTCAGTGAAAATTAACTGACTTAACTGTGAAAAATATTTGTGCCTTGATTCAATCAGTGATTCAGATTTAGAGAGCTGATTTAAGAAAATACCATTGAATATAAAAAGTCCTATTATTCAACTATAATAACTATGCGAAATACGATAAAATGCCAGAATAGATGATTATTTTATTAAGAATTCTTTGAATTTTCATCAGCATATTTTTTTTATGAGATTTATATTTTATATTTTCATTTAAGGCCATGTTGTAGAATCTGACGACACCAATTACATACGACCACTTCATTAATGAAATAATAATTTTAACAAATTTTTCAGAGAAGACAGCAATGCGTTGCATTTTTTCGCATTTCTGTCTTCTCTGGAAAATTTGTTAGTAGTATGTTTCGTATCAAGTGCGGAAAGGCGTATTTTAACGCAAGAGCAAGTCGCGACTCGCTCACGCGTTAAAATACGTTCCGCACGTGATACGAACGATATTTTTTTGTTTCTGTATACCGAAAGTTAGCCGAGTCGGTGTCGTTTTGCGTGTGTAAAGTTTATTTTCCCGCACTACTGCAGTAAAATTTTAGGTCTGTTGTAATTTTCCGCACACTTAAAATCTTACCGCACTGATGCAGTAAAATCAACTTTTTGCACGCAAAACGATACCGACAAGGCTAACTTTCGTTGTACGGTGGACAAAAACTTATTATTTCATTAATAAAGTGGCCGTCTGTAATGGATGATGCCAGACTCTACTACACGGCTTTAAGATAGTTGTCGTGCAAAAAATCATTTCTTATGAAGAAAAACATTATTTTTTATGAAAAAAATTTAAAACTTACGGAAAATAATACTTTCAATAATTTTTGTTTTAAATAGAATGTTTCCATACTGTCACTTCTTACCAATTTTTTAAAAATGATTAAATTTTTTAGAATCACGGCTTATTATGTCGGTGAAAATATTTGCTACAACTCTATTGTTTTCAATTTTGAAAATAAAATTTTTAGTGGCTGAAATCGTTCAAACGATTTTTTAAATAACTATATTTAAAGATTTCTTACTTATTTTCAAAATTGGAAACTTTCTTCCAGAGCCTTTATTTTCAAGATCTATTATAATTGGAAATACGAAAGATACAGAAAAACTTATAAGGAAAAAAATCTTTGCTATTTTCAGTAGAATATGCAAAAAATTTTCCAGAATTTGTTTCGAAAATTTTTCGTTCAGTTTCCAAAGCCGACTGTGATATTTGAATTGATCTGACTATGAGAGAAATTTTAATATATGTACTTACATTATTGAAATTTTCCCCGTAGTGAAATGAATTTAAATATCACAGTCGGTTTTGGAAACTGAAAAAAAAAATGTTCGAAAAAAATTCTGGAGTCATTTCTGAATATTATACTGAAACTAACAAAGATTTTTTTCCTTATAACTTTCGACAACCGAAAGACCTGGGATCGAATCCCAGCGCAGTCGAAAGCGTTTTTTTTTCACAGAAATATTTTCAAATTCTTTAATACTTTTATTTAATATTATTGTAATATTTAAAGAATTTGAAAATCTTTCTGTGGAAAAAATGACGCTTTCGACTGCGCTGGGATTCGAGCCCAGGTCTTGCAATCGAAAGACCTGGGCTCGAATCCCAGCGCAGTCGAAAGCGTCATTTTTTCCACAGAAAGATTTTCAAATTCTTTAAATATTGAATTTATTTGCATTATTTGCGATATAAGAGTTTGAGATTGTCTACGAGGACACCTGTCGACAACGTATCCTATCTGATACGCGACTAGTGATCCTCCGATAATGTAGGCAGTGACAAAAATTTCAAACTCAACTAATTATTGTAATAACCTGTGATATACATTTTTAAAGTTTACTGAACTGCGATGCACTCTTAAACATTTCATGCATTACAATTTATTACAATAATATTAAATAATTCTCAACTTGTTCATATGTCCCAACTTTGCTAAAAATTTACTAAAGTTTGTCAAACCATTATACGAACGCGAAGCGCGAGTATCATGATAAGAATATATTCCTCAAACTGAAAATGACCAGGAGAAAAGTAAATTCACACAAAAATTATCAAATTTACTTGAATTATAGTAATAAATAATAACAAATAAATTTGAGTACCAATTTTCTGAATATAAATGTAGTAAAAAATGTTTTGAATATTTTTCATTTTTTACTTACATTTTTAGAATCTATGAAAATTTTTCAATAAAATTAGAGAAAGTGACTTTTTAAAATGTATATGTATTCTATCACCTTTGTGTACGTTTGATTCACAAGTACACATCTTTGAAGATCAATCATCTACAAATTTGTCGATTGCTTGTCATTCTTAGCTCGGTTGCTCCGTTTTACATTCCTTTACAGTTCCCCTCATTAGTATTTCCATCGAACAAGCCTCTATTATATTCCATCGTTTGTATATGCATTTTTATCCTAATATCCCAACGACTCTCATACTTATGCTAATTTCTCTCTGTCAGGGGTGACCCTCCGAATTTCGGTCCCATCCTCTTGCTTGAGGGAAAGATTAGCCGTGGATTGCATAACATTACACGACGAGAGGACAACGATTTTTGTAATTCAATTATCACTTCAATTTAGAAATCGCCCTGGCGAAAGTATCGGATTGAAATTCATTCCGAGTCAATCAGAACTATTCCGATATCTGTGTCCGAGGCAATGCGAATGATTCCAAACCAATCCGGAAAAACGTTTTGTATCTCGTTTGATGAAAAACGGTCAAAAATCAATCCGAATGAATCCCAAAAAATCCGAAACCAAGTTTTCAATTTAGATCAATTCAAATCAATCCGATCTCGGATTGGTCCAACCAAATTTCCAATCAGAATCAATCCGATCTCGGATTGATCCAAACCGAATTTTTAATCAGAATCAATCCGAATGAATCCAAGGTCGGAATGATTCGGATAGATTCTGATTGGAAATTTGGTTGGATCAATTCGAGATCGGATTGATTTTAATTGATCTAGATTGAAAACTTGGTTTCGTATTGTTTGGGATTCATTCGGATTGATTTTTGACCGTTTTTCATCAAACGAGATACAAAACGTTTTTCCGGATTGGTTTGGAATCGTTCGCATTGGCTCGGATACAGATATCGGAATAGTTCTGATTGACTCGGAATGAATTTCAATCCGATACTTTCGCCAGGGCGATAAAAGAAATTTAAAAAAATTAATTATGTGGGTGGAAAAAAAATTGGAAAAATTTGAAAACGGAGTGAGTCATCTGAAAAAGTAATATTGGAATCTATCGATAAGCCGTCCCTGGAGATGAAGAGTAAGGTAAGTATATCAATAGAATTGATATGAGAACCTCTGTCAGAACACCTGAATACTTAATAAACGGATAAAATGAACATAATTAAACTCTCTTTGTGACGAATTCTCATCTTTTCCGAGGAGAAGTTCCTTAGTCACACGTGATATTTTATAAAGTGTACATGGAACCTTCATAACCAGGAAGATCTCCAAGTTTAGTGAAAAACAGAAGATTTATCTCATCATCCAAAATGGAACAGAAAGAGAAGAATTATCTGAGGGAGTTTGCAAGATATGAGGTACCAGATTGATACTTGGAAAAATGATATATATATACCCAGACAAAGATTTGGTTTTGTTAAAAAAATTTTTGTTGTTTCAACTATATTATTTTGATGTTATATGGAAACAAAATATTTGGTTGATTAAACCAAATATTTGAGTTATTTTTCATAAATTTCAAGTATTTATTAGATTCAACAAAAAAATGTATCTAAATCAATAAAATCCTGAGTGTAGATTGACGACTAATTGCAAAAGCTGTTAATAAAATAAACAATTCAAAAAGTCCCTGGAAATTTCTCTCTTATTTTTCAAATAAAGGACCTAAATCATAAATGAAATTTTTTATATTATTAATTTTGGATAACTTATAAGTACTCAGAAAAAAAAAATTTCATCGAATTAAATCGTTTTGTAAATACTTAAAATTTAAAAAGAACTATTGATTTTTGTGGTCAAACCAAAAAATTTTTTAACACTATAATAACAAATTATTATGGTTGAATCAAAAAAAATTTTGATGATTTAAACAAATATTTTTCTGAGTGAGTATTCTCTAAGTAATGAAATTCAATTATGTACTTACGTTCAATGAACGATGAAAAAAATTTTCTTTAAATAACGAATTTTTTTACATTCTCATCATGGATGAGAAGGTATTGGTTTTATGTGAAAAATGACTCGAAATTTTCATCAAATCTTTACGTTTTGAGACCCCCTGAGTCAGAAAAAATAGTTTTTACGAAAGTGTCTGTCTGTCTGTCTTTCTGTCTGTCTGTCTGTCTGTAGGTCGTGTGCGGCATAACTCTCGATAGAATTATCAGATTGAATTGAGCTTTGGTACACTTTATCGGAGCCGAAAAAGTAAGGACAAGTTCGTTAACCAGCCACATCCAATCAAAATTGAGGGGTTGAGCACTACTTTTGTGTTTTTGAAAATAATTTTTTGAAAAAATCAAAAATTTCAATACTGGTTCTAGATAGTGCTCATAAATCTCTAAAAATTATCCTGATAACATTTTTTGATTAAATCAAAATTAGAAATGTTACAGCATATTCAAATTCGAAAAAAGTCAATATCAAAATTCCATTTTCCAGTTAAATTATACGAGATACGAAAAAACGTTATGATACAATATTATTTTCTACATAAAGACCTACAAATTTGAATTGTAACATTTTTTCATAAGATGCATATTTTTCTTTTTAATTAAAAAAAAAACTATTGAAAATCCAAAATTCAATTTTTTAACAATAATATGTAAAATAAGAAAAAAACTTAAGAATACAAAGTTGTTAGTTTCAAAAAGATCTACAAGTTTTGTCTCACACAGTTTCTGATAAAACATATATTTTTCGTTTCAATTCCAAAAAAAACGATTAAAATTCAAAAATTCCATTTTTTAGACAAAATATGTGAGATAGGGGAGAAGCGGCGAAATTGACGCGTCGTCTAAATTGGCGCACCCAATTTTTCAGAAAATGATAACATAACAAAAAATAAAAATAGTTCTATCGTGTACATTCTTGTATGATATGTATTTGATAGAAAACATTATAAAAATCTAATTGCTTAATACAGTTTTATTGCGATTAATCGTTTTTTGGCATAATGGTTATGTTCGAAGCCATTGAGTTAAATCGTTAAATAATAGTAATTCAAGGTGAATTAGATTAATGCAACGATTCTATAATCTTTGATATTTAATCTTACGATTAGGATAGAATATTTGTATGAAAAAATAAGCATTTTACGTAAAAAGTATTTAATTAATGAACGATACACTTGCGGCAAAATTGGCGCATACGAGATTCAAATCAGAGGCGAAGTTGGCACACGTGTTGTGTTTCTGGAAGTCGGTGACTGAAGTCAAGTGCTCGGATGTTTATGATTGAAAATATAAAGAAGATAGTAAGTACACAATTATTAATATATAGATATATACATTTGAATGTTGCTGGACTTTTCTGCTAATCTTTTTCTTAAGATTTTTTGTGACATGGGAGGTAATGTGGTTCGCAAAACTGATGTAACGACTTTGTAAGGTTATATTCATTTGAACAATCAGTGGTTAAATTTTTTTTTTAAGTTTGAGGTATTAAGGCATTTTAAAAGCGATTTTTAATAATTAATTTGCAGTCTGACAGTGTTTTGAAAGTTTTCTCGATTTTAAGATGTGAAAGCAATGTAAGTAAAAAATTTGTATTTTTGATTGATTGTTTCTATTATTTATAAGTCTTCTAAAGTTAATAATTGTATATACTTCTGATTACAAATTCAAATAATTCTCTATAAAAATGATTTCAATTTGAATATTCACTTAAATATCCACAATTGCCAGTATTTTATTGTACAAATATAAAATATATTTTAACTTTGGCTGGTTTATGTTTATAATTTTTAGTCATATACTTTCTTTTTAAACTCGCACTTTCTATTAGGTGCGCCAATTTCGCCGCTTCTCCCCTACAAAAAAAACTTTGAGATGAAAAATTGTTTGGCTAAATAAGGTCTACACATTCTTATCGAGAAATTTCTCGACAGGATGTATATTTTAATTTTTTGATTTTTAATATTGAAAAAATTCGATTTTTTTCACCAAAATATGTGAGATACGAAATAAGCGTTGTTCTGCAAAATCGTTTCCTTAAATAAAGTCTACGATTGTTTTTCCTTTTTGAGATATTTGGAAGAAAATAAATTTATCAATAATCATGTAATTTATTAAAAAGTTACAAAAATGCATACAAAAAATCGAGCGCGAAGCGCGAGTGTCATGACGAGAATGTGTTCCTTAAGGCCGATAGAGCCTTAAGTAAATTGAATTTCCTGTTTCACTTAAACTGAAAAAGAAACTTAGTGAATTTGAGAAAATGACTAATTTACATCATCTTTAATATCATTAAATTGGTTTGAGCTTCAGTATTGAATTATAAGAAATAAACTTAAACGTATGCGAAGAGCACAAGACCGAGCGCGAAGCGCGAGGTCCAGAAAGAACGGAGCAATGAGAATGTGCCCGCTAAGCGGGCAGACTTTTTTTATGTCTACCCTTAGGTCGCTCTAACAATATGATCTGTAATAAAATACATAAGACTTTAGTATTTACGGGGTTAAAAAACTACCCTTATTCATAATAAACGACATAAAACCAGCTTTATCACCTTTAACGCAACCTTTTTTTCTAAAAAAGTGTTTTAAGCATAAGCATTCATCACCCTCGAAAGATTAAGGGTGGTAAGAATTCCCGGAAAGAATGAAAAAACCACCCCTATTAATAAAAAATCTAAAGATGCTCTAAAATCACCTTTAACGCAACCTTTTTTTCACAAAAAAGTGTCTCAAGCATAAGCATTCATCACCCCCGAAATATTACGGGTGGTGAGAATTCCCGGAATGAATAAAAAAACCACCACTATTAATAAAAAACCTAAAGATGCTCAAAAACCACAGTTAACGCAACTTTTTTTTCTTTACTGGGTGATGAATGCTTATGCTTAAGAAACTTTTTTTGGAAAAAAAGGTTGCGTTAAAGGTGATTTTTGAGCATCTTTAGATTTTTTATTAATAGGGGTGATTTTTTTATTCTTTCCGGGAATTCTTACCACCCTTAATCTTTTGAGGGTGATGAAAACTTATGCTTGAGAAACTTTTTTTTAAAAAAAGGTTGCGTTAAAGGTGATTTTTGAGCATCTTTAGATTTTTTATTAATAGGGGTGATTTTTTTATTCTTTCCGGGAATTCTTACCACCCTTAATCTTTCGAGGGTGATGAAAACTTATGCTTGAGAAACTTTTTTTTAAAAAAAGGTTGCGTTAACCGTTATTTTTGAGCATCTTTAAATTTTTTATTAATAGGGGTGGTTTTTTCTATTCTTTCCGGGAATTCTTACCACCCTTAATCTTTCGAGGGTGATGAAAACTTATGCTTGAGAAACTTTTTTTTAAAAAAAGGTTGCGTTAACCGTTATTTTTGAGCATCTTTAAATTTTTTATTAATAGGGGTGGTTGTTTTATTCTTTCCGGAAATTATTACCACCCTTAATCCTTTTGGGGTGATGAATGCTTATGCTTGAGATACTTTTTTGGAAAAAGGTTGCGGTAACCGTTATTTTTTAGCATCTTTAGATTTTTTATTAATAGGGGTGTTTTTTTTATTCTTTCCGGGAATTATTACCACCCTTAATCCTTTTGGTGTGATGAATGCTTATGCTTGAGACACTTTTTTGGAAAAAAGGTTGCGTTAAAGGTGATTTTAGACCATCTTTAGATTTTTTATTAATAGGGGTGGTTTTTTTATTCTTTCCGGGAATTCTGACCACCCTTAATCTTTCAGGGGTGATGAATGCTAATGCTTGAGACACTTTTTTTGAAGAAAAAAGGTTGCGTTAACCATGATTTTCGACCATCTTTAGATTTTTTATCAATAGGGTGGTTGTTTTCTTCTTTCCGGGATTTCTCGCCATCCGTAATATTTCGGGGGTTATAAATGCTTATGCTTAAAACACTTTTTTTGAAAAAAAAGGTTGCGTTAAAGGTGATAAAGCTGGTTTCATGTCGTTTATTATGAATAAGGGTAGTTTTTTAACCCCGTAAATACTAAAGTCTTATATATTTTATTACAGATCATATTGTTAGAGCGTCCTAAGGGTAGTCATAAAAAAAAAATTCGTTATTTGAAAATTTTTTTTTCCATTGTTCATTGAACGCTCAAAACTGTAAGTATTGTGCCGCAAACAATTTTTGAAAAAAATGAAAATTAGGGGCAAAGTTTTGAAAAATATGCATGTGAGAGAAAAACTTTCGGGTTGAGATTTATTGTGCTCACTTAGAACGACTCAGCACAACTTTTATTTTTTCAAAATTCGCATTTTTGAAAATTTTATGTTTTAACCAATTCAAAAGTTCATAAAAATAGTCATATTATGAAAAATATACATCTAGGGTAAGTGTGAGTATTACTGTGGATGCCCCCAGTTACTGCGGTTTCAAATAAAACTAATGATATACAATGTTTTAAAGATATATAACGCTACAGAACAATTAAAAACAATTAATTTCTAATCCAAGCATAATAAGTATCAACGAATTATCAATAGTTACGATATTTGTAGCTAATTGATTGCAATTTGAAACTCTCATGTTCCCAATTCCCATAGTTTTAATGCTTAGATTTGTTGACAGGTCATGGACACGTTCTGAAAAACTTGTTATAATTCCGTTTCTGAAAATAAAATATTTATTGTAATAATATTTTTTGCAAAGTAAATATCTTATTTTTCTAAATATTTATGCAAATTAACAAAAAATACGTTTTTTAATCATTTTTTTACCAAAACAGTATTTGGTACATGATTTTCATAGGTGTATGAATTACTGCGATCTGTCAGGCGGCACTGCATAACCTTTCAATCTATTACAAATGCTTCGTTATGCTTACTTTTTATAATTGAGATTAAACAAAATGTTGAAAACTCCAAAATCGTTGCTAATGAGGCAAGAGGAAGTCAAGCAATATAATTTTAAGGTAAATTAAATAAGAGTTATAATATTATTTAATCTTAATTTGTTAAAAATGCTTCATGTTCACTTTTTATAATTTAGTTTAAATAAAATGTTCAACACTCCTTAATCGTTGCTAAAGATGCAAGAGGAACTCAAGTGATATAATTTTAAGTTAAATTAAATAAAATTAATAAAATTATTAATCTTAATTTGTTAAGAATGGTTCGTCGTGTTTACTTTTTATAATTGAGATTGAATAAAATGTTCAACACTCATAAATTAATTGTAAGTTCACTCAAAATAATATCGCAGTATTACGTGCGCAGAAATTTGGGTTTCCGCAGTAGTTGGAGCGCAGTAATTGGGGATTCCGCAGTAATTGGTGCGCAGTAATTCATGCAAACCCGCAGTAATACCTACATGGAACATTTTTTTTTAGATTCGCATTTTTTAAGTAAATCTGGTTTCTTTTCAGGGTTTAAGGACTGCATGCTACTTACTTAATACCTAATACTGCTTTAAAAATTAATTCGCGACGACTTTTTCATCTCAAAATCTTTTTTTTTAACTTTAAAAGCCGTCTTGATTTTCGATCCGCAGTAATTGGCACATTTACCCTATGAGAAAAACGTTTACGAATGCATTTATTTTACTCGACTAGCACAACTCAGCACAACTTTTATTTTTTCAAACTTCGCATTTTTGAAAATTATATGTTTAAACAAACTTCAAAATTGACAAAAGTGTATTTATTTTCAAAAGGACGGATCTGAGTGAGAAATATTTGGGGAGAGATTTATTGTGCTAGCCTAACACTACTCAGCACAACTTTTGTTTTTTCAAAATTCGTATTTTTGAAAATTATTTATTGAAACAAATTCCCAACTTCATAAAAATAGTCTTATTTCGAAAAATATGCATCTGAGAGAAAATCGTTTGGAAAATTATTTATTGTACTCGCCTAATACAATTCAGCACAACTTTTATTTTTTCACAATTCGCGTTTTTGAAAATTATATGTTTAAACAAATTCCCAAATTCATAAAAATGAACCTATTTTGAAAAATATGCATCTGAGAGATAAACGTTTGGGAAGACATTTGTTGTGCTCGCCTAGCACAATTCAGAACAACTTTTGTTCTTTTGAAAAAACAAAATGGCGGTGCTAACTTCCTGAACATAAAGAATGATTGTCTCTATGAGTTCAACATTTTTTAATGATTTATATGATAATTAAATAGTAAGATAAATAAAAATCTTAATATAAATTATCTATAAAAACTAATTTGATTATTTCGACAAGTGTCTCTGATAAAATATGTTTCACTTTCATCGTAACATCTGCCACGATGATATTTTTTGATAAAAAATAAGATACGCGTAATTGGAATTTCCTAAAAATAACACTGATCTTAAAATTCTTAAAATCCAAATTTCTGATTTTTATTTTCAGTCTGAGAAAGAGAGTAATGATGAGGAATATTCTCAACCTCGAGTTTTGCTTGACTTGGATGAAAATTCGAAACAACAACAAGTACTAAACCATAAAGATTCGAATTATTCGAATAATTTTAATGTGATTCAACGAGCAGGTAAATAATTAACCAATTTCACTGATGTTCTTAATTAATAAATGAACATTCTTAATAAATAATAAAATTATAGTAAACTATTAAAAAGATCGATAATACGAAAATTCAACGAGAAAGAAATGACGAAGAAATGTTTATCTTCAACATTTTAGAAGAGCAATTTACAAGCCGCAAGCAATCCTTGAGAAGACGCTGGCAAGAATCAGGTTTTCAACAAAATTCGCAAACATCAACCGGTGTGGTTGTAATAAGGGTGCCAGAACCTCAAGTGGTGGAGCCTCAGTCCAATTTAGAGTTGCTTCACGAGACCAGCATTAAACCTGTGCAACGAGAACCATCTCAAACAGAGAAGGGTAAGTAGCTTATAAGTATCCTATCAATGGCTCTTATCTAACTAAAATAACCAAAAAGAAACATGTCAGAATTACTTTCCAGAAATTCAATGATATTTGAAATCTAAATTAAAAATATTTTAATTTTGAAAATTCTCTTTCTAAAACTTTATTAGTAAAAAGTTGGTCACTAATTCACTTTAGACAAAAAAATCTGCACAGCCTTCTTTGTGTGTGTGTGTGGGGGGGAGGGGGGCACACCGGGAAGGAAAGCTCCTTTTTCGGTCAAAAATGTACTAAACTTTCAACTTTGGTCGGATTAAAATTTTTTTTTTTAACATCAAAGTGCATTAAATTTTGGAGAGCTTCACGGTCAGAAATTTTGTCTCCTCTATTTTTGTATTAATAATTTTTTTACTCAAAGTATGGAAATACTTAAATTTCTCAAATAACAATTTTTTACGTTTAAATAACTGCTTAGGTAAACTGTATATTGTCTTGAATGAATGTTTGGGGGTTCACAGAATATAACTTGTTAATTATTCAATTTAATTGTTATAAACAAATTTTATGAACAAATTGGCAAATAGTCTTATTATCGGTAAAAAAAAGTTTCTTTTTGCTAAAAGTACTTCGTATTAATGTGGAAATGACATTTATTCACAAAATAATTAGAAAGATAACAAAAAACATTGTTATAAACAATTCTGGTGGCAATATATCTAAATTTGAGGTTTTTTCACATTATAACTTCCTTCCTTTGCCAGAACGACTCCAGGTATTCCTTAAAATAATAAATCTTAAATAATATTTGGTAAAATATAACAATTAAAGTTTTTATAAACAAATTAGATAAAACAAATTCAACATTTTGGCCCTTTCGCGTAGAAAAAAAATCTTGTTGTACTAATGTTTTAAACTACTGGACGAATGAGTACTAGTAACAAAAATAATTAAAAAGATAACAACAAACATTGTTATAAACAATTCTGGTGGCAAAATATTTAAATTTGAAGTTTTTTCAAATTATAACTTCCTTCCATTGCCGGAACGACTTCAGGTATTCCTTAAAATAATAAATCTTAAATAATAATTGGTGAAATATAACAATTAAAATTTTTATTAACGAATTAGATAAACAAATTCAAAATTTTGGCCCTTTCGCGTAGAAAAAAAATCTTGTTGTACTAATGTTTTAAACTATTGGACGAATGAGTGCTAGTAACAAAAATAATTAAAAAGGTAACAATAACCATTGTTATAAACAATTCTGGTGGCAAAATATTTAAATTTGAAGTTTTTTCACATTACAATTTCTTCCAGTTGCCAGAAAGACTTCTAGTATTCCTTAAAATAAGAAATCTTAAATAATATTTGGTAAAATATAATAATTAAAGTTTTTATAAACAAATTAGATAAACAAATTCAAAATTTTGGCCCTTTCGTGTAGAGAAAAAATCTTGTTGCACTGTAAATGTTTTAAAATATTGGACGAATGACTGCTAGTCACAAAAATATTCTAAAAGTTAATAATAACTATTGTTGTAATCAATTCCTGTGACAAAATATTTAAATTTAAGGTTTCTTCAATTTATAATTCCCTCCAGCCGCCAAAACGACTTCAGGTATTCCTAAAGATAAATAAATCGTTAATAATATTTGGTCAAATGGAACAATCTAAATGTTTATAAGCAATTAAGATAAATAAATTTCGGCAGTTTCACGTAGCAAAAAATCTGCTTTTTTTCTATGCGAAAGGGCCAAAATTTTGAATTTGTTTATAAAAATTTTAATTGATATATTTTACCAAATATTATTAAAGATTTATTATTCTAAGGAATACTTGAAGTCATTCAGACGATTGAAGGAAATTATAATTTGAAAAAACCTTAAATTTGAGTATTGTATCACAAGAATTGTTTATTACAATGGTTATTGTTAACTTTTCAAATATTTTTGTGACTAGCACTCATTCGTACAATAGTTTTAAACATTTTCAGTGCATCAAAATTTTTTCTCTACGTGAAAGGGACAAAATTTTGAATTTGTTCATAAAAATTTTAATTCTTATATTTTACAAAATATTATTTGAGATTTATTATTTTAAGGAATACCTGAAGTGGTTTTGGCAATTGAATGAATTTTTTATTTGAAAAGACCTTGAATTTGAATATTTTAAAACAAGAATATTTGAAAAGTTAACTCTAACTTTTGTTATAAACAATTCTTGAGACAAAATATTTAAATTAAAGGTTTTATCAAATTTAAATTTCCTTTCATCGCTAGAATGGGTACAGATATTCCTGAAAATGATATATCTTTAATAATATTTGGTAAAATATAACAACATTTATAAAATATTTATAAAAATATTAAATAATGCATTTTTATCAATATTTGTGACTAACGTAGACTCACAACTTAGTTTAAAAATATTTCGATTGAAAACCAGATTTTTTGCTACGTGAAACTTCCAAAATTTGAAATTTGTTTATCTTTATTGTCAAAAGTTTAAAACATTTTCAGTGAAACAACATTTTTTTTCTATACGAAAGAGCTAAAATTTTGAATTTTTTCATCTAATTTGTTTATAAAAATTTCAATTGTTATATTCTACCCAATATTATTCAAGATTTATTATTTTAAGGAATACCTGAATTCGTTCTAGCGATTGAAGAAGATTATAATTTGAAAACACCTCAAATTTAAATATTTTGCCATTATGATTGTTTATAACAATGGTTATTTTCATCTTTTTAATTATTTTCGTAATTAAATGTTATTCCTACATTAATACAAAGCAATTTTAGCAAACAATATTTTTTTTTAGATTTAATGTTTTCTCGTGTCTCAAATAGTTTACATGGAAAATGGAATTTGATTATTGACTTTTGCCAAATTATAAAATACAGTTATTTTTCTAATTTTGGTTCAATTTAAAATTTAAATTTCACTAATTAAAATTATTAGGAATTCTAACTGATTCACCTTTCAGACAAATTTGATCATTGCCTTATAATTATATAATTTTAAATGATGCTCAGTATAAAAAATACTGATGTAAATAAATCAATGATTCAGACAATTTCAGTTCAGTTAATTTAACAGTAACTAAACTGGTAATTAGTAGTAAATACATCGAATTATAATTTTCATAAGGTTTTTAAAGTTTCATTCATAATCTCATAATATCCTAATCAATAGATTTTCTTTGTGTGGGAAATATACCTTTTTTCTATAAAAGTTATAAAATGATGATTTTAAAAAAAATGTTCAACCATCTTAAAAATTGATCTACCGAAAATCTCCACAAATAAAATTGGTTTTTAAGAAAAAAAATTGATAACCTTTCAGTATCGATATTTAAAGTCTTCGGAAAATTCTCTAATCACTCTTTTAAAATATTTAAAACTTCCATGTCAAATATTCATTAATTCCATTTTTTTCAGCTTTTAATAATAAAACGATTGTTAATTGGATTTTCATGCATTATGAAAAGAATCCAGTTTGAAATACTCTAATTTCTTTCAATAACGAGTGTATTCCTCATCCAAAATTCTTGTCATAGAATTCTTGTCTCATAAATTATTATCCGAGGTCAATCGAATCTGCCGGGTTGAATCAAACGAAACTTCATCTCGCTTGTTACCCTTGGTTCTTCTTTTATATTGAGTAGCGTCATAAGAATTCACATATTTCTTAGACTTGCATTTTCTGCCATCATTTCTTTCCCTCATCCCAAAACCTTTGTGTTCGATCCTTTGTACCTTTTGCAACAGAATAATACTTTTCGCTCGTGTTTTCCCTCGATTTCCTCCTTGTCACAACTTTTCTCCCAAGTAATTGCGAAAAGAAGACAACTATTTGTTTGAAGACGTTGGTTCTCCACCAGGAATGTTTACTGGAATTATCATTTTTGGACGAAGTACTGGAATTCTTATTCCCTTCTGTAAAATCAAGTAGTTAAGGATCAATCTCGAATAAGTCTTCTGCTTTGATAGAAACTTTCTCAGCACTAGAAACTTCTAGTATAAGAGAAGTTTCTTCAAATACGGGATTAACTTTCAAATTTGGTCTAGATTCACAACCTGACTAAACTTTTTAACTCTGGTTTTGTGATTCCTATAAAAGCATTGAATTGTTAAAAAATTTGTTTTAAATATATGTAACGATAAGTCTAGAAAATAAGATTTTATAAAATAAGAACCAACATATGGAACCTTGACATGTTTTTCTTTTTTTTTTAGATTATAAAAAGTCAGCCTGTGATCGAGAACGAACACGCATGCGAGATATGAACCGAGCTTTTGAGCTTCTGAGATCAAAGTTACCAATCTGCAAACCACCCGGCAAAAAGCTATCGAAGATAGAATCTTTGAGGCATGCGATAACGTACATAAGGCACTTACAAAGTCTGTTGGAACCTCAATACACATACGTTCCAGGCATTCCTGAGAGACCTGATTATTACGGAGCGACGACAACGAATTCGACCTTTGAGTCACAGCATCCGAATAGATGGGAATCTTTTTCCTACTATCGTTACGATTATCACGCTCCTTTTGCTGCCCTTCAAGCTCCACCTATGCCTCCACCTTTGCCTTCTCGAATGATACATTACGACCAAGACGTACATTATCGCTACGATACACATTCATAAGACAACTTCTATCCATTTCAGCTAGATTAAATAAACAAAATCTAATTCTAAACTTCAACTGCTATATTGAAAGAAAAACTAATGTTCTACTAAACAAACAGTTTTCATTGCCAAAGAAACTAATCCCATAATAGAAACCAAAGAAAGTAATCGATTTAGCAATAATGAGTCTTATAAACTTATTTTATTGCAAATCTTCATAAATATATACATAATATAATTTTCAAAGAATTTATAACTCTTGAAAAAAAATAAAGAAGATATTTCTGTACAATTCATCTTGAGTTTTTGTATCCTCTCGACTTGTTTGAGTTAGAAAGTTAGATAAATGTGTTATATTTCGTCTGCTGAGCTGTGTTTGGAGGAGTTGCTGTTGGATGAATATGAAGAGGCAGATCCCAAATCATCGTCTCTACATCGAGAGTAGCAGGTCCTTGCCAATTCATCGTGCTTTCGCTGGGCATCTCCATGAGTTTAGTGGTAGTGACAAACTCGAAATGCAGACGCCACTTAAGTGTCATCAAGTCAGTACTGAAGTCTGGCGTTACGTGAAGTGGAATTGGTAAGACAAGCTGCGAGTACTTCAAACCTATGCAAACTTCGTGATGTTTGTTGTAACTTACAAAAGAGGGTAGAGAAGATTTCCCTCTTCTGAATTTTTCAGATACGTGTTCTTCAGATTGCAAAGCAACAGAAACTTGAGAGCAGGAAACAGTTGCATTTGAGAAATCAAAGGTACCTACAATGTCTTCACCAAGTTTGTAAGAGTTTTTAAAGAGGCAGAAACGAACTACTCTTCCACGGCCATTAGTAATGTTGTAAAAATTCGGACTTCGTCTGGCAGTCAGATTCTAAAAAATAGGAAAATTAAATACGTAAAATGAGCGTTGTCGGATTGAAGCTCCCATCTATAGTTCATTTTTTTCAAAAAAAACTTTCAATACCTGAAGCGTTTGTAAAGAAATATCCAAAGGCGTTTCTCTGTGCTGTGTCTCCATGAACGGATTATTTGGACTCAAATCCACACTATCATTACAGGGAGTGATTTCTGGTAATTCTATTCGAGATAAATTACTTTATGAATAATTTCCTATTCACAGTATTAGTTGTAATGTATAAGATTAAAAGATACTGAATTTCGTACCACTTAAAGAGAGAACCCTGAAAGGTATCCGAAGTAATTTGATCGCAGTATTGACGCGTTGGGTACCAACAGTGATTTTATAAGAATATTTAACAGCCTGTCCTCTGTACGAAGGAGGAGCCTCACTTGGTATCGTTTCTCGATAAATATCTTGAATTGTAAAACAAAATTTAATATTCTAACTATATCCATTCTATTTGAAAATTTTTAAATACTAAGTCTCAAACGCACATGTTTTACTTTCTCCAGGTGATAACCTGAGATCACAAAATAATATTTTGGGTTTTGTGTTCATTACTACGTTCCCATTGTCGTGTTGCCATGGAGCGAAGGTCGTATCTGAAAAATAACCTTAAGATAATGGATATCTATGTAAAAAAAATGATTGTTTAATTTAGTCATATTTAATTAATTGTCAGTTTATAAATACATATTACTCTTACTTGCATTTATAGCTGCTAATTGTGCAGTTGTGTTCAATTTGTCTATTACAACTATTTTGCCATTTGCAGTACACTGACAATGAACTTGAGCACTTGCCCAGGCTAAACTTTCAAAAACATCACTGAAAAGAATACCAAAATTGATAGAATTATATTAGTTTTTTTCACTTTTTATAATTATAGAAATATTATAACGTGAAAGTATTTAAAAGTCAAAAATCTTAAAGCGTGTGGAATCATAACCTCAAAGCTATATACATAAGAGCAAGAAATAAAGAAATTTTTAAAGCAAGAACATTAAATTTATATTTAAAATTGAAAATAAGTTACCTGTGGCTCTGTGAGATTTGATGATTTGGATTATGTGGATTACTAAATGTAACTAAACACTCTACCATTTCACCCGAAAAATAAACGGGACCTTTTAACAATTTCGCAGTTATTTCAATCATATTTACACATGGACAAAAATTGTATTAAATATCAACTACTTTTATAAACTCCCCATTATTATTTTACCATTTACTAATCAAATTATTAAACAAATTTTTGCTGATGCTGACAAGCAAACAGCTGTTCCACAGAATTGAAGTTGCTTTGTTGACATCTTCGATAGTTGAATCGATTCTCGAACGCACGATCCGCACGATAAACCATCATTTGTTTTAATTTAAATAGGTTAAATGCATGAAAATTAGATTATAAATAAAGTAACCGTGATAAAAGTGTATATATTTAGTACCAAAAACAAAATATTCAGTAATAATTGCCATCATTCCAAAATTACATTAATCGAGAATTCAGTAAATAAAAATAGTATCATTCGACACAATTTTCAAAAATAAAATGCATTACAAAAGTAAACTTAAAATTCCACCATTTCTTAGTCAAATTGAAACTATTCCAGAAAATGAGTAAGTAATTCATTTTATTCCAAAAATTCCATTTCAATTTAATATTATTTTTGTTATTAGAAGAATACCAAAGCTTTTTAAACAACTAATTACCTAAGTGTAATTTTTTAATCAGAAGTTACAAGCCATGGTTAAAATCACCAAATTCACTAGTCGCATTATCAGGAGAAGTTGTAAATTCTTTACCATTACCCGAATGTTGGAGTTGGAATGTAGAACAAGTTGCAAAATGGCTGGAAGTCACAGTTGGACTGTCACAATATACAGTTATATTAATTCCCTTATTTTTATCAATTTATAAAGCAATATGAATTTGGACGAGGAGTAATCCCTGCTGGAAGTAAAAAGATAGAAATCTTATCCTTTTGAATCTTTATTATAGAAAAACATAGAGATAATTTATCCAATTCTATCTCTTTTTCATTCTAAATTCGAGTCTATATTTTCTATACATTCCAATCCTTTATCTATCATCCTTAATCTTTTTCTATCTCTTAATCAATCACAATACACGTCTATCTTTTTCAATCTCTCCTTTTCTATTTCATTCTATTCTACATCTACATATCAACGTCAATCTTTTTTTATCTCTTTGTCAATCTAACGTCACGTCTATCATTTTCAATTTTTCATTCTCTATCTCATCCTATGCTTTATCTGTACAAGTGGTCGATCACGAAGGATAGAGCAAAATATAGAAAAAGATAGATACTACTTCAGTCGGCGGATAGACTAAGGGATAGGAAAATATAGATATTACCAGACATAGGGATAGAAAAAGATAGATATTCCCGTTCACTCTGGATAAGTGCGGAGATAGAAAAAGATAGAGTTTTTGGGATGCAAAGTGATGAGTTGGGAGAGATAGAAATCTTCTATCTTCCCCAATCCTCCAGTTCCTACCTTTTTTAATCTTTTTACTTCCAACAGGGATATTCTTCCATTACCTAACAAATATTTATTGTCCTTTACACAGGATTGTTTTATCAGAAACTTTATTAATGGTAGAAGATTACTATTGATTAATTCATCAGTATGTCCAAAGATGGGAATTCGAGATTCTTCTCACATAATGGTAAAATTATGAAACTACTCCAAAAAGAAACTATGTATTATCAAAAATAAATCAACATTCACTTAGTTGTATTAAATTTTTAAAATTTTCCAACCTCTCCAAAGCTAATCAACTAATTAAAACATCTCTAACCAGAAAATAACATCAAGCATTCGAGAACTATTCAAGGTAGACAAAGAGAATTTCAAAAGAAGTATTAGTCTTCCACCACGACATCCATTGACTCATTATTTACAATATCGAATACCAACTGGCCCGAAGAAAGAAAATACAACTCGCACTCAGTTTTTTAGAAAAATGGGTCTAATAGATGAAGAAAAACAGCAACCTTTTGGTCATTGGGAAATGATAGAGCCTAGTCAACCAGACTTTCCCTGCAATCGTTTTGGCCTTATTAAACGCAAAGGTGTTTATACTAGAGAAGAGATTAATAGACAACTTCGTGGTCACTCTTATCTCGAAAGATCGAAACTAAAAAGGAACTATTTTCGGCGAATAGACATAAAATAGCAAGTTTGAAATCTACTTCACTACTTTCCAAAGATTCACAAAAAATAAAAATCACAACACAAAAGATTGCAATTAAAAAATGTATTTACAAATAACTCAAACAAGTTATAAGAGTGTAATTCATATTAAATAATATGAAATAAACCTAAAATTATTATTGCACTAAACAAAAAGTCGTTTAAATACTTCTATTGACAATACCATCAATTGCATGCTTTCGTGAATTAAATATAATATATATAATATATTAGATAAATTAAATGCAGAAAAAACCCACAAAATATTTCAAATACAAAAATATCTGACATTTGCTCTTAATATCTAATTTATATATACAATTTTTAACTTTAAGGATACACATATATAAATATGTATCTTCTATTATCAATTAAATAATTATAAATATTCAGGTATCGATAAATTACGATCCTTATTTAATTGTAAATAATCAAGAAAATAATAATTTCAGTTAAGAATAATTAAATTCGACTAGGATGAAAATATACAATTTCAGAAGATCAGATAAAAAAATCTGAATCAAAATTCTTGAATTTCACGCATCAGAATTTCAAAGTGTAAAATTTTTAGTAGCTCTTATAATAGGAAATTATCTCAGTGTAATAAAAACTAAAATGATTGAGAAAATAAATCAGCTTCTGGTTCCTCATCAGTAATATTAAGTTGAGTAGAATTAATCTTTAGTTTCTCAATAAAATCACCTTCATCTTTAAGTTCAAAATCCTCATCACTCTCTTCAAATGTTGGAGATTTTCGACGACATTTGGCTGGAGTAGAGAATGATTTTTCATTTGAAATGTAATTATTTTCTTTGCTAGTCGAAGGTTGCGGGCTATTGGCATTATTATTCAGAAATCCATTCTTATGATTTTTTAACCGCGCACCATTTCTTCCTCTTAAGCCAGACGTCATCAGCGCTTCATCTTCCGATTTTCGCTTCATTTTCTTATTTAGTTTTTCCATTACTTCCACGGACAACTTTTTTGTTACTTCTTCATCCGAATTTTCGTTATCTGTGGACATTTCATAAAGAGAAACCTCTGTTTTTTTCAGAATTTTTAATTCTTTTTCCAGTTCTCTGATTCTTTCCTTCTTAGTGTTGACTATTAATAGACATTTTTTATAAATTTCAGCCTCCATTAAATTTTTAATCTTAATCATATCTTCCAATCTATCATGCAATGCGGCTAAATTTCTTTTAACCTTTTCATTTTCTTTTTGTAATTCTGCGTATTTCACCTGCATATCTCCGACATTATTGAGGATATTTTGCATGAAATCCGAGAAAACATGAATTTCAAAAACAGGAAATACTTTTATATATCCTCTTGTCCAAATGCCCTTCCTCCATTCAAATGTGTCATCTTCTACAGAAAATTCAAAATCATTCTCTCTTCCAGAAAGAACATTTCTACATTCTTTGTGGTACTCTTCTTCCGAATCCGAAAACGTGCTTTTTGCGATATCCCACAATTCGGAGGTCGCTATCTAAATTAAAATTAGAAATTATGATAGAAGCTTACTTTAAAGTAAATAAGTTTATAAATGATTGAAGTTTAGATTGATGAATTTTGAAATTTAAAATATTAACTCTATTGAATTTAAATTACTAGAACTTAAAAAAAAAAATACAAAGAAACATCTGTTCGAATACGATAATTTTCATAACTAAAATGAATGTTAGATTCAAATTTATTAATAGAGTACAATAATTAATTAATGCAAGTTGAGTTTTTTTATGGCACTCTAAATAAAATATTTCATCAACTCCCTGATCTATGCAGATTTAAGGAACTCACCTCTCCTAAAACTGGAGCAGAATCGCTTCTCAAAATAAGGATACGAATTCGGAACTCTAAAAATTCTGTACATAATGTCAGTGCTTCCTGACTATTCGTAGAGTTTAAAACTCGACAAACTGCAGTTTCGGTATCACTCATAATAATGATTTCATTTGCTCCATCAGCTGATCATGCTCTGAAATGATATTGTCATAGCTTATTTATAGGTTATGTTTAGACGCGATACGTGTTAGGACTTGTTTACTTACGTCAGTTAGACGGTTAGAACAAGTTAAAAAGAGATCTAATAAAGAAATATAGATAAAAGAGTATATTTATATTAATAATTTTTCATGTTTTGAATTAAGAAGAAAGAGTTACCTTATTTAAATAAATTTTCTTCGCTCTCTAAAAATAATTATTTCGGACAAATCTTGATAAAAGATGATTCTTCTTCTCTGGTTGTGGTTTCTTGTTTAGCAGCCAGCCATTTCTTATAAAATGTAAAAATAACTTAAAGTAAAGACATTTTGGTGGGACATTTTTGGATTGAAGTGTACTTGAAGTCTTCAGCTTGTCGTCATTTGTGCATGTGTGTGCATGTTTGTGCAGTCACGCAGACAAGTCATATAATAATGTGTCGTCATAATGATTATGATAATAGTCTGCGAATCGATATTTCTCGATTTATCTCGACTTTGTTTCGACGCTAATTTCGTGCATGCGAGATTCAGAGCATTTTGGAGAATTTTCCGTGCGGTATGGGCGATAAAGTTCACGTCGTTCTTTTGTGTACCCGTAAATAAGCACGTTTCTTGTAAAAAAAGCTGGTTCTTTCATGTCTTATTCACTGTACATATTCGAATATAATTTAAGCAATTTTACGTTCGTCTGCAAGTTTGCGAAAGTGTAGAACACCATGAGTGAAAACGTAGAGGTAACCGGAGTTGTACCAGAAGACAATGCAGCCAGAGCCGAAAAATTTAAAGAAGAGGCGAACGAGTACTTCAAAAGTAAGATTTTATTTATTTTTATCTTCATAGGCTCACTTTTCTCCTAGACTATGTCTTTTAATTGGAATTTTTCGGAGATACGATCGGTCCTCAATTCCAGTGCAAGTCACGTGTATAACTAACAACATTTTTGCCTTCACCGAGGATTGAAAAGCCTTGCGATTAATTAATCAACCGATTAATTAACTTGTTCGTGACCTGTTTGCGTTTATAACTGGCTTACGCACGTGTAATCGTTTCATTCATATTTTCCCATCTTTTGTGAATTTAGAAACAGAGAAATAAATAACTCGTGGCTTGGGTACATTTAAAGAAAATTTTATGAGTTTATTATGTCTAGCATTGATTTAAAATGTTTCGAAAATTAGATTAAATATCTTAATATTCATTAAACTTGATAATAATTTTCAAATACTAACCTAAATTTTTTTTTATGAATGAAATATCTGTTTTAGGTTAAAAAAAATATTCTACAAAAATCAACTTAGAAAGTAAGTTACTAATTTCTTTTTGCTTTCAAAATAGATCAAGATTTCAACAAAGCCATTGATTTGTACTCAAAAGCCATCGAATTAAATCCTTTGGTAGCAGTTTACTATGGGAACAGAAGTTTCGCATATTTGAAGACAGAATGTTTTGGATACGCTCTGGAAGATGCATCCAAAGCCATCGAATTAGATAGAAACTATGTAAAAGGGTATTATCGACGAGCTGCAGCCTACATGTCACTGGGTAAATTTAAACAAGCCCTGAAAGATTATGAAACAGTAACAAAAGCAAGACCAAGCGACAAAGATGCAAAAGCCAAATACACTGAATGCAATAAAATTGTGAAAAAGATCGCCTTCGAAAAAGCCATTTCAGTTGAAGAAAGTAAAAAGAATATTGCCGACTCAATCAATTTAGAAGCAATGGGTAAGATTATTTTATAACTCAAGTCCCCTATTAAAAATGTATTTCCTCTTTAATCAATTTGTTAACTTGATTCCTTCTGAAGCTATCGAGGATGAATACACAGGACCAAAACTCGAGGATGGCAAAGTGACACTAAAATTCATGCAAGAATTACTAGAATTTTACAGAAAACAATGTAAACTACATCGGAAATATGCTTACAAGATTCTTCTCGACGTCAAGGCCTTGTTTGAATCACAACCGAGTTTAGTCGATATCACAATCCCAGATGAAAATAAATTTACGATCTGTGGTGACATTCACGGTCAGTTTTACGACTTGCTCCACATCTTTGAGCTCAATGGGTTGCCATCAGAAACCAACCCTTACGTATCCTTTTCAAATTTAAAACTTTATTGTGTTTAATATCAGTGCAATTCTCAGTAATTTTACTCACATTCTTTTGTTTGTATGTTTTTCTTAACAAACAAACAGTTATTTAATGGAGATTTTGTAGATCGAGGTTCTTTCTCAGTCGAGTGTATTTTTACCCTCTTCGGATTCAAACTCCTTTACCCGAACCACTTTTTCATGTCTAGGGGTGAGTACTAGCCTTTCAAAGTTCATTATGAGAAGAAAACTTAAACCTTTAAAGAACCTCCTTCAAAAAATTATATTTTTTTCAGGCAATCACGAATCTGCTACAATGAATCAAATGTATGGCTTTGATGGCGAAGTAAAATCAAAGTACAGTGCTCAGATGGCCGCATTGTTTACTGAAGTGTATAACTGGTTGCCCTTGGCGCACTGCCTCAATAACAAAGTTCTCGTAAGCATATTTCAGACATTTTATTCTAATAATCATATTCTGGACTTGTATTCACTCTTAATTAATAATTGACTTTAGGCTCTAACGTTAATAAAAACTATGTCTCATATGATCAAACGTTTCGACTCTGATATGAGCCCTCATTAATGGTTTTTTTAATTTTGCTTATGGGTTTAACAATATAAGAATACAGTGTTTGAAAATTATACTACGTGAGTTTGAAATATTTTTGTAGCATAAAACTGATGAGGGTTTAGATCAGAGCTGAAACGTCCGATCATGTCAAAATTTGAGTTTTTATTAACTTCTGACACTAAACCCAATTACTAACATCAACATATATGTTCAATTTTTTAACTTTATTGTTGATTATTTGAGTTGTAGTGTATAACAGATTTGATATTGTGTTTTAATTTTTCCATAAAAATAGGTAATGCACGGTGGACTCTTCTCCAAAGATGACGTCACACTCCAAGACATTCGCGAGATCGACAGGAATCGGCAACCGCCAGATGAGGGATTAATGTGCGAATTATTGTGGTCTGATCCTCAACCACAGCCGGGGAGAGCGCCCAGCAAACGGGGAGTTGGTGTTCAATTCGGACCTGATGTTACGCATAAATTTCTCGAGCTCAATAAACTTGAATACATTGTTAGGAGTCACGAAGTGAAGCAAGACGGCTACGAAGTCGGCCACGACGGAAAATGCATAACTGTGTTTTCGGCTCCAAATTATTGGTAAGCTTTGAAATTTAGTAACATTATTTGGGAATTACTTCTGACGAACAAGAAAAAACGAAATATTTCATTTCATTGGGGATATAGAATTATTTGACTAATCTTGGACGGCCCACGACCTTGACAATTTTTAGAATTTTAATCTCGAAAACATACATTCTTATAGAAAATTCTAGAGCGTAACTTTTTTTCCCTGTGACAAAAAGTTGTATCTGATGCCATTTTTGATAAAAAATGCTATACAAAATTGTCTAAATAATTTTGTATCTTCTTATACTATCCAGAAGCTTAATTCTTGATCAACATTTTAAAAACACTCAGATATCCTCTTTAGAAATGCGCCATTTGAAATTCAACGTTTAGTGTACGTTTAAAGATTACGAAGATTAATCAATTTTATTTACGGAATTTTCTCCATATTTTTGAAACCTATATTACATGTTGAATGTCAAATTTTCTAGTTGTGAATATTAAATCTCCTCTTACTAGAAGTTTTTAATAAGTCTTTTTTAAAACTAAATCTATTTCCACAGTCCTATTATCTTTGTGTTATTTTAATCAAAAAATTGAAATATATGTGCCACTGAAATTTTAAACAAGCGCAAAAGCTTTTTTTATGTAATTTTTTATCCAAAGTTGTATTTTGCTTAAAAAATAGTATTTTATTACTAATTATTTTTATCTTATTAATAAAGAGGAATTTCGTAAAATTCACACAAAAGGTTTATTTTAAATTCAACAGAAAGTTTACAAAAAATTGGTGAATTTAAAATATGGAAATTGTAGGAGAAGAGTTTAATCAGTTTTCATTATTTAAAATTCGCAGTTTTTCCTATACTTTTTTCAAGATGTTGAATGGCTTCTGGAATTAATTTCATGACATTCCTATTTAATAAGGAGATGGATATGAAAAATTATGAATAACTATTTTTTAATAGATTTTTTTTATTTTGGACAGAAAATTATACTAGCACCAAAAATTAGCAACTCTTTACTGTTATTTTTTTTTGATTTTTTGGAAGAGTCATTGCCACATTTATTGATTGAATTTTGCAAGATAAAAATGAAATTACTTTAAAAATATAAATTGACCTTTGAATTTCAGTGATACAATGGGGAACCAAGGTGCCTTCATCACCCTTATTGGCAAAGATATGAAACCTAAATTTACATCCTATGAAGCAGTGGTACGTATTCTCTAAACTATCCATCCTCTACAAAACCTGAATTATTTTTAATGCATCTTTGTTATTTTTAGCCACATCCGGACGTAAGGCCAATGGCATATGCTAACTCTCTACTGAAATTCATGTAGTAGCCAATACAGCATACTAGGGACATGATTGCTAAATAAATGGAGAAATGACAGAATACAGGTAGCCCAATCAAAGTGTGTGTGTAATATATTTGATACCGACTCGGAGAAGGTAAGGTTAACTTACACTTCCCTGCATCAATAATTACTGTACTCTCACTAGTAAGAAGACGATTATTGTACCATAAAACCACTGGACGCATTATACAATTGGGTACAAAAAAAAAATTGAAAATGATTTCTGTGACTTGTCAAAGTTTTTCGAACTGCACTAAAATCGTTGAATCGTTATTTTGTAAATCTTTATGTACATTAGTACCGATTATTATTATTATTATTACAATAATAACTTCAGTATCCATGAGAAAATTAGTGCTTTTCTAATTTAAGTAGTAATTAATAACATGACGCGAAAAGGCGGAATCTGTTATACTCAAGCACCCTGCGCGAATTTCGCTTCATGCATTAATGATCAGCGGTGATTTATTTGATAACTATAGAAATCTTAATAAAAATCATAATAATACGGTATAGCATGAGCATGTAGTACAATTTGTAACACACCTGTTGAACACTTTATGCCGCGTTATTTGTGGCTAATTTTATACAAGTCTAGTGTGTTCAGCAGGCTAACTTTGATTTGACTTTTGTTTTTTTTTTATTTGTTAATGAATAAATAAATGATGTTTATAATGTATCGAATAGTCAATTTCTGTCATCCTTTCAAAAAAGAAGTCTATAATCATATTTAGTTAATAGTTAAATTAATAAACAGCAGTTAATGTTATTCACCTGTTAATTTATTTGTTATTTTACATTTTTTCATTCCCGGTGATAATTCAAACTTTTGGCAGCATACGAGAAACTGTGATACTAATTTCTTGTGGTAAGTTATCCCTATTTTGACGATTGACATCAATAACTTTGCAAGAACTATCTTCGTAAAATTGTTCGAAGAATGAAATATATCGTTGGGGTACTTTGTGTATTTGAGGTATCGTCGCGATGATACAATTTCCCTTGTTACCTTTTCCAAAAAATGTATCTTTGACAGTCTTAACGAATTTTTCGCTAAATAATTCCATTTTTCCGATTTCGTCAATAAACAACACGTCCTGGAAGAAAAAAATAACTTTGCAGTCTGAGAATAAAAAATGATTATTTCCATTAATCATTATCAATCTATGAATTCTTACGATCTTAGAATTTAAAGTTGGTAAAGCGATTCGTTCGAAATTTTCAGCAAATACATAATAATTCCCTACACGATGTTTCTGAAATTGTTGTTGAGTCAAGACATCCCTAAATAAATTGAAAATATTTTCATTACAAGACATTTTACGTGATTTATTTAATATAAATTTCAAACTAACGCAATGCGGGCAAGAGGAGCTCGGCTTTCTGAATTTTTGATAGAAACTACATCAAATCCAATTCTCTTCTTAGATGAATCACGGACTTCTTCTGTGTAAAAACCATCAATCGTATAATTTCGTGTTTGCAACATTGAAACGAGATTTTTACAAATTGTAGTTTTCCCTATTCCTGTAAAAAAGCATTTAAAGACATGTGATAAATAGTAAATTAGCAATTTTTGTTTTCAAAATTTAGGAAATGGTAGAGGAGATAAAAGCAGACGTAAATAGACTAATTTTGGTTTAAAGAATGAAAAATAGTTGAATTGTAGCAAAATCTATCAGAAAATGTTGTTTATTATCAAACCAAAGGTAGTCTATCTACGTCCATTTTACCTTCTCTATCATTTCCCAAAATTTTATGTATTTTTTGGACGTAATCATGTAGAAACTGAATCAAGTTGTTCACTTGAACTTGCTATAGTCTCCTTACATAAAAAATTAAGTCGATTTTTTTAAACCAAAAATTAGTTTAATCTATTCTGACACTATTTCCGTTGAAATTCGTTGATTTCTATTGTACAATTAATTATAACACAGGTCTACATGGTTTTGTTATGGAGTAGCTGAGGTACATTTCCGAAGTAATTTTTCGCTATATTACATGTATGTATTACATGCATTATTTTAATTTTTCTAACCGGAGATATCGCCGATTGAAAAAAAAAATTGCAGGTTTCGCAATGACTGATATATGGCGGGAAAAAATGATAGGACGTCAAATTTGTTTTTTCAATCGGCGATATCTCCGGTTAGAAAAATGAAAATAATGCATGTAAATAATGAAGTGGAAAGCTGAAAAGTGGCTCTTTTTGATGGTTTTCTCATATTTAAAAAATAATAAAAATTCGCGAAATCGCCAAAAATTACTTCGGAAATGACTATCGGTATTTCTATAACAATCACAACCTCATATTTTGTAGGCCTATGTAATCATTGTTCAAAGAATGATTTTTTAAAAGGCGCGAAAAAAAATGCCGTGATTGGTTCACGCTACGAGTGACGTCACTAGGCAGTACATTTGAATGAGCTCTATCTATTTAGGGGGCGTTCACATAATACGTCACGCGATTTTTAGCTATTTTTCAACCCCCCCCCCCGTCCCCCATGTCACACATTGTCGCATACCTCAGCCCCCCCCCCCTTTCGATTTCACGTCACACCTCTTAATTTTATAAAACATTTTTCGTTAACGCGTACAAAATCCAGTAAAAAAAGAACCTATTAATTATTATTGTAGATAATCTTTTCAGAACTTTTTTCAAATTTCGTGGGTACACATTTAATGTGTGACGTAACGTAGAGGGCAGACCCCCTCCAAACATGTCACACCACGTCACAATTTGCAGACCCCCCCCCCCCCCTCATAAACTGTGTGACGTATTATGTGAACGCCCCCTTACATGCAGTTTTCTATTACCAGTGACAGTAAAAACGCGTTTTTGATTTTTTTGGCAAGTGAAAAATCGAGGTACTGCTCCTTCCTTTAAATGTAAGTTTGCAGAAGGATCCAATTTGAATTTCATGAAGTTTTCAAGATCTTTCTCCAACTGAACAATAAAAAATAAGCTTACTTAATGTCACATTTAAAATGTTATAATCTCATAGTGATCATCTATTATATTATTCAGTAAAATGTTTGTTGCAGTGGTTGCAAACTACAAGATTCTTAATTTTCAAAATTAAACTTACCTTAAAATGATCCTCACAACAAAATAAGCCTGATTGTAAAGATCCCTGGCGAAAGTATCGGATTAGAATTTATTCCGAGCCAATCAGAACTAGTCCGATTCATTCCGATATTTGTATCCGAGACAATGCGAATCATTCCGAACTAATCCGAAAAACGTTTTGTAACTCGTTTGATGAAAAACGGTAAAAAATCGATCCGACCTGATCCGATTTTATCCGAGGCAACAATCAAAATGAATCCGAAACCAAGTTTTCAATTCGAATCAACCCGAGCTCGGATTGATCCAAGCCGAATTTTTAATCAGAATTAATCCGAATCATTCCGACCTTGGATTCATTCGGATTGATTCTGGTTGAAAATTCGGTTTGGATCAATCCAAGCTCGGGTTGATTCAGATTGAAAACTTGGTTTCGGTTTGGTTTGGACTCATTCGGATTGTTGCCTCGGATTAAATCGGATTAGATCAGATCGATTTTTTACCGTTTTTCATCAATCCGAGCATTGCCTCGGATACAGATATCGGAATGAATCGGAATAGTTCTGATTGGCTCGGAATGAATTCCTATCCGATACTTTCGCCAGGGATACTTGATCTTTAGGACGAGCTGCAGTGATCCATTTTTTTCTAATTTCTCCCTTAGGAACCGATAAAAACATTTTGGATGGTATTTTAGTGGAAGAATTCGGGCAACAGGGCATGCAATAATTTTTCACCATTTTCCGCAGCGAATATTTTCTTTAATTGACTTTATAATTGATTTGTTATATTTTAAAAATGATTGTATATTTTTGAAAAATTGTATTGTAACTTATGTTATTTTGCTCCAAGGATTCAATTTTGCTAATTTTTGAAAAATGTGCAAGGAGTCTATTCTCAAGTATGACATGCCCTTAACGTTTGAAATAAATTCAATGTTGAATTTATAAATTAGTTTCTTTTTTATATAAAATCTTTTAAAATTCTGAATACGGTAGCTTTATTCGATAGATTTAAAATATTTCTAACTGTAAAATAGGTAAATGTATAAAGTTGAAATTTAAAAATCACAAATATACCGGGTGGTCCAGTAAGAAGTACTCTGGTGTACCGTGATGCGTCGCCAGTTGCCATGTTTGGTGTCAAAATAGGGTTTCCTTGAAATTCGAGCGCCGGTCGTCTCGCTTCAAAAATCTTCAAATTTCACAATTAAAACTCTTTATCGTGTGCAAATCCTACTTTATGAGGTCTATGATCAATAATGGCGCAAGAAGTCGTACAAAAATTGTCAAAAAAACTATCGAAAAATCGGATTCATTCAAAAATCTTAAGCAGTGAAGTGATTGAGAACAAACGTACTCCGATCAGCTGATTTAGAAGAAAGGCAAGTTGTGTCTTGTGTCGGTTGTGAGTGCAACTCCTAACTCATATTCCCATGTAGTTTACATTTTTCTAGTGAACACTACATCTCCGTTAAATCATTTCCTGACCTCGCTTCAGCTCTAAAAGTGCTCACAGATTGAGGAAAAAAAGAGCTCGTTGAAATTAAAAAATTAATTATTAATTTCGTGTGAGAATAATCTGGGAGTTATTTTCGATTCTGATTGCGCGAGATTAATTCATGGAAGAAAGGGAGGAAAAGTGAAGAACTAAGGCGAAAGTGTTTGGGAATAATTAAGAAGTTTTAAGAAATGGCTCATCCTTTGATATCTAACCCGCTGTCCTACGTCTTTAATCAACAGATTGACGACAAAGTCGATCATCGTCAAAAATTAATAAAAGCAAGATTTGGTAATTCGGAAAATCTCTTTAGGAAAAATCTCCTCTCGCATTACGGATGCGTGAATGCAATCGAATTTTCAAATCAGGGTGATCTCCTTGTATCAGGTAAGTTTAAATGGTCTTAATTATAATTTTAAATTAGAGACTGATTTTAATTTGTCTTCATTATTTCAATGCCAATTCCATTGATTGAGTTAGAATCATCGTCAAGTCATCTTTTCCATTAATTCTCATTTAGTATTTAAAATATTTATGTTAAATAGACAGTGAATACAGGTTAGTACCATTGCTTGGCAAATATTTTAACCTCTAAATGAGATTTTGAGGCAGATTGGATAATATAATTATTCGATACTTTCTTTGCAGTAAATTAAATGATCGCATTATTTCAGGAATTACTAATTACCTATTATTGCGTACCAAATATTGAAGAGAGTTCTCAAATAATATTTATTTTTGGATGCTCTACTTATTAAATACAAATTGTCTCAAAAGATAGTTTATCTGTAAACGATATTTTTTAATGAAAACATTTAAGTACTCAGTCAAATTGCATTGAGTTTATAATTTTAGTGAAAAATTTAATGATTTTTTAAATGAAAATTCGTTTAATGAGATTTTGAGATTAGGTTATTTCTCTTTTAAAATTTCAAGTTAATCCAAATAATTTTCGTTAATTTGCACATTCTTAATTTATCAAATTTTAGAAGAGTTTCGCTATATTGAACTGAAACACCTGAAGTAAGAGGTGTGGTCTAATTTCAATTTATCAATCCTTATAGAGAGATATGAAAATGCGTCCTTAAGAGGAAGGTTTTGTTCAAATTAATAAAAACTTGCGTTACATATTATGAATTATAATCTAATGGTTTTATCTATTTAATCAATTTTCTAAAAGGATGTTCGTACTTACTAAGTCTTTAAATAGAATTATGCAATATTGACTTACCTGAAACAAATATAAAGAAAAATATTAATATAATGACTCATTAACATTCAATATTGCAATATTTCCTTGATTTTCAATCCATTAGCTATAATTTACTATTTTGCAAATAAACTAATGAAATTAATATTGTTTCACTTATTGTTAGAAAAATATTGTCATTTCTATTTCTGGCTTGAGCTAATCGTACAAATAAAACATCGGAATTTATAAAAGAACAAATTATACAGTTTGTATCATTACTTAAGTTTTATTTATTTATTAGTGATAAAATATTAAATATTGTAGTTCTTAAAAATAGATATAATTTTTAAATTATAATACATATTTCTTATAATACATTGATGTTTGTTTTTTGAGGCGATTATTAAACAAAAAAGGAAACTATGTTCAAAGATAAGGATAGTTTATCTTTATTATGATTCATTCTTATCTTTTCTACATAGAAATAGTCGAAATATTTGGATTAAAAACAAAAGATCAGAAATTTTAATCGTTACGAATTGTGTTTTTAATCTTGTGTGCACAATTAGGAACAATAAAAGCCATCAAATGTTCATAATCATTTTCAATCAAATAACCAACCAAAATTGAGGTTAGACTGCTTAATATCAGTTGATATCTGAACATTTTTATTTTTATCCTTATAAAAAATCTTTGCCATGGACAGCTAAGTGGGAAAAATTGTATCATAAATTACATGGTTTTTCTAATTGAAAACAATTGGAAATAATTAAAGTTCTTAATTTATTCTCCAAATGGATTCAATCGATTATTTCTAAAACTTGTCTGAAATGACATTGAAAATTAGAGAAAAAATGCCATATTGCAGCTTGCACAAGATTGCAAATTGTAACTCCATTATTTTCAATGAATTAATGCAGAACCAACGGAATAAACCAATGGAAACTAGTCTCAAAACCATATTTCTATTCGTTAAATTCCCTTAGATCTATGTTTACATAATCGTTTATTAGGCACATGATGGTGATTTAAAAAAAGATATATTGATCTGATTGACCCAATTTCATGCTCTAATATTTTACTTAAATATTTTAACAACACAAACTGGCAGAATATTTTTAGGTAAAATAACAAAATTAAATAATCTTAAAAATATTATCTCTTGGTGTTCTTACTAAACAATTTTAATTTATTTTACAAAAAAGAGTACCTCTTTAAAACAATTCCAGCCTTTTTAATCAAAAAATTTAAATATATGTGCTACTGAAATTTTAAACAAGCGCAAAAGCTTTTTTTATGTAATTTTTTATCCAAAGTTGTACTTCGCTTAAATAAGTAGTATTTTATTACTTTACTTATTATTTTTATCTTATCAATAAATATGAATTTTGTAAAATTAACACAAAAGGTTTATTTTAAATTCAACAGAAAGTTTCCAAAAAGGTGGTGAATTTAAAGTATGGAAATTGTAGGAGAAGAGTTTTTTTCTATACTTTTTTCAAGATATTAAATGATTTATGGAATTAATTTCATGACATTCCAATTTAATAAGGAGATGAATATGAAAAATTATGAATAATTATTTTTTAATAGATTTTTTGTATTTTGGGCAGAAAATTATACTAGCACCAAAAATTAGCAACTCTTTAATGTTCATATTGTCAAAACATTCGGTTATTTTTATTAAAATGTTGAATTAGAATTTAGTCTTTACAGCAAACGTTTTTTTAAAATTCAAATAAATTTAGATAAGAAAAATTATCAACAGAATTTCTATTATTTGTCAATTTTCGTATTATTAACTTTTACTTCAGCAGAAGAAAGAGACGGTTTAAATTATTTTCTCTGAAAAATAGTTTGAGCCTCAGTCAAATAAATCAATCTTGTTCCCTATTACAGAATAAAAAAAATCACTTTTTTATTTCCTGTAATAGAATTTATAGTTTCAGAAGTAACTAAAAAACGAATGACTGTAGCTGTATTGTTATGATTTGTTGGTTTTTAAATGATTGACTGATTAATACTTCTAGTGTCATTTTGAAAATTTATACACGAAAATATAAACTATTCGTAAATTATTTTAAATTTTATTTGCCGATGATGGAATTTTGGTTTTGTATTTTCGTTTATAAACGTTGAAAACGGCAGTTACATGAATAAAATTGCTTGAAAATTAGACTTGCTAATTTGAATTATTTTGAATTAAAAATAATTTACTTTTAGGTGGGGATGATAGAAGAGTTCTATTATGGAGGGTGGAACAGGCGATTCAAGGGATTGGAAAGCCGATAGTAATGAGAGCTGAGCACTCTAGCAACATATTTTGTCTTGGATACGACAACAGCAAATCGAAAATATTCTCAGCAGGGAATGACGATCAAGTTATAGTTCACAATCTTCAAACGTAAGATACTTTCATTTTTCTCTCGAGTAGTTTAGGTAACAACTGGATTATATGTTTCTGCTTGTATTATTGATTATTAACCAACCATTCCTGTTTGCAGAGGAGATCCTTTGAACTTTTTTCTACACGAAAAACCTGTCTACGGTTTATCGATTCATCCACACAATGATTCCGTCTTTGCGAGTGCCTGTGACGATGGAAGAGTTCTTATATATGATATCCGAGGGTCCAAGGAATCGCTATGCTTGGCACAATACAAAAGCGCTTTTCATTCAGTTATGTTTAGTCCTATTGACTCTAAATTATTGGCTACTGCAAATGCAAAAGAAGGGGTCAGCATGTGGGACATTCGAAAACCGTTAGAGTAAGTATTTGTTGAATTCAGATGTGACTAGACATTTCAAAATTAAGAGATTTTGAATTTTTATTTTTGTTAATCTGATCCTTCAAAATCCGTGGCATCGAATTAGATTTTATAAAAGTATAGAAAACACGGCCGCATTCAAATAATAAAAATATCAAAAGATATAAATAATTTTGCTCGATTTTTTAAATTATCCTGCATCACAAACTGTAACATGAAAAGATCGCGAAATTTCTAATCGAGGAAAATAAAATCTTTGGAAATAATTCAAAGATAAGTAAATTCAAGTGTCTAGAGTATAAAATTAGAAAACAAGAGATTTAGGGAATACTATTGTAATACTATATTGTAACAATATATTAATTGTCAGGCCTGTATTACAATATGGCACCGAGGGACCATCGCAAGGTTGTATGTACGTGAGATTTAATTCATCAGGAAACAGATTGCTAGCCCTAAGAAGGAGATTACCTCCAGTTCTATATTCAGTGGATTCTCCAAAACATCTTTGTCAATTTGATCACCGTGGATATTATAACAGTTGTACCATGAAGTCTTGTTGTTTTGCAGGCGATAATGACGAATATGTTTTATCAGGTAAAAAGACTCAAAATAAATTTTCTAAACTGTCTTGATTGCTCTGATTAAAAGTATTATTAATTAAATAATTATTCCAGGTTCTGACGACTTTAATCTTTACATGTGGAAAATACCAACCGACGATACCCAGTGG
The DNA here is from genome assembly GCA_030998225.1 of Diplolepis rosae. Lineage (NCBI taxonomy): Eukaryota > Metazoa > Arthropoda > Insecta > Hymenoptera > Diplolepididae > Diplolepis > Diplolepis rosae. The sequence goes on along the minus strand of JAPYXD010000581.1, from coordinate 3,326,551 downwards.
GTGGACTCTGCACACATGAAATTATGTGGTCACAGATCCATCGTGAATCAAGTACGTTATAATCCTAGCAGTTGCATACTCGCCTCATCTGGAGTAGAAAAAATCATCAAAATCTGGAGTCCTTTTGCTTTAGGCTATGGTTGCTTGGGAGGACTGAAGGTGATTTGAAAATAATAATTATCTATCACAATTTCTTAACTTAATTTAATTCCTAAATATTATTTTTACAGCGAGACACAGGAAAACAGGAAAAACAACGTAGAGTATTTGCTCATAACGAATATATCGAATTGGTTCTACGTAGTGGGCACTTTATGACACACGATTATAGTCATCAATCGACAAGAGAGGATCCTCGGATGATGGCATTCTTTGACTCCCTGGTTCAGCGAGAAATCGAAGGTTGGAGCTCTGGAGACGTTACAGCTCCACAAACACCAAGTGATAATGAAAATTCCAATGCGAGAAATTCTCACAATGGATCTGATTCAGATGGTGAGTAAAAGCATAATTTTTGTTAGTTTCTTTTCTTTCATTTTCGGAAAATTAATTTATTATTACATTCCTAGATTCGACAGCGTCGGATCGTCAGTTAATGCTTACTATCTTGGGGCCGACAGTAAATTCTCGAAATTCTTCAGCTGGTATGGCACCCGAAAGATCTTCAGAGTCACCGAATCGTATAACTCGTTTAATAGCCAATCGCAGGACGAAGCTGATGAGATTAGCAGGGATGGAAATCTCCGAGACTAGTAATTCTAACAATACAAACGGACTTGCTTCTCAGTCTACCTCTGTCTCAGAAACATTACCCGAGAATTCAAGAACAAAAAGCAAATCAAAATCAAAATTAAAGGGTGCTAAAAGAAAACTGAGCAAAAGCTCCAGCAGAAACAGCAGGACTAGAAAGAGATCAGGACTGACAGAATCTCAGAGTGAAGAGTTAGTAGATGCAACACAACCAAGTACAAGTTCTGGTGTCATTTCGCGAAGCTCGAGGTACGCTTTGACTCCAGTTGATAGCGACACAAGGCATTCTAGTAACAGCAGTTCTGAAGACAGTGATAATGATAGTTCTGTAAAGAGGAAAGCCCTTAAAAGTGATTCTGATAGTTCGTCTAAAACTCATAAAAGAAAACACAGGAAGTGTAAAAACAATGTAAAGCGGGAGAGTGGGAAAAATAGTAAAAAGAGGCAAAAGGTCGAGCATGAAAGTGACGAGGAGTGGTGGAAAGATATTGTTAATGGTAAATAAATAACTTGAATATGAAATATAATGTACATAAATTAAATGAAATCTAATTTAGGTTCAAGAACTGAAGCTGCAGAACGAGAAGAAACGCCTGTGAAAAGAACTAGCAGAGTTCCTCCAACTCCAGACAGTGGAATCACTTCGGGACTTTCAACCACTGGAAAAAGCCGAGCTTCACTCCAGAGCAACATCAAGGATGCTGAAAGTTCAGATCACGAGCAGAAGCTTAAAAGTCTTGAGACCTTTAGGAAGAAAGTGGACGCGACAAAACGCGGTTATCGAAAACGTACACAGTCAGTCTCGTCCGATTCTTCTGACTAGAATACCACTTTCTAGTAACCGCCAATATCTCTCACCTTTGTAAATAATGGAGCTGTGATTCCTGGAAGTATATTTTTATAACACTAAGTTTAACCACCGCGAGGGGTCGACTTTTCTATCGTTTCGTTTTTTTCCTTGTCTTTGAAGTTCGCGTTTCAATCATTGTACCAGTCCCGTTTCGTGTCCTTAGTGTAACCATTCGAGAGATCAATTAAATAATATTGAATCCTCACTCAAAAATTATTGAATAAGTAACATCGCGTTCTATATTAATTCGCTTTGAATAAATGTAAAAAACCGTATAAATTTCGAGTATAAGAGACTGGATTTGTCGGGTTTTCGGTAGTGATCGAAGCGATTTTAGATGGAATAATTAATGTAATGTTGACACTAGTTACGCGCCATGGGAAAATAATAAAGTGATACATTGGTACATACTTGTAATCTACTACGCTGGTTTTTATAAAAAAATATTTGTGATTCTTTTGTTTATTCGTCCTATAATAATCGTTAATAGTAAATAAATCAGTTCTAAAGTATGGGCGATTTAATTTGACAAAAACGTTGCCCGACATTTTTTAAATCATTCAAGTATTTGCAATGGAAATGAAAATGTTTCCAATCTGCAAATAAAATGACGTCACTGATTTCTTAACACCACATCCTTCCTGTGATCCTGGAATCTTCTGCGTATGCACGATTAGTCACTTGTATTCTGTCCTTTACTTTTGTTCAAGTTGTCTCTTCTGTTCCTATCAAGTCTCTTGTAATGAGTGGGATGAGTGGTACAGTTGATGATTTTAATGCGAAAAGTGTTATAATAGAAAACATCTATGTTTAGAAGTTTGATTAAAATGTGGTATTTTCTCTTGTGGTCCATTGTAAATTCGTTGGCTTATAATATTGACTTGGAAAACGCACACATTTTTACAGATCCTAAAGGAGAAACAATAAACGAAAGAAAAAGTTACTTTGGATTTTCAGTGGCTTTATACACAGATTCAAATGCGTGGGAAAAATCTTTGATACTTGTAGGTGCCCCTAGAGCAAATGTGAGTCGAGTAAAAACGGTCATTGAACCCGGAAGTGTTTTCAAATGCCCAGTTTTTTCGAGTGAGCCTTGTAAAGAGTGGATTTTGGATCTAACTGAAGATGGAGATATCAAATTTAGGAACCGAATTACTAGTCAATTGAGGGATAATGCTTGGAATGGAGCCAACATCGCTATTAAGAATGGAACGAACCCTACAGTTGTGGTATTTATTCGCTTAATTTTTTATATATTTATCCCCCATTTTAAAAATGTTACGTGAAATTAAAAAAGTAATTTTAAAAAAAAACTTGTTATCATAGATACAAAATAATCATTGAACTACGAATTTAATTTCATATGCATAATCTTAAATAATTTCTATTGGTATTGAAATATTTACAAATATTTCATTTTGTGAGATGATAATGTAATAATTTATCATAATTTTGTCCTTTCACATGATGAAATATTTAATTTCAATCTATTTATTTTATTAACCTCACACTCAAGCGATTCATTTTGAAATAGTGTAAATAGTAGTTTTAAAAATTGAACAAGCTTTTGAATGAGATTTATGAAGCTAAAGTTCAGTTTGATTGAATCTCAAATGTAAAAGTCTAGTGAAGTCAAATTTCAATCAGATAAATTTTATTGACATTTTTCATAAAAATTCATGAAAATTTCAAACATTAGAAAAGTTTCAAAATAAACATGAAAACGGATATAAACCGCCTAATTTTTGTTTGAACAATTGGAAAAAGTTCAATTTTACCAACATTTCTAGCTATAACTTTCTGTTTTTTTTTTGTTTTATTGAAATAACTAAAAATAACTGATATATTGTCCATTTGTATATGCGACGACATCTCCTGAATTTTATATTCAATACTATTCAATTTGAAGATATAAAAAATTGCATGCAATTTTTTGATAAAAATTTCCAGCCCGAAATCTCCATAAAAGTTTCGACAAATTGAAATTGAAAAATTAAAAAATGCATAAAACTCACCACCAGTTTTGGAATGTCTTGAAGATGGAAGAAGCACTAAAGATCCATCCAAGAAAATAAAAACACTCCCGTCAATATGTAAACCAATATAGTAAACTTATTGTTCACTCTGAACTCACTATTGTAATCAATCCGAATAATTAAAAAAATTACAAAAGGGCGCATTTAATACTTAGGAACTTAATACATACATAGAATTTTATTTCCGAAAACTGGGAAATATTAGAAAAGATAAAAACGGACGTAGATAAACTTCTTTTGGTTTGGAAAATAAAAAAGTTGAATTTTAGAAAAATCCATCGGAAAAATGTTTTTTATTATTAAAACCAAAAGTATATCTGCTATTTCACAATTTTCGAAAACAAAGTTTTATATATTTCGGACGTAAACATATAGAAACTGGACTAAGCAAATTAATCACATAAACTTACTACTTTTCATAAGTATCACATACCCTTAATTTTTATTTTGAATCCAAAGAAAAACAACTTCGATGCACATTTCGGGCTATTATAATGGAATTCCCGATATATTGACATTTTATTTGTAATTAACAATGAGCACTTTAACACATGACCGAAATTTGCTTCTGAATTTCAAACGCCTGTTGTTCAAGAATCGATCTCATCGGATGAACACTTTGAAAGATCAATAAAGAAGTAAACAAGTCAATACTTGAATGGCTTTATGATAACAAAGAAAAATGATGAGAAGGACAAAGGACTGTAAACTATAACCTCACTTTATTTTGTGTTGAATTCCGCGAAATATCCGTAAATGTTAGTCAGAAATAACCAAAAGAACACTCACTTTAACAATTTTAAACCAATTATCTAAAAAACCACACGATTCCAAGAATTCCGAGTTTTTAAACAACAAAACGAACCGCCAGAAGGCGCAGTCCCAACATTTTCAACCGCCTTAATGAGACTAAGAAACTAATCAAGCAAACTAATCAAGTCATTTTTTCATATTTTGTACGATTTAATGTTTAGAATTTTAGGAAAAAAAGTCACAAGATTTGTTCAGATAGACTTAAAAGGTATTCATTTATTATATTGATGGTAATGAATTTATAATAAAAAAGCTAAATTTTAAAATAGAATCGTGAATTTGACTAGCATATTAAATCAAAGACGCATGCTCATTTATTTCTTAAAATCAGCCGGAAAATTCAAAGCTGTTTAAGTAGAATGGAAATGATTCTTCGTATTTGAATACTAAGAATAATTACTTTTTAATTAGGTTTGCGCTCCTCGCTGGAAAATGAGATTAGCACATAAAGGTATGGCACCAGTCTGGTTCATGAATGGTATTTGCTACAGATCTAAACCGAACGATTCACTTTTATTTGAACATCCAATTAATGACATTCCTAAAAGCAAAATTGCACCTTTTTCTTATCCATCAACAAATTACCAGATAAAAAAACTTGATGGATTTAATCGTTATTATTTCGGAATGAGCCAAGCAGGGTTTTCGTTACATATGGTTCCAAATAAAGAGGATTTAGTGCTCGGCAGTCCTGGTATTTTAAATTGGAAAGGAGTTCCTCTTCTAGTAGAAGTTGAAGAAAGAGTTCCAACGAGAGATGAAAGAATTTTTAAAAATATAGCAAGCACTGCTATTCAGTATAACAATAACTACGATACTATTGACGCTATCGAAAACTATGTCCAATATAGTGAATATTTTGGTAAGTCTCCAAAGCTTCGAAAGAATTTAGTTTTTTCTAATTATTTTTTTTTCTTAAATCCAAATTTCATTCAATTAAAGTATGCAACTTCAATTTCAGGATACTCAGTAAGTTCAGGATGCTATTTTCAAAAAGGAGAACGTTGGTTTTCTTCTGGATTACCTAGGGGTGACAATTTAAACGGACGAGTTTTAATTTTTTCACATCCAAATAAAACTCATAAGTTTTTTGTAAAAAGTACTTTAAATGGAGAACAACACGGAGAATATTTTGGTTCTACCCTGGCATCTTGCGATTTAAACAACGATGGTAAAGATGATTTAGCCGTTGGTGCTCCATTATGGACAAATGAATTGGAAGAAGGGAGAATTTACATTTTCAGCAGCAAAGGTAACGATGTAAGTAAAGATTTAGATTTTTTATTTCAAATCATACATAAAAAATAATTATATTAAATAATTATTGAGCTTTGACTTTTCCAGGTTTAATAATCTGAATAAACTTACAAAAGAATCAATAATTACCAAAATTAATCATGTTTTTGTAGGACTATCTTGAAGCACAATACATTCATGGAGAAGCTATAAAAGGTAGATTTGGATCTGCGATTTCTTGCATTGGAGACATTGATTACGATAATTACGGAGATCTTGCAATCGGAGCGCCTTATGAAAATAATTACGGTGCAATATATATTTATAGTGGTAGCAAAGAGGGTTTACAACTAAGTCAAAAAATATTAGGCTCTGAGGTATCTCCCTTAATTCAAGGATTTGGAATTTCTATCTCAGAGCCTCGAGATATAGATGGTAATGGATATCTTGACATAGCAGTGGGCGCGTATTTGTCAGATAAAGTAGTTTTGTTACGTTCAAAACCTGTTGTAACTTTGAAAATCTCAAGAATTACCCCTCTTATAAGGACGAAATTGCAGAGGGATTCCGCTTTCTTTATTACTGAAGCTTGTTTTTATTACACTGGCATTTATGTGCCTCAGAATCTGAGTAAGAATGTACCATCATTTTTTTATATTTATTAAATACTGATACAATTAATGTTAAAGTAATAATAAGCATTGAATAATTTTAACGTATTTACTTTCAGATGTAACACTGCTTTTCAAAATTGATGAAATTTTCGGAAGAGCAAGACTATCAGAAGAAGCAAACAATAGAACAGTTTACGAACTTCCAAGAACTTTGAGCAAGGAAGTGGAATTTTGTGAAGAATTTAAACTACACCTCGAAGTAAAAACATATTTACTCGTAAAGAATTGCAGTTTTTGTATTCAATCAGAAATTACAATTGTAATATTTACTCTCCTTATTTCAGAAAAAAATCGAAAACTTTATAGATCCGATTAAAATATCAATATCTGTAACTTTGGAAGCTCCTTCACAAACAAACTTTAGTACAAAATCAAAGAATGAGAAAGTTTCAGACCATCAGTTTTGCAAATCTTGCCCAGTAATAAACAAAGCACTTTCTAAGACTGAAGATTCGATATCATTGCCTTTTGCTGTGGATTGCGGATCTGATGATATTTGCTCTTCATTACTTTACATTTCAATGGAGAGTGATCTTCAGAATAATCGTTTTATTCTTGGATCTCGAAATACTTTTTCAGTATTTGTTAATATTTTAAATAAAGGTGAACCCGCTTATCAAAGTGAAGCTCGGATTCATATTCCAGAGCTATTAATATTGGCGAGTGTTCCTCCAGAATGTAGCGAAAATACCATGGATGTATATACTGTTGAGAAGATGATTGAAGTGACTTGCTCTGTTGGAAATCCCATAAAGCACAATGTAAGGTTTTTACACAAAAAATCTATACTTCAGCACTCAAATAATAATTTAATTTCAGAAAACATTGAAATTGGAATTAGCAACAAGTGGACTAAAATGTGACAGTAATTATACAGAACTTGAAGTGACTATCTGGACTCAAAGCAAGAACTTGAACAACCAGAATAATAATTACAAGATGCCGATTTATTTTGATGTCGATTTAGATCTGGTTTTATCAGGGTGAGTTTGGTATAATTAAATAATACTCTCAAATAAACTTGATGCTCTCCAAACTGAAATCCTTTAAAACTGTTTTTAGAAAAACGCAAGAAGATTCCTATTCATACTCAACAGAGGACGGGAATGATTCTCCAAAGAATATAAAATTTGAACACCTCTATGAAATTCAAAAATTTGGCACATGTGCTATAGAAGAAGTTATAATAACTTTAGAAGTTCCTACTTTTCTAAAAGAAGAATATAACGAACTTGAAATCACTCAACTTATCAAAGTCACTGGATTTGTAAACAAGGAGGAAGTTTCTTGCGTTGATTTAAATAAAGAAAAAGTGATTTCGTTAATGGAAGAATACAACTCAATTAATTTAAGTGGATTAGAAAAAACTAAAACAGAAGGTTTTGAAATGTTTCATGTGGGAGAAAATCCCTTGAAATACAATCCACCAGAAAATAGAACTTTGTATATTAATTGCTCGAATCCAACAATCTCCTGCATTACTATAAATTGCAAGTTAAGCGGACTTTCAAATTCAACCAACACAAAACTAGTTTTGACTATGGAGTTACAATCTTCGATTTTTAAATGTAAAAAAAATATTAATGAAACAGTAACCACAGTTATCAAATTTCAATGTGTATATTTTTTAAAATTGTTAAAACTTATTCACAGCGACCAAGATGGAAGGGAAAGACATAATATTGTTCGTTTCGGAAGGTGGAATGAGAGTAACAAAATCTGAAGGATTTTTCAACACTATTGAAACAAAAACTAACATAACTTTTGTAAGAACAACGTTTTTAGGCTCGCCTATAGAAGAAAAGGTTGCTCTCTGGATTTTGATATTATCGACTCTCTTAGGAATTGGCCTATTAACTCTTTTGATTTTAATACTGACAAAAGTAGGTTTTTTTGCCAGAAAACGAAGAAAAGAACTGCGAGTTCTAAAAGCAGATTCAAAAGTGAGTAAGATACTAACTCGGTTTAAAATAAAGTGATTGCACGCTTAACTTAATATATCTAAATCATATTTTAATCTAAATTTTGCTGTTTATTCTTTTTTTTAGAAAAAGAAGAAACGATCATCGGAAGTGACTTTGTCGAGAATAGCTCTAGACGAAGATTATTAAGTAACAAAAACTATTTTTCACATAAATTTATTTATTTCCTTGTCGTAAAAGCATTTGTGTAATAATCTATATAGCATTTGCTATGCATCATAACTCCAAAAAAACTTAGTTTTAAAAGAGGTATAAAAAATAAAACTTATGCTAATAACAATCAGAAATTTAAATCATTGAGACTCCGCGTTAATTCGATGCTTTTGGATTAATATTAGTTTTATAAATAAAGCACAGCAAAAAAATAATTGCTTGGAGTTGTAGATCTAAGAGTATCTTAATTAACAAATCCAATATACTTTATATTATAATATAACTTGAAGATATGAGATTCTCTTTGTATTTGGGAGAGTAGATTCGCACTACGAACTAGTGATGCAAGCCCTTTTTTCGAACAGCGAATTTATTCGCAAATATTTTTTATAAATATACAGGGTTTGTTTTTTATCTTGAGACATCGAAATACCTCAAGAAATTTGCATCGTGATTAAATTTTTGCGGAGTCGTTTTTCCCCCTTGAAAAAAAAAAGTTTTTACTGTAGACATTTTTTTACGATGCGTAGTTCTTAAGATATTTTGATGTCTCAAGATAAAAAACTCACCCTCTATTTTCATACAATAATTCAACAGTTGTACTAATTCAATAGTAACTCTTCTTGTCAAAACTTTGATATGCTACCAAGAGAAGAAGAGAGAGCAAGAGAAAACTTCAATGTGCGTTAGCTAAAAATCTACTTTTTAATCCTCATCATCGCCAAGGCCGAGCCCTCTGGATATTTCAGCAGCGGATAATTTCCCACCTCCTGGAGCTGGAGGACTAGGTGACCTAGGAGAAGGCTGTGGAGGCGCATTTTCGTGATGACTCCCATAATTCTGAGGTGGTGGTGCATACGAGGGATGATCATCGTTATGTTGAGATTTCTGTGTAAATCAGTTACAATTTTAAAAGATAAATTAACGTTTCTAGTTAAAAGTTAAACACGAGCTTTAGAAGGGGTAGAAATGAAACGAATGAGTTTGAGAAAAGGCAGCGTATTTGCTATCGCGAAACTTTTAAAAAAATACTTCCAAAAAGATCATCATACCTTTTCCAATAAAGTTTGAACTTCTTGCAAGAAAGCTTCGACCTAGTAGGGATGAAGAACAAACGTAGCCTTCAAGGTTAATAAGAAGAGATTAAAAAGCATTATTTTTCAAGCAGTGCACCTACAGAATTACAAAAGCAGAAGGAGCGTAAAAACACAAAAAAAAAAAAAATAAGTTCATTCTTCAAAAAATATATTTCAGACAAAAAATATTTCACATCAAAATAATATCTAAAAATAAAATTAATTTATTGCAATTGATATTATTAATAAAATAATTTACAAAAACATATTAAACATTAAAAAAATAAGCTTGTGATTTAAAAAACAGTATAAAATATATAAATATCAAAACAGTCTTAATAAGAGGTCACTTATAAAAATATCACACATGCAATCAGAAAAGTCAGTAAGAAAAATAAAGCGAAGCGTATAGAAAAGAGTGCAGTTATGGTCATGAAATTTAGTTTCTTCATTTCTGCCTATATGTCCGTTGTTGAGCCCACCATTTTCGTAAACTTACGTTTTTGTGTTTGGATAAGCCATCGATAGCTGAACTGAGTAAACTAGATCCAAGGGCTGAGCCTAAATTTGACAGGAGGTCAGAACCTTGAGAGCCTTGGGCTCCTCCTGCAGGATAACCTCCACTGGGTTGGTAACCCCCGTAGCCTCCGGATGGTTGATAGGGAGGTGGTTGGTGACTTCCACCTCCACCTCCAAGCACTCCGCCGAGAATAGAACCTAATCCACCCAGAGGATCTGCAGGTGGCTGTGCTGGCTGCTGATGTCCTCCACCTAGAACAAAATAATGTTAATTTACGAATTTAAACTATTTAAAGCTACATATAAAAAAAATTAATAAAATTCTTAATTAAATTGAATTTTAATTTAGACTAATGTGAAAAAATAAAAATCGATGAGATATTCATTCAAGAAAAGTCCATGATCTACTAACTTTCGAAAAGTACCTTGGAAATAATGACAGATTTCTTGAATGATGTCATACAAGTGCGTGTCTCATTGTCAACATTCCTTGCAACTTTGTAATTTCTTTATAATGAGTCTTGATTGTCATATAGAGATCTAAGTTAAAAACAAACCATTCGTTTCCAAAGACGCTCATAGATGTCTCACATTTTAAGAAATTTCGTAACCCTACTATAAAGAATCCAATAGTCTTGAGAAAAGTAAGCTATAAATAAGACATACCAAGTGCTCCAAGAATAGATCCCAACATGCCACCCGATTCTTGCGGAGGATATCCGGATGGTTGTTGTCTACCACCTCCTCCTTGAAGAGCATTAGCGGCCAAACTACTAGCCAAGGCGGCATCCAAGGATCCCAGATCCAATCCTCCTTCAGTTTGGGACTTAGAAGAATCGGTTTTCCCGTGTTCGCCATCCTCGTTCTCTTTTTGTTGCTCCTTCCTTTTCTGTAAAAGAAATAATTAAAATGTATTTTTCAGAACTAGAAAATAAATTCTCGAATTAAAAATAAAAAATTCTTGCTGAATCAAATTTAAAATCAAGCATAATTATTTTGAAAAAGAATTCTAAGAACAACTTGCAAAATAAATCAATTGATTGATAAATTTACAAGCATGGTCTGCGTTCCAAAGAATCGATAAATTCAGTCTCAGGAATGTAAAATAAATAAATGAAAAAGCTGCAATCAAGAGGGGATTTAAGATCAGACTTTAGATATAGAGAATCACGAGTTTGAGAATCTTTTAAACAAGAGGGTAAAAAATGAAAGTTATTTATTTACGTTATAGGCGTGCATAGCTGCTGCTACACCTCCTGCAGCGACTAAACCACCGAGGGCGAGACCCATCTTATCCAAGCAACCTCCGAAAGCTTCTTCTTCTTCTGCTTTTTGATAACCAGGTTGATAGCCATAACCTCGAGGAGGATTGTCGCCTCCTGGACCATAGGCACCTGGTGGTGGTCCATATCCTCCAGTGGGAAATCCATGAGGAACTCCATTCGCAGCTTGAGGGTCCAAAGTTGGATACAAACCACCAGGCTCTAAAAATAAAATTTTTATTTAGTTATTAGAATGCAATAATATTAGAATTATTCAGTTATTGATAAGAGATGTTATTTAAAATTTTTAAATTTCATAATAATTACTTGGTGGACCAAAATCTGCAGGTGGAAGATCAGGAACAGAAGGTGGAGCAACTCTAGGAGGTCTTTGTGAATCTGGAAGCGTTTCGTAAAATATAGAAAAAACCTCAACGTCTCCATCAATCACCAGATGAGTGACTTTATGGAAAGGTAGTCTATGCACAAAATCTGTAAAGTGTCGTCCATTGACTGCGATTTTATAACAGTCGTATTTGCAAAGGACGATTATTTCGAATTCTTGCCCTGGTTGAATCAACAATGGACCTTCATTTTCTTCCTCTCCCCAATTCATGGCCTGGATATGATTCCTAGTTATAAATCCCTCCGTAAAACGTGGTGAAATGTGGATGGCGATGTCGTCTCTAGGATTCAGATTTGGTCCCAATTGATAATTAACAGCAAAACGAACCGCATCAGACGGAACTTTTCCCTGGATTTTCACCATCTTTCCAGGGAAAAGACCTCCTTCGACTTCACCCACATAGGGAATTCCCTGAAAATAAAAATAAGCCATAGAATATTTGCTATTGACAAAGTAATTTTTTAGAGCAAACCAATAATTTTAACTAAGAATGCGACCAAATTAAAATATAATAAAACATCGAATTCATATTTGCTCTTTAAAAATAAAGTTATAAATTGCTCTCAAATGTTAGAAAATATTGAAGAGTAAATGAAACCACAACTTTAAATTTATTAGATTCTCTGGAACGAAAATAAACAAACTCAGAGGGGATTATTCTCACAGATAAATATTGTGGGTCACTTGCTCACATTTTCCTGTTTCCAAATTTCAAGTACAAATGTCTTATTAAAAATTCAAGTGTTAAATCACAATCTGAGGTATACAAATAATTGTGAAGAATATTTTTAAATAGATGCGAATATCATATGGCTACCAATTCAGTTGTAAAATGAATAATAATAACCTCTGTAGTACTGCAGATGTTAAATTTTAATCTTAGAAATGACAGACTTTGAATTCATTGCAAGTATGGAAGAGGAAGAATTAGAAAGGTGATGATTAGTTGACATGAAGTAGAAAAATAATACTTACTGGATTATTTATAGACTGGAATGACATTTTTGGGAAATATTAGAGACACTGGATGTCGAAATTATATTATCGACTTCAAAGTAAACTAGCCTAAAATCTTGTGCGCACACACTAAGGCGACCAGCGCTGACCAGCGCCTATAATTTACAACGTTACAGAAAATTACACCTCACCACATTCACTGTCATTCGATTTCTATCAATTTCTATTTACAGAACTGACGTTTTCGTTACAATCTGATCGACAAGGTGGGAGAGGATTCAGGCGATTTAGGCATTCTGGCATTGAGAGAATTCAGAGAATCATGGATTCCACATTCCATGTTCCACGTCTTGGTCCTATACTCCGAAATTGTGTGAAATTAAGTCCAAAAATTTGAGCATTTCAAATTATGAAAAGCGCAAGTGGAAACTCTAAGTAAGAGATGCAAAATATAGGAAAAACAAAAATATGTGTCAAATGAAAGATTTCCTAGGAATGATGTTCTGATCTACTATATCGGCTGTTGGTAATTGGTTATGTTCTGAGCTAATATCGAACGTTTTCTTAAACTTAAAAATAAATTACAAACCAGTTTATTTTTTAAAAGGATATAAACGTAGGGAAATAAGATTGCTTTATTATTGTGATTATCGGGTTTCATACATCCGGGCAAAAGTATATTTTTATTTGTGGGTAAAGATCTGGAAATTTCTTAAACTTTGCTACTTTCATTTTGACATTCTCATCATACGAGAAGGTATTGGTTTCATGTAAAATCTCACTTTCGGAATTTCCATCAAATCTACGTTTTGAGATCCCTGACTCAGAAAAAACGGGTTGTTACCTCTTAAGGGCCTAAAAAGAAAGGATAAGTTTGTTAACCAGCCATTTTTTACCAATGGTTCTGGTCTTATAAATAAAAGGCGTTTTTGTAAAAATAAAAAATTCCATTTTCCCGCCAAAATGTACGAAATATGGCAAAAATGTTACGGAACAAAATTCTTTATTTAGAAGAGATCTACAAATTTTCTAGTGACCATTTTTTCATAGGAGTTATATTATTTGTTTATTAGTGCAAAATATTGTTAAAAATAAAAACCTCTGGTTTTCAAAAAAAACTATACGAGATACGAAAAAAAGAAATTCAGATAAAATAATTGTTCTTCTTAAGAAGATATACAAATTTACTCCAGAGCACTTTTTGATCGGACACGCAGTTTTCGTTTGAACTGTAAAAACCATTATCAAAAAATCAGTTGAAAACCAATCTGATTCATTCCGGTTTAATCCGAGACTTCATTCCAAATGAGTCCGAGCCAAGTATATACGATCCGAATTAATCCGAGTCAATTCGAGCTCGGATTTATTCAGATTGAAAACTTGGTTCGGATTCATTCTGATTGAAGTCTCAGATTGAACCGAAATGTATAGGCTTTAGTTGGATTGATTTTTATACAATATGAATTAAACGTAATTCAAAACCTTTTTCGGACTGGTTCAAAATAATTTGTAAACAGATTTCGGAATGGCTCGGATTCGCTCGAATTGAATTCTTTTCCGAAACTTTTGCCCTGGAATTCTCTAAACCTGAATTGGTGGGAAGCAGATCACCAATTCAAATTAGTAATCAGTAAGCAAATGACTAATAATTGGATTAAATGTTCATCAATGTGAATTATAATAATAATAAAGAATGAATTTTAGCTACAGTGTTGTTGATAGTGAAATTTTTTTCTCTATTCTTGGAAAACAAAATTACTGCTATTACGTTCTATTAAGGCACATCGAAGAAACGAACGGTTAATTAACAAGCCGGTTAAATAAGTCAACGCGTGTTAGATCCGCCTACAGTAATTGAAGATCTTGTCAGAACATTTGTATACTTTAGTCTTTTATCTGATTATGGACTTACAGTCTCAAGTTTCTAAAAACTTCTTTAACGCAAAGACAATTCATTTTAAAAATAGAACACTAAAACTTATTTCTAAGATCACTCTGCATTGCAAATATTTTTAATTGAATGATCATTTCCCAGCTTAAAATTTCGGATAGGTTACGATAAACCCTAGATAAGGTTCAATAAATAACCAGCTAGGCCTTATGTCCGGGTCTATACGAGTTTTTTCAGTGATAAGAGACAAATCGTGTATCTCAACAAAGTGCACAATGTTTTTTTATCTGGGTCTATTCGGGAATCTATCCGGGACATTAAAATAGAAATTAATTTTTTTCAAAGTCAAAATGGGAATCTATCCGAATCTAATCGAGACCTGTTTGTGCTTATTATCACCAAAAAAGAAACAAAGTTCTACAATGTATGCTTGAACGGGTCTATACGTGCCGGTTAGAACCGGATAAAAATAGATCAGCCTTATAGAACGCGGATAGAGGCCGAATACAAATCGAAGTAAAAACCCGTATAGAGTTCCGGATAGACACCGATAGGTGCCGAAATATATTTGAGGTTTATCCGCTCCTATCCGCGATTTTAAGCAGGGTTATTACATAGTTCTCGATTATATCAAAATATTAAAAATTCCATGTGAAGAGTTGTTTAAAATGATCTAAAAAACATCTTTAAAGGGAGAAAGACTATCAGAGTTTTTTTTCAGTTTAAAGAGACAAATCGTGTGTTTTAAGAGTGCACAATGTCTTTTTAATTGGGTCAATCTGGAATCTATCCAGGAAATTTAAATAGAAATTAATTTTTTCCAAGTCAAAATGAGTATCTATCCGGGTCTATCCAGGACTTTTTTGTGTTTATTATCACCAGAAAAGAAAGAAAGTTCTAAAATGTATGCTTGACCGAGTCTATACATGCCGATTAGAACCGGATAGAATAAAACACATCAACCGTAAAAAAGACGGATAGAGACTGGATTTAACTCGGAATAAAAATCCGTATAAGACTTAGATAGGTGCCGGAATATATCCGAATTTTATCCGCACCTATCTAGGATTTTAAGCAGACCTGCTTAAAGTGTCGGATAGGATCCGGGTAAGAACCGGATAGAAATGGGTTATTAACCAGCCCTATCCGGTTTCTATACTAAATTTTTCCCCAGTTTCTAACCGACCCCTACCCGGTCCCTATCCGGAATCCTACAATATTGTACACGATTCCTACCCGGTTTCTATCCAGAATTGGATTTTAAGCAGGGAGGGTTATTACTACTTCTGGAGTAAAATGAATTTTAATTTCCTTGGCGGAAGTATCGGATAGGAATTCATTCCGAGCCAATCAGAACTATTCCGATTCATTCCGATATCTGTATCCGAGCCAATGCGAATAATTCCGAACCAATCCGAAAAACCTTTTGTATCTCGTTTGATGAAAAACGGTAAAAAATCGATCCGATACAATCGGATTTAATCTGGGTCAACAATTCGAATGAATCCTAACCAATCCGAAACCAAGTTTTCAATTCGGATCAATCTGACCTCAGATTGATTAAAACCGTATTTTCAATCAGAATTAATCCGAATGAATCCAAGGTCGGAATAATTCGGATTAATTCTAATTGAAATTTCGGTTAAGATCAATCCGGGCTCGGATTGATTCGGATTGATCTGGATTGAAAACTTGGTTTCAGATTGGTTCGGATTCATTCGGATTGATGTCTCGAAATTAATCGGATTAAGTCTGATTGATTTATGACCGTTTTTCATTAATACTAAACGTTTTTCGGATTGGTTCGGAATGATTTACATTGGCTCGGATACAGATATCTGAATGAATCAGAATAGTTCTGATCGACTCGGAATGAATTTCAATCCGATACTTTCGCCAGGGAGGGTAATATAGTGAAATAATTTTTTAGTAAAACAGATTAAACAGAAAACGTGTTTTTTCTTTGGATACGATGAAAATCCTATCTAAAGCACTTAGTGTGCGATAAATATTTATTTGTTTAAATTCACTTATTGTTCCGAGCTTCACAGAACAATCGTAAAATCGCCTTTATACACAAATTAAATTCCATTTTAAACAGTCTATCCCCTTGCTGTAGTTCACATTTTAGCCGCATTGAAATTATAGATGAAGTCTCGCAGCTCTGCAGTCCTCAATATCAAACTATCGAAAATTCTATGAGAGAAGTTGTTCAAAATAATCTAAAAAAAATCTTTAAAGATGTAGTTAAATAAATAGAAGATAAAATTACAATTTGAAATTGATGATAAAGTTTTATTAACAAAATTAATATCTGGAAGATAGACTAAAAGTAATTTTGCATAAAAATGGAAAAAATTCAAATTTTTCCAAACTTAGATTTTTTTTAAATCGAAAATTTTATAAATTTACCCCAAAAAATTGAAATACTATAGAAAATTCTGGCATAAAAATACCTATTAATTAGATAAATTTTCCCAGTATTAACAGAATTTTGGAGTTATCCTGCCAGAAATTTCATGACCTGGCCCTGGCCTGGAATGAAAAGACACTAAAACTTATCGATCGCTAGCTTGATTAAAAATCCGGAAGATGGTATTTCAAAGAGATGTCCATTAGACCGGGCCCAGGCCGGGTTCAGCGTCCCATGCCAAGACAGACTTTCCAGGTCTGAGCCAGGTATCAGCCAGGTCTCAGCCATGACAAAATATTTATATAGGAATACTTCAAAGACAGTTTGTAACCCAAATTGTTTAGAGATAAAAAGAAAAATATTCGTAACAAAATGACTTTTGCAGAGTGAGAATTACAAAAAGGGGTGAATTGTCTATTATTATTTCATCCCTAACAGCTGAAGATGATTGAGGGTGCCTCGATCGAATTGCAAATAACAATCATCAGTAATCATAAGTCGGCTTATTTAAAGTGGGAAGATCGAAGAGCATACAGGGTGTGAACAATAAAAAGTTTCTGGAGCGTGTAAAGGCTAGGCATTGACACTCCCACGAAGCACTTCCTATTTCTAATTTTAAATGTTTTAATAAGCTTGTATGTCGATCCATATGTACATATATTTTCTAATCGTTAAGTAGACTTCATCTAATAATATTTTTAATCACAATTACTTATTTCAGGATTTCGACGCATTGACGTGATCTTAAACTGAATAAGGCTTTTCAGAAACCAGAGCAAATAGAACAAAAATTAACAATAATTCATTTAATTATATTTTGGAAGAGCAAGGGCTATACAAGAAATAAATTTAAAAATATATATTTTGGAAGAGAAACAAAAATTTCAAACTCAACTAATTAATTTGAATTATTATTTATTAATTAATGTAAATTGAATTAATTTCATTTTTATAAATACTTTTGGGTCAATGTTATTTTTTAATTTCACACTCGGAAAAAAGATTTGCACTGAGAAAACAGTTTCTTTAAATCAAAGAAATATTTCTTTGATATACGGTCAAAGAAAAAATTTCTTTGAATTAAAGAAAGTCTTGTTAATTCAAAAAAATTTCTTTGATCTAAAGAAATAGATTTGTTTATATCAAAGAAAACTTTTTTGAATCAACAAAACTTTCTTTAATTCAAAGAAATTTTTTCTTTGACCGAATATCAAAGAAATGTCTCTTTGATTCAAAGAAACTGTTTTCTGGGTGTGACTGATTCGAAGAAAATTATTTATTTGAAAGACTTTCTTTGATTTAAAAAGTGAAATCAAACAAATTATATCTTTGACCATAATATCGATGGTTTTATTTCTTTGTTTTAAAGAAAAATTAATTTGGTTTAAGCAAATATTTATTTGACCCAAATATATTTTGTTTGAATTAAACAAATGTTATTAAATTCAAATAAATCTCTGGTTTGAATAAAAAAAAGCCTTTCATACAAATTATTTTTTTTTCATTCATTAAAATCTTTTTTCTAAATGCATATTTTGTCATGAACTCTTTATAAATGATCTTAATAAACAATAGCTAAGTTTATTTATTAGAATATTTTATACAATTTCACTCCATAGTTCTACACTGTTAGAAATTTCTGCTTGAATTTTGCGTAAAATGTGAGTAAAGCTTTAAGGGGTTATTCTATACTATTTCACTTTTGTAAAATCGATTTTGTTGTTGTTGCATTTTTCGATAGGTTCAGGGGGATTCATTTGATCAAGCAGAAGGATTATTATATGGAGCAGGGATCGCTGATTAAGCAAAAGTAACTTTTTTTTACAATTTTTATGTTCCGAAAACTTTAAACGGGTTTATCTCAAAACAACGCTTTTGCGTTCAGCGCGCACGATTTCTCAAAAACTTCTCAACTTATTACTTTCAAATTTTCTACGTTTATTTTAAACATAAATATCTATGGAATGATGGAATAATTTTTAAGATTTTAATTTTATCAAAGTTAAATTAACAATATTTACTAAGTTTATAACTTAGAATATTGAAAGGATAATATTTCTATTAATTTAGCCAATACTTCAGTGCGATTCACCTTTTATTGTAAACATAACAAATTTGTCAAAAAATATTACAATAATGCCGGTTAAACAAACATTTAAAAAAAAATTTCTTATTCTGTAAATTTAACAATGATTTCCCTTCTATTCATCTAAAAATCTGTTATGTTTAAAAAAAGTGGTGAAATGTACTGAAAAATCTGTAAAATTTACAGGATTTTATGCCGTCATTGTTTTTACTTATACACTCGATAAATATAACAGTTTCTTTTATTCGTGATTGTTGTTCTGTTTACTAATTTCAATCAGTGACTGCATCCTGCTCTCTAAACCTGAATCAGTGAACGGCCACTGATTCGCAGTGACTATTCACTGATGGCAGCAGCTATGTCTTTCACTGAGAATTAGTGAAATTTGACTGATGAGTCAGTGAAATAGATTGAACTCACTTACTGAATCAGTGAAAGCTTTAGGTGGAAGTAATAAAACCAGCAATATATTTTAACGATCGATGAACTCGTTTATTTTAGGCTAAAAAACACTAAAACGAAATTACGTAATTTCGACGATAAATCAGTAAAGTGTAGATGAAAGTTTTGAATTCGCGAATTCAAAAGTTATGTTCACCTGACGCGTTCACTGGTTTCTTAGTGAAATCAAAGCAGGGCACTGATTCATCAGTAGATATATTTTCACTGATATAATCAGTGACTATTTCACTGATTCAGGTATAGAGAGTAAATATTCCGATACTGTTATCTGAACATTCAGAAACTTAAACAGAAAAAATTATACGTTAATTTTTCAAGTAACTGATGCGCCCCTGGCGAAAGTGTCGGATAGGAATTCATTCCGAGCCAATCAGAACTATTCCGATTCATTCCGATATCTGTATCCGAGCCAACGCAAATCATTCTAAACCAATCCGAAAAACGTTTTGTAACTCGTTTGATGAAAAACGGTAAAAAATCGATCCGACCTAATCCGATCTGATCCAAACCGAATTCTCAATCTGAATTAATCCGAATTATTCCGAAACTCATATTTATTCGGATTGAAAACTAGGTTTCAGATTGGTTTGGATTAATTCGGATAGTTGTCTCGGATTAAATCAGATCATGTTGGATCAATTTTTTACCGTTTTTCATCAAACGAGATACAAAAAGTTTTTCGGATTGGTTCGGAACGATTCGCATTGGCTCCGATACAGATATCGGAATGAATCGGAATAGTTCTGATTTTAAAATGAAATTCTGAAAATTCAGTAATGTTTCATAAATTGAAGAAAAATTTCAGAAACTTCAGTCAATCTTTACCAAACTTAAGATACGTTTTTTTAAAAAATATTGTAAATTTCGTATAATTTTCCGTTATATTTGCAACTTAGAAATTTCGTAAATTTCAGAACATTTATAAGTAAAAAATGAATTGCAATTTAGATAAAAAAAAAGGGAAAAATGGTCAAAATTTTCAATAATAGGGATTTTAGGAGATTTTGAGAAAAATAGGTGGGAGATAAGGAAAAAGGGCAAAGAGGGGACTGGCTCTGATCTCTGTAATCGAAAAAACTGGGTTAAGAGATAAAAAACCCACTTCTTGAAATGTATGTTAATGTAACATATATGCGGGCTTCGTCCCTGAATCATTTGAGCATAAAAACTTTCAAATCTCATCACGAATCTCTAAAACTAATATCAATAAGTATAGACAATAAGGGCTGTGACCTCTTTATTCTCGGTGTGAGTAAATATTCAAAATTCAACTCTTGATAAGCATATATTATTCTTTGATTAATCAATCTTTAAGTTATCAAAGTGGCACTTTTAAAAAGTTTATTTTTCTGGAATTATTATAAAATGGAAAAGTTTTGGATTCAAGAATTTTATAAAGAATTTAAGAATAGAAAAATAAAAATTGCTAATTGTTGTGTTTCAGAACAAAAGAAACTGAAATCATTGAAAATTGATAAATATTTTTTCTGAAGTGGATTGGTAGCTCAGTTCTCTTCTTAAAATCTGATTTAATGTCTATAAATTCAATTTTTAAAATAAAGAATAAAATATTCAAATATAGTTATTTTTTTAATAAATGTTTCTTTTAAAAAATTCTTTTAACGATTTCAGCCAATGGAAACTTTACTTTTAAAATTGAAAAACGTAGAGTTGCAGAGAATATTTTTCCCGAAAAACTAAGCCATGATATATGAAAATCCAATAATTTTTTGAAATATTGATGAGGAGCGATAGTAAGGAAAATTCTATAAAAAATATTACATTTTTATGAACAAATTTGAAACTTACGAAAAATAATACTTTTAATAATGATTTTTTTAACAGAATTTTTTCTTACTATCGCTTCTTCCCAATTTTTAAAAAAATTATTGGATTTTCATAAGTTATAGAGAATATTTTTCCCGAAAAAATAAGCCAAAATTTATAATAATCCAATCATTTAAAAAAATTTTAATTAAAAAAAAATCATGTTTTCTATAATTTTGCTTTCCAGGATGACAATTTTATTATTGAAGGGATCATTAAAAAGAGGAAAGATTATTCTCCATGAAAGAAAAATTTAAAACACAAAAAATAAATCTATTAATAAATTTTAATTTTGCACGAACTTTTTTTCTTATCGCTACGAGTCAAATTTTTAAAAATGATGCGATTCTAATAAATCACGGTTCATTTTTTTAGGAAAAAGATTCTCTTCAACATGACCGTTTCTTATTTTTGAAATTGAATTAATTATTATCAAATACAGCAATTTGTTTATAAAAATTTTGTTTTGAAATATTGTTTTTTTATAATTTCAGCCATTAAAGAATTCATTTTAAAAAATTGGAAACAGTTAAGTTGTAGAGAATCTTTTTCCTAAAAAAATGAACCGTGATTTATTAGAATCGCATCATTTTTGAAAATTTGGCTGGAAGCGATAAGAAAAAAAGTTCGTGCAAAAATAAAATTTATTAATAAGTTTCGAATAATTTAAAATCTTTCTGTGGAAAAAGAGACGCTTTCGGCTGTATCGGGATTCGAGCCCGGGTCTTTAGATTGCCAGTCGGCTGCTCAAATTGTAAATTTTTTAATAAAATTTGTTTACGCCCAAAATACATAAAATTTTGGAAATGGTAAAGAAAATAAAAGCGGACATAGATAGACTACTTTTCGTTCTGATAATGAAAATAATTTTTCCGATAGATTTTGCAAAAATAGAACTTTTTTTATTTTTCAAACCAGAAGTAGTCTATCTCTATTTTTACCTTTTCAACCATTTCCCAAATTTTGAAAATAAAATTTCATGTATTCTTGTCACAAATATGCAAAAACCTAAAATCGATAAAATTGGCTAATTTTCTAAGTATCACAGACCCTTAAGGGGTTACATCACCCAGGCGCGCCGAAAAACTAAGCTTTATTTGTGAATTTTTTTCTCGAGTTGTATGTGATGGATCAAAATAAAATTTTAGGGCTTTATTACACATATATTCAAGTTCTCAAAAATATTTTTTATTAAAAAATTTACAACAAAATGGCGTCGTGGCAGTATAATAAACGAAAACACAATTTTTTGAAGGAGGAAAACGGTGTGCAGCGTAGCAATCTTGGTGTTTCATCTGGAACAAAAAAAAAATTTTTTTCTTAATTTACAATTGTTTTTCTAGCGAAGTACCCAGGATTTTAAATTTTGCTTGAAAATTCACAAATTTGTGTTCGTTCACGAAAATTAGACCTGAGGCAAAAATAGATAATTTTGCTTTCAAGAATAGCAATATTATTATTGAAGGGCTAATTTAAAAGAGAAAAGATTATTTTTCATGAAAATAATTTGAAACACAAAAAAATAATTTTATTAATAAATTTTATTTCTGCTTAAACTTATTTTCTTATCGCTTCGAGCCAAATTTTAAAAAATGATGCGATTCTAATAAATCACGGTTCATTTGTTTAGGAAAAAGATTCTCTACAACATGACCGTTTCCTATTTTTGAAATTGAATTAATTATTATCAAATACAGCAATTTGTTTATAAAAATTTTGTTTTGAAAAATTGTTTTTTCATAATTTCAGCCGTTAAAAAATTCATTTTCAAAAATTGGAAACGGTCAAGTTGTATAAAATCTTTTCCCTAAAGAAATTATCCGTAATTTATTAGAATAGCATCATTTTTGAAAATTTGGCTCAAAGCGATAAGAAAAAAAGTTCGTGCAAAAATAAAATTTATTAATAAGTTTCGACTAATTAAAAATCTTTCTGTGGAAAAAGAGACGCTTTCGACTGTGCCGGGATTCGAGTCCGGGTCTTTAGATTGCCAGTCGGCTGCTCAAATTGTAAATTTTTAAATAAAAGTTTTTTAATGCTCAAAATACATAAAATTTTGGAGAAAAGATTATTTTTCATGGAAAAATTTGAAACACAAAAAAATAATTTTATTAATAAATTTTATTTTTGCCCAAACTTATTTTCTTATCGCTTCGAGCCAAATTTTTAAAAATGATACGATTCTAATAAATCACGGTTCATTTTTTTAAGAAAAAGATTCTCTACAACATGATCGTTTCCTATTTTTGAAATTGAATTAATTATTATCAAATACAGCAATTTGTTCATAAGAATTTTGTTTTGAAAAATTGTTTTTTATAATTTCAGCCATTAAAGAATTAATTTTCGAAAATTGGAAACGGTCAAGTTGTAGAGAATCTTTTTCCTGAAAAAATGAACCTTGATTTATTAGAATCGCATCATTTTTAAAAATTTGGCTTGAAGCGATAAGAAAATAAGTTTAGAAAAAAATAAAATTGATTAATAAAATTATTTTTTATTGTTTCAATTTTTTTTTCATGAAAAATAATCTTTTCTCTTTCAAAATAGTCCTTCAATAATAATATTGCTATTCTTGAAAGCAAAATTATGTATTTTTGCCCGAGGTCTAATTTTCGTGAACGAACTACCGTAAAGTATTTTTTTTTTTTTTTTTTTTTTTGTAGAAGAAAGGTGAACTCTGCGTCTTAGATGCTCTACCCTGTATGAAACAAGGACCCTCGTCGCAGGATCAATAGGTAACTACGTAACGAAACCAGACCCTTCTTCGCAAGGCCTTTAATGCGTCTTATTTCGT
Source organism: Diplolepis rosae (assembly GCA_030998225.1). Taxonomy (NCBI): domain Eukaryota; kingdom Metazoa; phylum Arthropoda; class Insecta; order Hymenoptera; family Diplolepididae; genus Diplolepis; species Diplolepis rosae. The sequence continues at coordinate 3,302,361 of JAPYXD010000581.1, read as the reverse complement.
CCCCTTCTCGCTGTTCCTGCTTCCTAACAATCCCTATACATATTCGTACGTCGTTTCGTACCTTCGGATAATACATATGAGTTCGTGTTCGTGATCGTGATCCATGTGCAAGGGATGTCAGCTGCTGAATAGTAAGAGAGCCTGCATGCTTTAGTCCTCAAATGGGTTCACCGGATGAATGGCTAGAAATTCAGAGAGTGACCGTCGGTTTACTTCATGGGAAAGATTAGAAAAAAAAAGAAAAAGGACCATCAAAGCGTATCAGATTCTTTTACTATCTCAACTTTTCTATTCCTAAAACTGCCTCAAAACCTGCTCTTTTGTCGATCATGCGAATAAAGAAAAGTAGACCCCACTTTAGTCCTATATACGTATAATAATAATAATTCTATAAAATTTAAACAGGCGTTAGAATTTATTGCATTAAAAGTAGGCGTTTCGTGTGGTTCTTCTGGGATTCTTTGATTATGTGAAAAATCATTTTCGGATTTTTCATCAAATCTTTACGTTTTGAGATCCGAGTCAGAAAAAAAGGGTTTTACGAAAATGTCGAAAAATTGAGGACAAGTTCGTTACCCAGCCATTTCTGACCAAAATTTTTAAAATAAGTGTATTTTGTGTGTTTTTGGAATTTTTTTTGTTGAAAAAGCAAAAAATTGCAATATTGGTTTCTGTTGTAAATTCCATTTTCAAGTAAAATTCTACGTTATATGAAAAAGGATAATGGTACAAAATTGTTTACTACAAAAATATCTACAAATTTGATTCACTTCATTTTTTTGAAGATGTATGTTTTTCTTTTTAATTTAAAAAAATACTATTGAAAATCGAAAATTCAATTTTTTAACAAAAATATGTGAAACAAAGAAAAAACGTAGGTTTGCAAAATTGTTCGTTTCAATGAGGTCTACAAATTTTGTCTGACACAGTTTCTGATAAAATGTATATTTTTCGTTTAAATTTCAAAAAATAATATTAAAATTTATAAATTCTATTTTTTAAACAAAATATGTGAGATACGAAAAAAACATCAAGATGAAAAATTGTTCACTTCAATAAGGTCTACAAATTTTGTTTGACACGGTTTCTGATAAAATGTATATTTTTCGTTTGAATTTCAAAAAATAATATTAAAATTTATAAATTCCATTTTTTAAACAAAATATGTGAGATACGAAAAAAACATCAAGATCAAAAATTGTTCACTTCAATAAGGTCTACAAATTTTGTTTGACACGGTTTCTGATAAAATGTATATTTTTCGTTTAATTAAAAAAATGACTATTAAAAATTCCATTTTTTAACCATAATAAGTGTAATATGGCAAAAAATTAAGAATGCAAAATTGTTCACTTTAATAAGTTCTACAAATTTTGTCTGACCTAGTTTCTGATTAAATGTATATTTTTCTTATTAATTTAAATTTAAATTAATTTAAACAAAATATGTGATTTGGTTTCTTTACCTTATAAGCATTTACAATAGAGACTTCTATAACATTTCTAGAACTCTATTCCGTAAATGTCTGTATCCCTAACTCTTGAAGAGTTCTACAAATTTTATTAAAGTACTTTATTCCGTGTTCATTCACAACAATTTTGACTTTCAGATCTACTGAATCTATCAGATTTTTCGACTTTAGGACACTTTTAAATAAACTATTATCACGGAGAGTAAACATCTGTTGTATTTACTGAATCCAGAATTTAAAATAGTACCAGGATAACGGTTTTGTAAATTTAATACATATTTCAATACAATTTATTGCTTTTTGTAAACATAACAGATTTGTTGATAAATATTAGAGAACTGCCTGTTGAATTAAGATTCTGGACAAAATTCCTCATTCTATTTCTTGAAAAATCTATTATGTTTACTAAAAAGCGTAGAATCGTACTAAAATATCTGTTAAATGTACATAAATTTTGTGATATCACTATTTTAAGTCATAGACCCAGTCAATAACAAATTTTTTCCTCTGTGCATATGCCATTATAGTAAAATGTTACTGGTTCTGTAAATTCGTCAAATACTTCAATACAATTTTCGTATTTTATCCAAAATTACAGATGTTTTAGCGAGTATCACAGAAACATCTATTATTTAAAAAATAAGAAATTTATTTAAAATGACAATTCAGGAGACATTTTGCATCATTTAATGATGAATCTCTTATATTTAAGAAAGTCGGTAAACTGTATTGAAAATCTGTGCTCTCTAAATCTGAATCAGTAAAAATCTACTGATTATCAGTGAAATTTGACTGCTTCAAATAGCTAGAAATATATTACTGTAAATCAGTCAAATTTCACTGGTTAATTCAGTAAAAATCAACTGATTCAACAGTGCAAAATATTTTGTACTGATTCAATCAATGGAAATTGACTGATCTAACAGTGATAAATATTTTTCCACTGATGAATCAATAAAAAAGCGAATCACTAATTCAATGAGTGAAAATTTGACTGATTCCGACTTAGAGAGTGAATATTACAAAATCTATATGATGTTATATATAGTAATAAAATACTCATTCTGTAAATTCAGCAGATATTTCTACACAAATTACTGATTTTTCTACAATTTTAACATACCTGGTCTTAAGTAATAGTACTAAATTCTATACATATTTGAGTACAATTAACCAATTTTCTTAATTTCTGTATTTTCTACACACAGAAAAAAGATTCGTAAAATTTACATGAAGTTCGGTACTTATTTTTAAAACTTGAGTTTTCAGTGGATTTCACAAGAATTTCTGTTAATTCTATGTATTTTCTGTAGGTTTCACTTGGCTTCCAGTAAAATCTACCAAATTTGGATTTTTTCGTATTCTGTAGAGTTTACTGGGCGCTAAGTAAAACGTATAGAAAATCTGTGAATTACTTAAATAATTTTCTTCAATCAATCAGTCGTTTTCGATTGCACATCAGTGAAAAATGACTGAATTCATGAAAAAAATTAATTTCCTAATTTCCATGCACTTAACTTCTGACTAATTTAGATTTGAAAAGAAAGAAAACTGAAATATTTCTAAAATTTCAAGAATTATTTATGTTTCCACTATTTTAACATATGAATTTAATAAATCAAACATTAATGCCTGTCAATTATACAAGATAAAATTCTTTCTTGGAAACATCAATTTAACCGGCATTTTTATAATATTTACCGAGAAATCTCTTATATGAACGAAAAATTGATAATTTGTTCTTAAATGTGGAAAGTATCAAATATACACCTAATCTTTTATTTTAAAAAGTTTCATAAATTTTCGTTTTTGATATCCATGAAAACTTTGAAATTTGTTTTAATTTTCCGCACACTGAAAATTTTACCGCACTAGTGCGGGAAAATCAACTTTCCGCACGCAAAACGGCACCGACAAGGCTAACTTTCGGTGTACACAAAAAATTACTTTCACACAAACCTAATTCTTTCTTTACCTGGTAAATTGGATTTTCACCAAATGGTTAAATAACTTTATTTTTATATTAAGGAAACCTATTATCGCGTCTGTTGTTAAAAAAGAAAATACTAATCAAGAAAATATGCCACTACTCTGAAAAAGTGTTTTTGCTCTACATCCTGTCGAGAAAAGCCGATGTCTGTTTACGTTCAAGTTAAGTGCATTAAAGAACCTTCGAAATATCAGCTCTTCTTCAGGAAACCGTTCGTAGACGTAACAATAATGCAATCCGAATTTATTGCACGTGGATGTACGAGAGACGTCATGTAACAATAAAGTAACATGCATCGATTACCTGACGAGTAGAAAAAAAAATACGTTTCGCCACTTGGGGAACAATAGCAATAATTCAATTTAGTCGTAAAATTTGCCATATGATTCTATTTTAGTCAGCTTCCTCTCAATATAATTAACTTGAAATTACCTCCGTCAAAAGGAAGTGATTCTATCGAATATTTTACATGCTCTCTAAATCTGAACCAGTGACAATTTAACAGATTTGGAATCTACAGTACATTATTGATTTGCAATTAGTTGTTTTTAACTTATGACCCAAAAAAAATTTATTTGATCTAACAAAACGATTTTTCAAAATAAATCAAGCTTTTTGGTTAAGCCAGACACACCTGGAAAAATATTTGTTTAATCCAAGCAAAGTTTAGTTGGATTAACCAAAGAAATGGTTCATTATATGGCTGAACAAATTTTTGGTTGATTCAACCAAAGAATTTTTTCTATATAACCAAAGATGGTATATTTAGATGAAATTTGGTTGAATCCAGCAAATATTTTAGTTGATTTAATCAAAATTTGTTTGAATCAACCAAAAATCATGATTCATTCGATAAAATGGTTTGATTAGATCAAGTAAATTTTTTTTCTGAGAAAAAATTTTGTTGAATAAACTAAGATATTTGTTTTTTTTAACCAAATCGTATCAAATCAAACCATCTTTGGTATAATCAACAACATTTAGGTTTGTTCAATTATAGTATTTTATTGTTACATGGGCAAGCAAATATTTCGTTGATCGAACAAAACTATTTCTTCAACCCAGCAAAATTCTTTGGTTAGTAAAATTTGGTTGATATAACCAAATACTTTAGTTGCTTTTATTAAATATATTCAGAATTTTTGAGAACCTCCAACAAAACTTAATAATTTGAGAAAAATGTTCATAAAAAAGTTTGGGGAAAAATGATAAATAATCTTATAATTATATATATATATTTTTTTCATTTTGTACTTAAGGTTTGCACTTGAGTCACGTTGACTGATAAATCAGTCAAAATCAACTGATTACATGGATAAAAATCAATTTAGAAATGAAATGATTAAAATAAACATCTTATTAAAATTAAAAAGGTCGTATATGCACCGGAAATGGACAACTTTTATTCATAAGCATTTAAAAACTCAATACTCTTATAATTAATTCTTGTCCTATTTAAATTTCAATGGGTAGAAAAATACTAATTAAAAAGTGCAGAATGTTCACCGATTGCTTTAATAAGAATTTTTATTCTAAACCAGTAGTTTTCTACTAACATCCCTGGCGAAAGTATCGGATAGGAATTTATTCAGAGCCAATCAGAACTATTCCGATTCATTCCGATATCTGTATTCGAGGCAATGCGAATCATTCTGAACCAATCCTAAAAACGTTTTATGTCTCGTTTGATGAAAAGCGGTCAAAAATCGATCCGACCTAATCCGATTTAATCCGAGTAAACAATCCGAAACCAAGTTTTCAATCATCAGAATCAATCCGAATAAATCCGAGGTCGGAATGATTCGGATTAGTTTTGATTGGAAATTCGGTTTGGATAAATCCGAGCTCGGATTGATTCGAATTGAAAACTTGGTTTCGAATTGGTTCGGATTCATTTGGATTAAATTCGGATTAAATTAGATTAGGTCGGGTCGATTTTTTTACCGTTTTTCATCAAACAATTACAAAACGTTTTTCGGATTGGATCGAAATGATTCGCATTGACTCGGATACGGATATCGGAATGAGTCGGAATACTTCTGAATGGTTCGGAATGAATTCCTATCCGATACTTTCGCCAGGGATGAAGTTGAATTCTAGTGATTCAATTAGCATTGCCTGAATTTTTACTGATTCAATAAGTTATAAAATGAATTAGGAAAAACTTAACCACTACTAAAGTTGCGATTACTAAATAAATCGGAAAACGTTTTTACACTGTTTTAATTAGTACTCTCTTCATTCCAATCAGTATTATTTTAACTAATTTCAATCAATAACTGGTGTTTGTTTATACAATCAATTCTTTAGAGTCACGTTCCTTGAAAAACAGTATAAATCCACTGATTAAATTCCTGGAATTAACTTACTGATTTAAATTAGTACAAGAAAGTACCGATTTAAATTGAGAGAGTAATAATAATAGGTGAATTGTTCTAGAATATCTGTTAAATCATAGGAATTTTATGCCGTCACTATTTTAAATATAAACTCAGTAAAAGTAATAGATTTTTTGCAAGAGTTTGCGAAACTTAAAAACCAAATTAACATCCCAAAAATTTACATTTTAATTTTTCAGTAAAAGTAACAGATTGTTCGTCAGTGCTTGCGAAACTTAAAAACCAAATAAACATTCCAAAATCCTGCACCTAGATAAAATATTCGTAAAATTTACAGGAAGTTCATCAATTATTTTTACAAATTGAATTTTAATTTATTTTAATTTTAATTTTATAATCAACAGATTTTTTCTATGTTTCAACTATCTTCCAGTAAAATTCACAATGTATGAAAATTCCAGTATAGTAGATTTTACTGAACGCTAAGTGAAACATAAAGAAAATCTGTTAATCGAACTGTACCTTTTTTAAATTAAATTTTTCAGCGAAAGTAACAGATTTTTTGTCAATACTTGCAAAACTTAAAAACCAAATAAACATTCCAAAATTCTACACCCAGAAAAAAGATTCGTAAAATTTATAGCAAGTTCAGCAGTTATTTTTACAACTTGAAATTTTATCAGATTTTGCAAGTAGTTCAGTTCACTCTCTAAATATGAATCAGTAAAAATCTACTGATTATCAGTGAAATTTGACTGATTCAAATAGCTAAAAAAAGGTTACTGTAAATCAGTCAAGTTTCACTGATTGCTCCAGTGAAAATTAACTGCTTTAACAGTGAAAACATGTTTTCCACTGATTCAATCAGTGATAATCAACTGATTTGACAGTGAAATATATTTTTTCACTGGTGAATCAGTGAAAAGGCAAATCACTGATTCAATCTGTGAAAATTTGACTGATTCAGATTTAGAGAGCAATAAACAGATTTTCTCTACGTTTCAACTATCTTCCAGTGAAATCTAAAAAATACGAAAAATCCGAGTTCAGTAGATTTTACTGGACGCTAAGTGAGACACACAAAAAACCTGTTAATTGGACTGAAACTTTCTGTATAATCTACTGAAAAGTCCAGTTGTAAAAATATGTTACTACCAAATTCCTGTAAATTTGACTAATCCTTTTTTTGCCTGTACAACAAAATGTAATTGATAGTTCTTACTGATCTGACTTTTCTTTCTATTTTTCAAGTCTACATGACAATGCTAGTGCGATTGTGAAGAGGTGATGGTGGTGGTAAAACCGTCGCTATAGTCGCTATAGTCGCTATAGTCGATATAGTTGTGGTATCTAACACTCTTTTCAGCCCTCCACTCGCAGTTCAGCGCAGTCTGCAGTCTTCGGTGGTTACGCGACATACGATTTGATGACTGAAATCGTTTCGCAGCTTACATAAAGAATAAATAGCTCCAAATTAAATAAACTCGATCTGAAACTCAAGTATTTCTAGTCGATATGCAAAGCATTGCGTGCGTTATTTTTTTTCACTAAATTTCTACCCGCACATACAAAATCAGTTAAAACCTCCCTTTTTGGTGTAACTTTATAATTTATACCAATCTTTAAACAAACCATAAAAATATCAGTGTAATGGAATTATAAACAATGTGTCAAGAGAGTATCAGTGAAAGGTGTTGTGATACGAAAATTTATGGAAATAAGTGTTTCATTTGTACGTAAAATGCCGGTAAGATATTTGTTGAACATATAACAGTAATATAACAATATATTTATAAATAGTAATATTGTTTGGATGGAATTACTTAGGTTGTATTTGTGATAAAGAAGAAAATTGCATTATAAAGCATTTTAAATATCTTTCTTTGTTTAGAGTTGTTTTTATTTATTTCACTGTGCGAAAAAGAATTTTTAAAAAGATTCGAAACCGTTATGTAAATAATGATTACTGATATTTTAAGCAAGTTCAATTACTTGATTGTGTAGAGATGTTAAATTTTCAATCATCCAAATTTTACAATCCAAAGAATATTGTTGAGACAATGAGAAGATTTTGTTCGATTAACCAAATCTTTTTTTGGATCAACTATACATTTTATTGTATGTATAACAACAAAATACTATGGTTGAACCAAGAACAGTTTCTTTTAATCAACTAAATCTTTTTCTTGTTTGATCCAAACAAAATTTTGTTTGATCAACCAAATGTTTTGTTGGATCAACTATACATTTTGTTGTATGTATAACAACAAATTACTATGGTTGAACCAAGAACAGTTTTTTTTAATCAACTAAATCTTTTTCTTGTTTGATCCAAACAAAATTTTGTTTGATAAACCAAATGTTTTGTTGGATCAACTATACATTTTGTTGTATACATGACAACAAAATACTATGGTTGAACTAAGAACAGTTTTTTTTAATTAACCAAATCTTTTTCTTGTTTGAGCCAAACAAAATTTTGTTTGATCAACCAAATGTTTTTTTGGATCAACTATACATTTTGTTGTATGCATAACAACAAAATACTATCGTTGAACCAAGAACAGTTTTTTTTAATCAACTAAATCTTTTTCTTGTTTGATCCAAACAAAATTTTGTTTGATAAACCAAATGTTTTGTTGGATAAACTATACATTTTGTTGTATACATGACAACAAAATACTATGGTTGAACCAAGAACAGTTTTTTTTAATTAACCAAATCTTTTTCTTGTTTGAGCCACACAAAATTTGGTTAAATCAACAAAATACTATGGTTGATCCAACAACAGTTTTTTTCAATCAACCAAATCTTTTTCTTGTTTGAGCCAAACAAACTTTGGTTAACTCAACAAAAAGTTGGTTGGATCAACCAACTTTTTGTTGCATGTATAACAACAAAATACTATGGTTGAACCAACAACAGTTTTTTTTATCATCCAAATCTTCTTTTTTAAGCAAAACAAATTTTGTTAAATCAAAAAAATTTTGTTGGATTAACTACAATATTTGCTTGATTCAATCAAATCTTATAAAAAGCCATCTTTCGTTAGATAAAATAAATTTTGGTTTAATCAGCCAAAAATTTGGTTAGCCGTATAATGATCAAATTCTTGGGTTGATTTAACTAAATTTTGGTTGTATTGACCAAATATTTTTCCCGGTTTGTTTATATTATCCAGACTTTTTTGCTACTATGAATGCAAAATAATTAAAACTTAGTTTCATAGATTTATTTTCAACAGGAATAACGCTTTTTAAAAAATTTTTAAAAATGTAATAAAAAATTATAATAAAGATAAGAAGAGAAAAAAATATCTTTCTCAATAAAAATACTATCTATAGCCTATTTTCCATAATATTCATTATTCTGCAGATAAATACCTTGCATATTTCAACATTAATTATTAAAGTACGATATGCAAAAAAACTTTATTTCTGATTTAAATTTGAAAGTTAAAACCTTTAAATCTCATTTGTTGCGGTGACTGCAAATACAAATAAGAGAATTTTCTTATTCAATACAATTTTACACAATTTTTCTCTTACAAAAGAGATTAAAATACTCCGGGATCATGACTCAAATCATTTGTGACTGAAATAAAAAAAAGTGTATCGTATTAAGACGAGTTATAATTTTGTAAGGTCGTGCCCTAACGATAGCTAAAGTGATAACTTCTTTTCTTTCTTCAATATTGCATTTAAGGAGAAAAGACCAAGAAATAGTGTCGTCAGTCTAGAGCAGTTCAAAGAGCACCAAGATAAAATCTTTCCTCGCCCAAAACATACAAATGTGAAAATAGAAGAGGAAAATTATGGTTTTTTTGGTTGTAATGAAATCTGCCATCTATAATTGGTATATTTTTGATTTTTCCGACATTTTCTAGAAATGTTCTCTCTAAATCGGAATCAGTCAAATTCTCACTGATTGAATTAGTGATTTACCTTTTCATTGATTCATCAGTGGAAAAATATTTATCACTGTTACATCAGTCAATTTTCATTGATTGAATCAGTTGATTTTCACTGGAGTAATCAGCGAAATTTGACTGATTTACAGTAACCTCTTTTTATCTATTTGAATCAGTAAAATTTTACTGATAATCAGTAAATTTTGACTGATTTAGATTTAGAGAGTATGTGTTTAAATTTCTAGGGCAATCTGATTTTTTTGGAAAATAAATAAAATTAAAAGTTACTTAAGTTAATTAAGTTTTGTTATCTTATATTCCACATCCAAAAATTTTCTACACACTGTAAGGAACAAAATAAAAAAAGAATCATGACAATTAGTTAAAAAACAAAAAAGTTATTCAAAGTAAAAAAATGTCCAAAAAATGCCCAAAAAACTCAAATTTCTTGAATTAAAAATACATAAAAGTGCTGGAATTTTAAAGAAAACCCAAAACCTGTTTAAATAAAGGTACTTAACATTTAAAAAATTATATGAAAGGTCTAAACTCAAAAAATAAAAATATTAAAATTGGCGGATCCCCTTAACATTGAAAAGTAAACTTTCAGTATAATTTTGAGTAAGAAGTATATTTAATTTTCTCTCAAAAGAAGTAATTTGTAATTCATCAGTAAATTATGTTCCCCTAAAATATCCATATTCCCCAATTCTTGTCAGAAGAGAACAAGAATTACACCGTGACGTAATAACTAAAGTGAATAAAATTTATCCGGTGTCTTCTGAATCTAAAGCATTAATTAAACTTGTGTTTATTAGACGAGGGTTTCAATGTTATGGTTTCATAAACGGATCTCCTGCGGGTAAGAAGAAAAATGTTTACCCTTTCAACTTCAATCAATGCTTTTTTCAATAATATAATTCCGTTGCTTTTTCCTAACTATTTAATCAGTTGATTCTGACAGGTTTATTAGTGAATTTAAATATATTAACTGATTAATTAGCTGATTTTTTATTTTCAGTCTGTACTCTCGACATGTGAATTAATAAAAATGTTACTGGATTGAAAATGTTGGCTATGCAGTCATTTTTTTTACTGAAAATTAGTGATGAAAAATTTATTTTATCGGTTTACTGTTTTTAATTTAAATTGTAAGTGATTTAGATTTATAAAGTCGTTTTTTTCACTAAGTTTAATCGGTGTCTGATCCCCAATCATAATGACAGTTATTTTGAATCATATTCACTGTGAAATCAGTCAAAATCAACTTCTTTCATAGCTGCTCTCTAAACCTGTATCAGTGAAATAGTCACTGATTATATCAGTAAAAATATATCAAAATCAGTCAAATTTCACTGATTATTTCAGTGGAAATTGACTGATTTGACAGTGAAAAATATTTTTTTCACTGATTCATCAGTGAAAATCAACTGAATTAACAGTGAAAAGGCAAATCACTGATTCAATCAGTGAAAATTTGACTGATTCAGATTTAGAGAGTGAGGAATCAGTGAACGCGTCACGTGAACATAACTTTTTAATTCGCGAATTCAAAACTTTCATCTACACTTTACTGATTTCGTTTTAGTGTTGTTTAGTCTAAAATAAACGAGTTCATCGATCGTTAAAATATATTGCTGGTTTTATTACTCCCACCTAAAGCTTTCACTGATTCAATAAGTGAGTTCAATCTATTTCACTGATTCATCAGTTGAATTTCACTAATTCTCAGTGAAAGACATAGCTACTGCCATCAGTGAATAGTCACTGCGAATCAGTGGCCGTTCACTGATTCAGGTTTAGAGAGTAGGATGCAGTCACTGATTGAAATTAGTAAACAGAACAACAATCACGAATAAAAGAAACTGTTATATTTATTGAGTGCATAAGTAAAAACAATGACGGCATAAAATCCTGTAAATTTTACAGATTTTTCAGTACATTTCACCACTTTTTTTAAACATAACAGATTTTTAGATGAATAGAAGGGAAATCATTGTTAAATTTACAGAATAAGAAATTTTTTTAAAAATGTTTGTTTAACAGGCATTATTGTAATATTTTTTGACAAATTTGTTATGTTTACAATAAAAGGTAAATCGCACTGAAGTATTGGCTAAATTTATAGAAATATTATGCTTTCAATATTCTAAGTTATAAACTTAGTAAATATAAGAATGATTTTATGAAGATTTTTGTAAATAGTTTTCATGTTATAATCGGATGAAATTATTGAGGACCATTTCAACATTTTGGCTGTTGAGTTCTAATTCTAAACGTATTAGCTTTACAGGTCTGAAGATAGAGATTCAGCCTTTCCGGGTGACGTCTTTAATTGAACCTAATTACCGATCGCTTTTCTTGTTAAGTCGTGACTCACAATATCTGGAGCACTTCGTGTCCAAATAATTCCCACGTGTAGACCCATAAGGGGATTAAATATTATGATTGTTTTCTATGGGAAAAAATAAGATTTGATTTGGTTGATAAAGATCTCAAAACGTCGATTACGGCCTTATATATACTTTTGTTAGAAAAGTGTTTTTTCATAAAGATTTTAGATAGATTTTCTAAAATTTACACTAATTAAAATTTTTTCTAAAGTTAACTAAAAATGATTAATTACATTTTCTGAAGATTTTTTTTCAAAATTTCGGTAGATAATAGGAAAATCACAAAAATATTTCCTAAAATTTGTGGACTTTAGATAATTTTACCAAAAAAATTGAGAAATCTACCATAGAATTCTTTTGTGTATTTTTCCTTCTAAACTACAGGAAATATTCAGGAAAGTCTGTAATAATTAACGTCCCAGAATTTCTGGAGGAAATAAGTATTTATTAAAAAAAAAAAAATTAGTCAACGTTTCACTGAATTCTAATCAGTGACTTATTTTTCGTTATGAATCGTTATAGAAACTTACAACATTTTTCAAATATATTAAAAATGAATTGTGATTTCTAAATCTAAAGCAGACAAAATTTCACTGAATTCTAATCAGTGACTTACTTTTCGTTATGCAATCAATCACTTCTCACTGATTATCAGTTAAATATTGAAACATTCAGATTTAGAATTTAGACTAAACAAATCTTGAGTTATTCTCCCTGAATCTGAATCAGTCAAAATCTACTGATTATCAGTGAAATTTGACTAATTCAAGTAGCTCATAAGAGCTTACTGTAAATCAGTCAAATTTCACTAATTGATTCAGTGACAATCAACTGATTTAACAGTGAATTATATTTTTCACTGATTCAATCAATGAAAATTGACTGATTTGACAGTAAAAAATATTTTTTTTCACTGATGAATCAATGCAAAGGCAAATCACTAATTTAATCCGTAAAAATTTGACTGATTCCGATTCAGAGATTACACAAATTTCTATTCTCTAAACCGAATACTTTTAAAAATGTACTTTTTTAGATTTAACATTCAGTCAAAAAATGTTTTTCAGACGATCAAACTTTTGTTCAGTAGACCAAAATTTGGTTGAACTGACTCATAATATTTTTCTAAACCCAAGAAAAATGCTTGCTCGTCTTAAAAAAATTCTTTTCCCGGTGTAAATAAATTGATAAAGAAGAAATTGAGAATTCCATCAGCAGTTGCAATTTTAATTATCATTTATGAAATGAACTGAAAATAGGGACCTATTGCTTTCCTTCATGACTCAAAATTCATGAGGGGGATGTTGAATTAAGCATTGAGGGTGGGGGAGCCAAGGGGATGAATCACCCTACGAAACGAATTGCACTCGATCGATATCAAACCTTGTACGTATACTGTAGAAGTTACGTGCAGAAATCACGTATGAAGTAAAAATGGGAGAGTCATGGAAAGTTCGAGGCGGTCTAAGCTCTTAGGATTAAGCCATATGGTTATGCTTTTGTACAAACATTTTTGTAGGGTCTCCATTGCGGGGTAGTCGTGAACTGGTGAGAGGGTCGAGGATGTCGAAGAAGAGGTGTTAGCATGTTCCCACCTGGCACTTGGACGATCCTGGCTCTGACTGTCATCCTTGGCACCTCAGAAGCTGTCACCATCGTCAATCATCATCCTGACGATGAATATTTACTTGAGCATCAGGTCACATATCAAGATGCCCTCACTCAAGCCAAGAACCTCAAACTCTATCAGGGTAATTTCCATTTCATAATATCTCATTAAAAACACTAAATAAATAGTTTCTCTCTAAATATTAATCAGTCAAAATCTACTGATTATCAGTGAAATTTGACTGATTGGAATAGCTAAAAAGAGGTTAGTGTGAATCAGTCAAATTTCTCTGATTACTTCAGTGAAAATTAACTGGTTTAAGAGTGAAAAATATTTTTCACTGATTTTCTTCACCGAACAACGTTATAACAAATATAGTCGAGTTGTTTCGAAAGAAAACAAAATTGAACTCTCTAAATCTGAATGAGTCAATTTCTTACTGATTGAATCAGTGAAAATTGACTGAATTCACAGTGAAAAATATTTCTTTACTGTTGAATCGGTGAAAAGGGAAATCACTGATTCAATCAGTAAAAATTTGACTCATTCATATTCAGAGTTTAATTTTGTTTTCTATCGAAACAACTCGACTGTTATAATGTTGTTCGTTGAAGAAAATCGTTTTGTTGATTAGACAAATACGTTTTTTATTTACTTAAGGGGATCCGCCACCTTTAATTGGTATATTTTTGATTTTTTTGACATTTTCCGAAAATGTTTTTTTTTTTCTGTATACTTTTCTGAGTATGTGTGGAAATTTTCAGGTCAATCTGATTTTCTTTTCTTGAAAAATAAATAAAATTAAAAGTTACCACGATTTGTTTGTTTATTTATTTACTAACATTTCTGAATTATATGGAAAGTAGTAAATAACAGGCATCCCTATAAAAACACACAATGTATATATATTGCCTTTATGGAAAGCACTCTAGCGAGAAAAATAACTACAAACATTTTTTTTTATAGTTTGGGATATTTTTATTTATTTTTTATTTTATTTGTAACTTGTTCTCAGTTATTTTACCTTATTTCCCATGCCCAAAAAATTGCTACACATTCTAAGAAAAAAAAATATTTAAAAAATCATGACAATTGATAAAAAAACAAAAAAGTTATTTAAAGTCAAAAAATATCCAAAAAATGCCCAATAAACCCAAAATTTTTTGTTTAAAAATACATAAAAGTGCTGGAGTTTTTTAAATACCTCAAAACCTTTCTAAATAAAGGTACTGAACATAAAAAAAATTATATGGTAAGTTTAAAATCAAAAAATTAAAATATTAAAGGTGTCGGATCCCCTTAAGGCCATGGGCCATGCAGGTCACGTGACCAATTCAGTGACTGGCTTTCGATTATTTTCTCCATATATAAAATTTTAAATCAAAATAAATCGTTCAAAATTTTGAAAGTGATAAATAATAGCATATAGAAGGAATAGGGAAAGGTATAGTATATAAGAATGAAATTTTTAAAAAAATTATATCAATAATACCAACTGAGTGTCCTGAGTTCTGCTGCACTGGTCTAATACTGTTGGTAATATACTCTGCAAACCTGCCAAAATTACTTATTTTTATCAACAAAATTTCATATCATTATGAATATTCAAGACATAACAGACCTGTCTCAGTAATTTTTTATTCATTTCCCAAAATTTCAAGACGGAATTACATTCTGCGTGGAAATGTAGTTACAGTACTTTAATTGCCGATAACACTTCAGTTTTATATTCCAAAATCCAAAAAAAAATCCAGAATTTTTACTAAAACGAAGTTAACAGACGTTCCTTATTATCTTCTGATACATTTACCAAATTCTGAGCAAGACATTTTATAAACAAAAAAAGTTATCTTACATGGTTGGATTAACATATAATTTTTGTCACGTGACTAGATTCCTACATTACCGGCATTTCTATAAAAGATAAGAGTTAATTGTAAACAGTAAAAAAATAACTGCTGAAGTGAGGAGAGGATATATCACAGCTTTCTAAATTTGAACGAGTCAAAATTCGACTCAAATGATGTTATAAACTTACTTTTGGCTATGAAATCAGTCATATTTCACTGATTTGCAGTTGAAAATGACCCATTGCGTAGCCAAAAGGGTCACTTGATTTAAATTCAGTAACTTTGACTGATTCAGATTCAAAAAAGAAGTTATAAAATGCTTGTAGTTTTCTCTAAGAGGTTACAAATAGTTACAAATGGTGCCCCGCGGTGACCATCAGTACTTCTTACTGGTTAATCTTAAATCAATGAAACAAAAAAAATTATTATTTTAAAGCCATGGATCAATCGGACTACGTGACTAAATTATACATCAATTCATGCATGTAAGATAACTTTTTACATCCTCATCATAAATGAGAAGGTACTAGTTTTATGTGAAAAATCAATTCCGGAATTTTTTCAAAAGATGTATATTCTGCTTTTTAAGGTAGTTCGTTCACGAAAATTAGACCTCAGGCCAAAATAGATAATTTTACTTTCAAGAATAGCAATATTATTATTGAAGGGCTAATTTGAAAGAGAAAAGATAATTTTTCATGAAAAAAATTTGAAACACAAAAAAATAATTTTATTAATAAATTTTATTTTTGCCCAAACTTATTTTCTTATCGCTTGTAATCAAATTTTTAAAAATGATACGATTCTTATAAATCACAGTTCATTTTTTTAGGAAAAAGATTCTCTACAACATGACCGTTTCCTATTTTTGAAATTTAATTAATTATTATCAAATACAGCAATTTGTTTATAAAAATTTTCTTTCGAAAAATTGTTTTTTTATAATTTCAGCTATTAAAGAATTCATTTTCCAAAATTGGAAACGGTCAAGTTGTAGAGAATCTTTTTCCTAAAAAAATGAACCGTAATTTATTAGAATCGCATTATTTTTAAAAATTTGGCTCGAAGCGACAAGAAAATAAGTATGGGCAAAAATGAAATTTATTAATAAAATTATTTTTTTGTGATTCAAATTTCTTTCATGTAAAATAAACTTTTCTCTCTCACATTATCCCTTCAATAATAATATTGTTATTCTTGAAAGCAAAATTATCTATTTTTGCCTGAGGTCTAATTTTCGTGAACGAACTACCTTAATGAAAAAAGATGCTATTGAAAATCAATAATTCAATTTTTTAACAATAATATGTGAAATACGAAAAAACGTAACTTTGCAAAATTGTTCGTTTCAATAAGATCTACAAATTTTGTCTGAGATAATTACTGATAAAAGGAATATTTTTCATTTTAATTAAAAAAATACGATTAAAATTAAAAAATTCCATTATTTAAACAAAATTTGTGACATATGAAAAAACGTTAAGATGGAAAATTATTTGTCTAAATGAGGTCTACAAATTCTCAGTAGGACATTTTTTGACGAGATGCATATTTTATGTTTTTATTTTAAATATTGAAAATTAAAAATTTCATTTTTAACAAAAATATGTCAGATCGATTTTTGTTTCTTTTTGAGATATTTGAAAGAAAATAGATTTTTTTTAATCATGTAAATTATTGAACAATTTAAGGATAATTGTACTCTCTAAATCTGAATTAGTCAAATTTTCACTGATTAAATCAGTGATTTGCATTCTCACTAATACACCAGTGGAAAGGATATTTTCAAGTTAATGTTCACTGAGGTAATCAGTGAAATTCGACTGATTCACAGTAACCTCTTTTTAGCTATTTGAATCAATTAAATTTCACTGATAATCAGTAGATTTTGACTGATTCAGATTTAGAGAGTAGTTAACTGTAAAAATTATAACGAAATTTTCACTCAAACAAAGTTGACAGACATTTTTCATCGTCTTCTCTTGTATTTTCCAAATTGACAGGAAGATATATTTTTTGGTCAAGCGATCTGGTAGACCCATGACCTTAATAGTTTATCTAGTGCTCAATCAAAGACATTTTCTGTTTCTTTCAAAATGAGCAAAATGGCGGCTTCCAAAAGTTTACTTATAAATTTTGAGGGAAAAAAACGCTCAGTTATTGCTAATAAAAAAGAAAGTTTTGATAAAATGTTCATAAATGTTTATAATTTAAGAAAAAAAAAATTCTCAAAGAAATTTTTATTATAATTATAAACATTTATGACCAGACAGACCTATAATAATGTATTTTATTCGATTCTACAAATTTTAAGTTATCTCTCTTAATTTTGATAGAAATGGAGTTACACAAACTGAAATGCCGGTAAAGTAGGAATCTAGTCACGTGACAAGGTTGGTCCATGGCCTTAAATCCGTCGAGTAGTTTTTCAAATATAGTTATCATCGTCCTCTAAAATTTAGTTTGAGAAAAACTCATTCAAAGTTTCACATTTAAAAAAAAATTATGGGTCATTCCATACGTAATTTACACCTAAAAATTTCTTTTCGAAAAAAATTATGTTTTGTCGCGTTCTATGTTGAAAAATAATCGACACGTATTTCTTTTTCAATATGATATGTGAAGATTTCGAGAAATGAATCTTCAAAATTTAAAAATCGGAAAAATTGATGTTTTTTCAATAGGATACAGTAAAAAAAGTTTTCGGTATAAAAAATTGTTGTCATAAGGATAATGTGCCTAGCCCCCCAAGCTCTTCAAAGTAATGTACTGCATGTCCTGGTATTTTTTTTTAATAACAAAATAGTGAAGTTTTATAAACAATTGTCTTTTTTTTTTAATTTGGAACATTTTTTTTCGTTTTTTCAGTTCTAAAATATTTGTATAAAGTTCTTGATGATAATGTGAAAATTTGAGAATGGAGAATTCAAAACACCAGGAGTAATGAATTTTTTAATTCGGGCGCACGCGTCTCTGCGACCGAGCGAGCGCGCTGTTGCCGCCTCTAATTATCTACCGATTTCTTTGTTTTAGGAACAATGTATACGTTGAAATAATTTTTAGCGCATCAATCATCAATGAATTCTTTACTAAGATTGATAATTTAAAGCTAAAAAGATATTTTTTTCGAAAAAAAATTTGGGGTGTATATTACGCATGGAATGACCCTTATATTACATTTATATACAATCATTATAGAATATCTTCAAAACTATTCATTGGATCAACTTGAAATTTCCACAGAATATTTCCGTAATATTGTTCTTTAAGAAAATGCAAAGAAAATGATTTCTTGAAACTTTTGAGTTCCCGTTACCTCATAAAATGATGTCTATATCAGATCAAAACAAAGAGGATTATAAACTTAAGTTTAGAGACCACGACACATTCAAATGATTCTTTATGTTTTTTCTGCCTCCGTGGACAGTTGGCGAGGATAAAAAAGGTATAGGATTTATGTACACGTACACACACATAAACAATATTTGCTAAGTCCACAAAAGTCACGTCTAGACTTTGCAACTCTTGAACGAGTGCCTTGTTTCTAAAGTAAACTTCTCCTTCATACCTAAAGATTAGAAGAGATATCTTAAATATCTTCTGTTTGTAAAGTATAAGAAAGAAACGATTTCTGATTTGTGGTAATCTTATCCCATGGATTTCCTGCGAAAATAGATATCTTTTTGTAATTTTCAGTGGCCACAAGAATCAAGTGAGTTCAATTTACACAAAAAGTCAATCTACTTAGAAAGTAAATTTCAAAAATCATAAAAGTCAAATTCAGAAGTAATTGAAGAAATAATTTGAAATATTAAACAACAAAAAAGAACGAGAAGAGAATTTAAGAGGCAGAGTTGCATAAAACATAGAATCTAATTGATGTAAATGATATGCGCGACAGTTGGATTCATGCAATTGACATACGGATTAATAAACGTTCTGTCGATAGAGAATAATGAAAACGTAACTTTTAATTGAAAAGCACGTGCAGGTAAAATAAGTGTGCCACGGGTCTTTTTGGTTACGTATTTTCAGTGTCAAAGACAATAATTATAATTAGTCATTGAAAAATTCGTTGTCAAGTACGTTTTTAGCATCATTTTCGAATAAAGTGCACAACAAAAGGTCGATTAAAGATTAAAATATCAATACAACTCTTTAAATCGTAATCAGTACTTCTTATTATACTGATTCCATTCAGTGACTTTATTTGATTTATTCAACGAGTTTATTGAGCCTAACTCACTGAAAAATAATTTTGGAAAATCTGCCCGCCCCGCGGGCACATCCTCATTGCGCGCCTCTGGTGCGCGATTCGATCGTCGCGCTTTGCGCTCCGTTCTGTTCGAATTTGAAATGAAAAACGAAATTCAATTTACTTAAAGCTCTATCAGCCTTAAGGAACACATTCTCATCATGACACTCGCGGTCGATTTCCTCTATGAATTTCTATAAATTTCTGATAATTTCCATGATTAAAAAAACTTACCTTCTCCCAAATATCTCAAACAGGAAAAAAATTCGTAAACTGTTTTTAAGAAAACGATTTTTTATTTTAAAGCTTATTTTGTACCTCACATATTTTGGTTAAAAATGGAATTTTCGTCCATCATATACCGAAAGTTGGCCTTGTCGGTGTCGTTCTGCGTGCTAAAAGTTGATTTTCCCGCACTAGTGCGGTAAAATTTTAATTGTGCGGAAAATTAAAACGAACTTAATATTTTACTGCTCTAGTGCGGGAAAATCAACTTTCCGCACGCACAAAGACACCGACTGGTCAAGAATGAAACTCGCTGGTCAACCAGAGAGTTTCCCTAGTGATATCAGTTAATATCTACTGATTTCTATGTGGAAGTCTTATAACATTCGAAACAGTGGTTTTCCAGAGTTTCGGATTTAAGGAGCACTGAAAAACAGTAAAATCGTGATCGAAATCAATCAGTGAGATTTTACTGATGAAATAGCAAGAAGTGGGTTACTCTTTTAATGCAGTTAAAATTTCAAAATAATTTGCTCCCTAAATCCGAAACAGTAAAAATTCACTGATTCAAGGTGAAATACCACCGTTTCTAATATAATAAGTCTTCCATATAGAAATCAGTGGAATTTACCTGATTACACCAGAGAAACTCATTGGTTAATCAGTGAAATATACTGGTCAAGAATGAAACTCGCTGGTCAACCAGTGAGTTTCTCTAGTGATATCAGTTAAATTCCACTGATTACTATGTATAGACGACTTATAACATTAGAAATAGTGGTTTTTCAGAGTTTCGGATTTAGGGAGCACTAAAAAACAGTAAAACTGTAATTTAAATCAATCAGTGAGATTTTACATATGAAATTAGCAGGAAATAGATTACTCTTCTTCTTCAGTGCAAATTTCAACGATAGTAAGTGTTATTTCACTCCCTAAACACGAAAAAGTAAAAACTCACTGATTCACAGTGAAAAACCACTGTTTCTAATATTATAAGTCTCCCACATAGAAATCAGTGGAATTTATCTGAATCAATGAAATATACTGGTCAAGAGTGAAATTCGCTGGTCAAACAGTGAGTTTCCTCAGTGATATCAGTTAAATTTCACTTATTCTATGTGGAAGACTTATAACAATCGAAACAGTGGTTTTTCACACTTACGGATTTAGGGAGCACTAAAAAACAGTAAAACTGTGATTGAAATCAATCAGTGAGATTTTACTTATGAAATAGCAGGAAATGGGTTACTCTTTTAATCCAGTTAAAATTTCAACGACTAGCAGTGGTATTTTTCTCCCTGAATCCGAAACAGTGAAGATTCACTGATTCAAAGTGAAATACCACTGTTTCTAATATTATAAGCCTTCCACATAGAAATCAGTGGAATTTACCTGAATCAGTGAAATTTACTGGTCATTCAGTGAGTTTCCCTAGTGATATCAGTTAAATTTCACTGATTTCTATGTGGAACACTTATAACAATCGAAACAGTGGTTTTTCACTGTTTCGAATTTAGTTAGCAAAGTACGAGATCCAAACAGAACGGAGCGCGACGATCGAATCTCGCGCCCTTGACGCGCTCAATCTTGCGAGCGACGAGAATGTGTCGTCGAAGCGGACAGATTTTTGTAAATACTTTGGTGACATTTTGATATTTGATCCTTTTAATTTTTTAATCCGCATAGTTATTATTGCGTGCTAAGAAGAATGAACTATTTATGAAATCAAATTGAAATATTTCAAAGATTATTAATAATTTTTTTTTCGCAGGTCCCATTCCTGGATGCAAGCCTTGTACTTCTCAAGAGATGACATACTGCAAAGATGGCAGCGTTATAGCTGATCATTGTTGCTGCGATGGCAGCTACAACGGTAAAAACTTATTTCCAAAACCTCATTGACAAAATTGAATCGTATTTACATCAATAAATTGTGAATACATTGGAGTTACACGATCAAAAAAAGATTTGGTTGAACCAACAAAAATTGTGTTGTCAGTATTTTGTTATACGAAAAACAAAATCCTTTGATTAGTAAGACTTGCTTTATCTAACCAAATATTTTAGACACTTTTAATCAATTTCAAGTATTTATTAGGTTCGACAAAAACATTTGGTTCAGTCAATAAAATATTTTTTAAAGTCAACAAATCGATGTGGTTTAATGAACAAAATTGTGTATTTCTCTGATATTTACTGACGATCTTTAGTGAAAATTTCTACTCATTTGTTACTTTATTCTAATTCTCAAAAATAAAATAAGTAGTTGAAATTTCTTTCAAAAGTGATTATGAATGAATGATTTATAACTAGCAAAAAGAAGATTAGTTAAATTTACAGAAAGTTCGGCACTTATTCTCCCAATTTGTTTTTTCAGTAAATTTTACAAAATAATCTACGAAATCTCGAATTTTTTCCCATTTCGTATATTTTACTAAACGCTAAGTGAAACCTACAGAAAATCTGCTGATTGAACTAAAATTCTTGTAAAATCTACTAAAAAGTCAAGTTGTAAAAATAAATATTGAACTTTCTGTACATTTCACGAATCTTTTTTTTGCGTCTTTAATATTTTAATTTAATAAAATGTTAATTTTATATTTAGAGCTAATATTTTTCAAATTCAATAATATAAATCCCTACCAAAAATTAATATATAGAATTTGATAGCTGTGCTTCATTTTTCATTTAAAATTGTATAACTCTCGTCTGATCAATCTATATATAAAACATAAATTCTTTATTGCGCTAAGGAAGCAGAATGTGTTAATCTGTTTGTCGCCAGATTTCACAGCAATGAAATAAATCTTTTGAGGATTATTCTTCGATTATACTCAATGCTAAAACGGAAACTCGAGGTAGCAATCCATGCGTAAAATATCAAACCTAATAAAACATTAACGGCGATTGCGCATGAGTTTACGGCCAATGCCGTTTCAAATCATCGATTAATGCTTTTCTATCACACGTGATAGATATCGTCGAAGCGAAAGTTGGAAACAAAGGTTATCCTACTTGTGCACCGTTTTTTGAAACTAGGAGGCCAGTGAGACAAAAAAGTCTCGAATCACGTTCCGTATATTTTTCGTTTTTAGAAGAAATATATCCAAATTAACTGTTTTTCTTCATTTTTATAAAAAGGTGACTGCAATCATATTCCGTTTAAGAGGATAAAATAAAGTAGATTTTATGTAAAAGTGGTATAGTTTGAGGTTTTTTGTTCATTAGAAGTCATTTATTTAACTTCAATCAAGGACTATTTTCTAAATTTGAATTAGTGAGGTCATCAAAATAATTCGATTACAATTTTCACCTTCTGGCAAAAGTTTTGGATTCAAATTCAATCCTAGACTTCAATCCCAAAGAACCCTTTGCAAGTTTTTAATACGAATAAATCCAAATCAGCTTGGATTGATGTAAACCGAATTTTCAATTCCATTAATTCTGAACCTGGATTCATTCCGATTGAGTCAGACTGATTTTCAAATATTTGCTCTATAAATTTAAATCAGTCAAAATCTACTGATTATCAGTGAAATTTGACTGATTCAAATAGCTAAAAAGAGGTTACTGTAAATCAGTTAAATTTCACTAATTATTTCAGTGAAAATTGACTGATTTGACAGTGAACAATATTTTTTCACTGGTGAATCAGTGAAAATTAACTGATTTAACAGTGAATACTATTTTTACACTGATGAATCAGTGAAATTGCAAATCACTGATTCAATCAGTGAAAATTTGACTGATTCAGATTCAGAGTGCATTAAACGAGATTTCAAACGTAAGGCGGATTAGTTCGGAAACAGATTTCAAAATGGCTCGGAATTGCTCGGAGTAATGTAAACCGAATTTTCGAACCCAATAATTTTGAACTCGGATATATTCCGATTGAGTCAGACTGATTTTCAAAGGATTTGCATCAAACGAGATTTTAAACGTAATGCGGATTAGTTCGGAAACAGATTTCAAAATGGCTCGGAATTGCTCGGAGTAATGTAAAGCGAATTTTCGAACCCAATAATTTTGAACTCGGATATATTCCGATTGAGTCAGACTGATTTTCAGAGGATTTGCATTATACGAGATGTAAAATTTGATGCGGATTGGTTCGGAAACAGATTTCGAAATGGCTCGGAATTGTTCGGAGTAATGTAAACCGAATTTTCAATTCCAATAATTCTGAACTCGGATTCATTCCGATTGAGTCAGACTGATTTTCAAAGGATTTGCATCAAACGAGATTTGAGACGCATTGCGGATTGGTTTGGAAACAGATTTCGAAATGGCTCGGATTTTATTGGATTGAATTATTTTCTGAAACTTTCGTCATGGCACTAATTAATTTCTAAAATTCACTTATTATTCTGCGAATTTTCAATGATTAACCAGTAGAATAACTTAATTGATTTAATTCAATGACCCACTTTTCGCCGATTCTTTATATAGTGTTTTGTTGTCAATCATATTTTTTTAGTATCTAGACTATTCTATAAAAGATATTTTAAAATAATTTTTCAATGATTTATAGAAAAGAAGGCTATGTCTTTTGTTGTGTAACATGCTAGAAAATATAACTATAGCTCTGCTGGTCTCTGAAAACATAAAGCATAATCCTTAGAAATACGTTGAATGTGATAGGCTTCTATTCTTTGGATAGGGGACGATAGAATGAATACTTCATTTCAGATCAGTGACCTAATCTTTTCATATTATCCCTTAATTTTCAAAGATATAGAGAAAATTGATTTTATTGTCTATTTGATGAGGATTTAAAAAAAATTAGTTCAAGTTAAAATAATTCGTTTATCAACAGTTATCTAACATTTCCATTTTTTCATAGCCTGATTATAATTAATCTTAATCATTATTCAATTTGATAACAATAGCTCATTTCATTCATTCAAATATTTTCTACAATTCTAAACGTTAGACACTTTTAAATAATTTTCTTAAAAACTATAGAATTTACAAAATTTATTTATTCACGAATCATTAAAAACATATTTTTTAAAAATGTTGCGAGTATATACTATTGCAGAGAATGTTTTGAAACAACAAAATTAACTCTGTTTTATCGATGTTCAATAAAAATTAAGATTAGTTAAGAGGAGGTTGAGAAAAAATCGGGAATGTCAGATAACTGTTAATAAATAAATAATTTTTAGCAAAACTATTAACTTTTTTTTTGGAGAGATATCGAAAATATTTAAATAATTAATCCCAAATTGCTACAATTAGTTGTTTTTAAATTTCTATTCAAAGATTCTTAGAATTTTAACTTTCCAAAAATATTCTACAAATTAGAATTAAAGGAAAAATTATCTTTTTTTTCTCGAAAAGAAAATCTAAATTCGCTCCTGGTTGAATCGATCGATGCGAGTAGCTCCCCGATACAGAGAAACGTGATCTGTAAACTTATATACATTGTTTCAGCAAAAGTATCCGACCTTATTAACAAAAAATGAATTTAAATAAATTTATTTGAACAATATTACTAATTGATACTCTGCACACTTTTTACATCACTAAATATGAATCAGTCAAAATATACTGATTATCAGTGAAATTTGACCGGTTGAAATAGCTAAAAAGAGGTTACTGTAAAGCAGTCAAATTCATCTGATTACTTCAGTGAAAATTAAGTGGCTTAACAGTGAAAAATATTTTTCACTGATCTTCTTCAACGAACAACATTATAACAAATGAAGTCGAGTTGTTTCGAAAGGAAACAAAACTGAACTCTCTAAATCTAAATCAGTCAATTTTTTACTGATTGAATCAGTGATTTGACTTTTTACTAATTAAGTAGTGAAAAAAATATTTTCCACTGTTAAATCAGTCAAATTTCCCTGATTACTTCAGTGAAAATTAACTGGTTCAATAGTGAAGAATATTTTTAACTGATTTTCTTTACTGAACAACGTTATAACAAATATTGTCGAGTTGTTTCAAAAGAAAACAAAATTGAACTCTCTAAATCTGAATCAGTCAATTTTTTACTGATTGAATCAGTGAAAATTAACTGAATTGACAGTGAAAAATATTTGTTCACTGTTGAATCGGTGAAAAAGCAAATCACTGATTCAATTAGTAAAAATTTGACTCATTCATATTTAGAGAGTTTAATTTTGTTTTCTTTCGAAACAACTCGACTGTATATATTGCCTTTGAAATTTTTACCACTTATTCTTTGTTATATTATCAACATTTTTGGGAATGGAAAACCCTCTAACTAAAAAAAT
Source organism: Diplolepis rosae (assembly GCA_030998225.1). Taxonomy (NCBI): domain Eukaryota; kingdom Metazoa; phylum Arthropoda; class Insecta; order Hymenoptera; family Diplolepididae; genus Diplolepis; species Diplolepis rosae. The sequence continues at coordinate 3,276,074 of JAPYXD010000581.1, read as the reverse complement.
AACTACAAAATTTTTTTTTTTTATTTTGAGATATTTTTATTTATTTTTTATTTCATTTATAACATTTTTCAGTTATGTTACCTTATTTCCCATATCCAAAAAGTTGCTACACATTGTAAGAAACAAAATAGAAAATGAGTAAAATATTACTGATTAGTCAGTGATAAGAATAGCACTGATTGCAATCAGCTTATATTCGCTGATGAATCAGGAAAAATTCCTTAATAAGCACCCTGACGAAAGTATCGGATAGGAATGCATTTCGAGGCAATCAGAACTATTCCGATTCATCCCGATATCTGTATCTGAGCCAAATGCGAATCGTTTGATGAAAAACGGCAAAAAATCAATCCGACCTAATCCGATTTAATCCGAGGAAACTATCCGGATAAATCCGAACCAATCCAAAAATAAGTTTTTAATCCGAATCAACCCGAGCTCAGATTGATCCAAACCGAATTTCCAATCAGAATCAATCCGAATGAATCCGAGATCGGAATGATTTGGAAGAATTCTGATCAAAATTTCGGTTTGGATCAATCCGAGCGCGGATTGATTCGGATTGAAAACTTATTTTCATATTGGTTCGGAATCATTTCGATAGTTGCCTCAGATTAAATCGGATTAGATTGGATCGATTTTTGACCATTTTTCATCAAACGAGATACAAAATGTTTTTCGCATTGGTTCGGAATGATTCACATTGGCTCGGATACAGATATCGGAATGGATCGGAATAGTTCTGATTGGCTCGGAATGAATTCCTATCCGATACTTTTGCCAGAGATGTCAAAAAAATTCCCAAAAAACTCTAAATTTTTAGTTTTAAAATACATAAAGATGCTGGAATTTTTAAGAAACCCTAATACCTTTCTACATAAAGGTACCAAACATAAAAAAATTGTATGGAAGGTTTAAACTTAAAATATAAAAATATTAAGGGTGTCGGATCCCCTTAACATTCGATATTTTTCTATTTTTGCTGCGTTTTTCAAGTAATTTATCTCGATCTCAATTAACAGCTTTTTACTAATTTCAATCAGTAATTGAATTCCATTTAAAAGTCAGTTTGTTTTTTTTACCTGGAATAAACTTTGTTTGCAATTGTTATTCTCAACGAAGTGGTTGTTGGAACGGAAGGGCAATCACCTGTTCAGGAAACTATTATTCGTAATGCAAACTGTTTTTTTTCCACTTAAGTATGTAGGATGCATACAAACATGCATTTCTTGCGACTTCTTAGGTGACAGATAGTATAGTGTGATTCACAAGTCGATGATTCTAAAAATGTTTGGACGGGATTTGCAAATTCAGCATTTTTTCTGATTATCGTTCCTACAACTTTTATCAAAAAACAAACGCGATCAAAAAGTATTAATTATTTCTCCTGGAAAATTACTACACGGAGAAACTTTTTATATCAATTTTTACTATAGTATTTTTCAATTTAGGGAAAAACTTATGACTTTGGGAATTTTTGTTAGTAAAAATACTAAACTTTATAATAATGATATGAAACTTTAGTATAAACTATAGTAAAATTTGCTATGGACTATACTGAAGTTTCATATCATTATAATAAAGTTTAGTATTTTTACTAACAAAAATCCTCAAAGTGATACGTCTTTCTCTAAATTGAAAAATACTATAGTAAAAATTGATATAAAAAGTTTCTCCGTGTAAAAACAAATTGTATTTCTAATATGAATCAACGGTTCCAAAATATTTGTTATGAAACAAAATCACAGATTATGTTGTAATAACTGTATTTTGGCACTCAAAAATAAAAAAATTGCTAAATTTATTTCAATAATTTACTTGTGGGCATTTGCTTTGTGCAGCGATATTTAAATAGTGCAAATTCGTTCAACAATAACTAGAATAATATCTACTAATTCAGATAGTGGTAGTTCAGATTCTGCCATAGCATTAGTTCAATATTTTACTACTAAATGAAATAGTAGAAAACTACTGTTTATTAGTGAAAATAATTATTATAGTAATTCGTAAAATATTTCGCACTATTTCAATCAGTACGTTCCTACTAATTCAAATATGAAATAAAATCTAACCAAACTTTCATTTCAAACTTTAATCAGTAAAAAATAAATCTTTCACTGTTAAATCAGTTAGTTTTCACTAATGAATCAGTGAAAAAAAATATTTTCCACTGATAAATCAGTTAATTAACACCTTTAATATTTTTATTTTATGAGTTTAGACCTTCCGTATAATTTTTTTATGTTTAGTACCTTTATTTAGGAAGGTTTTGGAAGTTTTAAAAAACTACAGCGCCTTTATGTATTTTAAAATTAAAAATGTTGAGTTTTTGGGCATTTTTTTGACATTTTTTGACGTTGAATAACTTCTTTGTTTTTTAACCAATTTTCATGATTCTTTTTTTATTTTGTTCCTTACAATGTGTAGCAACTTTTCGGGTATGGGAAATAAGGTAACATGATTGAAATTTGATTTATTTTTCCAATAAAAAAGAATCAGATTGTCCTGAAAATTTACACAAATATTCATAAAAGTATAAAGAATATAAAAAAGCATTTTTAGAAAATGTGAAAAAATCAAAAATATACCAATTAAAAGTGGCGGATACCTTTAACATACCAAAATTGTTTGTTTTGTTTAAAAAAATTATTTGACTGATTAAAAAAAAAGATGTATTTTCAGCAAAGAAGAAATTTGGTTATATCAACCAGGAAATTTGCCTGTTCTAACTAAATATGGTAAACAAAATTCGATGGTTAAAATAACTAAAAATTTGGTCAACTGGATAATAAAAACATTCTTTAGTTGCGTCAACCGAATAATTTTCTGAGCTTTTCTTTGAAAACTTCTATAACATAGAAAATTTAAGAAGGCTGATTTTTTAAACATCTCACGTAAAACAAAAGATATAAAATACAATTGCGTTGCGATACGTATTGAAGGTTTGGTGCAGAATACCAGACACTGACTCCCATAATCGACTGATTCTATGAATTGTAATTGCACTCTTATCAACTTCTTTCGAGGACAATAGGATCTAGGAATATACATTTGAAAATAATGACATCAAATTATTTTCATAGGAAAACTGAGTAACAATAGTGCCGATATAAAAATACAGAAGTTTAAATTACTATTTTAAAATTATTTAACGTATTGAACTCTCATAATTATAATAAGTAGTTGCTTTTACTAATTTCAATCAGTGACTCGTTTTCAACGATGTAAACAAATGTTTTCAGTTAAACTTACTCATAAATCAGTCAAAAGCGACTGATTACACAGCGTCTAGGTCGCGCGATTCGATCGTCGCGCTTTGCGCTCCGTTCTGTTTGGATCTCGCGCTTCGCGCTCAGTCTTATATTCTTCGCATACTCTCTTAAAATGAATCAGTCGAATTGCCACTGATCGAATCTGCGATTTACCTTTTCACTGATTCATCAGCAAAAAATATAGTTTTCACTGTTAAATCAGTCAAATTTCATTGATAATCAGTAGATTTTGACTGATTCTGATTCAGAACGTACATTTAAGTTTATTTCTTGTAATTTGATACTGAAGCTCAAGTCAATCCTATATTAATATTGTAGATATTAATTACATTTCCTCAAAGTTACTGAATTTGTTTTTTGATTTCAAATGAAAAAGGAAATTCAATTTATTTAAGGCTCTCTCAGCCTTAAGGAACATAAGGTAAAAAGTCTTAGAGTTTATTTAATCAAACAATTTTGCATTTCAACGTTTATTTCGTATCTCACATATTTTGGTTAAAAAATAGAATTTTTGATTTTCATTATTTGAAATCAAAACATAAAATATATATCTTGTCAAAAAATGTAATACAGAGAATTTGTAGACCTCATTTAGATAAATAATTTTCCATTTCAACATTTTTTTCGTACCTCACATATTTTGTCTCAAAAAAGAAATTTTTGAATTTTAATCGCATTAAAATGAAAAATATACAATTTTTAATGAAAATTTCGAGTCATTTTTTTCATATAACTAATACCTTCTTATTTATGATAAGAATGTAAAATTTATTGTTAGATTTACAAAGTACGTGTGTAAATAATTCGAGCTTGAGTAATTTTGTATATTATATAGATATTTCAGTATAATTCACCGCTTTTTTGTAAACATAACAGATTTTTCGATTAATATAACAAAAATGCCTCTTAAATTTACAAAATAAAGAATTTACTTCAAAATACTAATTAAACAGGAATTTCTGTAATATTTATCGACATATCTGTTCTGTTTACAAAAAAGTGCCGAATTCTAATAAAATATCTGTTGAATTTACAGGAATGTTATGCTCTCAGTATTTTAACTTATGGGATAAATTAAAATGACTTCAAAACGTATTCAAACGCAAGTTAATAGATTTCTGTTTCCTGGGTTGGAAAAATGGTTACAAGTGAGAATGGGAAAAATGTAACCTTTGTAAACAAAAGGCACTAAAGACAAGGTTAGACAATTTGTCTATATTCAGGCAAATCTCTTTCACAATTTTTAATGAACAGAACTTATATATTTTCGAAATTTTAACCATGAATCAATATACTACTGATTAATATCAGCTTTTATAAGCAGACAAATCAGTAAAACTTATCTGCCCTGGCAAAAGTATCGGATAGGAATTCATTCCGAGCCAATCAGAACTATTCCGATTCATTCTGATATCTGTATCCGACCCAATGCGAATCATTCCGAACCAATCTGAAAAACGTTTTGTATCTCGTTTGATGAAAAACGGTAAAAAATCGATCCGACCTAATTATCCGATTTAATCCGAGGCAACAATCCGAATGAATCCGAACCAATCCGAAACCAAGTTTTCAATCGGAATCAATCCGAATGAATCCGGGGTCGGATTGATTCTGATTGAAAACTTGGTTTCGGATTGGTTCGGATTCATTCGGATTGTTGCATCGGATACAAATATCGGAATGAATCGGAATAGTTCTGATTGGCTCGGAATGAATTCGTATCCGATACTTTCGCCCGGGTGCTTATTAATGAAATTTTCCTGATTCATCAGCATATATAAGCTGATTGTAATCAGTGCTATTCTTATCACTGACTAATCAGTAATATTTTACTGATTTTAGATTTGGAAAAATGGTGAAATACATTCCAGTTAAATAATTAAAGTCCTAACCGAAAATGCACTTAGTCGAAAACGTGTCGCAGTAATAATAATTCGGATTCAGAACCCAAAAAATTGAAATATACTAATTTTTATGAAAATCGCAATAGTCTGACCATCTTTTTTACAAGCTGGCCCAATAGGGTCCTTACATGAGCGAATTAATGAATCATTTAGTCACGTGGTCTGATTGATCCATGGCCTTAAAAAATGGATACCATTATTTACTCTCTTGAACTCGAGCAATAATTGTTTTTACTAATTTTAATCAGTAAAATATATTTCTAACTGTTAAATTAGTTGACTTAACCGAATTTTTCAGTAAATCTGAATAAATCACCTTATTTTAATGTTAAAATTGAGTCGGTTAATAGAATTGGTAAAAAAGTACTGATTGGAATAACAAGAGTTGTTTTTATTTACATTTTTTCTATTAATCTGAATCAGTTTAGATTTTACATATTCAAAAATACATAATACAATACATTGACGTTTTTTTCGTATCTCACATAATATTTTGTTTAAAAAATGGAATTTTTGAATTTTAATCATATTTTTTGAAATTGAAATGAAAAATATACATTTTATCAACAACTGTGATATATTAAATTTGTCGACCTTATTGAAGCGAACAATTTCGCATTCTTACGTTTTTTACGAATTTCACATCTTCTGGATAAAAAATTGAACTTTCGTTATTTAATAGTATTTTTTCAAATTAAAAAGAAAATTATACATTCGAATTCAGCAAATCCAAAAACCTTACTCTCTAAATTTGAATCAGTCAAAATCTACTATTATCAGTGAAATTCGACTGATTCAAATAGCTAAAAAGAGGTTGCTGTAAATCAGTCAAATTTCACAAATCACTTTAGTGAAAATCAACTGATTTAACAGTGAAAAATATTCTTTCGTCGATTCAATCACTGGAAATTAATTGATTTGACAGTGAAAAATATTTTTGCACTGATGATCCAATGAAAAGGCAAATTACTGGTTCAATCAGTGAAAATTTGACTGATTCAGATTTAGAGAGTAAAGTACTCATTTTTAAAAAACTTCAATCATTTTCAAGTTTCTGAGCCGCCGAATTGGATTCGCCATTTTAAACTAATATACATATACATTAATATACATTTTATCACAGACTGTGACCTATTAAATTTTGTCGACCTTGTTGAAACGAACAATTTTGCAAACTTATGCGTTTTTTTCATATTTCAGATATTATTGTTAAAAAATTGTATTTTGGATTTTCAATCGTATTTTTTTCATCAAAAAGGAAAATATACGTCTTATGACAAATTGTTGCGATTCACACTTGTAGATCTTTATGTAGTCAACAATTTTGTATCATAACTTTTTTTCGTATTTCGTAAAATTTAACTGAGAAATGGAATTTAGATATTGACTTTTTTCAAGTTTTAACACACTGTAACTTTCCTAATTTTGGTTTAATCGAAAAATATTATTGGGATAATTAATAGAGATTTATAAGCACTATCAAAAACCAATATTGTAATTTTTGATATTGTCAGAAAGTTTTTTTAAAATGAAAAAATGCTTTCATTTTAACAATTAATAATATTAATAAATAAGAGATTTATTATAGGGAAACATTTTTTACATTTTCAATCATTAATTTTTTATAAATTTACAAAAATAACTCAATTTAACTCAAATTAATTTGACTTAAATTAACCCAAGGTTATTATATGAAATTAATGAGTTAAATTAACTCAAATCAGTTTCATCTATTATAACTAATAAATTCAACAAAAATAATAATATTAAAAATATAATGTAATAATATATGATAACATATATGTTACATTTTCTAAAAATAACTATTTATTCAAAAGAAATCAGAGTTTGAACAAATATTGAGTAATAACAAATATAATCATTAAGCAAAATAATTATTAAATGAATATTATATAAATAAAATTAAAATTTCATTAATTGATAGTAAATAAATAATTAATTTATATACTTTACATAAATCATAATTTAATGAAGTAGAATATGATTTTCAAATGTTTAGAACGTGACATTCTGAAATTCAGAAAACCATTATCTGAATTTCGGAAAGTCGCGTTCTGTTTTGCTCCGAAAACGAAATTCCGAAAATTCGGAAGTGACTTTCCAATGTGTTGAATAAGTCGTTTCGAAAATCACAAAATCATTTTCGGAATATACGAAAGATGTATTCTAGTCGCATCCGAAGACGAAATTCCGAAAATAAAAAACCGATTTACTATATTTCCGACTTAATTTTCTCAATATTAGAAATTAACGATCACATATTACGAAAGTCAAAAACGAACAGTTTTTAGTATACAAAATTAACATCTAGTTCAGTAATATTTACTAATGTCGGTTATGAACAGAAGTTTAAAAATCGTATTGAAATATTTGTAAAATTTGTATAATTTAATAATAAAATTTAATCCCTACTGGAAAAATTGTAGATCTTTTTGAAACAAACAATTTAGCGGGAAAATTGAATTTTTAAAAAAAATTGAATTATTATAAACACATTTTTGATAAATAAATGGAAATATATTACTCCTATATATGAGAAAACAACACCGATATAATAGCATATTTAAATTTTATTTTAATTTTTCACACACTTAAAATTTTCCCGCACTAATGCGGGAAAATAAACTTTCCGCACGCAAAACAATACCGACAAGGCTAACTTTCGCTTTACGTCGAACGAAAAAATCTTTTTTCTTAACATTTTTTTCGTATCCTGCATAGATTTGATACAAAATGGAATTTCCCATTTTTGATAATGTTTTTTTACGATTAAAAGAAAAACTACTTGTCCGATAAAATAATAATCTGAAGTAAATTTATATATCTTCTTGAGACGAACAATTTCGTCCTTAACATTTTTATCGTATCTCGGAAATTTTGCGAGAAAAATTGAATAATTGATATTTAAAGAAACATTTTTTATGGATAAAAAAAGAACCGTTGGTCAAAAATAACTGGTTATCAAACTTGTCTTTTCTTTTTGGCACCTCAAGAGGCTTTGTCGGTGTCGTTTACGTGCGGGAAGTTGATTTTCCCGCAGTAGTGCGGTAAAATTTTAATTGTGCGAAAAACTTTTGTTTTTTTTAATTTTCCGCACAATTAAAATTTAACCGCAAAACAAAACTTTCTGCACGCAAAACGACACCGACTCGGCTAACTTTCGATATACAGCGAAAAAAAAAAATATCATTCATATCACGTGCAGAACGTATTTTAACGCTCGTTAAAATATACTTTTCCGCACTTGATACGAAATATACTATTTTCTTACTCAGGGCGTCTCAAACCGTCGAGATTTTATGAAAATTTGAAAAGTTTTTTTTTTTTTCTAAAACCAATACATTTTCATATGATGAGAATGTAATAAATTTATCTTGCCAGAGTGAAGTATTGTTTAATCAAGTGAATAAAATTGCTTGATTATACCTTTAGATATTAACTGACCTTCGTGAAATAAACTTTAAATGTCCTACTAAGCGACATTGTCTTTGGAATTGATATTCGACCGGAAACTTATCGATATCTCTTTAGAGGGATTGGTTGACAAGCTTGGCTTGAAACCCTTCATATTGTTATGTGTCAACCATGTGTTCGAATACAAGTTTCAAATTACGAAATACTTTCATCACATTTTTTCTAACTATCGTAGGGTAATTGTCGTGCCAAAAATTAGATTTCTGGGAAAGAAGATTTTCTATGATTTTGCACTTAAAATGATATTATCAATAGTGTTTTATGGACTTAAAAACATTATTTTTTATGAAAAAAATGTTGAACTTACGAAAAATAATATTTCAAATATTTTTTCTAACAGAAATTTTCTTTACTATCGCTTTGCACAAATTTTTTGAAAACGATGCAATTTTCATAAATCATGGCTTATTTTTGGGGCAAAATATTCTATAAAACTCTAGTTTTCCCAATTTTAAAAGAAAATTTGTCAGTGGTTTGAATCGTTAAAAGAATTTTTTAAAAAGAAAGAATTTTTTAAAAAGAAAGATTTTTAAAAAAATGAGTATTTTCGAAGTTTTTAACATTCTCATAATAAATGAGAAGATATTAGTTTTATGTGAAAAATGACTTTCGAAATTTTTATCAAATCTTTACATTTTGAGACCCCCTGTCAGGAAGAAGGATGTCTACAAAAGTTCCAGTTTCTTCTTTATTAATATTATTAATTGTTAAAATAAGAGCATGTTTTGTGTCTTTAAAAAAAATTTCTGAAAATATCAAAAATTGCAATATTGCTTTTTGATTTCCATGAAAAAAATTTGAAATACAGAAAAATAATTTTATTAAAAATTTTATTTTTACCCCAACTTTTTTTCTTATCGCTTCTTACCAAATTTTAAAAAATTATGCGATTCTAATAAATTACAAATCACTTTTTCAAGAAAAAGATTCCCTACAACTTAACCACTTCCAATTTTCGAAAATGAATAAATTGTTATCAAATTCAGCAATTTGTTCATAAAAATTTCCTTTTGGAAAATGTTTTTTTAATGGTTTCAGCCATTAAAGAATTTATTTTTAAAAATCAGAAACGGTGAAGTTGTTAGAAATCTTTTCTCTAAAAAAATGATTCATGATTCATTAGAATCGCACAATTTTTTAAAATTTGGTAAGAAGCGATAAGCAAATAAGTTTGGCCAAAAATAAAATTCATTAATAAAATTATTTTTTTGTGTTTCAAATTTTTGTCATGTAAAATAATCTTTTCTCTTTCAAAATAGCCTTTCAATAATAATATTGCCACTCTTGAAAGCAAAATTATCTATTTTTGCCTGAGGTCTAATTTACATGGATGAAAACTACCTTAATTATCCTTATAACATTTTTCGTTTGAGCTAAAATTAGGGAAGTTACAGTATGTTAAAACTTGAAAAAAGTCAATATCTAAATTCCATTTTTCAGTTAAATTTTACGAAATAGGAAAAAAAGTTATGATACAAAATTGTTTACTACATAAAGATCTACAAGTGTGAATCGCAACAATTTGTCATAAGACGTATATTTTCCTTTTTGATGAAAAAAATACCATTGAAAATCCAAAATACAATTTTTTAACAATAATATGTGAATTATGAAAAAAACGTATAAGTTTGCAAATTTGTTCGTTTCAATGAGATCTACAAATTCAATATGTCAAAGTTTGTGCTAAAATGTATATTAATGTATATGTATATTAATTTAAAATGGCGAATCCAATATGGCGATTCAGAAATTTGAAAATGATTGAATTTTGATTAAAATGAGTACCTCAAGGTTTTTGGAGTAACTGCATTTGAATTTGACTTAAGAATTTTAAAATTAAAAATAGCGGATCCAATATGGCGGATTAGAAATTCGAAAATTATTGAATTTTTATAAAATTGAGTACTTTTAAGTTTTTGGAGTTGCTGAATTCGAATGTATATTTTTCTTTTTAATTTGAAAAAATACTAGTGAATATCGAAAGTTCAATTTTTTAGCCAGAATATATGGAATACGGAAAAAAGGTAGGAATGAGAAATTTTTCGCTTCAATAAGGTCGACAAATTTAATATCTCACAAGTTTTGATAAATTGTATATTTTTCGTTTCAATTTCAAGAAATAGAATTAAAATTCAAAAAATTTTTTTTTAAACAAAAGAAGTAAACTTAAATGTATGCGAAGAATATAAGACCGAGCGCGAAGCGTCAGTAGAATTGTAGAGAATATTTTCCCCGAAGAAAGAAGCGAAGATTTATGAAAATCCAATAATTTTCAAAAAATTGGTAAAAAGCGATAGTAAGGGAAAATTCTATTTAAAAATAGAAGGAAGTAGTTTAAAATGTAAAGTCAGCTGAGAATTATAAATTTTCATGCAGGAATTTTCTGACCTGGCCCTGTCTTGGCATTATATTCCACACGATACCTGGACCCGTTTAGGTGGATTAAAAATCCAAAATATCACGATATTAAATTCCGTCCGCTAGGACGGCTCAGGCTTGGCTCAACCTTCCATGGCAAGCTTGGATTTGCCAGTCCTGGGCCTGGAATGGGCTAAAACAAAATCTTTCCATGCATTTGTCTCAATATAACTAATATAAGTATTGCAAGAAGAAAAACATCGTAAATTCCATTATATGTTATATGAATCAATGTTTATTTTTATTGAATTAAAAATATTTTTATTTTTCCAGAAGTCTTTCCTTTTGTGGAACATGTCTGTCGAGTTGGACCCGAAGTATGTAGAGTTAAAGCTGGAGACTGTGCCGAATATTCCAGGATCCGAGAATGTTGTTGTCATGCTCATTTAGCCTCGTATTGTAAGTTAAAAATATTTCAATAAAAAAACGGATGAAAAAATTTACCAAAATGTTATCTACTTGACAGTTTTAACAATATTTGTATGAAATTACAGGGAAATATCTAGCAGGAGATTCATCGCGCATGAAGATTCATTTTACAACGATCTTAAGCGTCCTGCTGATGCTTAGATTATTTCGATGATCCTGCCAAGGATCGCTTCCTGCACCAAAACATTGTACAGCGCCATTTATTTTAATAAATTATTTTTTCATCGCTTGAGAAATACAAATTTACTTGGTTTGGATATAAAATTCACACTTCTTTCAATTTTATTCCAAATATATAAATAAAATATATAAAACATATAAAAGTAAAACTTGTAAAACCAACTCCAAATCACAATTTAAAAGAAAAAAGTTGTTTTTGTTATCATTTTAAATGCAATTGAATCTTAGCTTCAAACTATAGGAACGTCAGGAAACTACCTTACCGACTTAAGTACTCTTGAGAATTTGTTTTCTTGGTAACTCTTAGAAGCAATAGGATAAAACGATTACGCGAATGACAACACGCAAACTATTGTCTTCATTTTGCTATTACATCACAAAGGTCGTGTATCCTTTGTGGATTTTGTTATTTCATGAGAATCTTGAAAGTTTAGGAATACTGTGATTTACGAGAAAAGATATGTACCTTTTAAAAATTACTAAACTTCTATTTAGAATTTTCTTCAAGTAGGTAACAAATGGAAATTGACTAATATATAGATTATTATTCATAAAGTGGGGAAAAAGAAAGTTTAATATATTTAATATAAATGAAAAAATTGCAAAAATGCGAAAAAAAATGGATCATTCCACACAAGATTTACATTTTAAAATCTTTCTTGGATGAAATATTTATTTTGCGTTCCTTAATTGAAAATATTCGACACGTATTTTTTTATCTCAATATATAATATTTAAACTTTTTGAGTAGTGAATTTTCAAACCTTTGAGGTTCGGAAAATAGGATATGTCGTATCAAGTGCGAAAAGACGTATTTTAACGCAAAAGCGAGTGATACGATGATACGTGATACGAACGATATGTTTTGTTCGTATACCGAAAGTTAGCCGTTTTGTGTGCGGAAAGTTAATTTTTCCGCACTAAGCGCGGAACTTTCCGCACGTAAAACGACACCGACAAGCCTAACTTTCGGTGTATGTGGGACAAAAAGTACTTTTTTCTTTAATAAAAAAAGGAACAATTTTATAAACAAATCGACTTTTTTTCGAATTTGATACTACTTTTTTGTTGTATTTTATCGATAAATGTCCCTAAAATATTCCAGAGTTGTCTCTAAACATTTGGGAATGGGTAGTTTAATACTTGGAAAATTTATTCTACACAAAGAATTGAACTACCGATTCTCAAATTTTTATAGTAAACTCTGGAATATTTTAGGAACATTTATCGATGAAAAAAAAAAATTAGTACCAAATTCGCAAAAAATCTATTTCTTGTTTGTTTCTATTTTCCAAGCCTCAAAAGTTTAAAAATTCACTACTCGAAATGTCTTAATATCATATTGAAATAAAAAAATATGTGTCAAATATTTTCGGTTGGAGAACACAGAAAATTTGTTTAATGTAAATCTTGGGTGGAATGACCCATATATATTTGAAATACTTTCTATTTTTTCACAATTTATGTACGTCCTACGCTTCGCCTAATTTATAATTTTGCAACTCATATGAAACATCGATATTATTGAACAGTTTGCATGCAAGAAAGAAAATTAACTAGATGGGTGGAAACATAAATTTATAAGATAAAAGGTACCTTAAAATGAAATAATTATAGATATATTTTGGAAAATTTATGAAAATATTTGATCTTATTAATCAACTTGAGGTGATAAGTTTTCCAATTAGTTAAAACAGAATTGAATAATTAGAAGAAAACTCATAGAAAAGTGTTAATTTATCAATGAGTCAGTTCTTGATAACGGAACGAAAGCGTTAATTGCATAAACGATTACTTGAATTGTTAATACTTCACAAATAAAGTTTGTTCGTAGGAAAGGCTGATTAGAATTAGAAAATCAAAAACAAAATAATGCAATACGCTATCCGTATTGCAAGAACGTAAAATAAAATATGCAATCAATAGTTTTTCTTCTAATAGTAATTTCAATCACCAAATCACAACTATTGTGATATCAGTAAAAATCGACTGATTACATCGCTAGAAATGAGTAACTGGTTTGAAGTAATAAAAAATACTACTGATTAAAATTCCGAAATAATTAAAAAAATATTTCATAAATCCTACTGATTCCAAATCTGATTTTCTTTAGGCAATGCAATTAGTCATTTCTGACTGAAAAATCAATCGAAAACCACTGATCGCATTTGGATCGCATAGTAGAAATAAATTGATTTTGAATTTGTCAAATCTAAACTGATTCAAATTAATAAAAAAAATGTAAATTAAAACAAAAACTCTCGTAATTCCAATCAGTACTTTTTTACTAATTTTATTAATCGACTAAATTTTAACAATTAAATTCGGTTATTAATTCAAATTCACTGAACAATACGGTAAAGTCAACTAATTTAATAGTTAGAAAAAAATTACTGAATGAGATTAGTCAAAGCAATTATTGAATGAGTTCAAGAGAGTAAATAATGGTATCGAAATGATAAGGTTAGAGTATTGCAATTTTCATAAAAATTAGTATATTTAAATTTTTTGGATCGCTGAATCCGAATTTGAGTCAGAATTTCAAAATTTAAATTAGTGGTAATAATATGGTGGATCAGAAATTTGAAAATGATTGAATTTTGATGGAAATGTGTACCTCCAGGTTTTTGGCGTCCTTGAATACGCATTAAAGGTCAGAATTTCAAAATTCAAATTAGCGGAAATAATATGGCAGATTACAAATTCGGAAATAATTGACTTTTGATAAAAATGAGTACTTTAAGGTTTTAGGTGTCGCTAAATCCGAATTTGAGGTCAGAATTTCAAAATTACATTTAGCAGAAATAATATGACGGATTAGAATTTCGAAAATAATTGAATTTTGATAAAGATGAATACCTCAAGGTTTCTGGGGGACGCTGAATTCGAATTAAGGTCAGAATTTCAAAATTCAAATTAGTGGAAATAATATGGTGAATTAGAAATTTGAAAGTGATTGAATTTGGTTGAAAATGAGTACCTCAAGGTTTTTCGCGTCCTTGAATCCGCATTAAAGATCAGAGTTTCAAAATTCAAATTTGAGGAACTAATATGGCAGATTACAAATTCGAAAATGATTGACTTTTGATAAAAGTAAGTACTTTAAGGTTTTGGGTGTCGTGAAATTCGAATTTGAGGTCATAATCTCAAAATTTCATTTAGTAGAAATAATATAACTGATTAGAATTTCGAAAATCATTGAATTTTGATAAAGATGAATACCTCAAGGTTTCTGGGGGACGCTGAATTCGAATTAAGGTCAGAATTTCAAAATTCAAATTAGCGGAAATAATACGCCGGATCAGAGATTTGAAAATGATTGAATTTTGATGAAAATGAGTACCTCAAGGTTTTTGGGGTCTTTGAATCCGCATTTAAGGTCAGAATTTCAAAATTACAAATTAGCGGAAATAATATTGCGGATTAGAAATTCGAAAATGATTGAATTACGATAAAGATCAGTAGTTTAAGATTTTTTGAGTCGCTGAATTCGAATGTGACGTAAGAATTTCAAAATTAAAATTATCGAAACTAATACGGTGGTTCCGAAATTTGAAAATGATTGAGTTTCGATAAAAATGAGTAGTTCAAGATTTTTGGGGTCGCCGAATCCAAATTTGAAACCAAAATTTTAAATGGGGACATAGCCAGATAGTGATTAATTCAGGAATTCGTATAGAATCCAATATGGGTTCCTATGTAGTTAAATTTCGACCTCTAATTTGGATTTAGCAGCCCCAAAAAACTTGAGGTACTCATTTTTATGAAAATCCAATCATTTTCAAATTTCTGATCCGCCATATTAGTTCCGCCAATTTGAATTTTGAAATTTTTACGTCAAATTCGAATTCAGCAACCTCTTAAACATAATTTTCAATTATTAAGTAAATCCAAGAACTTTTTTTTCACACACTGGTTGCACAGAAAGGCCAATTCTGATATACTGCGAAGGGGTTAACTTTTTTTTAGTAAAAATTCTGAAAAAAAATAGAAGACTTATTGATAATTACATTTAACTGCAAAAATTTTTGCAAAATTTTCACTCAAACGAAGTAGACTTTTTTTATTATCTTCTCTGTATTTCCCAAATTTTCAAGAAGATATTTTGTAAAATAAAAATCTTATCTTACACGAACTTTTACAGGCAATTGGTCACATGATCTGGTTGATCCATGTCCTTAAAATTAGGTTTTGAAAATTTTGCGTTCATTTGAAATAGATATTTAAAAAAACAATTATAGATGGAGAAATACTCTATAAAAATAAGAGTAATTCTGCATTACAGAAATTCTGTCTGTTTGCAGCCATGTAAACAGTTTATGAACCGTGTACGCGTTTGAAGAAGAGAGGAGGATCTTCAGTTATGTATAACGGGCTCATTGATCTACATAGAAATCCTATATTTGCACGATCCTTCAAACAAACGGATATTCTCCGTAAGGAAATCCGTGGGTGAGATATTGAGCGTAGGCCAGAAAGTACTGAAATATCAGAATCGACTTCGAAAATAGTTTTACTCTGGACATCATACCGACAGTTTAGTGCTTCATTGTTAAAAAAATGTCAATTGTCAAAAACGTGATTATTTTCGGTGCTATTGTCACTATTTGTCTTGCAGAAGTTCAAGGTGAGTAAATATTTTCTAGTTAAGTATATAAAATAAATATAAAGCATATATTTTTAAGGTTTTAGTTTTTAATGCTCTGTGACGAATTATTTTAAAATGTATTTCTTTCCATAAAAATGCGTTTTTTTATAAACCACTGAAGCAAAAATGTAACATACTATTTGAAAATAATATGCATTTATGAACAGAAAATAAATTTAAGTTAACAAAATAATAGTGAAAATGATTAGGAAATAAAACTGATTTAGAGTATTATAGTTGAGAAAAAATTATTATAAATTTGAATTCAAACTCAAAGAGACAGTCTCTTGAATGTTTCTACTACTTGAAAAATATTTATCCATAAGAGGCTATACCAGTGTAACCACTCAAAATTTAGATGATTTTTGGAAAAAAGTATTTAATTGAATGATTTTAAACTTTAGGGACGTACTTGCCTTTAAATGATCTGTATAAAATAATTTTTTCGTACAAAAATAATAATGTCGCTAGAGTGCCTAAAAAAAATACGCTGTTAAACTAGAAGGTATTCTCCGTACAATGACATAAGATACTTGAAAAATATTAAAATCTGACAAAATAGCCAGGTATTCAAAAAAAAATTGAGTTTGCGTTAAACAAATTATCGTTTTTCGATGCCAAATTGACAGTTTTCATCCAATCAAAAATATCCTAAGTTATTGTACAATAAAGCAAGTTTAGAAAACTCTGTTAAAATTTCAAGTCAGTTGGGCAATTGGTCTTTGAGTTAGAGCTGCAGCAAATTTGAAAAATACTGTTTTGAAAAAAACGCGTTTAAAGTTTTAACCATCGATTTCTTCATAATAAAATGGTATTTACCATAAAAAATGTTACTCTGCTACTGAATATGATATTCTTGAAAGTATAAACTTTCAAAAAATGCAATAACAAAAAAATTTGATTCTTTGAAAATGTCACACTGATATAGTCTTTTAAATTTTTGCCCCTGACAAGAGATAACACAACTTTTATGAAAGTCGAAAGTGTAGCCTAAAGTCAGGTGCAAATAGATCTAATATTCAATTTTATTTTTTCTTGGATGCTTTGAAGATTTGAAATATTGTTTAATTGCGGTTCGAAAATTTACTTTTATAAGTAAAATCAACTAGATTCTTGTTTTTAACATTTTTTCCATACATTTATTACAATATTTAAATTATAATATAAAATTAAAAGTACGATAACTGAAAATTACGAATTACGGAATGGTAGAAAATAGTATTTTATTGTTATACGGACCACAAAATGTTTGATTGATCCAACAAAAAATTTGGTTTACTAACCAAAATTATTTCATTGCCTCAACAGTATTCTTTGGTTAGTCAAATTTTAATGCTCCAACCAAATATTTTAGTTAATTTTAATAAATGTCAAGTATTTATTAGATTTAACCAAAAGATTTGGTTAGCTCAATCAAAAACTTTGTGCATTTGACAAAATGATTTTGTTCAGTGAACCAAATTTTTTCCGAGTATAACAACACTAAAAGAAAAATTGTTGATTTTTTTTTCTCAACAATTTAAAAGACTTTTGCTATTCTTACTTTTACCTTTTCATTTAAAAAAAATCAATTTTAAGGCTATGGTCTGATTGAACAACGTTTCTAGATTCCTACCTTATCGACATTTTAGTTTATGTGTCGCCATTTCCATGCAAAATGAGATACCAAGTTGAAAATTTGTGATGCTTTCTATCTCAATTCGACTAGTCCATTCGGGACACGATTTTATTTTTCAACGAAACTCAAATATGTTGCTCTTTGGTCAAAATAATGAGACACTTCTTTTTGGACCGAAAAAAAAAATTCTGAGATTTATCCGCAATTTCCTAACATTAAACCATTCCACGATACTAAAATAATAAAAAAACAACTATACATCGTTATTTATTATTCAATATATATATATATATATATATATATTATTCAAATTCAAGGTGTCTTTATAATGTGAGAAAAGTTTAAGAGAAAAAAAAATACATTTTTCGAGACATTTAATTTCAAAAATTTTTGCAATTTTTGTTTATTGCTGTATAACTAATTAATAACATTCAACGAGCAATTGTTTATAAACTGTATTCGGTAGTACAAATCATTAAAAAAATTTTAAGTGAAAATTGTTAAAATCAGTCAATTTTTGACGAAGTTATAGACAATTGAAAAAAAAATTTCGCGAATCACTGAAAACATCGATTCTCACCCAAAAGACAAAATTGCCGATAAATCTCACAAATTTTTTTTTCGGTCCAAAAAAAATAAGTGTCTCATTATTTGGACCAAAGAGTAGCATATTTGAATTGAATAAAATGCACTATGATTTCATTGTGCATAAAAATAGAGTTACAGAAACTGAAATGCCGGTAAAGTAGGAATCTAGTCGCGTGGTCCGGTTAGTCCATGACTCTAATATTAGTGCCCCTAAATGTAGACAATTCAGATGCCAGCCGTGTACAGGACGGTCGACAGTTAGGCGCTATTTCTTTTCTGAAGCAACTTTTACCGACAGAAATATACAAGGGATATTCGCCATTTCAGTGAGTAAAAGTTTAAAATATTCAGTAATTAATCAAATATCAATATCTTAATTTAGTTTAAACTTAAGCTAGTAGACGCAAAAAAAAGATTCGTAAAATTAACATAAAGTTCGGTATTTATTCTTACACACTCAGAAAGAATATTTGATTGAATGAAAGAAAATAATTTATTTGAAAGGATTTCTTTGATTCAAACAAAAGATTTACTTGATTTTAATATCATTTATCCAATTCAAAGATAATATTTTTGGTCCAAATAAATATTTGAATCAAACAAATTTTATTTTATTCGAATTAATCATTTTTTCAAATTATAGACAGTTTTGAAAGCAAATAAATTTCTGTGATTTAATCAAATTTTTCTTCTGAGTGCAACTTAACTTTTTAGTCGATTTTACAAGTAGAGTTCAATCAACAGAATTCCTGTAAATTTCACTTAGTGTTTAGTAAAATCTACAAAATACGAGAAAATCCGAGTTTAGTAGATTTTACTGGAAGATAGGTGAAACGTACAAAAAATCTATTTATTGAACTGAACTTGTAAAATTTACTAAAAAGCTAAATTGTAAAAATGATTACCGAACATCCTGTAAATTTTACGAATCTCTTTTCTGCGTGTAATATTCACTTTGTGTTTCATTTTAATTTAGCAGTTCTAATCCACTATCAACAACTTTAAAATGATCACACAATGTCTACACTTTTAAGGGGACTAGGAAGTCAAACTAATCTTATTTTCAAAGTCTAATTAAAAAGAAAATATCCAGATATAAATAATTTTTTTCATGGGTTATTTATAGCAATTAAATAGAACACAAAAAATGTTTTTTTATTGAAAAATTCCAATATAAATTTATATAATTAAATAAACAATTTAACAAAAAAAAACTTTTTGCAGTAATATCTTCTGTTCTAATAATGGGAATTAAATTTTTCAAAGTGCGTTGTATTCCTAATACTTCCCTCTCTGGGCTGGACCTATTTAAATAAAAAAAAATTAAAAATTTTTCAAAAAATTCGAGAAAATTTTAAAAAGTGAAAATTTTTTACAAAAAATTCATGTTTACGAATTTTTTTCTCAAATTCAGATATTTGTACAGCTCAATACGGAGGTTCAGCCCGTAAAGGAACACGTTATGCGAAGACAAAAAAATTTTTAAACCGATCTGAACCTCCATTTTTTTGCAATCACTGCAAAACGGAACAAAAATAAAATAAGCTTCAATTTCCTGCGGCCCGTCAATTTTTGCAAAAGGCGCTCAGCCTTTTTATCTCGCAATTTTTCATTTTTCATCCAAACAATTTAAAACTTTGGCATTTAACTTTTGAATAGTAATGCTATTGAAAAATGCAATAAAAAAATCGATTTTTTGACTTCCTAGTCCCCTTAAGGGGGGAACCTGGTTTAGAACGCCGAAAATTGCATGATATTCGGCCCAGTTTTTTAGGCTGCCTAACTTATGAAATGTTTCAAGTACTATTGAAGTAAATCATAGATACACAATTCTTGCAGAAAAAATTTATTTTTATTTTATTCGATAATTTTTAGCAATAAAAATTCGTATTTGTTTGGGGCACTACTCGCTTGAAGATTCTCCACTGCGTACATGATAGCGATCGTCCTTTTTATCTGAAACATTAAAACCAACATTTTTTTTGCACTTTAGGAGTTTATCTTTTATTTAAACCTAAGAAATTTATTGAGATGTTAAAAATTGCAAATTTTATGAGTGTTTAAAAAAAATCGCGTTTTACTGACGAAATTTTGAGATAATTAACAAAAAATAGTTATTAAAAAAAAATTTTTATGTGATTTTTTAACTTCTCATAGAAGCTTACACTTTCAGCTCTAAAAAGAAATATCACTTGTAAAAATGCGGCAATCACAACATTTTTAATCGTGTACGCAGTGCAGGAAAACGCTGTTTCGAGAAAATCGCGTTCAAAGTTTTTTCCAAAAGTTAATTGTATATACAGGGTGGGCACGAGTGGGTTGCAGAATAGGGAATATAATTGGGAGTAGTTTAGTATACGAAATACCGCCCAACATGCACTTTCGCTATTCGAAAAGATCTTTTTCAGGCGTTTTTTTGAAATTCGCGCCAGCTCGAAAAAGGTCATGCATATCTTGCGCATGTCCGTTCGCTTTTTTCTAGGTCGGTAATAGTAAAACCTGTCCATATTTAATTTTAAATATGGTACAGGTTAGGTTTTTTAAATGTCATTTTTGAAAAAATAGTAAAAATATTAAAATTAAAAGTATCATGTTTTAAAAATATTGCCGAAAGTGCGGCAGAATTTTAAACAGCAGTGAGTGAATTTATTATTCAGACACACAAGTGTAAATAGTTGAAAATTGGAATTAAGTGTGACAGCAAGAAGCTCACCTTTGTAGTGTGTGATAAGAAATATAAATTTTAGACAAATAAAGAGCTTTGTTGCTGTAAAATATTGATAAATGAGAACAGGAATAATTTATGGCATGGAGAATGGTAAGATTTTAAATCTCTATGATAAAAAATATTGAATATTTTTTTAATGTAAAATTTTCAATTGCAATAATATGTTTTAAATTTTCAGAAAAATATCTACTCACTTCAAATAAAGTTAAAAAAAAATTAAAAATTTTTAATTTTTTTTTAACTTTATTTGAACTTTATTTGAGTGAGAAAAAAAATTAAAAATTTTTAATTTTTTTTTTTTAACTTTATTTGAACTTTATTTGAGTGGGAAAAAAATTAAAAATTTTTAATTTTTTTTTAACTTTATTTGAAGTGAGTAGATATTTTTCTGAAAATTTAAAACATATTATTGCAATTGAAAATTTTACATTAAAAAAATATTCAATATTTTTTATCATAGAGATTTAAAATCTTACCATTCTTCATGCCATAAATTATTCCTGTTCTCATTTATCAATCTTTTAGAGCAACAAAGCTCTTTTTATTTGTTTAAAATTTATATTTTTTATCACACACTACAAAGGTGAGCTTCTTGCTGTCACACTTGATTCCAATTTTCAACTATTTACACTTGTGTGTCTGAATAATAAATTCACTCACTGTTCTTTAAAATTCTGCCGCACTTTCGACAATATTTTTAAAACATGATACTTTTAATTTTAATATTTTTACTATTTTTTCAAAAATGACATTTAAAAAACCTAACCTGTACCATATTTAAAATTAAATACGGACAGGTTTCATTATTACCGACCTAGAAAAAAGCGAACGGACATGCGCAAGATATGCATGACCTCTTTCGAGCTGGCGCGAATTTAAAAAAAACGCCTGAAAAAGATCTTTTCGAATAGCGAAAGTGCATGTTGGGCGGTATTTCGTATACTAAACTACTCCCAATTATATTCCCTATTCTGCAACCCACTCGTGCCCACTCTGTATATACATAACTCTCCTGAGCGCACGGTCTCTCAGAGGCCATATCTGCGAAACGATTTGGAATTTGACTCTGAAATTTTGGGTGACATATTTCTGAATATATTGCTAATCGAATGAGATGTCTTTCAAAAAATTGATTTTTTTTACCCTCTAAACCAGGTTCCCCCCTTAAGAAAGAAAACAAACATTATTAGATTAGCAATGCTATAAAAAACTATTTTTGCAGACAAAGGTGTCCACTTTGTGACAGTTCAGTCTATTCCTATTGTGGCAATAAACTTTTGCACGATGCATGTTGCTGTACCGATCCGCACGTTCATCAATTACCCTACCAGTGCAAACTTGCAGATTGCAGTTTTCTTCATTCGAATTCATGTCGAGAACATAAACTAATTTCTAACTGCTGCTGTAGTGACGAATACCGTACTCTTCTAAAGAGTTCAAAGCCCTAAGGCTTTTGAAAAGTTTAAATATCGAAGTTAAGTACAAGAGAAACAAGAAGAAAACATAAAAGGATGTATTGTATTTATAATAATTGGAATAAATTTTGTATCACTTGACAAAATTTCATTGTCCAAAAAGTGTTTATAATTTTCCAATTGAAAAAGGATTTTCCCAACTTTTCTTTTCAAAATTTGGGAAATGGCAGACAAGATAAAAACGGACGTAAATATAATACTTTTGGTTACGAAATCAAAAAAAAGTTGCATTTTAGAAAAATATATCGAAAATTTCTATTCATAATCAAAACCAAAAGTAGTTTATCTACGTCCGTTTTCATATTCTTCACCATTTTCCAAATTTTGAAAAGAAAATTGTATGTACTTTAGACACAAACATGTAGAAACTGGACCAAATTGTTCACATGAACTTGCTAATTGAGAAAGGAAAGAAAGAAAAAAAAAACAAAATGAAAGGAAAGAATAGAAATAAAAAAATAAAAAAACGTCTATATGATCAATTTAGTCCAGTTTCTACATGTTTGTATACAAAGTATATAAAATTTTGTTTTCAAAATATAAGAAATGTTAGAGAAGATAAAAACGGACGTAGATGAATTACTTTTGGTTTTAATGATGAAAAAAAAATGTGAGATTTTTTGCTAAAATTGAATTTTTTTTCATATCTACGTCCATCTTCATCTTCTTTACCATTTCCCAAATTTTATGTACTTTAGACACAAACATGTAGAAAATGGACCAAAATGTTTACATGAACTGGCTACTTGAGAAAGGAAAGAAAGAAAAAAGAAAAAAATGAAAGAATAGAGAGAAAAAAAGAAAAATAAAGTCCATATGAACAATTTAGTCCAGTTTCTACATGTTTGTGTACAAAATATATAAAATTTCGATTTCAAAATATAAGAAATTTTAGAGAAGATAAAAAAGGAAGTAGATGAACTACTTTTGGTTTTAATGATGAAAAAAAAATATGAGATTTTTTGCTAAAATTGAACTTCTTTTCATATCTACGTCCGTTTTCATCTTCTTTTCCATTTGTCAAATTTTAAATACTTTAGACACAAACATGTAGAAAATGGACCAAAATGTTCACATGAACTTGCTACTTGAGAAAATGAAAAAAAGAAAAAAGAAAGAGAAAAGAAAAAAAAATGAAAGAATAGAGAGAAAAAAAGAAAGTCCATATGAACAATTTAGTCCAGTTTCTACATGTTTGTGTACAAAATATATAAAATTTCGTTTTCAAAATATAGGAAATGTTTGAAAAGAAAATTTTATGTACTTCAGACACAAACATGTAGAAACTGGACCAAATCGTTCACGTGAACTTGCTACTTCAAGAAGGAAAGAAAGAAAGAAAAAAGAAAAAAGAAAGAGAAAAGAAAGGAAAAATGAAAGTCCATTTGAACATCTGATTTACCATTTCCCAAATTTTAAAAATAAAATTTTATGTACTTCAGCCACAAACATGTAGAAACCTAAAAATTTGTAGAATTAAATAAAATGCACTAACATATATCTGTCTGGTCATAAATGTTTATAATTATACAAAAAATTTTCTTTTGAAAAAAAAAGAAAATGTAGATGCTGATTAGGTAGGAATCTAGTTACGTGATCCGATTGGTCTATGGCTTCAAACTGTGCATTCCTTCGTTAATATGCCGTTTGTCATGTCTTAAAATTCTAGCTAAAAATATTCATTATTGTAGGAAAATTTTGGGGGAAAGTAAAATTCTCTTATTGATCACGTGACCCATTTACTTTCTCCAATATTAAGTGACAATGTACATCCGCCGTCATTTTTTCCCCTGACTTTCAACATTTATAAAAAAATATATAGATCTTAAGAAGAAATGCATAAATATTAAGTTAATTCGAGGAAATTCAGTTACTAATCAGAAATAATGAATTATTAATTTGTCTGAAGTGAGAAGTAAACTGTGGTTTTCTAACTTCACTTTTCACCTGATCTAATGTTTACTTAAGCATATTTTGTAGGCAGATCAATATTTTATCACTATAACAAAATTACTATGAATGAGTATATCATATCGCAAAAGTGATGCAAAATGAAAAAATATATTAAATAAATCTAATTTGCATTATTACCGTCATTACGACATCCTGATAGTGATTCATAAATACTATTTGTGTAAAACATGCACGAAATGTTTAATTTTCCGTTCATGTAAAGTGTGTCAAACTAACAGATCCAGACCAGTGAGAAAAAGTTACTTTCAAGCGCTACCGCACAAGCGCACTGTAACGAGTTACTTTCCAGCGCTGTTGCGCATGCGCATTTTGAGAAAACAATAAAATCCTCACCCTTCCTACAGGGAGAAAAATTATTAGTGAAATATTAACGGATAATAATTTACCATAAAACTGTGGTTGGCGATGGGGGGGGGGGGGGATTTCTGTCACCAATCGAAAGGAAATTTCGAATAAAAAATAAGTATTTTGTAATGGAGAATCTAAATTTGCAATAAAAAATAGAGGTTCCCTTATGAGGAATTAACCCCCCCCCACCCCGAAGAATAAAAAATTTTTATAACAGGGATTTTTTTCTTACGATGCAAATTTCTTAAGATATTTCGATGTCTCAAAATAAAAAACTTACCCTGTATACATTCGAATGCATGTAATTGGTGTCAACGTTAGTTATTACAGTTAGATTAAATTGGTTGACAGAATTAATTAGGCAATTGATTGTATCTACAATACTGTACTTAAGGGAATCCAGGGCTTTTAATATTTTTATTTTTTGAGTTTAGACCTTCGATATAATTTCATTTATGTTTAATACCTTTATTTAGAAATGTTTTAAGAATTTTAAAAATTCCAGCATTTCCATGTATTTTTAAACTAAAATTTTTGAATTCTTTGACTTTGAATAAGTTTTTTGTTTTTTAAAAAATTATTTTTTATTTTGTTCCTTGTGAAGCAACTTTGTGAGTGAAATGTCAAAAAATGCCCAGAAAATTGAAAATCTTTAGTCTAAAAATATATAAAGGAGCTGGAATTTAAAAAAAAAACCAAAACCTTTCTAAATAAAAGTACTGAACATGAAAAAGAGAATTTTCTTTAAAAAAAAAAAACTCACATTTTTTTAAATCCCATCAATTTAAAAACTGTATATTTATTGACCTCAATAAAAATTTAGTCCAGAATAAAACTTTTTAGATGAATGATTTCTGCATATTTACCATTTTTCCATAAAAAATTATATTTTCTCTTGCGAAAGACGTCATTAATAATAATATAGCAATTTGTGAAAGTATAGATGAATATTTTTCCCGCGACCTAATTTCCTCCGAGAAAACTACTTTAAACAATAGTTAATCAATAATAAATAATCAACATTTCTAAAGGTTAGAATAATCAATAATAACGTTAGAATCTCCATAAAAAATGTAGCGCGTGTTTCAAATTACTAGAATCTCTTTGGATTCCAACATTATGAGTAGTATCTCTTTTAAATCAAACGTATGCTAATAATTTATTTAAGTTTCTGCTTTGATGTAAAGTAGGATGAAATGGATACTAAAAATTCAGCAACGATTCTATTAGACCATTAATCTTTGTATTTCTGATAACTTTTGATTTATTTTTGATCATGATGAAGTAAAAAGCCTTCAGATATTAGGAAAACGCTCATTCATGAATAACTATATGTGTATTTATAAACAGCGCGTGTCAATCTTTTGCATTGGAAATTATTATGATAATGTATCAGATAATAGTAATAGCACTGTTTGTGTTTAATTTTTCTTACTTTTTATACACATAATCTTAACGCTCTTGACACAAAAATCACGAAATAACAAGAGTACGCTGCATAAGATAAATGAAACGGGTCGCTTGCAATATAGACTTAAAACGATAAGACACTAAAATCGATCCTTCTAACTTTGAACTACAGTAATTTGCAGATATACGTGAGAAAACGGGAATCACCGAATTTATTATGATTATATCTACCTACTCTCTAGATTTGAATCACTGATAATTACTGCTGAAATAACTAAAAATTGATTACTTTTCTACTTCAGTGAAAATTTCAATGACAATCAGTAATATTTAACTAAAAAAATCTGTCCTCGAGGCGGGCAGAATCTCATCGGGCGCTTTGCTTGCAATTTTGAGCGCGTCTAGGGTGCGCGATTCGATCGTCGCGCTTCGCGCTCGATCTTATATTCTTCGCATACACGTGAGTTTATTCCTTGTAATTTGATACTGAAACTCAAATCAATTTAATAATATTGTAAATGTAAATTATATTTTCTCAAAGTTACTAAATTTGTTTTTGATTTCGAATGAAAAAGGAAATTCAATTTACTTAAGGGGGTATTTTGGTCTGGAATTTTGAAAAAATCTATTTTTTTTGCATATTTTCAAAATTTAGACCTTCAAGAATATAAAATCGATCAATCGAAGGTTATTGTAACGCTGATTAACAAAATGTAAGTAGAGCGCACCATTATTTGACTTATACTGCCTGAAAATTTGCTCAAATCTTTAAACGCTTTTTTCTCGAAACTACTTTTTTCAACACGGTTGACATGATATCTCAACTCTCTAAATCTGAATCAGTCAAATTTTCCCATATTGAATCAGTGATTTGCCTTTATACTGATTCATCAGTGAAAAAGATATTTTTCACTGTTAAATCGGTTAATTTTTACTAAAGTAATCAGTGACAAATTTCACTGATAATCAGTAGATTTTGAAAGATTCAGATTGAGAGAGCGCCATTTTGCGAATTTTTATTTTTCTCTGAGGTAGGAACTATAATGACATCTTTACTGATTAAAAATCTCTTTTCTTTTTTTGTTTCAGATGACTAGAAGGGTTGGACTCGTGTCAACCAGGACGCACCCTTTTTTTTACCCCCCACTTTACCAGCCTGTAACTTTTTGAATTAAAATTTTTTTTGTGTATTACTAAAATATCAATAAATATCTGGTAAAAAATGGATGGTAAAAATATTTTTTTGTTTTTTTTATCAAATTTCAAAAAACGTCCAAAATTTGTGCCTCTAGACCAGAATACCCCGTTAAGCCTCTTTCAGACTTAAGGAAGACATTCTGAGGATTTGTAGACCTGATTCAGGCAAACCATTTTTCATCTCAACGTTTTTTTCGTATGTCACATATTTTGTTTAAATAATGGAATTTTTTAATTTCAATCGTATTTTTTAAAATTAAAATGGAAAAACTACATTTTATCAGAAACTACAATATGTCGGACAAAATTTGTAGACTTATTGAAATGAACAATTTTGCAAAAACTTTATGAAAAAATCCGAAATTCCAATACTGGTTTCTGATAGTTCTCATAAATCTCTACTAATTATCCTAATAAAATTTTTCGATTAAACTTAAATTGGGGAAGTTACAGTATGTTAAAACTTTAAAAAAGTCAATATCTAAATTTCATTTTTCAGTTAAATTATACGAAATACGAAAAAAAGTTATGGTACAAACTTATTTACTACATAATAATCTACAAGTTTGAATCGCAACATTTTTTTATAAGGTGTATATTTTTCTTTTCAATTTAAAAAAAAAATTACTATTGAAAATCAAAAATTCATTTTTTTAACAATAATATGTAAAATACGAAAATGAAACGAAAGTTTGCAAAATTGTTCGTTTCAATAAGGTCTACAAATTTTGTCTGACATATTGTAGTTTCTGATGAAACGTAGATTTTTCATTCTAATTTAAACAAATACGATTAAAATTAAAAAATTCCATTATTAAAAAAAAAATATGTGACGTACTGATCTGTATGCGAAGAATATAAGATCTTTAATATAAGACCTTTATAATAAGCCGAGAAAAGTTAAAAACTGTTCATTGTTTTAAGAGTTGTTTAAAATTCAAGAAAACTTTAAAATCTTTACTTTTTTCACAATATCTTTGTTAATAATTGACTAAAACACTTCGTTTTGGGTTTTTAAAATCTTTTTCCAACTTTCCATATCACGCATCTATAATATTTTCTTTTTACATTCTCATCATGGATGAGAAGGTATTGGTTTTATGTGAAAAATGACTTTCGAAATTTTCATCAAATCTTTACGTTTTGAGACCCCCTGAGTCAGAAAAAAGGGTTTTTACGAAAGTGTCTGTCTGTCTGTCTGTCTGTCTGTAGGTCGTGTGCGGCATAACTCTCGATAGAATTATCAGATTGAATTGAGCTTTGGTACACTTTATCGGAGCCGAAAAAGTAAGGACAAGTTCGTTAACCAGCCACATCCAATCAAAATTGAGGGATTGAGCACTACTTTTGTGTTTTTGAAAAAATAAAAAATTTCAATGCTGGTTTTAGATAGTGCTCATAAATCTCTAAAAATTATCTTGATAACGTTTTTTGATTAAATCAAAATTAGAAATGTTACAGCATATTCAAATTCGAAAAAAGTCAATATCAAAATTGCATTTTCCACTTAAATTATACGAGATACGAAAAAACGTTATGATACAATATTATTTTCTACATAAAGACCTACAAATTTGAATCGTAACATTTTTTCATAAAATGCATATTTTTCTTTGTAATTTAAAAAAAAAATATTGAAAATCCAAAATTCAATTTTTGAACAATAATATGTGAAATACGAAAAAAACGTAAGAATACAAAGTTGTTCGTTTCAAAAAGATCTACAAGTTTTGTCTCACACAGTTTATGAAAAAACATATATTTTTTGTTTCAATTCCAAAAAATACGATTGAAATTCAAGAATTCAATTTTTTAGACAAAATATATGAGATACATAAAAAACGTTTAGATGAAAAATTTTTTGCCTAAATGAGGTCTAGACATTCTTGTTAAGAAATTTCTCGACAGGATGTATATTTTATGTTTTGATTTTTAATATTGAAAAAAATCGATTTTTTTCACCAAAATATGTGAGATACGAAATAAGCGTTTTTCTGAAAAATTGTTTCCTTAAATAAAGTCTACGATTGTTTTTCCTTTTTGAGATATTCGGAAGAAAATAAATTATTTTAATCATGTAATTTATTAAAAAGTTATACTGAAATGTATACAGAAAATCGAGCGCGAAGCGCGAGCGCCATGATGAGAATGTGTTCCTTAAGGCCGATAGAGCCTTAAGTAAATTGAATTTCCTGTTTCACTTAAACTGAAATTTAGTGAATTTGAGAAAATGAGTAATTTTCATCATCTATAATATTATAAAATTGGTTTGAGCTTCAGTATTAAATTATAAGAAATAAACTTAAATGTATGCGAAGAGCACAAGACCGAGCGCGAAGCTCGAGGTCCAGAAAGAACGAAGCGCGCAGCGCGACGATCAAAACGCGCGATGAGAATGTGCCAGCAAAGCGGGCAGATTTTCTTTTTTTTTTTTTTAGGAAGGGAGAGAAATGCTTTATACACCGTAATTCCGGGGCTTATCCTCTTTTGCGGCACAGGGGTAGCATCGCGGCTTCGCAGTGCAGGGACCCGCAACATGACCCTCTTCTTCGCACCTCCAGCAGCTCCTGCTACGGTCTGGCCTCCTGCAATCAGCCTCCATGTGGCCAAAGCCAAGGTAGCGGTAACACCTTTTCGCCTCCGTTTTCCTACGGACTCTGCAGGAGACCCACCCGACCTTGATGTGGGCCCCCTAGAGCAGCTTCAGCGCCCTTGCCTCCTCTAGAAGGACATACGCCTTCCGTTTTCCTCTATAGGGTGTCTTGCTTAGAGACACCCTTATCTTCAGCTCCGGTTCGTGATCGAAGAAGCTTTAGACGGCATCCTCGACGTCTTCCACTTCAATGGTTGGTTCCAGTTCGGTGATCTCAACCTCGATCCTGAGGATAAGATTGTCGACCGTCCCCCTGGCTCGAACCACCTCTTTAAAGGCAGTGTCCAGCCTCTCTCTGCTTTTTGTGGGACATTTGAGTTCCACCAGCAAATCCTTGGAGCGCGTCTCCTTAATTCCCTAGACTGTGGCGCCCAGTTCATCAGGGTTGACGCGCTTCTTGAGTTCGCGCAAGATAGAAGCGTAGCTCATTCCCTCTGCTGGTTTAATGAGCACCGCTTCTGGGCGCGCACGGCGAGATTCCTCCAGCGTTCTGGAGAGCTTCTTCTCTTTCTTCTTCTTCTTTCGGAGGTCCTTCCTGTTGGGGACCTCCACTCACTCCTCTTCTTTGTTGGAGGCTTTCGGCCTCTTCTCCGCTGACTTCTTCGCCGTAGACACCCCCGGGCTCGCTGTCGACTCTCTCGGCCATTTACGGGTGTCCAGTGTGGACCTTGCAGCCGGCTGTGGGAGGGTTTGGCTACCCTCGTCCGCAACTTCTTTGCCTTTAGGTGGTCTTACCTCCTTCATCTTCTGTACCATCAGACCCCTCATCAGGTACTCGAAGGAGTCGAGCTCCTTCTGCGCCTCCTGAATCCTTATTGGTCCTAGAGAAGCTGTCCATCTTCTCCAGGGCCGTCTCCACCTTCTGTAAGATCTCCAGCCGCCTCTCATTCCTTTCGTGGAGCCAAGTCCGGTACTGCCTCACCTGGGCAGATCGCTCTCGAAAGGACCCGGCGTCTTCTCCGTCACGTCCAAACGACCTCCAAATAACTCCTCACACATCGTTTTATTTAAATTTGACATCTCCATTATTAATCCCACGAGTAGCTAGGGAAGTATTCGGCCCACCCCTGCAGAGCCCCGCATGCAGGGGTAAGACCTCAATACTCCCTGCTAGCACGGTAGTTAACACCTTGGCTTGGGGGTTATTCCTTCGGGACCATCCCTGGAACATTGTCCGCGATTGCTTATTTAGTTTTGTATCCGTATTCAGCAGTAAACCTCGGTACAGGGCCCCTCTATCCGCAACCTGAGGACGCGCCCAGTGGCCTGTTCTAGGGACCCCTTATCGGTTTCCGAGGAAACCAATGCAGGACCGGGATCACATCCATAATAATAATAATAATAATAATTTAAAGTCCATTATCATTTGTAAATATCGAAAGTTTTTCGATTCCTTCTTCAGAAACTAGCTTTCTATTATGATCGAGTCAAATAACTCATTTTTAATGAGTTCTGTATAATTATGTGAAACTTTAGAAAGGTAGGAAAATCCTGCAAAGAAATGCTCACCGAGAATAGAAAAATGAAGCTATCTCAAAATTTGTCCTGGTGGGGTTTTTGAGACAAAACTAAGGGATAAACTAATTTTTATTTGTGAATAAAATTTAGTACCTACATAATTTTTTTTCAATCATTTATTAAAGCCCCCGTTTTAATTTGGTATATATTTTGTATACTCTTTGAATCTGAATCAGTAGAAATCTGATTGATCGAAATTATGGAGATTTTCACTAATTCAGATTTAAAAAGTATACTTACGACACTTATGATTTCAAATACAATTCCATTCATTAAGTAATAGGAATTAGGAATTTAAAGGGTTTTATAATATTTAACAGTTAATACTTTATAACATTTTTTACTAATAATACAATAAAAAAAAATCTTTTCCATTTACTGAGTCTATGAGTTGAAATAGTGATATCATAAAATTTCCGTAAATTTAACAGATATTTCCGTGTATGCTGTAATGGCGATGAATGACTCAGAGTCAGCAAAAATGATTACCTTAACTTGTTTTATAATAATCATTGATAAAGTAATCATCAATGAATAGTTATTCGATGCTTCACGAAGAAAAATACTTATTTCAACAAATGTCTAGAATTTCTCCGAAACACCCTTGTTATTCCCAATTTATTAGATTTTTAGTTAAATTTCTTTATCAATACATTTGAAGAACGTTTGATGTCAAAATAACCTGACTTAGTCCTGAATTTCTTTTCATGTGTTAATTATGCACCTAGAAAACCTAAAAGTTTTTAGCTCACAAAAATGGTTACATAACAGTTAGGTAACTGCCCTCGAACACAAAGTAATATATTCTAGAATGAGTAACAAATAGTAGCAAATTCAAGACTAGTTCTAGAAATCAACTAAAAAATTTTTGTAACAAGTATGTAACAGTCCTGTAACAGTTCTATAACATTCCTATAATTGATATGTAATAGATATTACACTGAAAAAACAAATTTAGGTATCACAACAAAAGCGTTTTGTTAAGCAGTTTTTGTTGTCATAGCAAAATTTTGGTTATCACAAAATTGTTTTGTTGGGCCAACAAAATATTGCGTTGTTGACATAAAATTATTTTGTTGATTATTATTTTGTTGGCCTAAACAAATTTTTGTTGAGCCAACAAAATTGTTTAGTTAGACTAATTACACACGCGATCACGCATGCGTGTTCACTTATTGTTAGCCGGAGACGCGAGCACGTTCATGTCTAATATGACGGATATGCCGCTGTTGTTCTCTATGCTCGATTGAAATATATTTTCGTTACTCGATTGTATGTGATGTGTTTAATTCAAATAATATGACAGACAAGGAAACAAGACGACTTCTCGAGGACTAGGGTTTAAGGTGCCCCATTGACACCTTTAAACGTAACAATTAAGTATAGTCAAAATGTTAACCTAAATATATTCATCGTTATACATTTTATTATTTTTAAATACTTTTTATATATGTCTTAAATTAAATTGTTAAATATATTAAGACTTAACTTTTTGCTTTTTAGAGCAAGGTATAGATTAAGAAGCATTTGAGGCTCTCATGCCCAGTAGTTCCTTCCTCGCAAAACTTTTAGAAAATTAAATGCTTGGAATTGAATAGAAACTTGAAACAAAGCTGCGAAATTGTATTATTTCAAAAGAGCAAAAGTATTTTGTTAGGAGAACAAGACTATTTTGCCAGGCTAACCAACCAATTTTGTTAAGCCAACAAATGATTTATTGGGGGGATAAAAAAATTTCTTTGCCGCAACAAAAGCATTTTGTTAGACCAACAGAACATTTTTGTTACATCAACAGAACAGTTTTATTAGACTAACAAAGATACCCAACAAAATAGTTTTTTTGCACAAATAACAACAAAATTATTTTGTTGCGGCAAAAAAATTTTGGTTGGTCAAGCAAAACTGTTTTCTCAGTGTAGATATAGATATAGTGTTATCTAATATTATTCAAATATGTATTATGTTTTAATACGTTCTTTGATAAACCATATGTTTTTGTTTACATTTATATAATGTAACTGATTTTTATGCATTCTCAATATTCTTATAATATTTAATATCCGCAATTAATTGAGTAGCTATATTGCTTTGAAATAATATGAATAATCAACACCGCAAATGCAGAGTTTTGTGATCATTAAATAAATTATTTTTCTATTTGTTACAGGAACATTGTTACCTACTCATTATAGAACAGTTACAAAACGTGTTTGCTGCAATAAGGCCATGATCCACAGGACCAACTGACTAAATTATATGTTACTTTATTCTTGTAAGATTTTGTTCTATTACTGTTATATAACGCTTCTTGTACGGCAATTGCGACATTTGTGGGATGTCATTTTCATATAATTGATACAAAGCAACTGTAAATTTTCACTGGGGAACGTTTTTTCAACTAAGGCTAGGACGAGCGATTCGGGGATCGCGCTTCGCGCTCCGAGATTTGTATACCTCGCGTTCTATAAGAGATGATTATTTTTGTTTGAAATTAAAATAAATATTAATTTACTCAAGGCTCAATGATATTCAAGGAAAATTTTATTTACATAATGCTTGCGCTTTGCGCTCAATTTTATCTTTACATTTCTATAATTCTACAATAAATTACATAGTTCCATTGGAGTCAAATTTTCAGTAAAAAAAAAAATTGTAGATCTTTTTGAAATAAACAATTTTATTTCTTAACATTTTTTCCGTATTTCGTATATTTTGGCAGGAAAATTGAATTTTTGATTTCCATAAAAACGTTTTTAATGAATAAATGAAAATACATTACTCCTATGAAGAAACAACAGGAAATTTGTAAAGTTTTTTGAAATTAATAATTTTTTTTTCTTGAATTTTTTTAACGTATCTCGCATAGATTTGGTACAAAATCGAACTTTTCATTTTTTATAACGTTTTTACGATTCAAACGAAAAGTGGGTTTTGCTTAGAAAGAAAGTTTTTCATTTTTAATAATAATTTTCATTATTAAACAAAGGGTAAAATGAGAAAACTTTCAACGCCAAATTTGTAAATATTTTTACAAATAACGATTTTGTTTTTGAACATTATTTCCGTATTTCGTATGTTTTGGTAGGAAAATTGAATTTTTAGTTTCCTTAAAAACGTTTTTGGTGAATAAATGAAAAGATATATTCTCATAAAAAAAAGTTTTTATATTCAACATTTTTTATTAATAAATAAAAAATATATTCATATTCTGGACTTACATTGACCCTTAATTAATAATTGAAGATATATGTTGATGTTGGTAATTGGCTTTAGGGTCCAAGGTTGATAAAAACTCAGAGTTTTACATAATCAGACGTTTCGGCTCTGATCGGAGCCCTCATCAGTGATTTATTCAAATGTAAAAATACAGAAAAAGGTTTTGCTAACATAGGATATTTTGGATAAAAAATTTTTTGTAAAAATTTAACAAGTAATTATCATTATGTTTTTACATGTAGGTAAATAAATTTTGATATTACTTTGAGGTAAATATTACACACATATACACACATATACATCACGCATGCAATATATACACATATATATGTACAATATACAATGTACATATACTATATAATATGCATACGTACATACACACATACATACATACATATGACATGCACACAACATTATATATACCACACATATAAAATATTTTCAAATTCTTTAAATATTATTTCTTTTGGTATGAAGTGCAATCTGTAAATTTTATTTAATTTAACATTTTTTTCTTTGGCATATTTTCCTTGGAAATTTGTCCGCTGTGATACTTTTTTAGCAAGAAGAACTGAAAAATTGATAGTTTTTTTGCAATGACTTAGAACATAAAGAGTCCGTAGAGTTATACAAAAGGCTTTTTCCCAATCGTGGATATAGACAATGAGGCTGCTTATTCGGAATGTACACAAAAAGGCCATAAATTTTCATATAATATTGCACATAAAGTTTTCTTTGGTTTGAGTCTAGATCTAAAATTACCTATGTAAATATTTCTTAGGTGTAAAGCAATGAGAATAGCACTGTGTAAAATCCAGTTTTTTGGAAGTAAATTGCCGGTTTTTTGGTTTGACAAGTAGATGTAAGAAAAAATATTGTAAAAAATTATAAGTTGTGTAAAGAAATTTAGATGCGATTGTACATAGAAAGAAAAAATTTTTTTTACACAAATAAAGGTATGAAAAGACGTAGAGAGCCGCGAAAAAAAATTCTAGGAGTAATTTTATCGAAATCTAATAGTAATGTCTTAGTGTTTAATGTGTAGTACTTTCAAATGTGTAGGTATGGTATTTTTTATTATTAAATTTTGTGCACAATTCTATCCAAATTTTTAAATCCTATCACAGACTATATATAGAGTAAAAAAGGAGGACTAACCTTGATTAAAATTACGACTTTTTGTATAAATGTTATTATCCAGTTTTTTCTTTTTCCGTTTTTTGGGAAGACACATAACTTAGACTGCACACACTTCTCCCCTGGGAGGTTGACTCGTAAACTGAGTTATGTTTTGGTTTTTAGGCATGCATATTGGGATGAGAGTGGAGGGTAAGATTTTTTTCCCCTTTAGGGATTTTTTTGGAGAAAGAAAAGGATGTGCTGGAGGTGGCTGGACTGTTAGGACAATGAGAAGACCATAAATTGTAACCGGAGACATAAAGGTTTCGTCGGCATATTTTGAGTGTTTCCAGAAAGTATGTGTATTTATGTATTTCAGGACTTTCAGGATTTTTTAATATGAATTTTGAATGGAGTTAGGCTTGGTTGTTTAAGAGAGGGAGATAAAAAACTGATAAATTTTCTGTATCAGTCCTTTGATTTACAGAATGTGAGGTACTGGCTATGTGGGTCATTTCTAGAATCATGCGTTTTTTGTAGTTATCTGATCTGTCTATTATTGTGACTTCATCAAAATTAAATTTGTGATCTTGGTGCCATGCGTGTTTCGTTAGGGCAGTCCATTTTTCTGGAGGGTTAAAGACATCTTTTTTATGCTCATGGATTCTGGTTTTTAAGGGGCGTTTGGTCGTGCCTATATAAGTAGCTTTACAATCTGAGCAAGGTATATTGTAGACGACATCAGCGGCATCAAGCAACGGGATTGGGTCCTTGGCTGATTTGAAAAGGTGTGATAGGTCGTTGATATTACGGGGAGCTATTTTTATATTAAATGGTTTTAAGATACCCGAAATTTTTTCAGTGAGTCCTTGTACGTAAGGTAATGGTATGTACCTTGAAAGTTGACCCGCCGTGTTGGAGTGTGTGTCTGTGATTGTGTCGTTCTTGGGTACTTTTTGTGTGTGTGCGTTTGTAACAGAGGCTTTTTTCGAGAGGTAATTTAGTCTTTTTTGAATCGTTGAATTGATGATTTTTCGTGGGTAATTATTTTTAATCAAAGTCATTTTTATTTTTTGAATGTTTTTTGTGTGAAAGCTTTTGTGTGCTAGAGTAATGCCTCTGTCGACTAAATTATTAATTATGTTGATTTTGTATTTGAGCGGGTGATGTGAATGAAAATTGAGAAGGCGGCCGGACCATGTTGGTTTCTGGTACCAGTCTGTTTTTATGTTTTCTCCGTCTCGAATAACGAGAACATCAAGAAAACAGATTTTGTTTTCCGATTCTTCTTCTATTGTGAATTGTATTTTATGGTTATGGCTGTTGAATGTATTTTTTATTGTGTCGATTTCGTTGACTGGTACCGCTGTTAATATGTCGTCCACATATCTGAAATAAAATGGGACTTGAAATGGGAGAGAATCTATGCATTTCTTCTCGAGGTCGTCCATGACGATATCGGCGGCTATAGGAGAGAGTGGGGAACCCATTGGAAAACCAGATTTTTGTTTGAAGAACATACCCTGGAAATTGAATGCTGAGTTTGTGGAACATGTTCTGATACCTTTTTCAAATTGGTACCAGGGCATGTTAACGTGTGGTTGAATTTGGGACCACCTAGCCTTGATACCTTTCATAGCAAGACTAATTTGAACGTTGATGAAAAGTGAAACAGCATCTAACGAAATGATTTTGTAACCAGATGGAATTTTGGTGTTTTTGACTTTTTCAATGAAATCAAAGCTGTTTTTAATTCGTGACATAGGAGGAGTTATGTTTTTTGAAATAATGTTATTGTAAAAGGATGCTAGATTATAGGTAGGGCTGCCACAGAAAGAAACGATGGGTCTGAGTGGGTTGTTAGGCTTGTGGAGTTTAGGTAAGCCATAAAATCTTGCTGGTAGGGGGTTACTTGACTTCAGTAAGTTGGACATGCTTTCAGTGATATAATTTTTATTCTTCCACAGCTTTACAAGATTGTTGACTTTTTTGTGGGTTGTGTTCGTTGGGTCTCTTTTAAGGGTTTTGTATGTATTTTTATCTGATAACATGAGCTGGACGTCATCAATATATTTGTTTTTTTCTATAGCTACGGTTGTGTTACTTTTATCCGCCTTTGTGATTAATATGTTTGGATTATTTTTCAGGAAAGTTTTCGTTAATTGTGAATTATGAATAATTTGTTTTTGGAAGTTATTTGTAGGGTTTCTTATTTGATGTGAATAGGTGTTGATGCAGTTAACAAGTTCACTAACTTGACTGACACGCAGTTTCCACCTGCAGTGGCAAATACTCTTAGCCTGGGTAAAAATTTTGGTATCCCCTTTCGCCATAAAGCAATTCCCACAAAACACATAATCGCCGACTTTGAATCCAATATCCATAAAATTAATGAGGGAGACAGAAATGAAGCAAGACATTCACATCACCCGCTCAAATACAAAATCAACATAATTAATAATTTAGTCGACAGAGGCATTACTCTAGCACACAAAAGCTTTCACACAAAAAACATTCAAAAAATAAAAATGACTTTGATTAAAAATAATTACCCACGAAAAATCATCAATTCAACGATTCAAAAAAGACTAAATTACCTCTCGAAAAAAGCCTCTGTTACAAACGCACACACACAAAAAGTA
The DNA here is from genome assembly GCA_030998225.1 of Diplolepis rosae. Classification (NCBI taxonomy): domain Eukaryota; kingdom Metazoa; phylum Arthropoda; class Insecta; order Hymenoptera; family Diplolepididae; genus Diplolepis; species Diplolepis rosae. The sequence continues at coordinate 3,237,242 of JAPYXD010000581.1, read as the reverse complement.
CCCAAGAACGACACAATCACAGACACACACTCCAACACGGCGGGTCAACTTTCAAGGTACATACCATTACCTTACGTACAAGGACTCACTGAAAAAATTTCGGGTATCTTAAAACCATTTAATATAAAAATAGCTCCCCGTAATATCAACGACCTATCACACCTTTTCAAATCAGCCAAGGACCCAATCCCGTTGCTTGATGCCGCTGATGTCGTCTACAATATACCTTGCTCAGATTGTAAAGCTACTTATATAGGCACGACCAAACGCCCCTTAAAAACCAGAATCCATGAGCATAAAAAAGATGTCTTTAACCCTCCAGAAAAATGGACTGCCCTAACGAAACACGCATGGCACCAAGATCACAAATTTAATTTTGATGAAGTCACAATAATAGACAGATCAGATAACTACAAAAAACGCATGATTCTAGAAATGACCCACATAGCCAGTACCTCACATTCTGTAAATCAAAGGACTGATACAGAAAATTTATCAGTTTTTTATCTCCCTCTCTTAAACAACCAAGCCTAACTCCATTCAAAATTCATATTAAAAAATCCTGAAAGTCCTGAAATACATAAATACACATACTTCCTGGAAACACTCAAAATATGCCGACGAAACCTTTATGTCTCCGGTTACAATTTATGGTCTTCTCATTGTCCTAACAGCCCAGCCACCTCCAGCACATCCTTTTCTTTCTCCAAAAAAATCCCTAAAGGGGAAAAAAATCTTACCCTCCACTCTCATCCCAATATGCATGCCTAAAAACCAAAACATAACTCAGTTTACGAGTCAACCTCCCAGGGGAGAAGTGTGTGCAGTCTAAGTTATGTGTCTTCCCAAAAAACGGAAAAAGAAAAAACTGGATAATAACATTTATACAAAAAGTCGTAATTTTAATCAAGGTTAGTCCTCCTTTTTTACTCTATATATAGTCTGTGATAGGATTTAAAAATTTGGATAGAATTGTGCACAAAATTTAATAATAAAAAATACCATACCTACACATTTGAAAGTACTACACATTAAACACTAAGACATTACTATTAGATTTCGATAAAATTACTCCTAGAATTTTTTTCGCGGCTCTCTACGTCTTTTCATACCTTTATTTGTGTAAAAAAAATTTTTTCTTTCTATGTACAATCGCATCTAAATTTCTTTACACAACTTATAATTTTTTACAATATTTTTTCTTACATCTACTTGTCAAACCAAAAAACCGGCAATTTACTTCCAAAAAACTGGATTTTACACAGTGCTATTCTCATTGCTTTACACCTAAGAAATATTTACATAGGTAATTTTAGATCTAGACTCAAACCAAAGAAAACTTTATGTGCAATATTATATGAAAATTTATGGCCTTTTTGTGTACATTCCGAATAAGCAGCCTCATTGTCTATATCCACGATTGGGAAAAAGCCTTTTGTATAACTCTACGGACTCTTTATGTTCTAAGTCATTGCAAAAAAACTATCAATTTTTCAGTTCTTCTTGCTAAAAAAGTATCACAGCGGACAAATTTCCAAGGAAAATATGCCAAAGAAAAAAATGTTAAATTAAATAAAATTTACAGATTGCACTTCATACCAAAAGAAATAATATTTAAAGAATTTGAAAATATTTTATATGTGTGGTATATATAATGTTGTGTGCATGTCATATGTATGTATGTATGTGTGTATGTACGTATGCATATTATATAGTATATGTACATTGTATATTGTACATATATATGTGTATATATTGCATGCGTGATGTATATGTGTGTATATGTGTGTATGTATGTATATGTATGTTGACACCAAATTTGTAGATCTCTTTGTAATAAAGAATTTCACTCCTTAACATTTTTGCCACGTCTCATATATTTTGTCGGGGAAATTGAATGTTGAATTTTTATAAAAAAGGTTTTTTATGTATAAAGCCAGAACCATTGATATTTTTAGAATGTTTTCCTAGATTCTACCCTAGGGTCAAGCATCTTAAAAAATAGTCATAAACTTGAAAAAATGAGTAGCTTCTTACAAGAATTTATTGAATATCAGTCTCTATTATATTTTAACAAGATTTAAGAATATTTACATTTTTATTTATTAATATAATGTATACATACAGTTTTTATTCGAAATGTTACGTCTTTGTGCCATGTTTGATCCCAGCGTAAAATCCAGAAAAAATTTCTGAAAATATTCTCATCAGTTGGCGAATTACTCCGAAGACGTACCTTTAAAATGAGACCGGAAACTTTAAAAAATGTTAATTATTTTTAAAGTTATTAAACTTTTCCAAAAATATCGAAATTTCACGTTTTTGTAATATATTTTCATAAAATTAATATTTTTCTCCCAACTTGGGATGATTAGATGCAAAATTTCAGCAACGCTCTGCGCAAATAGATGAAAATAAACGTTTAGTACATAATTGATATATAATATATTATGTAAGAAAGTTTTGAATTGGTTAAGTTGGGAAAAAATGAGCTATAGTTCTACAGGAATTTCTGTATCGCTCGAATCACCAGAAATGCATTCGACAGGATTAATGGAAAGTCCACGTGTCTAGACAAGTCTGTTAAGAGTAAAAGCGACAACACAGTAGGGTCAGGTGTTATTTTGAGCTTTGAATGTCAAATTCAAGAACATGCACGTGCCGTGGGTGGGACTTATGTCTATAGGGCATGGGCCTATCCATTCCCAACGATTATGACCCCTCCAAGGCCCAATGTTTTTTACTTATGCCAGGGACTTGAAAGCCCCTTAAGATCGTACATTTTCACATTCTAATATTGCCCAACATTTACCTGCAGATAGACTTACTTGGAAATATGAATATTACGTGGATGGAAGAAAAACAGAATAGTTTGAGATTGAGTCAATCGTTGATGGTTCGGAAAGATGCGCTTGAATTGAAAAATGTCTTCTGACACGTGTGATACAGGAAGATTCCTTTTCTCTTGCTCATATCATGTAACTCTTTTAAATTATACGACTGATTCAATATATAGTTTCACGTATCTAGACACAAATTAATGAAGTTTTATTTGTGTGAGTTTGTTGAAAAGTTTTAAATATTTTTATCACTATATACTATTTTGGAAACTTGAAGATGACTAATTTTGTTGCTCTGGCTTTCTCATAGTAATATTTGATTACATTAATTTCAAGTGCGGTATCAAAACAAAATAGGAGATTTATTTATGTCTTGTTTGTGACTTTATGTGTCAATAATACTTCCTAATGTAATTTATACGTATAAACTTTGCATAATAGTCGCTGATTTTCAAACTAGAAAATTATCATCGTTAAACGAATTTTTATAGATGGTGAAGAAAATCAGTGAAAAGACTGATTATACTTTCAAACAATTTATACATTATGACATTTAATGACTTGGTGGATTTGGAAAATTTATATAACGCTGCAGTAATTATTCGGTAGTGAATATAACTATTTTCTGGGTTGTGGATAATAAAGAGAAAAGAGGACGAAAGGAAGAAAAAAAATGAAGGGTTTTTGGAAGGTTGCCTTCTTCTTCTTTTCTTTTTTCCTATTTTGTTGGTTTCTCTTAACCGTTCATTTCAAAGAAATTTTTTTGGTCCAAATTTCGTCATTTTTGTATTAGGTTGTGGGTAATGAAGACAAAAGAGGACGAAAGAAAGAAAAAGAAGGAAGGGGTTTCGGGAAGTTGCCTTCTTCTTCTTTTCTGGCCTCTTTTTTCATTGGTTTCTCATAATCGTTTATTTTAAGAAATTTTTTTGGACCAAATTTGGTCGTTTTATTGTAAAAGATTGTGGGTAATAAAGACAAAGGAGAACGAAAGAAAGAAAAAGAAGGAACGGGTTTCGGAAAGTTGCCTTCTTCTTCTTCTTTTCTTTTCTTCTATTTCGTTGGTTTCTCATAATCGCTTATTTTAAGACATTTTTTTGGACCAAATTTGGTCGTTTTTTTGTATAAGGTTGTGGATAATAAAGTCAAAGGAGTACGAAAGAAAGAAAAACAAGAAAGGGGTTTTGGAAGGTTGCCTTCTTCTTCTTCTTTTCTTTTTTCCTATTTTGTTGGTTTCTCTTAACCGTTCATTTCAAAGAAATTTTTTTGGTCCAAATTTCGTCGTTTTATATTGTTTAAAATTTGGGCGTAATAAAGATAAAGGAGAACGAAAGAAAGAAAAAGAAAGAAGAGGTTTCGGGAAGTTGCCTTCTTCTTCTTTTCTTTTCTCCTATTTCGTTGGTTTCTCATAATCGCTTATTTTAAGACATTTTTTTGGACCAAATTTGGTCGTTTTTTTGTATAAGGTTGTGGGTAATAAAGACACAGAAGGAAGAAAGAAAGAAAAAGGAGGAAGGGGTTTTGGAAGGTTGCCTTCTTCTTCTTCTTTTCTTTTCTCCTATTTTGTTGGTTTGCCTTAATCGTTCATTTTAAAAGACATTTTTTTGGTCCAAATTTGCTCGTTTTATTGTAAAAGATTGTGGGTAATAAAGACAAAGGAGAACAAAAGAAAGAAAAAGAAGGAAGGGGTTTCGGAAAGTTGCCTTCCTTTTCTTTTCTTTTCTCCTATTTCGTTGGTTTCTTATAATCGTTTATTTTAAGACATTTTTTTGGACCATATTTGGGCGTTTTTTTGTATAAGGTTGTGGATAATAAAGACAAAGGAGGACGAAAGAAAGAAAAAGAAGAAAGGGGTTTTGGAAGGTTGTCTTCTTTTTTTCTTTCCACATTTTTTGTTGATTTCTCATAATTGTTTATTTTAAAAATTTTGTTATTCCAAATTTAGTCGTTTCTTGTATAAGGTTGTGGGTAATAAAGACACGGAAGAAAGAAAAAAAAAGGAGGAAAAGATTTTGGAAGGTTGTCTTCTTCTTCTTCTTCTTTTCTTTTCTCCTATTTTGTTGGTTTCTCTTAATCGTTCATTTTAAAAGACATTTTTTTGGTCCAAATTTGGTCGTTTTTGTTTGTGTTATCAGGTTTTGAACATTTTTGAATTCTTGAAATTTTGAATTATATTTTGTGAAGCTTAATACTCAAAGAAAAAAACATTCTTTGACTTAAAAAAAGTACTTTTGATTGAAAGAAATTTTTTCCAAGTTACTGAAAAGGACTTGTTTATATTAAAAATTCGGTAAATATAAAACTAAAGTGTTATGGAAAATTGTAGCTCTGTAGCTACATTTCCGCGGAGAATAAAATATTGTCTTCAAATTTTGGGAAATGAATCAAACTTTTTAATAAAACTAAGTAATTTTAGCAAATTTACAGAGTATATTACCGACAGTGTAAGATATGTGCAGCAGAACTTAAGACACTAAGTTGGTGTTATTAATAAAATTTTAAAAATGTTTTCATTTTAATACGCGACGCTTTCTTGTATTCCTTCTATATACTAATATTTATCATTTCCTAAATTTTTACCGTATTATTTGGATTTCAAATTTTATACATGGAGAGAAAAATCGATAGCCAGGGATTGAATTGATCACGTGACCTGCATGGCCCATGGCCTTAAAGAAATTTCTTCATTGATTGAACATTGAAGAAGAGTTTTTTTGATTTCTCAAAGTATAGAATAATATGCAATTTAACTAAATTTTGCAACGCTTTTTCAATGAAATTGAAAATTAAAATCGTTTATTTACTTCAATAAATTAAAATCTTAACTCAGAAAAACGTTTCTTTTACTCAGAAATGATCACTTCTTTGATTTAAAGAAATAGTTTGCTTGATTCAAATTAATTTCTTTAATTCAAAGAAAACATGTTAAAAAAATAGTTTCTTCGAATGAAAGAATAAAAAATGTGTAATTTTGTTCCTCTTAATTTTAAAAATATTTTTTTTTTCTCTGTGAATACAATTTTGCGTACATAACAGAAAATGTCACCAGGAAGAAAACACAGGTCGAAAAATCTTCCGTGTTTACAAAAAACAATCGAAATCTCATTATTTGCAACTATTTATTTCACTTTACGGGGAATAAAAAAGGTCTGTTGAACTCGGATGCTTTGTAAAACGTTTGATATGATGTGATATGATTTGTAGAAACGAACAGCGATGTAAACATCCTCAGTTATAATTTACTCATGCGAAGTGTTTTTGAATGATTCGTTGCTTAAGGGCACGAAATCGAGTAATAATTCTTTGAATTAGTACGATTGCTTAAAAATCACTTCCGCACACACTGAATAATTTTTTACATAAATTAATGGTAAAAAGTATATTGAACTTTAGTTTGTCACTGCCGAATGTAAGAAACTTGTCCAAACAGCCTAATTAGTTGTATATTGTAGCAGTGGATTTTAATATTGCGATAATATTCATTGACAAAAATGCGAGAAGGAAATGAATAGTTATGATATAAATTATTATCATTTTTCTTTTAGAAAATTGATAATAGGAGGAAGTGATATTGAAGTTAGAGTCATCAGAAAACAATTTCGATAACAAGTGAAGCATTATAATCTTCAAAGCATTTTCGGAAGATTTATATTATCGATGTGAATCTGCAACGAGCTCGTAAAGAGTAACCGTAACTGTTATCGTATCTCTAGATCTTTCCGACAGTTCCTTGAAAAATGCTTACCAAATATTTCCGAGGGATTCCTATTTTACTCTAGAGAGAAACTCATAACAACTCAGATCCACATGTGCGTAGTCGGGATGTCAAAAAGTTCTAAAACAGTTTTTGTGAATGGAAGGAACATTGCTTTTATATAGGATCAAATGAAAAAATTATTTAAAATAATCAAATTTCATTGATTTAGAAAATTTTTCTCTAATGTGAACAAGTCTTCTTTTGTAAATTAAAAAATGTTTCTGTGCAAATAAACTTTTTGGAGTAAAATTATTGTTTTTTTTTTTAATTTAAAGAAACTCTACTTTTATTATTTGAATCAACAAAACTTTTTCAAGTCGAAGAAATGTTTTTCTTTGACTGCATATTAAAGAAACTGTTCTTTCATTATTTGAATCAGCAAAACCTTTTCAAGTAAAAGAAAAACATTTCGATTCAGAGAAAATGTTATCAGGGTGAAGATTCCACACTGAGAAAAAAAGTTTGTCTTGGCTCAAAGAAATCCTATCTTTGACAGTATTTAAAATTCAATATGAAATTATATTATGAAAAAAAGAAAAATTCTCTGATCTCAAAAAATTACGTACCTTTTATATTTTATTGAAATAATTTATTGGTTTACTAGTTATTCTATAATTTGAAGGAATATTTTTTGAATTGAAGGATTCACAGAAAAAAATTAGAGAAATAATATCTTTAGCTATATTATTTCAAATGAAGAAAATGATTTCTTTGAATTTAAGAAATTTCTTTAAATTAGATAACTATTCAGGTAAAATAAAATAAGAACTCCTTCAAATTGAAGACAAATTTATTATGAAAAAGTAATAAATTTCTGTTAACCAAAAAATTAAAGCAAGCAAAATATTTTATTTAATCAAATATTTTTTACTCTGAGTGAGAACCAGTGTGTATTTCTCATCAAAATTTTTTTTGAGTTAAAGAAACTGTTTTGAGTAAAATCGTTTTTTTAATTTAAAGAAACTGTACTTTTATTATTTGAAAAACTTTTTCATGTCAAAGAAATGTTTTTCGTTGACTGTGTATTGAATAAACTGTTCTTTTATTATTTGAATCAACAAAATCTTTTCAAGTCACAGAAAAACATTTCGATTCAGAAAAAATGTTCTAAGGGTGAAGATTCCATATTGAGAAAAAATTTTTGTTTTAATTCAAAGAAATCGTATCTTTGGCCGTATTTAAAATTCAATGTGAAAGTATATTAGAACAAAGAAAAATTCATTTGATCTCAAAAAATTACGTATCTTTTATTTTTTATTGAAATAATTTATTGGTTTACTAGTTTTCCTATAATATAAAGGAATATTCTTTTAACTTGAAGAAATCACATAAAGAAATTGAAGAAATAATACCTTTAGCTACATTATTTCAAATCAAGAAAATGATTTCTTTGAATTGAAGAAATTTCTTTAAATTCGAAAAACATTCAGGTAATATAAAACAAGGACTCCTTCAAATTGAAGAAAAATTTATCATAAAAAAGTGATAAATTTCTATTAACCAACAAAATTAAAGCAAGCAAAATATTTTCTTCAATCAAATATTTTTTAGTTTAAGTGAGAACTAGTGTGTATTTCTCATCAACATTTTTTTTTGGGGTTAAAGAAACTTTTTACAGTAAAATGATTGTTTCTCTAATTTAAAGAAACTGTAAATTTATTATTTGAATCAACAAAACTTTTCAAGTCAAAAAATTGTTTTTCTTTAATTTCATATTAAAGAAACTGTTCTTTTATTATTTGAATTAGCAAAACCTTTTCAAGTCAAAGAAAAACATTTCGATTCAGAGAAAATTGAAGAAATTCCTTTAAATTAGATAAATATTTAGGTAAAATCAAACAAGAACTCTTTCAAATTGACGATTTTATCTTGAAAAAGTGATAAATTTCTATTAACCAAACAAATTAAAGCAAGCAAAATATTTCCTTTAATCAAACATTTTTTACTTTGAGGGAGAACTAGAGTATATTTTCCATAAAATTTTTTTCTTTTTGGGTTAAAGAAACTTTTTTATGAATGCATCAATTTGTAATAAATGTTTGATTTTTGAGCTTCAAGTATTTTTCATCATTTCATTTACAATTTCAATTCGCCTTTCTATGACAACTACTAAAAAAGAATATTAACGACTCTCACTTAGAATTGTTTAACATAAAATGTTTCAATTTCCATATTTTAATTCCGAAACCCGTAAATTTACTTTCCAAATGTTTGCATTGAGTTTAAAGTTATTTATTGGTAGATGTACAGAAATTCAAGCAAAAAAAAATGATCAAAGAATTTTTTTCAATGCTGATTAAAAGAGATATTTAAAAAATATTCTTGCCAGGATATGTGTTTGACTTGTTAGAGCTAATAGTTATTTTGCTTTGCTATCGTTCATTTACGAATCCAATATTATTGTGCAATTCGTATTATCCATTCAAAATGAGATATCGGTTCCAAAATTTGCGGAATTAAAGAAAAGGCACTGAACTTTTGGATTTTTATAATTACAAAAAAATGTGTTTGGAATATTTTTTTGCAATTATAAAAATCTAAGAGTTAATAGACCTCTCTTAATAATCCGTACTAATATTTTGTTCTCACTCAGACTAGGCTCAGAAATAGCTATTCAATTATCCAAATCTGGCCCAGATCAGGCGCAACGTTTCCTTCCCTAACTAGGGCCAGACTAGGGAATTCCTGCACGAAATATTCTTATTAGCTTTTCGAATTCCCAACTCAATATAAAAAAAAGGCTTCCCGCAGTAGATTTATTTAAATTTACAAATTTTCACCAATAGCAAATCATTGACTTTTACTAAATGAAAAGCAAAGCTTTCCCTGCAGAAATCCCCTGATCTGGTCCTACTTTGAAATAAAGCGCCGCGCCTGATCTGGGCCCTGCCTGGAAAGTAAAAGATCCGGCAGAGGGCGTAGCAATTATCCGTCCGCCAGACCTGGCCCAGATCAGGCGCGCCCTTTTATTTCGAACTAGGGATGCCATCTCTGAACCTAATCTGAGCCCCGACAAAATTTTTGCATGGTTGATTCAAATTTCGAAAATCCAAATCTGAGTGACATTGGCAGATTTTGGTCTGAAAAAGGAAACCAAAAAATCTGTCATGTGAAGTTTTAGACGTGGAAAAAATTGACATGTGGGATGTTTTATACGATCCATAAGGTCAACATCGGGACTGATGTAAGAGCCACATAGCCATTAGTTTTCTATGAGATTCAAGGACTTGGAATGTTTGTCTTGTTTACATCTTTGGAGGCTGGAGATTTGAATGCGATCAGGAAAACAGAATATCCCTCCATGATGCAAGAAAGAGAGAAGGATGATTCAGTTCCGAATCTCATAGACCCATGGGGATCCGAAGGACACATATATATATCATATTGTAAAGTCACCCTTAGAGAAAGGCGTGTGGCCTCTCACTCATCTGAGTAGAGCTAATCATGTTGCACTTTTAATACGCTCAGGTAACCGACCTTGGCATTCAACACCCAATCCACGCTTCCGGATCCAAAATCATCCACTTTCCTAAATTTTTTACGCTTTCGAAAGCTTATAATTCTCATCCTACATCTGAAAAACCAAACGAAAAATAAATAAAAATTTGAGAAATTTCTGATAAATTGTATAATTTTGAAATAATTCTAAAAAAGGGTTACCAAATCAACTATAATCGCAATAGATTAAAAAGGTAGTTTGCAATTAAAAATTCATTAGACTATAATTACGTTATTGCACCCAAAAAATGTGATTGAAACACTATTATATTTATTTGATTTAACCAAATCGTATCGGAATGAAACGAAATTGATTAAATCAACGAAAAATTTGGTTGGGTGAACCAAGTATTTTTCTGGATTTGGTTAATGTTCTCTGGAATAAACAGGAAAAGATTATTTAATTTGCATAAAGCTCAATGAAATCAAATCAATAATTTGATAAGGCTTTATAAATTTGATTACATAGTTACAAGTCAGCGTGATTAAGTAGACGAGTGATAAGGTTAAAAAATTAATGAAATTTTTGAAAACCTGATAAAAGTTATGGAATATTTTCAAATTTTGTTCACAAGTTAAAATTAAAAATATTATCAACAATTTTTCCAATTTGAGCTTCATTCAGTAAAAATCTTGAGAAACACTAAAAGTGCCTTAAAATTATAAAAATAATATGAAACATCTAGTTTCTTCTTGATTAATACCCTGAAAACAGTTTCTTTGAATCAAAGAAACATTTCTTTGATATAAGGCCAAAAAAAAATTTCTTTGAATTAAGAAAGGTTTGTTGATTAAAAAAATGTTCTTTAATCTAAACAAATCTATTTTTTTGGATCAAAGAACATTTTTTTGAATTAACAAAACTTCTTTTAATTCAAAGAAATTTTTTCTTTGACTGCATATCAAAGAAATGTTTCTTTGATTAAAAGAAATTCTTTCCTTGGCCTTATATCAAAGAAACTGTTTTCTGGGCGAATAACAAAAACAAATCGTTTCTTAAAAATTATTTTTCCACTTTCCTTGCTTGATAAAATTTTAATCCTCGTATCTCCAGAACCTTTTACGTCAACAAGTGAAGATATTTGTTAGTTCCTCTTCGAAGGCAGTATCTTGAAAAACAGATTTGTGCTTATGAGGATTCAGGAAAGATACACGATTATGCATGAAAAAGAATTAGAAAGAACAGCAACAACTTCGGAATCGTGGAATTTCTTTCACATCTTCTATAGTCTCAGAGAAACGAACAAACTAACAGACTATGAATCTGAGGGTTGTCGCCCTGGAATGGCTGGCACGTGTAGCCCTCACCTGTGTCCTTGAAATCTTAACCAGTGCCAGGTAAAATCGTGGTTCAAACATTGCTGTAGAATTTTAGAATCATCAAGACAGGGAGAAATTTAACAAATGGCTAGAGACTAAAGTTTCAAACACCCGAGATACGTTTCAAAGTGGGAATATCAATCATGTTAGTCATCTTGTAAGAATAATTTAAATAATTACTCACTAGAGTAAGCTTTTAAAAATAAAGATTGTCGAGAACCACTTTCTGACATATTTTGACATTTTTCCTAAGGAATCTGAAAATTAGGTTTTTACAAGAATTTTTAAAAAGCAGTTGTGCTAATGTTGTGAAATTTGGAATAATTTTAATCTCAAATGTAAATTTTGCAATTTTTAATATTATTTTTAATTAAAATTAATTTAATTCTAGATTAAGAGAGGAATTTGGCCGAGGGTTCAAGGAATCAAGTTTTTTTTGCATATTTCGCAAGTAACTTTTAAAATAATTATATAGTGCGTCAAAGGTAATTGATCCATTTCTGTAATTTTCTAATAATTTAGATGATTAACAAATTTATTTTTTTCCAAATATCTCAAAAAGGAAAAAAATTCGTAAACTGTTTTTAGTCAAACGATTTTTTTATTTTAACGCTTATTTTGTATCTCACATATTTTGGTTAAAAAATGGATTTCTTGATTTTTGATATTTAAAATCAGAAATTAAAATATACATCTTGTCAAAAAATGTCCTATTAAGAATTTGTAGACCTTATTGAGGCAAATAATTTTCCATCTTAACGTTTTCTTTCGTATCTCAAGTATTTTGCTTAAAAAATGGAATTTTTGAATTTTAATTGTATTTTTTGAAATTAAAATGAAAACTATACCTTTTATCAGGAACTATGTCAGACAAAATTTGTAGTTGTTATTGAAATGAAAAATTTTGCAAACTTTTTTGCATTTTTTAAAATTAATTAGAAAAATATATATCTGATAAAAAAATGTTGCGATTTATATTTGCAGATCTTTTTGTCGTAAACAATTTTGCATCATAAGGTTTTTTCGCATCTCGTATAATTTAACTGGGAAATAGAATTCGGATATTGACTTTTTTCACGTTTTAACACACTGTAACTTTCCTAATTTTGGTTTAATTGAAAACTTTTATTGGGATAATTAATAAAAATTTATGAGCACTATCAAAAACTAATATTGCAATTTTTGATATTTTCAAGAAGGTTTTTTTAAAAACACAAAAAATGCTCTTATTTGAACAATTAATAATATTAGTAAATAACAGAGAGATACTTTTGTAAAAACCCTTTTTTTTCTGACTCAGTGGGTCTCAAACCAGAGCCATCAACATATATTTTAAGAATCTCTGTGGAATTTTTGTTTGAGATAATAAGCAGAATGGCCACAATCATAGCTACTGTGAAGCACTTTATTTTCAACACGACCTCGTAATTATTGCTGCAAAAGACTTATTTTATGAAATAAAGCAATAAAAAAATTCTGACAATCAAATTTTTCCTTAGAATAACTTGGAAGGTAAGAAAATTCTGCATTTATTGACCCCAAAACGAAGTGTTTTAGTATTGGATTGAAATCCATTCTGGGTCAATCAGAACTATTCCGATTCATTCCGATATCTGTATCCGAGCCAATGCGAATCATTCCGAAATAATCCAAAAAACGGTCAAAAATCAATCCAACAATCCGATTAATTCCGAAACATCAATCCGAATGAATCTGAACCAATCCAAAACCAAGTTTTCAATCGAGATCAATCCGAATCAATCCGAGCTCGGATTAATTCAAACCGAATTTTCAAAGAGAATCAATCCGAATGAATCCGACCTCGGATTGATCTGGATAGAAAACTTGGTTTCGGATTGGTTCGGATTCATTCAAATTGATGTTTCGGAATTAATCGGATTAAATCGGATTGATTTTTGACCGTTTCTCATCAAACGAGATACAAAACGATTATCGGATTGGTTTGGAATGATTCGCATTGGCTCGAATACAGATATCGGAATGAATCAGAATAATAGTTTAGATAAGGATTAACATAGGAAGGTCTCAGATTTTCGAAAAATTTGGTTCAGTCATCAGGGTTTGAAACTAGCATCGAAATATTTTCAGCATCTCTTAATAAGTGTCCGAAAAATAATTACCATTAGGATAATTAGCATTTTAACCCCTCCCCCTCCCCCCAACAGAAACCCAAAAATGATCCAAAAAATGCAAAAACGCAATGCAGCGTACAAATTTAATACTTTCTATTCCATTTTTTCGAATAATTGTTATTATCATAAAATCAATTAAATTTACTATTTTCCTCAGTATCACATGCCCTTAAGGCCATGGACCAACCGGACCACGCGAACAAATTCCTATATTACCGGCATTTTTTGTCTGTAAACTCAAATTACAGAATTAATAAAAAGAGACTAAGAAAGGGCTATTAGCTTTTAGATTTTTATAATTACTAAAAAATCACTTTTTTCAAGTCAAAGAAAAGTTTCTTTGATTTGGTGAAATATTTCCTTAATTTAGGGGAAAATGAAAAATTTCTTTGACTTTAAGCAAGTTTTATGAAATCAAAGAAGCATTCCTTTAGTATACGGCCAAAGAAAACATTTATATGACTCAAAAGAAGTTTTGTTAGATCCTTAAAAGCAAAAAATATTTTCTTTTATTTGAAGAAACTCTTTTCTCTTTCTTTGATCTAACAAAACTTTTTTCATGTCAAATAAATTGTCCCTTTAACCGTATTTAAAGAAGTGTTTCTTTGATACGATAAAATTATTTTTTCTTTCTTTGATTCGACAAAACTTTTTTAAAGTCAAAAAAATGTTTTTTCACCTTGTATTAAAGAAATGTTCCTTCGTCATAAAGGAACGATTTTTGCTTTCTTTGAGTCAACAGAATTTTTTTCAAGTCAAAGAAATGTTCTTCTGATTCGAAAAAACATTTCTTTAATTTACGGTCAAATGGGAAATTTCTTTGAATTGATAAATGTTTTGTAAGATCAAAGAGAGAGAAAATAGTTTCTTTAAATCATAGAAACATTTATTTGACTTCAAAAAGTTTTGTTGCGCATCTAAGAAAGAGAGAAGAGTTTCTTTGATCCAGCCAAAATTTTTTTAGGTATGAGAAATGTTTCTTTTGACCGTAATTATAGAAATGTTTCTTTGATTTGATAAAATTATTCTCTCTTTCTTTGATTCAACCAAACTTTTTTTAAGTCAAGGAAATTTTTCTTTTGACCGTATACTGAAGGGATGTTTTTTCGAATCAAAGATATATTTCTTTGATTTAAAAAAACATCTGTTGATTCAAAGAAAGCGAAAATAGTTCCTTTATGGCAAAGCAACATTTCTTTAATATACTTTGATCGAATCAGCAGAATTCATTACAATTCAAATAAATGTTCCTCTGATTCGAAAAAACTTTTCTCCGGGTTCACCCAGAAGAATGTATCTTTGATTTAAACAAAAATGGTTTCTTACACTTACTGACCACATTACATGTTGAATCAAATAGTTGATTCAATGAAATTTTGTTTGATTCAACCAAAGAATTTATTCCACATATAACCAAATTCTATTGGATATCATATTCAACGATTTATAAAAACAATAAAATTGCCTTTTGTTTCGCAATAATTTCTATTGGTCAAAATACAAATTTGCTACCTTTCTTGCGATTCAAGTACAAAAATAATTGAATTAAAAATGTTACGTGTGAATTGATTTGATTAGACGTACGGTTGTCGTTTGACATGACGTAAACGGCAATCAAAATGTCAGAGGATAAATTAATTATCAGGAAGACTGGAATACATTTCAACTTCATAATACGCATCATAAATCAACTAAACAATATTGCAATTTGAAAATTAATATGAACTACTTCTTGATAGCACTCATTGGACTTAAATAACAAGTGAAAAAATATAGACCTGTTTATAAATATTCACTTATATGTCTCACATCTATTAAATTTGTATAAAATTTGGTTAACTGATTGATGGTCATATTATAAAACTCAAATATTTCTACAGCTGTCACGAGGAATTTGCTTTTATTGAAAATAATTAATTAAATTAAAATGTGTTAATATATAACGTATTATAATAATCGTGAACAATAGTCTTTAGATAAAATTCTCGTTTTGTCCAAGAGGCGGACATGATGCAATGGTGTAATTTTAACACGTAATGTGCACCATAGTTTTACAATTTACACGTTATTTCGTAAAACGATTGCAAGCGCCGGTGCACCCGGGACCGGTTTTCCTTCTTCTTTTAGGGCCGAATAATAAGTGGGCTTTTTCAATATTACAAAACGGCATCTGCCGTTATCCTTCCTCCTCGAAGCGATCCAGTTAACGCAAAAAAATTAATAAAAAATCACATCACCTTTGCATGCTTATGTCTTTGTAACCGTGAAAAGGTACTTGTCGAGCAGTCCCCGAGAGAAATTTAAGTACTCTTTCTTAATTTCAGGAAACGCTTTTATTTTAAAAGGAAACGAAAAAAGATATAGGTCATTACCAAAGAGTTGTGAAATTCTACAATCAGTGAAAAAATTTTATTCATTGAACAAAATCCTTTTGTTAAGTTTTTTATTTTTTTCTGGATTTATTGTTTTATTTATTGTTATTTTCTTATCATGTATTGACTATTGGGTCGAGAAGATTTTTGGTTCCATCAACCTAAGAATTTTTTTCAGCCAATTAAATAATTTTAACAACATTCTGTTGTCCGTGTAACAACAAAATATTATGATTTAAGGAAAAATTTTTTTATTGATTTAGCCAAATTTTTTTTAGTGTAATTTCTCCAATTAACATTTAATTGATTTCGTGAATGTATATATTCATTATTGTGCAAAAATGTTCGTAGTGATAAAAAATAAAGAAATAATTGAAGGTAAATTATTCAGGAAACAATTTTTCCATTGATTGCCAATAATTGCGAAAGTTTGGATACGCTTACGTATCTGCGCGTTTGCAGTCTGTGAAAGGCGTTTTATTATATTTGCAGAGCCGTGAGAGGTGAAGTCAGATCGACACGTGCCATGCCGATCCACGTGCATCCAGTATAACCGGTCAAACTTCTTTTATTGACCAAATTATTCCTTAATCGCAAGTCCGACCCAATTTTTTTACTTCTACT
This sequence comes from Diplolepis rosae, assembly GCA_030998225.1. Classification (NCBI taxonomy): domain Eukaryota; kingdom Metazoa; phylum Arthropoda; class Insecta; order Hymenoptera; family Diplolepididae; genus Diplolepis; species Diplolepis rosae. Next base: position 3,220,681 of record JAPYXD010000581.1, on the reverse strand, counting down.
TTTTGCTCCTTGAATACTTTAAAAAATTGACATCTAGAATGGACTTCACCTTTAAAAATTCATTTTTCAATTCGCATTTTTTACAGAACCCAGAAATGATTTGGCATTTTCAAGAATATTAAACAACTTTTTTTTGAATAATTGAGTCTAAAAAAAAGCTGTTTCATACTCTTGTCCAATCTTACTGTTCCTTGTCGACTTATCAAAAAATTTTGAATTTTGTATTTTCCACTTATTGTTAATTTATTGAAGTTAATAGAATAGTAATTATTATACAGTATTGCATTTTCTCAGTTTCAAATGAAATATTTATATTTTATATTTATATGCATAAGAAAAAATCAATTATCATTTTCTTCGCCTTGGATTATATACGTACATATTATGATTAAACATTTAACAAATCGAGTTTCGATAAAAGAGATGCCCTCACAACCTGCTTTCTGTAATACATAATTATCACTACATTTCTGACATCAATGTTTCGCAGTACTTGAAAGTCATCAATTGTATTGTATATACAGAATGACTATGCAGGATTATAAAAAAACATTAACATGATTTCGCTTTGCCACAGGTAGACTTGATTACTCAGACGGGAATTTAGGAAAAAAGTGATTGCCCTAATGAATGAGATCAATTTAAATTCAACACATGACTACTTGAATAAATTATTGCATAATGTATCAATTCATGCAATCTTAAGATCATCTTTCATATTAAAAGAAAATACAATACTTTGTAATCTGAATAGCAGAATCAAAATAATAGTTTATTTTTTTATTATACTAAATGTTAACCAGAAAATCTAATAGAATATCAGTACACTTTGAAAACGAGCATGCATTTTCCCAACTAATTTTCTAGATAAAATTCCATATTTTGGACAAAAAAACTTATTTTCTTATGTAAGTGGAAATCTTTCCTAATAAGTCAGGGGATTTACCGACGTTTATATAAGGTATTTTGTCAATCGATTTTCACCAATCAGCGGAATTTAGTGGCCATCAGAAAATCATCTATTTTTAGAACGAGTTAATTCCTAATTTGTTTTTTATTTTTGAGAAAGATGGAGCTATTAACATAACTTCAAATTGCATAACATTTTCACGAAACCAGAATAAACAGAGAAAAAATTAATTTCAATGTATTTATCTTCAAAAGACTCATTACATTTTTTAAAAATATTTCTTTCAAAACTACACACTGTAAACAATTATTTTTTTTATTCTTTGATTTTAAAAAAGTTTCATTAAATCAAAGAAAAATTCCTTTAGTATACGGTCAAAGAAAAAATTTCTTTGACTCAAAAGAAGTTTTGTTAGATCTTAAAAAGAAAAAATAGTTACTTTTATTCAAAGAAACTTTCTTCAAAACAAAAAAAAATGTTTCTTTTATTTAAAGAGACTATTTTCTCTTTCTTTGATCTGGCAAAACTTTTTTCATGTCAAATAAATGTTTCCTTTAACCGTACTCAAAAAATTCATTTAATTCGATGAAATTATTCTCTCTTTCTTTGATTCAACAAAACTTTTTTAAGTAAAAAAAATTTGTTTTGACCTTGTATTAAAGAAATGTTCGTTCGCAATAAAGGAACGATTCTTGCTTTCTTTGAATCAAGAGAATTTTTTTCAGGTCAAAGAAACATTCCTCTGATTCGAAGAAACATTTCTTTAATGTACAGAAATTTCTAACAGTGTAGTTTCATTTTGTATTTCACTAAATGTTAACGATAAAATCCAATAGAATATCAGTACACTTTAAAAACGAGGAAGAACTTCCCCAACATATTTTCTAGATAAAATTCCCTATTTTGGGTAGAAAAACTTATTTTCTCATATAAATGGACATTATTCCTAATAGGTCAGTGAAATTATCAACGTTTATGTGAGATATTTTGTCAATCGATTTTCACCAATAAGCGGAATTTAGTGGCCATCAGGAAATCATCTATTTTTAGAACGAGTTAATTCCTAATTTGTTTTTTATTTTTGAGAAAGATCGACCTATTAACATAACTTCAAATTGAATAACATTTTCAAGAAACCAGAATAAACAGAGAAAAAATTAATTTCAATTTATTTATCTTCAAAAGACTCATTACATTTTTTAAAAATATTTCTTTCAAAACTACACACTGTACAAAATTTTTTGATTCAAAAAATCATTAAAAGATTATTTTTAGAAACTTAACAAGAATCAGAATTTTAAAGAATATTTCTTCGTGATAAAGAAACTATTATCGCTTTCATTGAATTAACAGAACTTTTTTCGAGTCAAAGAAAAGTTCCTTTGATTCGTAGAAAAATATCTTTAATTTACGGTCAAATGAAAAATTTCTTTGATTTAAAAAAGTTACATTAAATCAAAGAAAAATTCCTTTAGTATACGGTCAAAGAAAAAATTTCTTTGACTCAAAAGAAGTTTTGTTAGATCTTAAAAAGAAAAAATAGTTTCTTTTATTCAAAGAAACTTTCTTCAAAAAAAAAAAAGAAATGTTTCTTTTATTTAAAGAGACTATTTACTCTTTCTTTGATCTGTCAAAACTTTTTTCATGTTAAATAAATGTTTCCTTTAACCGTACTCAAAAAATTTATTTAATTCGATGAAATTATTCTCTTTTTCTTTGATTCAACAAAACTTTTTTGAGTCAAAAAGTCATAAAGGAGAAATTTTTGTTTTCTTTGAATCAACAGAATTTTTTTCAGGTCAAAGAAACATTCCTCTGATTCGAAGAAACATTTCTTTAATGTACAGAAATTTCTAACTTATTTTCTCATATAAATGGACATTATTCCTAATAAGTCAGGGAATTTACCGACGTTTATATAAGGTATTTTGTCAATCGATTTTCACCAATCAGCGGAATTTAGTGGCCATCAGGAAATCATCTATTTTTAGAACGATTTAATTCCTAATTTGTTTTTTATTTTTGAGAAAGATCAACCCATTAACATAATTTCAAATTCAATAATGTTTTTAAGAAACCAGAATAAGCAGAGGAAAAATTAATTTCAATGTATTTATCTTCAAAAGACTCATTACATTTTTAAAAAAGATTTCTTTTCAAACTACACACTGTACAAAATTTGTTTATTTATAAAATAATTAAAAAATTATTTTAAAAAACTTAACGAGAATCAGAATTCTAGAGAATATTCCAATGGATGAAATGAACTCTTCTTTATTAAAACTAAATGAAAATTAAGATTAGTAATAGAGAAGTTGAGAAAAATTATAAAATGTCAAGTAACTATTAATTAAAAATTAATTTTGACCTTAACTAATTTTTTCTGAGAAATATATTATTGCTTTTCCCAATGTCAATTGCATTTTGAACTGCATTCTCAAATGTAAATATTTGTTTTGCTTCTTATCAGGCAATAGGAATATATATATTATTTAGATAAATAATTATCAGGATAAAAGTTTTGTGAAAATAATCAATATAATGGAAAGAAATTTTGCGCAATTCGAAAATATATACACATATATATGTGTATATAAATATATGTACACGAGTATGAATACATATATCTACTAGAATGAGTATAAATTTATATTCATTATCAATGCGTCATATATTTTATAGATCTCACGACCACGTTTTTGTAACGTCGTTCCTGGCACGTGGATAATGATAAAGCACCTTCGTCCTCCGCCTATCGAACTTTGCGAAAATTAGAATTGATCATATTGATACGGGAATTCACATGTCTCTCCTCGTTTCACGCTTTTACGATTTGTCCGCTATAGATACGGCTTAACTTATCCTAAGTGATCACATTATCATTTTAGATTGTATCGATACGATTTAATTAGTTTAATTAATTGCAAAATGACTTGTTCAAGTAACGGATTCTGAATACAAACAAGAGATTAACTCCCCTTTTAATTCTTCACAAAATATATTTCTAAATTATATACATTTTTTGACTTGATTAATTTGCTTGACCTAGTAATATTTTTTATCGGTTGAAATTATTGATCATAATTCCCCAGTAAAAAAGTCCCATCGAAAATGATTGAATTTAAAATTCGAAATTGTCACAAAACAGATTTCAGTCACTCAAATGAATCTGAATTTTTGCTTGACTCGCTAAAATTTCTTAGAGTGGAATTTGCACTTTAATGGGAAATACCACTTTATTGGAGTGAAATGTCACTTGGAAAAATTTAGAGAGTACAAACTGCTCGAATTAAATCAGATATGAATGAATGTGAACCCTCTTATTAAAAATAACTCGAGATGCACTTTAACTCTCTCATATTGAATCGAATTAGCTTTCATTGAAAGGAATTTGTGCTGTCGAATTGAAAAGAATTAACGTCGTGCCGCAATTCGTATTTCCATTAAAGCAGATCAGCAGGGAATCTTTAATGAATGAGATCGAATCTTTTTCAACGAAATTCCGTTTGATTGGATAAGCAAGGAACGGTTAGAAAAAGTCGTATAGTGAATAAGAAAATTCAGAGTAATATCTTTGCTTGGAATAAATCGTAAGAAATTCGTATAATGCTTTAAAGAAGCGAAATAAAATGTTGAACATTTCGCTACAAACGAATTTAAATTCCGCGAAAAATATACGTGTTCATTTTCTAATTTATTGACTGTGACAGAATTAATTTTAAAGTAGTTTTCACAATCTAGCTACAGTTTTTAAATTTTAGTTCATTATTCATTTTAAAAAATGTTTAAGTTATTTTATAGTTTCGTTTATGCATATTTTATACGGGAAAGAATATAAATACAAATCCTGAACAACACTATCTTTCGAATGGTATTTATTAGCCATTAAGAAGATTGAATATGTCTTCTTCCCATCGTGTTTGAAAAAACCGTCCACTGTGGGACAGGGCTACATATTAATTGTAACATACCCCTTCTTCCCATCGTGTTTGAAAACGAAAGCCTCTACTGCAATACAGGACTGCATAAATTGTACTATATAATTTCTACCCGTCGAGATAAAAAAAACCTCTCTTGCAAGACAGGGCTACATATTAATTTGTACCATACCCCATCTACTCATCGTTTTTAGAAAAATCGTCCACTGCGGGACAGGGCTGCATGCCCCTTCTTCACACCTTGTTTAGAAAAAATTGTCCACTGCTGGACAGGGCTACATATTAATTTATACCATACCCCATCTACCCATCGTGTTTAAAAAAATCGTCAACTGCGAGACAAGGCTGCATACCCCTTCTTCACACCCTGTTTAGAAAAAATTGTCCACTGCGGGATAGGGCTACATATTTGTTTGGATCATACCCCTTTTTCCCATCGTGTTTAAAAAAACAGGCAACTCCGAGACAGGGCTGCATACCCCTTCTTCACACCCTGTTTAGAAAAAATTTCCCACTGCGGGGTAGGGCTACATATTTGTTTGGACCATACCCCATCTACCCATCGTGTTTAAAAAAATCGTCCACTGCTGGACAGAGCTGTATACCCCTTCTTTACATCTTGTTTAGAAAAAATTATCCACTGCGGGATAGGGCTACATATTTGTTTGGACCATACCCCTTCTTCCCATCGTGTTTAAAAAAACCATCAACTGCGAGACAGGGCTGCATACCCCTTCTTCCTACCGTGTTTAAAATAAACCTCTCTTGCAGGACAGGGCTACATATTAATTTATACCATACCCCATCTACCCATCGTGTTTAAAAAAATCGTCAACTGCGAGACAAGGTCCACTGCCGGATAAGGCTACATATTAATTTGTACCATACCCCATCTACCCATCGTGGGTAAAATAGTGGCTGCTCCACTATTTTAGATTTACACCCAGAAAGAAGTTTCATCTGAATTTAAGAAATCGTTTTTTCAACTTCAATTCTTCAATTCGCAGTAAAAAGAAATTTAGAACGAATATACGTTTATTTGATTTCAAGAAATCAAGCTATTTGCCTTTTTTTAATGAGAGAAATTATTTCTTTGAAATTATTTATTCGATTTAAAAAATATTTTTTCGTTTTGAGTATAGTACTGGCAAAAACTTAAGAATTAATTTATTTAAATTTATTATCTTTGAGCAAAGACAATTTTTTATTTAAATCAAAGAAACTATTTCTGTGAGTCAACTTACGTCTGTACTATACGACTGCGCAGTCACACCCAGAAAACAATTTCTTTGATATACGGTCAAAGAAAAAATTTCTTCAAATTGAAGAAAGTTTTGTTGATTCAAAAATATTTTCTTTGATGTATACAAATCTATTTCTTTGGGCTAAAGAAAATTCTTTTGAATTAACAAAGCTTTCTTTAATTGAAAGAGATTTTTTTTTTGGCCGTATATCAAAGAAATGTTTTTTTGATTCAAAGAAACTACTTTCTCAGTGCATTTATTTCTTCAGTTCAAAGAAAAAAAAACAATCAAGAAATTTCCTTAAATCAAAGAAACTTTTCTTTGGCCGTATAGCAATGCACAAATTTTTTGGATTCAAAGAAATATTTTTTGAATCAAAGAAACTTTTTTCTGGGTGTATAAGTCCACTATTTCATGAGTAGCATTCACTAATTTATAAGAGAAGTCCACTATTAGGTAAGTGGTTCATCATAGCACTAGATAAAATAGTAGCTATTCTCCTATTTTGCATTTAGAGAGTACCTCATCTCCCCGTTTCTTTTCTCCTTATTATTATAATTTTTAGACAGGTTGTCCTGATTATGATTATACGTGGAAACCTACTCGTGTACATTATGCAATACCACTGTTTGCATAGTCTGTGATGTGTAAGATCCGAAGATGAGGTCGAACACGTGGAGGCGCCTCCAATAACGAGGACAATTCTCCATTCAGAGGATATATAGAAGTTGAGCGAAGGTCCAGAATGCGTCCAACCTATTGACGCAATTATATATATCATCGAATATCTCGAGATTACACTACGATTTAATTTTTTAGGATGTAACTAACGTCAAAGTTTTTGAGAGAAAAATTATTTGCTTCGTGAACAAAGTGATGTGATCAAGCTGATGAAAACGCGTTTTTCATGCAGCTGGTAAATTAGAATGAAGAAATCATTTATATAATCACTCATATGGAAATTAATTTTTAATTGTAGCAAAAAGTTCTGATATTTGAAAATGATTATTATTAAATATAAATCTTCTGTTTTTGCAACAGTTCTTGAAGCGACTTAATTTTCATGATTAAATAAATTTTTTTTACAGTCTCATCATGGATGAGAAGGTATTGGTTTTATGTGAAAAATGACTTTTGAAATTTTTATCAAATCTTTACGTTTTGAGACCCCCTAAGTCAGAAAAACCGGTTTTTACGAACGTGTCTGTCTGTCTGTCTGTCTGTCTGTAGGTCGTGTGCGGCATAACTCTCGATAGAATCATCAGATTGAATTGAGCTTTGGTACACTTTATCGGAGCCGAAAAAGTAAGGACAAGTTCGTTAACCAGCCACATCCAATCAAAATTGAGGGATTGAGCACTACTTTTGTGTTTTTGAAAATAACTTTTTGAAAAAATCAAAAATTTCAACACTGGTTTTTGATAGTGCTCATAAATGTCTAAAAATTATCCTGATAACATTTTTTTATTAAATCAAAATTGGAAATGTTACAGCATATTCAAATTCGAAAAAAGTCAATATCAAAATTCCATTTTCCAGTTAAATTATACGAGATACGAAAAAACGTTATGATACAATATTATTTTCTACATAAAGACCTACAAATTTGAATTGTAACATTTTTTCATAAGATGCATATTTTTCTTTTTAATTAAAAAAAAAACTATTGAAAATCCAAAATTCAATTTTTTAACAATAATATGTAAAATACGAAAAAAACGTATGAATACAAAGTTTTTCGTTTCAAAAAGATCTACAAATTTTGTCTAACGCAGTTTCTGGTAAAACATATATTTTTCGTTTTAATTCTAGAAAATACGTTTAAAATTCAAAAATTCCATTTTTTAGACAAAATATGTGAGATACAAAAAAAACGTTTATCTGGAAAATTGTTTGCCTAAATGAGGTTTACAAATTCCCATTAAGACATTTCGGGACAGGATGTATATTTTATGTTTTGATTTTGAATATTAAAAAAAATTCGATTTTTTTCACCAAAATACTTGTGATACGAAATAAGCGTTGTTCTGTAAAATCGTTTCCTTAAATAAGTTCTACGATTGTTTTTTCTTTTTGAGAGATTTGGAAGAAAATAAATTATTTTAATCATGTAATTTATTAAAAAGTTACTGAAATGTATACAGAAAATCGAGCGCGAAGCGCGAGCGTCATGATGAGAATGTGTTCCTTAAGGCTGATAGAGCCTTAAGTAAATTGAATTTCCTGTTTCACTTAAATTCAAAAATAAATAGAGTGACTTTGAGAAAATGTGTAATTCACATCATCTGTAATATAATTATAAAGTTAGTTTGAGCTTCAGTATCAAATTATAAGAAATAAACTTAAATGTATGCGGAGAGCACAAGACCGAGCGCGAAGCGCGACGTTCAAAAATTCCGGAGCGCGAAGATCGAATCGCGCGCCCTAGGCGCGCTCAAACTTGCGAGCTGCGCGCGAAGCGCGCGATGAGAATGTGCCCGCGAAGCGGGCAGATTTTTTTATTATATCATGAAAGCTGATGAAGTTCTGAATCTAAAAATTTTGAGCGTAATCCAAAACGATTGATATACATACATATATATATATATTTCTAATGCTAACAAATCCAAAAATTTATCGAGCTTTTTGCACCAAGTTTAATCATATGGTAAAATCTACGATTTTAAAGAAATAATGTTATTCACAACATTAGATAAGTTACAGAGATGTTCGCGAGATGAAAAAAATCTTCGCAGACGATACTGCATTAAAATGAGTGAAAAGATGTCACGTATAGAGAAAATTTTAAAATTTATGTCTTCGAAGTAACAATAAAAGAAAGTATGCAGAGATTATATCTGATATCACGATAAGATGACTTTTTTATTATTGTTGCAAAAGAAAATCAATTCAAAACATATTCCAGACTATGCACTTTTTTTAGGTCGCATTAATATTTCCCACACTGAGAAAACAGTTTCTTTGAATCTAAGAAACATTTCTTTAATATAGGGTCAAAGAAAAAATTTCTTTGAATTGAAGAAAGTTTTGTTGATTCAAAAAATGATCTTTGATCCAAAGAAATAAATTTGTTTAAATTAAAGAAAATTTTTTTGAGTCAACAAAACTTTTTTCAATTCATATAAATTTTTTCTTTTATTTAAAGAAACTGTTTTCTGGGTGCAAATTCTATATTTTTCAGAATTTATTTCACCGAAGTTCGTCTAACCAAATTACCAAATGCTCTAATTTTTATATTTTCGATTAATCACGTAACCTAATGTTTATATTTCCAAATAACTATGTATCCGAATTTTTATTTCATAGAATCATTATTTTAAATAATTCCCCAGAAAAAAGATTTGATTGAATCAATAAGAATTATTTGCTTGAAAGACTTTCTTTCATTCAAAGGTGATTGGTTTGAGTTAAATAAAATTTGTTTGGTTCAAAGAAAGTATCTTTGAACCAAATAAAAATTGGTTCAAATCAAATAAATTTCTGCCTTAAATCAAACAAATTATGTATTTGACAATATACAAATGCAATAATTTGTTCGCTTTAAAAAAAATTACTTCACTGAATTTTTATCTTACAGAAAAATCATTTGACCTAAAACAAATTTGGACGAAAAATAAGGGCGCCAGAGTCAAATGCAGCAAATCAGAATTTATAATAATTTAAATTGAAAATTTCGATTGGCTGAATTAAAATCCCTTGCAATTAATTTTCGGCCGAATGTGATTTAAGGGGAGATACTCAGTCACAAATTTTGAAATATGCCTATTGTTTCGTGCTCTGCAGTGGTTTAACCTCTTAAGGGGGTCTTTTGTAGTAACAGACATTTTTCGAAGCGTTCTTTTGAACTTTACTGTGAAAAAAGTTATCAAAAAAGCGAACCCAAATTCGTCCCATCAGTCGTTAGAAATCGTGTGAACCAGTTTGGAAAACGTCGTTTCGAGAAAAACGCGTTTAAAGTTTTACGTTCAATTTTCTCCGGGAAATTGGCACTTACAATTAATTAATATATATATACAATGAATTAATATTTACACTAACATAAACTGTTGAAACATGCGAAAAAGCTCGATATTTTGAAAATGTTACTGCAGAAAAAAAATGTATAATTTAATTTTTTCAAAAATCCTTCGTTCAAGCATAAGACAAAGTCATCTACTAATGAAATCTTTGGTTTTTTGATTTCAGATGATCCTGTTTTTACATTCTCATCATGGATGAGAAGGTATTGGTTTTATGTGAAAAATGACTCGAAATTTTCATCAAATCTTTACGTTTTGAGACCCCCTGAGTCAGAAAAAATGGTTTTTACGAAAGTGTCTGTCTGTCTGTCTGTCTGTCCGTCTGTCTGTCTGTCTGTCTGTCTGTAGGTCGTGTGCGGCATAACTCTCGATAGAATTGTCAGATTGAATTGAGCTTTGGTACACTTTATCGGAGCCGAAAAGGTAAGGACAAGTTCGTTAACCAGCCACATCCAATCAAAATTGAGGGGTTGAGCACTACTTTTGTGTTTTTGAAAATAATTTTTTGAAAAAATCAAAAATTTCAATACTGGTTTTAGATAGTGCTCATAAATGTCTAAAAATTATCCTGATAACATTTTTTGATTAAATCAAAATTAGAAATGTTACAGCATATTCAAATTCGAAAAAAGTCAATATCAAAATTCCATTTTCCAGTTAAATTATACGAGATACGAAAAAACGTTATGATACAATGTTATTGAATAAATAAAGACCTACAAATTTGAACTGTAACATTTTTTCATAAGATGCATATTTTTCTTTTTAATTAAAAAAAAAACTATTGAAAATTCAAAATTCAATTTTTTAACAATAATATGAAAAATAAGAAAAAAACGTAAGAATACAATGTTGTTAGTTTCAAAAAGATCTACAAGTTTTGTCTTACACAGTTTCTGATAAAAGATATATTTTTCGTTTCAATTCCAAAAAATACGATTAAAATTCAAAAATTCCATTTTTTAGACAAAATGTGTGAGATACAAAAAAAACTTTGAGATGAAAAATTGTTTGGCTAAATAAGGTCTACACATTCTTATCGAGAAATTTCTCGACAGGATGTATATTTTAATTTTTTTGATTTTTAATATTGAAAAAATTCGATTTGTTTTACCAAAATATGTGAGATACGAAATAAGCGTTGTTCTGCAAAATCGTTTCCTTAAATAAAGTCTACGATTGTTTTTCCTATTTGAGATATTTGGAAGAAAATAAATTTATCAATAATCATGTAAATTATTAAAAAGTTATAAAAATGCATACAGAAAATCGAGCGCGAAGCGCGAGTGTCATGATGAGAATGTGTTCCTTAAGGCCGATAGAGCCTTAAGTAAATTGAATTTCCTGTTTCACTAAAATTCAAAAAGAAATAGAGTGACTTTGAGAAAATGACTAATTTACATCATCTTTAATATCATTAAATTGGTTTGAGCTTCAGTATTAAATTATAAGAAATAAACTTAAACGTATGCCAAGAGCACAAGACCGAGCGTGAAGCGCGAGGTCCAGAAAGAATGGAGCGCGAAGCGCGACGTTCAAAAATTCCGGAGCGCGCAGCGCGATGATCGAGTATTACGGAGCGCGAAGCGCGCAATGAGAATGTGCCCGCAAAGCGGGCAGATTTTTTTTATTTATTTTTTTTATTTTTATTTTTAAGAGCCTTTGTAAACTACACATAGCTATTGTAATTATTATTTTTCTTTATAAAAATTTCTACACGTTATTTTTTAAATGTTACCTAATGACGTGCGGAAGTTTTTTAATCAATTAATTCATTCATTTTTTTATAAAAAAATTCGAGAAAAATTCTATTTTTTGTCCTCCTGACTGACTTCAAACTATGATTAAAAAAAAGAAAAAAAAGAAAAAAAATTCAGTGAAGTGGAAATTAAGAGAAATAGTAATTTGGAAATATAAAAATTATGTCAGATGATAATTTGGATAAATGAAATAAATTTTATGAAATTGTCTATTCGGGGGATAATCATGCGCCCCATTTTTTACCCCATCTCAAGAGAATTTGTCACACCATTTTAAATCGATATAAAATATCCTTATTTTTGAATCAATACTGTTTATCCTTTGTATCTAAAAGCTCATAATCTTTATCTTCACAAGTTACGAGCAAATTATTACTGGATGTTAACATTCTTGTCCCTAAGCACGTCATAAATTTTTTCTGAGTAATGACAAAGATTTGTAAGCAAGACAACTTTTTTTCGAAATTCACGGTCAAGTATATTTTGGAGGCTGACAAGTGCGTAAAAGCACTCATTATTTGTATCATCAAATGATCCTTGTAGAAGATTTGCATCAGTGTATAATTAACAATAATAGAAGCAACTTAATAAATAATCATTGAAAGAGTGAATCACTTTATCTCTTAATTTTGTATTTAAATCAGAATAGAATTCGCAGAAATGAATCCGCATTTTTCAGTAAACAGTAAAATACTCGTGCGTATAAAGACGATGTGATATAGATTCTAATATAATAAAAAAAGAATTGTCTAGTGTCTAGACACAACTTGGTCGTCTCGATTCTCCAAAACCGGATGACCTTGGTTCACGTTTTCAAACTCTTTAGGTGCATAAAAATAAATTGAGGAATCCTATTATACTGGGTTCCTGGTATTTAATTTATAGTAGACTAAGGTTCTCCGAAGCTAAAACACGTGAAATCCCCTGATCTTGAAGGTTCAGATTTCAGGTTAAAATCTCCAGTAAACTTGTTTTACTAACAAAAGATTTGTTCTATTATATTAAAGAGGGTCGACCTACTGACATAATCTCGAACTAAATTTGGTAGAAGTCAAAATTAGTTTGGCTGAGAATTATCTGTTAATTAGTATTTGATTAATATTTGGTTGAATCACCAAATTTTGTTTTTGGTTCGACCAGAGTTTTTTTTTATTCCAATTCAATTTGAATAAACCCGTACCAAGTTTTTAATCCTATTCAACCTAAATCAATCCGAAAGAATCCGAGGTTGGAATGATTCGAATTAAAAATTCTGTTTGGATTGATTCAGATTGAAAACTTGGTTCAGATCCATTCAGATTGAATCGAGTTGATAATTGAACCTTTTTCATCAAACGAGATGAGACTTCAAACCGAATAAATCCGAAACAAGTTTTTAATCCGAATCAAATTGTAGTATTTAATTTCAGATTAATCTGAAACGAATTTCTGAAACCAATATCAGGTCGCTAGAATCTGAGGTCGGAATGATTTGTAATGATTTCAATTGGAAATTCGGCTTAGATCGATCTGATCTTGGATTTATTCGGTTTGATTCGAATTGAATACTTGGCTCGCATTCATTCAATTTAAAGTCTCGAATTGAGTCAGCTTGATTTTCAAACGATTTGCAGCGAATGAAATTCAACTTTTTTTTATTCCAATTCAATTTGAATAAACCCATACCAAGTTTTTAATCCTATTCAACCTAAATCAATCCGAAAGAATCCGAGGTTGGAATGATTCGAATTAAAAATTCCGTTTGGATTGATTCAGATTGAAAACTTGGTTCAGATCCATTCGGATTGAATCGAATTGATAATTGAACCTTTTTCATCAAGCGAGATACAGAAACGTTTTCGATACACGAAAACTTTATAAATTTTGTTCGATGCAAATTAGTTGGGAATCAATCTGATCCAATATGAGACTTCAAACCGAATAAATCCGAAACAAGTTTTTAATCCGAATAAAATTGTAGTATTTAATTTCAGATTAATCTGAAACGAATTTCTGAAACCAATATCAGGTCGCTAGAATCTGAGGTCGGAATGATTCGTAATGATTTCAGTTGGAAATTCGGCTTAGATCGATCTGATCTTGGATTTATTCGGTTTGATTCGAATTGAATACTTGGCTCGCATTCATTCAATTTAAAGTCTCGAATTGAGTCAGATTGATTTTCAAACGATTTGCAGAGAATGAAATTCAACTCCTTTCCGAAACTTTCACCAACGATGTCAATGGGTCACGAAATATCTGAAGAAAATATAAATACAAACCTTGACGAAAGTTTCGGATTGGAATTGAATCTGAAGGAATTAGAGCTATTCCGAGTCATTTTGAATCACTCCGAGAAACATTTTGGATCTTATTCTATGCAAATCGGTTAAAAATATATCCGCCTTGATCCGATTCAATCCAGTTCAATCCAAGGCATCAATCCGAATCATTCCGACCTCCGATTCATTCGGATTAATCAGATTGAAAATTCAGTTTAGATTTTGATTCATTCGAGTTAGATTGAGTCGGATTGATCGGATTGATTGGATTGATTGGAAACCGATTTGCATCGAACGAGATCCGAAACGTTTTTCGGATTGGTTCAAAAACAGATTTCAGAATATCACAGGTTCATTCGGACTGAATTCCTTTCTGGAACTTTCGCCAGGGAAATTAATTAATCAGCACGGGAATGATAACTTTCTTCTATCCATAACAATTTTCTAACAAATAAAAAGGCTTCAGTACTGATAATGAGAAAAAATACTTCTTAAGGCCATGAATCATCCGGACCACTTGACGAGAATAGATGTTAATTTAGACTTCTAAAATAACTTTTTTAATTTGCAATTTATCTTTTGGAAAAAAGACCTTCTTTATTATTTTCTGTTATATTTTTTAAATATTCAGAAAAAAAAATTGTAAACTAAAAAAGTTATCTTACAGAAATTTGGTCACGTGGTCTGGTTGATTCATGGCCTGACTAAACTGTAGATTAATTCATGTCAGATAAATAAAATCTCCACCTGAATATTTGTATTAAAACGAGGATGAGACATTTATTCTTCCCCGGCGAAAGTATCGGATAGGAATTCATTCTAAGCCAATCAGAATTATTCCGATTCATTCCGATATCTGTATCTGACCCAATGCGAATCATTCCGAACCAATCCGAAAAACGCTTTTTAACTCGTTTGATGAAAAACTGTAAAAAATCGATCCGATTAAATCCGATCCGACCTAATCCGATTAAATCCGAGGCAACAATCCGAATGAATCTGGACCAATCCGAAACCAAATTTTCAATCCGAATCAATCCGATTTCGGATTGATCCAAACCGAATTTTCAATCAGAATCAATCAATAACCAAGTCACGTGGCCTACCTGAAACACTACCTTAGGGTAGTTGTAGTGCCATAATAAAGGCACCTGAAAAAAAAAGTTTTTATGTGATTTTAATATGTAAAATAATATTATCAGTCGTGTGTTATGAAAGAAAAGACATTAATTATTATGGAAAAATCTGCCCGCTCCGTGGACACATTCTCATCGCACGCTTTGCGCGCAAATTTAAGCGCGCTTCGGACGCGCGATTCGATCGTCGCGCTTCGCACTTGGTTTTATATTCTTTGTATAAATTCAAGTTTATTTCTTGTAATTAGATACTGAAGATCAAGTCAATTTAATAATATTGTAAATGTAAATTATATTTTCTCAATGTTACTAAATTTGTTTTTGATTTCAAATGAAAATGGAAATTCAATTTAAATTTTAAATTAAATTACACGATTAAAATAATTTATTTTCTTCCAAATATCTCAAGAAGGAAAAACAATCGTAAACTTTATTCAAGCAAAAGATTATGCATTTCAACGCTTGTTTCGTATCTCACATTTTTTGGTTAAAAAATGGAATTTTTTATTTTCAATAGGGCTTTCAAAATCAAAACATAAAATACGTAGAGTTGTAGAGAATATTTTCCCCGAGAAATAAGCCACAATATATAGAAACCTAATCAGTTTCAAAAAATTCGTAAGAAGCGACAACAATGAGAAAAAAACTACTCTAGAGCAATATATTCTATAACTCCACTATTGAAAAAGTGTTGAGTATAAAATAAAGATAGCAATTAAGCATTATAAGGGGATATATCTTGAGATTTATAATGGGTAAATAATTAGTTTTGAATGTTTTTCTATAAAAAAAAAATGCTTTTATTTTATAATACACGTCTGATAATATCATTTCAAGTCTTGAAACAATAAAAAAACTTTTTTCCAGAGATTACTATCGCTTCTTAGAAATTTTTAAAAAATGATTGGATTTTCATAAATCGTGGCTTATTTTTCGGGGAAAATATTCTCCACAACTATACTTTTTTCAATCATAAAAGTAAAGTTTCCAATGGCTGAAATTGTTAAAAGAATTTCTTTAAAAGAAACGTTTAAAAAGAAATAACTATATTTCAGGATTTTTTACTTACTTTTAAAATTGGAAAACGTAGAGTTGTAGAGAATATTTTTCCCGAGAAATAAGCCACAATATATAGAAACCTAATCAGTTTCAAAAAATTCGTAAAAAGCGACAACAATGAGAAAAAAACTACTCTAGAGCAATATATTCTATAACTCCACTATCGAAAAAGTGTTGAGTATAAAATAAAGATAGCAATTAAGCATTATAAAGGGATATATCTTGAGATTTATAATGGGTAAATAATTAGTTTTGAATGTTTTTCTATAAAAAAAAAATGCTTTTATTTTATAATACACGTCTGATAATATCATTTCAAGTCTTGAAACAATAAAAAAACTTTTTTCCAGAGATTCCTATCGCTTCTTAGAAATTTTTAAAAAATGATTGGATTTTCATAAATCGTGGCTTATTTTTCGGGGAAAATATTCTCCACAACTATACTTTTTTCAATCATAAAAGTAAAGTTTCCAATGGCTGAAATTGTTAAAAGAATTTCTTTAAAAGAAACGTTTAAAAAGAAATAACTATATTTCAGGATTTTTTACTTACTTTTAAAATTGGAAAACGTAGAGTTGTAGAGAATATTTTTCCCGAGAAATAAGCCACAATATATAGAAACCTAATCAGTTTAAAAAAATTCGTAAGAAGCGAGAACAATGAGAAAAAACTACTCTAGAGCAATATATTCTATAACTCCACTATCGAAAAAGTGTTGAGTGTAAAATAAAGATAGCAATTAAGCATTATAAAGGGATATATCTTGAGATTTATAATGGGTAAATAATTAGTTTTGAATGTTTTTCTATAAAAAAAAAATGCTTTTATTTTATAATACACGTCTGATAATATCATTTCAAGTCTTGAAACAATAAAAAAACTTTTTTCCAGAGATTCCTATCGCTTCTTAGAAATTTTTAAAAAATGATTGGATTTTCATAAATCGTGGCTTATTTTTCGCGGAAAATATTCTCCACAACTATACTTTTTTCAATCATAAAAGTAAAGTTTCCAATGGCTGAAATTGTTAAAAGAATTTCTTTAAAAGAAACGTTTAAAAAGAAATAACTATATTTCAGGATTTTTACTTACTTTTAAAATTGGAAAACGTAGAGTTGTAGAGAATATTTTTCCCGAGAAATAAGCCACAATATATAGAAACCTAATCAGTTTAAAAAAATTCGTAAGAAGCGAGAACAATGAGAAAAAACTACTCTAGAGCAATATATTCTATAACTCCACTATCGAAAAAGTGTTGAGTATAAAATAAAGATAGCAATTAAGCATTATAAAGGGATATATCTTGAGATTTATAATGGGTAAATAATTAGTTTTGAATGTTTTTCTATAAAAAAAAAATGCTTTTATTTTATAATACACGTCTGATAATATCATTTCAAGTCTTGAAACAATAAAAAAACTTTTTTCCAGAGATTCCTATCGCTTCTTAGAAATTTTTAAAAAATGATTGGATTTTCATAAATCGTGGCTTATTTTTCGGGGAAAATATTCTCCACAACTATACTTTTTTCAATCATAAAAGTAAAGTTTCCAATGGCTGAAATTGTTAAAAGAATTTCTTTAAAAGAAACGTTTAAAAAGAAATAACTATATTTCAGGATTTTTTACTTACTTTTAAAATTGGAAAACGTAGAGTTGTAGAGAATATTTTTCCCGAGAAATAAGCCACAATATATAGAAACCTAATCAGTTTAAAAAAATTCGTAAGAAGCGAGAACAATGAGAAAAAAACTACTCTAGAGCAATATATTCTATAACTCCACTATCGAAAAAGTGTTGAGTATAAAATAAAGATAGCAATTAAGCATTATAAGGGGATATATCTTGAGATTTATAATGGGTAAATAATTAGTTTTGAATGTTTTTCTATAAAAAAAAATGCTTTTATTTTATAATACACGTCTGATAATATCATTTCAAGTCTTGAAACAATAAAAAAACTTTTTTCCAGAGATTACTATCGCTTCTTAGAAATTTTTAAAAAATGATTGGATTTTCATAAATCGTGGCTTATTTTTCGGGGAAAATATTCTCCACAACTATACTTTTTTCAATCATAAAAGTAAAGTTTCCAATGGCTGAAATTGTTAAAAGAATTTCTTTAAAAGAAACGTTTAAAAAGAAATAACTATATTTCAGGATTTTTTACTTACTTTTAAAATTGGAAAACGTAGAGTTGTAGAGAATATTTTTCCCGAGAAATAAGCCACAATATATAGAAACCTAATCAGTTTAAAAAAATTCGTAAGAAGCGAGAACAATGAGAAAAAAACTACTCTAGAGCAATATATTCTATAACTCCACTATCGAAAAAGTGTTGAGTATAAAATAAAGATAGCAATTAAGCATTATAAGGGGATATATCTTGAGATTTATAATGGGTAAATAATTAGTTTTGAATGTTTTTCTATAAAAAAAAAAATGCTTTTATTTTATAATACACGTCTGATAATATCATTTCAAGTCTTGAAACAATAAAAAAACTTTTTCCAGAGATTCCTATCGCTTCTTAGAAATTTTTAAAAAATGATTGGATTTTCATAAATCGTGGCTTATTTTTCGGGGAAAATATTCTCCACAACTATACTTTTTTCAATCATAAAAGTAAAGTTTCCAATGGCTGAAATTGTTAAAAGAATTTCTTTAAAAGAAACGTTTAAAAAGAAATAACTATATTTCAGGATTTTTTACTTACTTTTAAAATTGGAAAACGTAGAGTTGTAGAGAATATTTTTCCCGAGAAATAAGCCACAATATATAGAAACCTAATCAGTTTAAAAAAATTCGTAAGAAGCGAGAACAATGAGAAAAAACTACTCTAGAGCAATATATTCTATAACTCCACTATCGAAAAAGTGTTGAGTGTAAAATAAAGATAGCAATTAAGCATTATAAGGGGATATATCTTGAGATTTATAATGGGTAAATAATTAGTTTTGAATGTTTTTCTATAAAAAAAAAATGCTTTTATTTTATAATACACGTCTGATAATATCATTTCAAGTCTTGAAACAATAAAAAAACTTTTTCCAGAGATTCCTATCGCTTCTTAGAAATTTTTAAAAAATGATTGGATTTTCATAAATCGTGGCTTATTTTTCGGGGAAAATATTCTCCACAACTATACTTTTTTCAATCATAAAAGTAAAGTTTCCAATGGCTGAAATTGTTAAAAGAATTTCTTTAAAAGAAACGTTTAAAAAGAAATAACTATATTTCAGGATTTTTTACTTACTTTTAAAATTGGAAAACGTAGAGTTGTAGAGAATATTTTTCCCGAGAAATAAGCCACAATATATAGAAACCTAATCAGTTTCAAAAAATTCGTAAAAAGCGACAACAATGAGAAAAAACTACTCTAGAGCAATATATTCTATAACTCCACTATCGAAAAAGTGTTGAGTATAAAATAAAGATAGCAATTAAGCATTATAAAGGGATATATCTTGAGATTTATAATGGGTAAATAATTAGTTTTGAATGTTTTTCTATAAAAAAATGCTTTTATTTTATAATACACGTCTGATAATATCATTTCAAGTCTTGAAACAATAAAAAAACTTTTTTCCAGAGATTCCTATCGCTTCTTAGAAATTTTTAAAAAATGATTGGATTTTCATAAATCGTGGCTTATTTTTCGCGGAAAATATTCTCCACAACTATACTTTTTTCAATCATAAAAGTAAAGTTTCCAATGGCTGAAATTGTTAAAAGAATTTCTTTAAAAGAAACGCTTAAAAAGAAATAACTATATTTCAGGATTTTTTACTTACTTTTAAAATTGGAAAACGTAGAGTTGTAGAGAATATTTTTCCCGAGAAATAAGCCACAATATATAGAAACCTAATCAGTTTAAAAAATTCGTAAGAAGCGAGAACAATGAGAAAAAACTACTCTAGAGCAATATATTCTATAACTCCACTATCGAAAAAGTGTTGAGTGTAAAATAAAGATAGCAATTAAGCATTATAAGGGGATATATCTTGAGATTTATAATGGGTAAATAATTAGTTTTGAATGTTTTTCTATAAAAAAAAAAATGCTTTTATTTTATAATACACGTCTGATAATATCATTTCAAGTCTTGAAACAATAAAAAAACTTTTTTCCAGAGATTACTATCGCTTCTTAGAAATTTTTAAAAAATGATTGGATTTTCATAAATCGTGGCTTATTTTTCGGGGAAAATATTCTCCACAACTATACTTTTTTCAATCATAAAAGTAAAGTTTCCAATGGCTGAAATTGTTAAAAGAATTTCTTTAAAAGAAACGTTTAAAAAGAAATAACTATATTTCAGGATTTTTTACTTACTTTTAAAATTGGAAAACGTAGAGTTGTAGAGAATATTTTTCCCGAGAAATAAGCCACAATATATAGAAACCTAATCAGTTTCAAAAAATTCGTAAGAGAAGGCGAAAAAAATTACTCTAAAGCAATATATTCTATAACTCCACTATCGAAAATGAATATAAAATAAAGATAGCAATTAAGCATTATAAGGGGATATATCTTGAGATTTATGATGGGTAAATAATAAGTTTTGAATGTTTTTCTATAGAGAAAAATGTTTTTATTTCATAATACACGACGGATGATATCATTTCAAGTCTTAAAACAATAAAAAAACTTTTTTTTTCAGAGATTACTATCGCTTCTTAGCAATTTTTTAAAAATGATTGGATTTTTCTAAATCATGGCTTATTTTTCGGGGATAATTTTCTCTACAACCATACTTTTTTCAATCATAAAAGTATAGTTTCCAGTGGCTTAATCGTTAAAAGAATTTTTTAAACGAAACATTTAAAAAGAAATAACTATATTTCAAGATTTTTCACTTATTTTTAAAATTGGAAAACGTAGAGTTGTAGAGAATATTTTTCCCGAGAAATAAGCCACAATATATAGAAACCTAATCAGTTTAAAAAAATTCGTAAGAAGCGAGAACAATGAGAAAAAAACTACTCTAGAGCAATATATTCTATAACTCCACTATCGAAAAAGTGTTGAGTATAAAATAAAGATAGCAATTAAGCATTATAAGGGGATATATCTTGAGATTTATGACGGATAAATAATCACTATTAACATAAAAACGTAGTCACGTAAGAAATGAGGCATTATCTCCTATCTGAAACGAATATATATATATACAAACAGATAAATATATATATGAGTCGAAATGGTGAAAATGAAGAGAGTAATAAGTGAGTTTATAGGTAGGTTGACGCCATGCCAGCGACCTTCTTCAGCCCCGCTAAGAGGCTCAAGCATTGGGCCCGAAGCATTGGGGGTGAAATGGGCCTGATCTGGGGATATGGGCCGAAGGGACCAATCAAGTGGCTCGTCAGCTAGGCGCCGCTGTCACGTGGGGAATCCTTGGAGATCCCAATCGACAGTGTGCGTTATCGGAGAGGACGAAGCCAATACTGTCGACCACGTGTTTCTTTCTATTGGCTGAGAGCTAGCCACTGGCCAGTGGTAGCTTCGTAGTATATATAAGGGCGCCTCTTTCGCACGACAACTCACACCGTCTTCTTCCCAGATACACATTATATACTACTCAGATTTCTTTCTTCTCGTCGCGTCAAAAAGGCAATCTTTACTTTTTATAAAAACAAAGCCTCCGGGAAGAAGATACATTTCAAAACTTTGAATAAGCATATCCATTTGGAAGAGAAATTCGCGATTGGAGAGAAAAACGGACCCGGATACGGGCCCCATGATTGCAAACCGTTAGTGCCTAAAACGAACCCGGAAATCGTATCCTTCAGTGGGACCTTTTTTTTCGCATCATGACGTGTTCTTACAATAAAAAGTGCTCGATAGTTTCAACCTCAAAACCTGAATGAGTCTGCTGGCTTTTGATATTTAAAGCCTTGCGATAAATTATTGTCGAATAGTCTCCTCTTATCATATCCAAGAATCAAAAAGGAAGTTTGAAAGATTTTTAAAAAAATTTTAATTTTGTAATAAAAGGAAGATGTCTGCGATTATGCAGCCTAGTTCAGAACCAGGAGAAAAGTCCTGGATTACTTTTTTCCTTACGCTCTGTGTTTCTGGGATTCTATTGGCTCTTCTGGTTAAAAGGGCGAAATTCTTATACACTCTAAGGAAGGTACCTTCACCTTTTGCTCTACCCATTATCGGCAATGCTATTCAACTTAACTGCGATTTAGAAGGTAAGATTTCGAATGAATTTGGTATGTAAGAAAAATATTCTTGATTCCAAAAGTGAAATCTAAATAGGAGTTGAAATAATGTTCAAAAGTTTTATCTCAAAATCTAAGTAAAATTATTCATTAATGGTCGAAGTGCGGTTTTTCTATTTCCTGGAAAAATCTTCGAAATGTAATAAAAATAATGATAAGATTTTTCATTCTTTTCAGTGAACATTTTTAAATTATGTGTTTCTAATGAACTCAAGATTTTGCCTGACGTGCCTTTTTAACAATTAAATTTATCAAGTTTACCCTCAGTTAACTTTTTGCTGTTGATGAATAAACGTCACATTTAATTAATCGGCAATTGATTAGTCTGTGATCGCCTCAAATTTATCAGTGCCTATATTTCATTCGAGAAGTTATTTAATTTTAACAATGAGATCAGCGCATCATCGTTTTTTCACACGAGAACAAAAATTATGAAATATTGGAAAGTAGATTTTTTTATAAAAGTGAAATTTTAGTAATTACTTTTGGATTAGAGACTATTTCGTTTTTCAATTTGCATAAAGCGAAATAAGCTTATTGATTCATTTTCCATATCATTTTTTGACTTTTTTTTTACATCCATGAGTATTTTTGGTATAGATTAAGATTAATACGATAAAGATTCGAAAATACCGAAATGGGTTTTTTAAATTGATGTTTGATTTAGAAGATAAATTTTGATTACGAATTGATTACGAATGTTGATAAAATGATGAACTAATTAGCGCCCATAAACCAGGAAGCTAATTACTAATTGAAGAATCATTAATTATATTTGTATTTACAAATGGTTTTAAACGATAAATTGAGCTAAAAAATGAAATTATTTTTACATCAAATAATTGTATTGTTCTTAATAAATTCAATTTGACTTTTCTCATAATTTTAAAATTTATAATTAATTTAATCTTATTAGTTTGAAAAGAGTAAAAAACTTATTAAATGAATGATAACAAGATTCAGATCACTTTAAATTTGAAACTGCAACATGTAATTAAACAGTCTAGACGAGTTTCTAAATCATACTTATGTGTAAAGTTATCACGAAATTGCGAAGCGATTATACAATAATTTATCAGACAAGTGAATTGGAGAAAATTAATGTATATGTTTAGCTCAACATTCGTATATCTTTGCTAAGAGAATCTGTAAAAGATGAAGCATACTTTAATTTTTTCATTTTGTTGTTATGTCTTGTATAAGTTATTATCTTATATAATATTATTCATTATTATTAATGTTATCTTTGTTATGCACATATGTATTCAATTGTGTTCAAAGTAAACTTTAATCTGCTGTTTTTATGAGGTGATTCTTTAATAAATAGATGTTTAAGTAGAGCGACTGAAAATCCATTGAATGCCTTCTATTAAGGCCGATCATTGTCCTCGGTAAAGCGACAAATGTATTGTTGCAGCAATGTACAAATTTTATCTTCAAATTGATTTCAATGAAATAAATAGGTATCTTCCCTCAGGTTAACAATTACTTCATGTTACACTTTTCCACATTACTCTTTCACTTAAGTGAAAGTGTCACTGAAAATCAGTAATATTTTACTGAAAATTAATCAAAGTACAGCTGAAGTTGATTAGTGAAACTCAATTGGCAAAAAAATCTCACTGATTGATTTCAATCACATTTTCACTGTTTTCCAGTGATCCCTGAATCCAAAACTGTGAGAAACCACTGTTTCGAATGTTATAAATTTTCCACATAGAATTAGTGAAATTTAACTGGTATCACTAGGGAAACTCACTAGTTGACCAGCGAATTTCACTCTTGACCTGTATATTTCACTGATTACCCAGTGAGTTTCCCTGGTGGAATCAGGTAAATATCACTAATTTCTATGTGGAATAAGACTTATAATATTAGTGAAATCTCACTGATTGACTTCAATCACATTTTTACTGTTTTCCAGTGATCCCTGAATCCGAAACTGTGAAAAACCACTGTTTCGAATGTTATAAATCTTCCACATAGAAATCAGTGGAATTTAACTGATATCACTAAGGAAAATCACTGGTTGACCAGCGAGTTTCACTCTTGACCAGTATATTTCACTGATTAACCAGTGAGTTTCTCTGGTGGAATCAGGTAAACTCCACTGATTTCTATGTGGAATACTTATAAAATTCGAAACAGTGGTTTTTCACTGTGAATCTGTGAGTTTTTACTGTTTCAGATTTAGGGAGTGAAATACAACTGATTTTCGATGAAATTTTCACTGAAGTAAAAGAGTAACCCACTTCCTGCTATTTCATCAGTGAAATCTCACTGATTGATTTCAATTACAATTTTACTGTTTTTCAGTACTCCCCAAATCCGAAACTGTGAAAAACCACGGTTTCGAATGTTATAAATCCTCCACATAGAAATCAGTGGAATTTAACTGATATCACTAAGGAAAATCACTGGTTGACCAGCGAGTTTCACTCTTGACCAGTATATTTCACTGATTAACCAGTGAGTTTCCCTGGTGGAATCAGGTAAACTCCACTGATTTTTATGTGGAATACTTATTATAACAGTGGTTTTTCACTGTGAATATGTGAGTTTTTACTGTTTTAGATTTACGGAGTGAAATACCACTGATTTTCGATGAAATTTTCACTGAAGTAAAAGAGTAACCCATTTCCAGCTGTTTCGTCAGTGAAATCTCACTGATTAAAATTCAGAGAGATTAAATGCTTCATTTTGTTGGAATTTTAGTTTCAGAACAATGAGCAGTTTCATTTAACGAGGGAAATGATATTTAGAAAAAAATCACTATAAAAGTTGGTAATCGAGTGATAAAAAATATATCAAAATAGGGTAATATGTTTGATATGAATGAAGCTAGAATGAATTCAGTGATATAAAATTATTTGTCTGTCTAAAGCTGGCCTTTTCTACTTCCATATTACATACATATATATAGTGGCGCAATCCATTTTACTTTCTTCATCGCGTCTTGATTTACATAGAAATATTTTTTATGACATGCCTTCAATTTTCATATCTGCACGTGCAGCGATAAAAGTAATGCTTCGCATGATCGTTCAACGTGAGGATTTATTTCGTGCTGTAATTGTTCTAGTTTTGCCTTCAGTGCAACTTTTTACACGTTGCCCTCGACCTCCTTCTTTCTCTTTAAATGGTAAATCATCGATAAAAAATATGTACCAATAACTCATGGTCGTGATATCGATTCGAAAGGAAGAGCAGGTCAATACAAAATGTTTCGAAAATTTCTTCGAAAGAAACATTACTTGGTTTTTAATGCTGCATAAATATATACTTCGCGAATAATATTTCTGTAGTTTTATTCTTTTTCTTGTCGAAGAACTAAAGATCTTTTATTTTATCATTTTTCATTATTTTTTATTATTTAGTTATTGTTTAGTTTAGCATTAAAACAAAAATTATACATTTTATCGTGAAATGTGTGAATGAATATTTGTAGATATCCTTGAAGTGATATTTTTTACATTTAAATGTTTTTTCGTACTTTGAATGGGTTTACTGGGAAATGGAATTGTATTGACAATTTTTTTGCAATTTTCAAAATATTGTAACTTTCTTAATTATATTTAAATTAAAAACTGTCATAAGAATAATTTGCAGAGATTTTTAAGGACTATTAGAAACCAATATTACAATTTTTCATTTTCTGACAAAATAGTTTTCAAAAACCCCCAAAATGCCCTAATTTTTGTCAAATATGACGAACTCGTCCTTTTTTTCGGTCCTAATAAGGTCTATAAAAACGCATTTCAATCTGATCATTCTTTCTTCAATCTGATCATTCTTTCGAAAGTTATCGTTCCTGAAAGACAAAAACATAGAGACAGGATTGAAAAAACCAATTTTTTAAATTCATAAGCTCATGAAATCTCCAAGTAGAAAATAGAACCGTAAAACAGGAAGTTCTATATTCATTTTTACAACTTGATTTTTAGCCTAGATTTTACGAGAAGTTCATTTCAACCTACAGATTTTCTGTACGTTTCACCTATCTTCCAATAAAATCTACTAATTTCGCATTTTTCTCTATTTTGTACATTTTACTGGACGTCAAGTGAAACCTAGAGAAATTACCAATTTGCCCTTTCACTGATTCATCAGCGAAAAAAATACTTTTAACTGTTAAATCAATTAATTTTAACTGTAGTAATCAGTGAAAAAACATTTTTTCTGTTGAATTGGTTACTTTTCACTGACGTAAGTAGTGAAATTTGACTGATTTACAGTAACCTCTTTTTATCTATTTGAATTAGTAAAATTTCACTGATAACCAATAGATTTTGACTGATTCAGATTTAGAGAGCGTGTGAAAATTTCTTTAAAAAAGTGGATGTCAAATTGAACACGAATTAAATAGCTTCTGATGTGATGAGAATGTGAAAACGTGTAACTTAATGTGGAAAGAGATTAAGTATAATATCGAAATGAATTTGGTTCCTTCTGAAATCGAAAGTCATGTGAAAAGTGGCCACACGTGCAGCCTTGACGGCGCAATGACACGATGATGGGATGACTTGCATGTGTGTGATCACTGTTATGGTGTAAAAATTGAAAATGAATGAGCTTACTGCATCCTTCGATGCGAAGGACGCCAAGCGTCTCGAAGCAGCAAGGTCGCCCTCAGCCGCTAATAAGGCGATGCAACTGATCCCGCATTAAAAATGCATGCCATTTTTCCGGTCAATGTCCGGTCAGCGGCACTGTAAAGTGGCTGCACGTGCGTTGCTCTTATTGCTACTTTCTATGAACAGATTGAGTATCAGCCTCTCCAGCCTTCTCTTCTTCGGCCTATAGGAGAGCCTAGAATAATTTAGATTGCAGATTTTATATACGTACTTGCCAATCATCGGGTCGTTCAACTCTTAACTAAATATATGGAGTTTCATTCCAGTAATTGGAGATTTCCTTTCTTCATATTTTAAGAACTAGACCAAAAAATAACAGTTTCTTTCAATTGAATAAACGTTTATTCAATTTACAAATAGAACGAAAATTTTTTTCTTTCAATTAAGGGAATCCACCATCTTTAATATTTTTATTTTTTGAGTTTAGATCTTCCATATAATTTTTTTATGTTTTTGGGCATTTTTTTGACGTTTTTACTTTGAATAAGTTTTTTGTTTTTTAACCAATTGTTATGATTCTTTGTTTATTTTGTTACTTACATTGTGTAACGACTTTTTGGCTGTGGTAAATAAGGTAAAATGACATAAAAAAATATATCCCAAAATATAAAATATAATTTTTGTAGTTATTTTTTTAGCTAGAGTGCTTTTTATACCTAAAAATTTGCTACACACACTGAAGTAAGTTTAAAAATACATAATGGTACTGAAATTTCAAAAAAGCCCCAAAACCTTTTCAAATAAAGGTACTAAATATAAAAAAAAATTATATGGAAGGTCTAAAATCAAAAAATAATAATATTAAATCAAAAATATTAAATTTGTTTTAAACCAAAGAAATCGTTTCTTTAACAACTTATATTTTCTTTTAAATCAATTTCTAATGTAATAAATGTTCTTCAATTTTAAGAAATATTTGCTTGATGCAAAGAAATCTGATAATGATTCAATAGGTAATACATGTTGTTACATTATTTTGATTTAAGGAAGTTATTTCTTTGAATCAAAGAAACGTTCTTATTAATTCAAACTCAATACATTTCTTCGAATTAAAGAAATATTAGTATTTAATAATTCTTCAAATTAAAAAAACTTTTTTTGTTGCATTAGTTTCTAAGTGAAATTTGAATTTGATACGCAAAGAAACTTTTCTTTAAATCGAAGAAAAATTCCTTCGAATTAAAATAGCTTTTTTGATTCTGAGAAATTATCTCTGATGTAAACAAATCCTTTTCTGCAAATGAAAGGAAATTTCTTTGATTCAAAAAAACTTATTTTAATTTCAAAGAAATGTTTCTTTGATTCAATGAAATTTGATTATGATTCAATAAACAATACATTTTGTTACATTATTTTGAATCAAGGAAATTATTTCTTCAAATCAAAGAAACGTTCTTGTTAATTGAAACTCAAAAAATTTCTTTGAATTTAAGAAATATTTATGTTAAATAATTTCTCAAATTAAAAAAACTTTTCTTCGACTGAAAGTTAATGTATATGGTTCTTTGATCCACTGTGATTTTCTTACAGTACAAGGCATTTATTTCTAAGCGAAGATTCGAATTTGAGACACAAAGAAACTATTCTTTAAATCGAAGAAAAATTTCTTTGAATTCAAATAGTTTTTTTGATTCTGAGAAATTATCTCTGATGTTAACAAATTCTTCTCTTCAAATGAAAGGAAATTTCTTTGATTCAACAAAACTTATTTTAACTCAAAAGAAATGTTTCTTTGATTCAAAGAAATCTGATAATGATTCAATATATAATACATTTTGATATATTATTTTGAATCAAGCAAATTATTTCTTTAAATCATTCAAACTCAAAACATTTCTTTGAATTAAAGAAATGTTTATGTTAAATAATTCTTAAAATTTTTGTTTGATTCTAAGAAATTATCTTTGATGTAAACAAATCCTTCTCTTCAAATTAAAGGTAATTTGAAGAGAAACTTCACTTCAAAGAAATGTTTCTTTGATTCAAAGAAACTTATTTCTTGATACAAATAGAAGTTAATATACAAAAAAATAAAACAATTTCCTAGGACTTTGAGAAACAACTCAAATTTTCAAGAACTTTAACGACCGAATCTGGACCAAAGAATCACACCACCTTAAAATGATAATTTATAAAGATAGATAAAGGAATATTTGAATTTGAATTTATTTAGTCAAATTTGAATTCGGTTTTGACGGGAAAAATAGTTTTTGTTTTAAATAGATGATGATAGAAGTTCATTAAAGATAAAAAACATTAAATTATTTACAACTATATGTTTTTCTTTAATTTGCAGCATTTTTCAAGAAATTAATGCAGTGGAGCCAAGAATTTGGCGATACGTTCATAATTTGGGTCGGGATGAGGCCATTTCTCTGGGTCTATCGAGTCGAGCAAATCCAACCGCTTTTGAGCAGTAGCATTCACATCGATAAAAGTCTAGAATACGAGTACGTGAGGCCCTGGTTGGGTACAGGACTTCTCACGAGTAACGGTAAGAATACTTCACTTTTTCATCCTATCCTTTTCTCCATTAAGAAAGATTTTAAAAATTGACTAGAACCAGTAGAATATGAAAGAGAAGTAAATAACCTCAAGTAACTCTCAGCCATTAGTTGACTTGAGTTTTGGTAATATGCGACCAATTGTACGAAAAGTTAAAAGTCTGTAGATACATCAAGTATGTACCCTGATGTTCTTGATTCAAAATATATGTTTTTGTTTATGTTACAAGAAAATATGTTTGATTTTGAAAAATTACGAATGTATGATTTTGATTCAACTAAAAAGAAGTAGTTTTTTAAATTTAAAAATAATTTTATCAAACACACGAAAGATTGTTTTAAGGTAGTTTTCGTGCCAAAAATCAGATCTCTCGAAAAAAAAGTTTTTCAATGATTCTGAGATATAAATGATATTATCAGTCGTATTTTATGAGAGTAAAAACATTATTTTTTATGATAATATTTAAAACTTACGAAAAATAATACTTTTAATAATGCTTTTTCTAATAGCATTTTTCCTTATTGTCGCTTCTTACAAATTTTCTGAAACTAATTAGGTTTCTATATATCATGGCTTACTTTTTCAATGAAAATATTCTCTACAACTCTACTTTTTTCAATTTGGAAAATAAGTAAAAAATCTTCAAATACAGTTATTTTTTTAGAATGTTTCTTTTAAAGAAATTCTTTTAACGATATCAACCACTGAAAACTTTACTTTTGAAATTGTAAACAAAAGGGTCGTAGAGAATATTTCACCCGAATAAATAAGCCATGATTTATGAAAATCCAAAAATTGGTAAGAAGCGATAGTAATCTCTAGAAAAAAAGTTTTCTTTATTGTTTTAAGACATGAAATGATATTATCAGTGGTGTATTATGAATGAAAAACATTATTTTTCATAGAAAAAAATTCAAAACTAACAAAAAATAATACCTTTAATAATGTTTTTTCTAATAGAATTTTTCCTTATTATCGCTTTTTACAAATTTTTTGAAACTAATTAGGTTTCTATACATCATGGCTTATTTTTTCAGGAAAAATATTCTCTACAACTCTACTTTTTCCAATTTTGAAAATAAGTAAAAAATCTTCAAATAAAGTTATTTTTTTAGAATGTTTCTTTTAAAGAAATTCTTTTAATGATTTCAGACATAGGGAACTTTACTTTTATGATTGGAAAAGGTAGATTTGTAGAGAATATTTTCTCCGAAAAATAAGCCATGATTTATGAAATCCGAATATTTTCAAAAATCTTGTAAGAAGCGGTAGTAACCTCTGGAAAAAAGGTTTTCTAATGATTTTAAGACTTGAAATAATATCATCCGTCGTTTATGATGAAATAAAAACATGTTTTTTAATGGAAAAACATTCAAAACTTACGAAAAAAATACTTTTAATAATGTTTTTTCTAATAGAATTTTTCCTTATTATCGCTTTTTACGAATTTTCTGAAACTAATTAGGTTTCTATACATCATGGCTTATTTTTTTCAGGAAAAATATTCTCTACAACTCTACTTTTTCCAATTTTGAAAATGAGTAAAAAATCTTCAAATAAATTTATTTTTTTAGAATGTTTTTTTTAAAGAAATTCTTTTAATGATTTCCGCCATAGGGAAGTTTACTTTTATGATTGGAAAAGGTAGATTTGTAGAGAATATTTTCCCCGAAAAATAAGCGATGATTTATGGAAATCCAACCATTTTCAAAAATCTTGTAAGAAGCGGTAGTAACCTCTGGAAAAAAAGTTTTTTAATGATTTCAAGACTTAAAATGATATTATCCGTCGTATATTATGAAATAAAAACATGTTTTTTGATGGACAAAAAATTCAAAAATTACGAAAAAAATACTTTTAATAATGTTTTTTCTAATAGAATTTTTCCTTATCATAGCTTCTTACGAATTTTCTGAAACTAATTATGTTTCTATACATCATGGCTTATTTTTTCAGGAAAAATATTCTCTATAACTCTACTTTTTCCAATTTTGAAAATAAATACAAAATCTTCAAATATAGTTATTCTTTTAAAATGTTCCCTTTAAAGAAATTCTTTTAATGATTTCAGCCATAGGAAACTTTATACTTTTATGATTGGAAAAGGTAGAGTTGTAGAAAATATTTCCCCCAATAAATAAGTCAAAATTGGAAATAGAAGAATTGTAGAGAACATTTTCCTCGAAAAAATAAGTCATGATTTATGACAATCCAACCATTTTCAAAAACTTTTTAAGAAGCGGCAGTAAGAAAAAATTCTATTGCAAAAAATGTTTTTAAATTTAATATTTGTTGTTAGTTTTGAATTTTTTCTTAATAAGTAATGTTTTTTCTTTCATAAGAAAAAAAACTATAAAAAAATAATATCATTTCACGTATTAAAATCATAGAAAAACTTTTTTCACAGAGACCTAATTTTTTGCACAACTATCTTATTTTAAAAAAAGAAAGTCACAAGTAAGAAATTTGTTTGAATAAAGAAAACGTTTTTTTGGACCCCATAGTAATTCACAGACTTGTTCGATTCAAAAAAATGTTATTTCAATGTAAAGAAATTTTATCTTTATGTAGATGCTAAATTATATTTAAATTATTCGAAATAAATATTTATTAAGGTGTCTACATGTTGACAGTCAGAACAGTTATAAAAAAACTGATAATCATTTTTAAAATGTTAATAAATCCGTGAAGATACTGTAATCAGAATTTTTGCGGCGATTTTGATATATAGAACCACTTTATGAGCAAAAAACCCGAATGACGTATGTGCTATTAACAGGTGTTCCCAACGTAAAAGCCGGCGCCTAAATGTGCGTAAAATTATGCTCAAAAATGTCGAACGTAAATTATCATCGAGGATTCGAGAAGATTGATGTATGAGAAAAAAAATCGACGAAAGAAATGTATTTCGAAAGAATTAATGTAACTCATGACTTGACAAAAAAAAAGAGAGAGATAAGAAGAAATACCAGTAGCCTTAATTTATTTCTGAAAAAAAGAGAAAAGAATTTCACGATGTTTTTGAATTTAAGAGTTCATTTTAATTTACATTTATCAACGTTTATGTAAATGTTAGGAAAGCTAGTATAACTCAACCAACAACTTTTTCTGAATAATTATTGTGGACTTTGTTTTTATACTCTTTTATAAATCATTTCTAAAATTATTATTAATTCTCTTAAGCTGAAGAATAATTTATTTTTAATGCATACATTTTTTATTTAATATTAATCAGAATGTCTGAAATCCTTGTTTTTTTGTCTATAATGTCAGATACTGATTTCGATTAAAAAATAATTATACAACCTTGTAAAAAACAATGGATTGAATAGGGTAAAATAACTATTAAAAAGTATAGCTCTGAATCCAATAATTTTTTACATATTTCAATGTTTCCGGATTCAATGTAAGCTTTTGAAAATAATACCTGTATATTTTATCTCATTATTTTCAAAGGCAATGTAAGATAATTGAAGATTACTAAAATGACCATTTTAAGGTCATAAAGCAACTGAAACACGTAACAGAATGCCTGTAAAAGTTCCTATGAGATAACTTTTATGGTTGACAAAATATCTTTGTGAAAATTTATAAAACACAAAATAAGACAATAAAGAACGTCAGTTATCTTCATTTTTGTGAAAATTTTGCAAAAAATTTTACAGTTTGTAATTGTAGTTAACAAAGGTTCTCTATTGTATTTTATTATGTTTCCTTTTCAGGAAATAATTTTGGGATTAAAAAAGTTATCTTATATACAGGAATAGGTTAATATATATTTTAATCACGTGATGTTCGATCCATGGCCCAGTGTTGCCAGATTAGGGGTTTTTCCACTAGATTTAGGAGATTTTTGGTCCTTCAGTGGAAAATTTAGAGGGAGAAATTCTTGAGTGGGAAAATTTAGTGGTTTTTTTTTATTCAGGGTTTTTTTAGGGGTTTATCTTATTTTATTTTAAAATCTCTAATATCCTCCAATCACCGTAATTGTTTAATTTGAAATAAGCCAAATGATTGTTTGTACTACCTAGGCGAGTATTAATGCTCAATTTCATTGGTTTATTGTACACATGTTCCAAAAATGACCAAAGCACAAGTAAATTATAACTGTTCTTTCCTTTAAATAGTCAATAAAATTTCTTGAAAAAAGAACCATATTTATAATATTCTTTGATTTTATCAACACTTTTAAAGACATGAGCAGCGATTAAATATTAATCATTATAATTTCTCATTATTTACTGTTTCGAAATGAATTCCTAATTTAAAAAACGCGCGTCATTAAACTTTAGGTCGGCACAGCTACTAAAAGCGAGCGTTCTCGAATTTCTTCAGAAATTCCATTGAAATTCTTTCTTTTTATTAAAAAACAATATATACAAAGCGCTTAAATGTTGAAAAAAGAAAAATTTATCATGTACATATAAGAATTTCACTATTAAAAAAAAAAATTCAGGATATAGTGGAAATTTTTTTTTTTTTTAAAAGAATATAGGGACTAATCTAGGGGGAAAGCGACTCAGACATTACTTTGAGAACGGTAACGAAAATGAGAATATTACCAAGAATATAACCGGCAGATAAATTCTTTTAGAATTTATGAGAATTTTGTTATTTTGGCTTATTAAACGTGTTAAGCAATGAAAATGAATTAATATTGGAATATGAAATTATCTCTAAAACCTCTTATGTGCATTTTATTAGTGCTGAAGAAAGTGAAAAACGAGAACTAAAAGGGTATATATTATAGGTTATGTTCCAGAGATTTAGTTTAAAGTATTATTGTGGAAATTATTATATGGAAATCTTACATTTTTGTATGAGAATTGGAATTACTTCACATCAGTGAGGGTTAATACAGGAATATATTTGGTCAATTATAATTATAATGGTTGAATGAAAAAAATTCCCTAACTTTTTTACGTTTTACTTGACTTTCTCTATCGATTTAGAAATTCCTTGACCTGCAGCGATCCTGCAAAATGCAAACAAAAATCAAAACTGTTTTATTCCTTTAAAATTTAAATTTTGATAAATTGATACATGATTTTTAATATAATTATTACGTGTATATTATATACATTTTATTGTATAATAAAGGATTTCATATATCCTATAATTACATAGATAATATAAATTCAAGTATAAAATTAATTTAAGATTTTTAGTATTCAATGTATTAAATTCAAAATGAATCTAACCTCAAATTTCAACAGTATATAATTTTAATATCTTGAACAGTGAAACTGTTCTTAGGTTCTTCTTGATACAAATATATTTATATAACTGAGTGCCTCTTATTTAACTATAAAGGTACTCAAAATATTGATAAATAATTATTTAAAACATAAATTCTCAAAATTCCCTTTATATTCTCTTATATTCTATAAATTTTGTAATATTCTTGGTTATATTACTTGAGCTTAAATTCTCGAGAATTTAAGAACTCTAAAGTTTTATACGAATTAAATAGAATATATCTAATTGAAAAATTTTGAAATGAAGAAACGCACTGTCAAGATAAGGTATTTAAACTCCTAACTGTTTGAAATGAGTTTACAGGCAAAAAATGTCAGTAAGGGTAAACAAAATATAGTTTTACACTTTTAACAAAAATAGAATTGAATTCCGCGCCATTTCTTCGAAATTTGACTTAAGATTTGAAGTTACGTTAACTTGGAATCTTACATATTCCCGGTAATATTCTCATTCTAGTTGCCGTTTTTCAAGTAACCAAATTCGAAAACCACATGATAGAAAAAAAAATTTCAGTAAATCGAAAATTGAAGTAATACGTGATGAAGCACAATATTATAATAAAAAAATATTTATCTTGTTATAAATTAGTTAAGTTTGAGGTTATAAATAACATGTACTAGAGGGTTAACCATAATTTTTCTTTGTAGGATCAAAATGGCATATTAGAAGAAAACTATTGTCGCCGTCTTTTCATAATGAACTATTGAAAGAGTATTTGAAAGTTACAATCAGAGAAGTAAATACTATGATATTTTGCCTGCAAGATGAAGTTGGAAAACCTGCTTTCAATATTGTTCCTTACGCAAAACGTGCAGCCCTTGATGTTATTTGCAGTGAGTACTTCAATATCAATAAAACAATTTTAAGTTTGAATATTGAAAATTTAATTTTAGTTCACGACTAATTTTTACAATTTATTATTAAAATTAGCGCAGTTTGGTAAATAAATACATGCTGCGTCACATCTTCTAAGAAAGAAACGATCTTCGCTATTGCTTAACATACATTTGGGTTTCTTTCTTATGTATCGATTCAAGGAAGTTGATTTTTTGTTCGCCCTTTTTTTACTTTGAGTTCCTCCAGATTTGGATTTTTTGTTGCATTGGCCAAAGCTTGAGACTACAATAACTGATCTGCTAGAGTTTGAAGCTTCGAGGAACTGTTTTCTTTTTTTATCTTCGTCTTTTGACTTTTTATATTTTTTGCTACTTTTTGAATTATTCCTGGTGTTCCTGGAACATTAAATATCTCAGTAACTCAAGTTATTTTAATTCATTATAGTTGAAACATTTCCTTTTATTAGGTTTTAATTGCAAGGCATTCATATTTTATGAATAAATTAATATTTTTGAAAAGTTGAATAAGTATGAAACTTGCTTTGATGTTCGGTTCAAGAACTTGTTGTATCCTTTATGGGTTTTAATATTTAATTTTCTGTGGAAAAGTCTAGGTTTTGAAAGATATTCAAGTCGATTGCTACTAACTGCATAAGATCTCCTTATTTTCTTCTTTTGAGATACTTTGGGATCAATTCTCTTTCGAGGTTTTGAAAGCTCGAGAATTCTCTCAGTAGCTATTATGATAATATTTAAAAAAAAAAAAACGGTATGAAACTCACTTTTAATTGAAAAATGACTTTACGCATAAAATACCTAAGAAATGGACATTTAAAAAACTGACCGATTGCTTTTAAAGCATTTGGAGAAACGTAACATGAAGGTTTTTTTATTGGCTGAAAAATCGTTCTGGGTTGAGAGAGTTCAATTAATCTTGGTGTTGCTTGGGGAATCCGATTGGTTAATTTTGGTTGTTGAGAATTATTTTTGTCATCTGTATTTAAACGTCTTGGTTGGGCCAATTGATTGATTCGATCTGTTATTTCGTAAAGTAATGCTGATGTTTTTACCTTAAATTATATAAAAATAATTTAGTTGATGTCAATAATTATAATTATTCTTATTAAAACTAATATTGTTTAAATACAATAATTTCCAAGAGAAAAATATGAATTTAGAAAGAAAACTAGTAACCATAGTTGGTTGTTTGGCAAAAGACTCGCTTTTTCTATCTTCTTTTACAGCTGAGATTAGTGCCTTTGAAATAGTATTGCATTGTTTATTTTTGACTGACAACTTCTGCAAAAACGAAAATTTTTTAATCACATTTGGAAAAATAGTTACTTTTTTCCAATTCTTACAAACACATGTGAAATTACGTTTGCTTCACTGTCTCGTTTCCAAGAAAAATTTTCTCGTATCAAAGAACTTCCTATAGATTCCGTAGGTTTGCAAAATTTTTCGCGATGTCTCGTAGAAATAGTAGCCATATTTTAGTTTTTATTTTAAACACCTTGTTATGTGTATGAAAATTTTTAATGTAAAATTACTTTTAAAACATTGTTTTAATAAAACATTCTTTGATACTTAATTACTGACATTTTTATTTTTTTCGATAAGTAGAAATGAAGGAAACAAGAAAGGATAAATTTTGACAATCGATCATTTTTATCGATATTTGAGCAGCGTGAATAGCTTCATAATTTTTATCATTCAAAATTTAAACATTGATCCTGTTTTTTCAAAGATGATTTAAAAAAGGGCGCAAAAATTCTATATATGTAGAATCCTGAAATCATAGAATTTTTCAATCTTCTTTTTGTTTCCAGATACAGCTATGGGATATCCTATCAATGCCCAAACAAACCATAAAAACGAATACATGATGGCAGTTGAAAGGTGAGCACAAAATAAATAAAATAAGTAATTTATTCTTATCCTTCTGAAAAAATAAAAATTCTAAAATATTAAAAATTTCGATTTTACACAGGTTGACGATACTTATGCAGATGAGATTCACTAATATTTGGATAAAATTGGATCCCATTTTCAACAGAACTTCATGGGGAAAAGAACAGGCTCACCTGATCGACGTTATTCACAGCTTTGTCGACAAGGTTAGTTAAAAAATAATAATTCATTCATTTTATAATTTAATTGCTTGAATCTTTTGAGTGGCTCAAAAAAATTCTTTTTGCTATTTTATTAAAAGGATTTTTTTTTCATTTCAGGTGATTTTCGAAAGGAAAATGGAATGGTCATTGAAGCATGACGGCAATTTTAATGAGACACCTCGAAAATGTCAAGCTTTACTGGACTTGTTAATAGACATGTCTCAAAATGGGGAAACATTATCAGACGAAGATATTCGCGAAGAAGTGAACACTTTTATGTTCGCTGGACACGACTCAGCAGCCACCAGTGTCTCATGGCTTCTTTTCGCTTTGGGAAGATATCCAGAATATCAGGTAAATATTATTTTGAAATAAAGAAATATTAAACTTGTTTTCATATTAAAGACAGCTTTAATCATGGCAGCCAGTCAGGGATTCTTTTTTGAGACTGTACTCACACTTAGAATGAAGTTTCGTTATTTCAATAAAAATTTAGATAGATAAGCCAAACAATTGCATTAATATGAAATCAACTTATATTTTGGACTAAATTTTTTGTAGATTAAATAATTTAATAAATTAAACTAAAATATTTCTTTGGACCAATCAACATTTTTTTGGTCCAATCAAAGTTTGCTAGAATTAATTTGGTTGGATTTTTATAATTTATGTAATTTTTGAAAAAATGTATCAGAATTAATTTTAAAAACTTACTGTAAAAAGTTTAACATTAAAGAAGACAAGTACCAAAAAAAATCTCAAAAATAACTTTTCAGATCTAGCATCCCTTTAAGATAAATCAAATATATTAATCAATTACCCTAATTTATTTTCAGAAATTAATAATTGAGGAATACGAGAGCGTAGTTGGTTCTCAAGAACTTACAATGGACTTGCTCCAAAAATTAGTATGGTTGGATGCTTGCCTAAAAGAAAGCTGGAGGATGTATCCAGTCGCTCCTTTAATAGCAAGACAAATTTATAGTCCTATCAAATTATGTAAGTGTCATATCTAGAACTTCTATGATTATATTACTTTGATTGGGAAAATATTAAATACTTCAATTTTATTGTATTAAAATTTTATTTATAGGGAAAGGATTGGACAGAAAAAACAAAAAAGTTACTCAAAGTGACTATTTCCTCAGTTTTTTTCATGTGGAATATTTTTTTATTAAGTTTTCTCATTGGAAACGTGAAAGATTTTATGCCGAATAAAATAAGCGTTAAAAAGTTCCAATTAGATAAAAAGTATATATATACTTTATGGTCGAAATCCATAGAGAATTTTTAGTTGTTTTTAGCTGTTTTTTATGATACAATTCTATCAATAAAAAATCTGCCCGATTCGCGGGCACATTCTCATTGCGCGCAGCTCGCTTCGCTCGCAAATTTGAGCGCGCCTAGGGCGCGCGATTCGATCGTCGCGCGTTCTTTCTGGACCTCGCGCTTCGCGCTTGGTCTTGTGCTCTTCGCATACGTTTAAGTTTATTTCTTATAATTTAATACTGAAGCTCAAACCAATTTAATGATATTAAAGATGATGTAAATTAATCATTTTCTCAAAGTCACTCTATTTCTTTTTGAATTTAAGTGAAACAGGAAATTCAATTTACTTAAGGCTCTATCAGCCTTAAGGAACACATTCTCATCATGACACTCGCGCTTCGCGCTCGATTTTCTGTATGCATTTTTGTAACTTTTTAATAAATTACATGATTATTGATAGATTTATCTTCTTCCAAATATCTCAAAAAGGAAAAACAATCGTAGACTTCGAAACGATTTTGCAGAACAACGCTTATTTCGTATCTCACATATTTTGGTGAAACAAATCGAATTTTTTCAATATTAAAAATCAAAAAATGAAAATATACATCCTGTCGAGAAATTTCTCGATAAGAATGTGTAGACCTTATTTAGCCAAACAATTTTTCATCTCAAAGTTTTTTTTGTATCTCACATATTTTGTCTAAAAAATGGAATTTTTGAATTTTAATCGTATTTTTTGGAATTGAAACGAAAAATATATCTTTTATCAGAAACTGTGTGAGACAAAACTTGTAGATCTTTTTGAAACTAACGACATTGTATTCTTACGTTTTTTTCTTATTTTACATATTATTGCTAAAAGATTGAATTTTGGATTTTCAATAGTTTTTTTTTTAATTAAAAAGAAAAATATGCATCTTATGAAAAAATGTTACAATTCAAATTTGTAGGTCTTTATGTAGAAAATAATATTGTATCATAACGTTTTTTCGAATTTGAATATGCTGTAACATTTCTAATTTTGATTTAATCAAAAAATGTTATCAGGATAATTTTTAGATATTTATGAGCACTATCTAAAACCAGTATTGAAATTTTTGATTTTTTCAAAAAATTATTTTCAAAAACACAAAAGTAGTGCTCAACCCCTCAATTTTGATTGGATGTGGCTGGTTAACGAACTTGTCCTTACTTTTTCGGCTCCGATAAAGTGTACCAAAGCTCAATTCAATCTGATAATTCTATCGAGAGTTATGCCGCACACGACCTACAGACAGACAGACAGACAGACAGACGGACAGACACTTTCGTAAAAACCATTTTTTCTGACTCAGGGGGTCTCAAAACGTAAAGATTTGATGAAAATTTCGAAAGTCATTTTTAGATAGTGCTCATAAATGTCTAAAAATTATCCTGATAACATTTTTTGATTAAATCAAAATTAGAAATGTTACAACATATTCAAATTCGAAAAAAGTCAATATCAAAATTCCATTTTCCAGTTAAATTATACGAGAAACGAAAAAACGTTATGATACAATATTATTGAATGAATAAAGACCTACAAATTTGAATTGTATCATTTCTTCATAAGATGCATATTTTTCTTTTTAAGTAAAAAAAAAAACTATTGAAAAACCAAAATTCAATTTTTTAGCAATAATATGTAAAATAAGAAAAAAACGTAAGAATACAATGTCGTTAGTTTCAAAAAGATCTACAAGTTTTGTCTCACACAGTTTCTGATAAAAGATATATTTTTCGTTTCAATTCCAAAAAATACGATTAAAATTCAAAAATTCCATTTTTTAGACAAAATATGTGAGATACAAAAAAAACTTTGAGATGAAAAATTGTTTTGCTAAATAAGGTCTACACATTCTTATCGAGAAATTTCTCGACAGGATGTATATTTTAATTTTTGATTTTTAATATTGAAAAAATTCGATTTGTTTCACCAAAATATGTGAGATACGAAATAAGCGTTGCTCTGCAAAATCGTTTCGAAGTCTACGATTGTTTTTCCTTTTTGAGATATTTGGAAGAAAATAAATCTATCAATAATCATGTAATTTATTAAAAAATTACAAAAATGCATACAGAAAATCGAGCGCGAAGCGCGAGTGTCATGATGAGAATGTGTTCCTTAAGGCCGATAGAGCCTTAAGTAAATTGAATTTCCTGTTTCACTTAAATTCAAAAAGAAATAGAGTGACTTTGAGAAAATGACTAATTTACATCATCTTTAATATCATTAAATTGGTTTGAGCTTCAGTATTAAATTATAAGAAATAAACTTAAACGTATGCCAAGAGCACAAGACCGAGCGCGAAGCGCGAGGTACAGAAAGAACGGAGCGCGAAGCGCGAGGTACAGAAAGAACGGAGCGCGAAGCGCGACGATCGAATCGCGCGCCCTAGGCGCGCTCAAACTTGCGAGCGAAGTGCGCAATGAGAATGTGCCCACGAAGCGGGCAGATTTTTTTTTTTAAATTTCGTAATCTCTATTTATTTCTTGAAGAAAACTTGAAAATTGTAGATCTAATAAAAGCTGTTTTTATGTTTTAGCTGAACAGGAAATACCAGCAGGTACAACAGTTTTAGTTAATTTGTATCTGCTTCATCGCGATCCGAGATATTTCCCTCAGCCAGATGTCTACAAGCCTGAACGTTTTTTACCAAATGTGCCAAAACCACCCCCTTTTACCTACATACCATTTAGTGCTGGATCACGAAATTGTATAGGCTGGAAATTCGCCCAAATGGAAGTCAAAGTGACAATCCTCGAAATCCTCAGAACGTACGAAATCTATTCGATACAAACTGAGGACCAACTCAGGTTTATACCAAATCTTGTACTTGATAACGTTGGTGGAATTCCTCTGAGAATAAAACCAAGATATTCCAGTGAAAGCGATCTGCAAACGGCTGGTAGTTGTACTGATAAAAAATTATTTTTCGATTAAATTTTTTACGTGAAGAATAAAGGAGTTTTTAATAGAATCAAAAAGATATTTTATTAAAAAATGGTATTAATCTATGGTGAAAGAATAAAAATTCAGACACCTTTGAGACTGAAATCCGATTTTTACATTCATCTATTTGTAATCAAAGTGAAGATAATTATTTGATATAGATAATAAGAATAAAATAACGTTAGGCTTATTAAAAACTTCTTTATTCATAAACTACGTTGACGAAACATTTTTGACAGTTTATAACGATGTAAAGAGCTATCAATTCTAGATTGTTAATATTTTTATATATTGTACTGAAAGAAGAATCCACTGGTACTGTTGAAAACCAAATACTTGTTAAGAATTTTGAGACCAGAAAGAATTGGATTGTAGACTAGAAAGAAAAATCTCAAACTATAGTGGCTGATTTGGATAGACTGTATGAAAAGACTGTTAATTCATTTATGCCACTTTAGAAAAATGCTATTTATAAACTGCGTATATTATTATAGGTCGACTAATTTTGATTACAAAACTTTGTCGGCGCCAGAGCTGAACAACAAGTGTCAGAAATTGAATTTTGTAATTTAAAACTTTGAATTTGAAGTACTGTAGGAACTTGGAGAAATATTTCATTATCTTGATAATTTATTTTGAGTTAAAAATTTTCAATTAAAGTACTTTTTGTACAGCTCTGACATTTAAAATAAATTAAGGCTATATCAATATTAAAATTAAACAATGTATACGCAAATACGTTAATTTTAATATTGCGACATCAAAAATTGTTTACTATGTGAATAACTTTGAGAAGTCAGTTTAGTCTCTGATCAACAGATTGATCTAAAAAAAACTAGTCGATGACTACACTGATAAAAATATTTGCTATTTTTCAAAAGAAAAACGTGTTTTACTCGAAATTGCCCCTAATTATTTCAAATAAATTAATATTCGAGAAGGTCGTCAAGTTTTCAAAATATCTATTAATTATATGTGACCGCTCTCTACTTTAAACATTAATTACAAAAAAACTGAAATAAATAGAAATTTTTTGTTTGCGCCATTCGAAAGATCATACCAAAAAGCATTAGAAACAATCAAGACCTAAAAATCGAATTTTTTGCTGCTTAGGTCTCCTTCTTCGGAGCGCGTCACATGTAATAATAATTTATCGTTTTAATATTCAAAAGAACGATTTATTTTAATTACAAATATGTTTAACAGTGGATTATCAATGTGAGAAAATGTAAATAGATTAAAGGGACCGTCACCTCTTTTCAGAGGAAGATACGAACTGCAAACTTTTTATAATTAATAATTTTAAAAAACTTAGCTATAAATCATATCATAAATCAGTGAGAGGTAAGGAAATGATGTCATTATG
Organism: Diplolepis rosae; assembly: GCA_030998225.1. Taxonomy (NCBI): domain Eukaryota; kingdom Metazoa; phylum Arthropoda; class Insecta; order Hymenoptera; family Diplolepididae; genus Diplolepis; species Diplolepis rosae. Next base: position 3,177,161 of record JAPYXD010000581.1, on the reverse strand, counting down.
GTTTTAAACAATGGCTCGGTACTTACTACTTGTGGAGAAATCCTAAAACTTGCCCCATCTGGCATCCACATGCTTGGCGTTTTGATTTTGCAAAAAAAGCTCAAAAAGTTACTTTCATTTCGGTATTTCTTTCAGAACTTGACTAGAAAAATTCTTTCATGATTCAAATGACTTATCATCAATTGAAGTACGATTACAGTAAAATTGTTTATTATCATGAAATTTGGGTTATTAGCTTCATCTCCATCATTTATGTGTTACATATTAACGTCCTTATATTTGAAAATGCGTTTCACAATCGATTAATAGCGTCGTTTTAAGAATAATCACAAAAACGAAAGTAGGCATAAACATTTAGTCAATAAAATTTGTACTAAAACCGGCTTTTATAATAAAAATGATCCACCATATCGAGGGGAAATTTGTAAAGAATTCTTTTATTTTAAACCCGCCAAAAAAATACAGTTCGCCACCTAGCGGCCAGCAATGGAACTAGTCCGAAAATAATACTGGCGTTTTGAATTACAACAAAACGCGTATTATGTGCGGGAGCCGATACACGGCATCCCTATGAGAGAAGCTGTTGCGTATCCGCCTAAATTTTCCTATCTCTTTCTAGATTCTCAGTCTCTCTTTCTCTTAAATGTTCACTTGTTCACCAGTAAGGGCGGTAACGCCGTCTAACTTCATAGTGGCTCTCATCCAGTAAGACACTTTAGTGGGATGCCGTGTATCGGCTCCCGCACATAATACGCGTTTTGTTGTAATTCAAAACGCCAGTATTATATGCTATCGGCCGATACACGGCATCCCTATGAGAGACGTGTTTGTTATCTACTGGTGAACTCAACGCTATGTGATGAAAGGGCTGATGAATCTGTTAGGTCTTAATTATATATTTCTGTATATATATCTGAACGCCTAATACTTTATTATTATTAAAACATCTGTAATACTACAAGTATATTAATCTTTTGTTTTTTTGAAACAAGAAAAGGTTGAACAAAAATATTAAATCTGATCTCAACTAAATAAACACCTTAAACATCTAGTTTTGTCGAGACCCATAACTTATAAAACTGATATACACCATCTTTTAAATGGGAGTAAATTTAGGAAAAGATAGACTAGGATCCATCTGGAATCTGCTTGAAACTTCACGGTAATAGTGCTTTTTAAAAGTTCCTAAACATTTCCAGTTACCACGATCCAAAATGTCTTGAACAGGGAGGTCGTCTAGCCAACTTCGTGAAGCTACCGCTGAACGAATGCTTCCTGGAGAAGAATCAATTCCAGCCTCTTTGAGGACTGATCTGATCCAATTAGCAATGGCAGTTCTAGACGCAGGCTTGACATCTCCATGGATGGTTATGAAAAGGGCATTGACGTTGGACTCTCTTCTTCTCTCCTCGGATCTCTTCAGCATTGCCCTCACCCATGTTATTGGGCATAACCAAATATTTGGGTGCCTGGAAAGTTTTCAACCCAATTGTTTGAAAGATGATCGGTCCGTCTTAGACCCAAAGGTTGGCCACATGATTATTTCATTTCCTAGATTCTTTAGGTAGTCTTTTGAAATCTTTAAGAGTGTAAGATCGTGAATTCGACGACCAGAAGCTAGAAGGAGTAAGGCTGCTGTCCGCCTGGAAGTCTCAAAGAAAGATAAGTTAACTGTAGGTTTAGATAGCCAGTTGAGAAGAATCCGTGCATCCCAGATAGGGGATTTGATCTCTCGAGGCCTAGTGATCGAGATCGCTTTGAGAGTCTGTCGAACTAAAAAATCAGTAGATGAGTCTAAGGGTGGTCCACCAGCGCAAAAGGTAGAGATGGCAGATCTGTGAAGGAGGATGGTGTTGTAAGACAGGCCCTCTGTGATTGATAAATCTGCTAGGAATCTGGCAATGTCCTGGCCTTTCGGAGATCTGGAGTTGACCTCCATCTTCTTGGACCAGCGAAGCCATCTTTGGATTGGAGCCCTGTAGGTTTGGAGGGTAGAAGGTCTCCAGCTACTTCGGAGCAGTTCTTGCTCCTGAGGGGACCAGTAACTGACTAAGTCCTGCCACACCCAATTCTCCACACCTGGAGTGTGAGACGTCCCACATGTTGAGGAGGCTGGTTCGTGGTTGTGTCGATGAGAGCAGTCTCCAGGTTTTGAATTGTTAATGGCTGTTCCTTGCTCCTGTTCGATAGGTCGGACATCCAAAAGGTCTGATCCCATTTTGGCGCTACCAGCAGGAATTCTCCTTTGCATTTGTTCAGGTGAGCAAGAACTCTGGGAATGAGGCACGGTGGTGGGAACAGCCATCCGAGCTTGCAGTGCCAAGGCTGACTGAATGCGTCTGTGAATAAGGCGTGTTGATCGCAGGAGTCTCGAGATACGTAGCGCTTGACTACTGCTGAATTTGCTGAGGCAAACAAATCGACGTCTGGTTCGCCCCATTTGGCGAAGATTTTTTTCGTTGCGTGAGGTAGAAGATGCCACTCTGGGAGAGGTTTCATCCTCGACAGTCGGTCCGCGATACCGTTGTATCTTCCTGGAAGGTATACCGCTGAGAGGGTAATGTTGTTTCTGTCGAGAATGTGGAGGAGTAGATAGGTTAGGTTCAGGAGTTGAAGGGACCTTGTGCCTCCCTCCTTCTGGATGTAAGCTACGAGAGTGCGATTGTCCGTTTGTAGTAAGATGTGAGCACTCTGAAGACGGTAAGACATCCTCTCTATAGCGGCGTAAACAGCAAACATCTTTTTGTTGGAATGCCAACTCTTCTGGGTCTCGGTCCATGGACCTGAAAGGTGGAGACTGTCGAGTTGGGCTCCCCAACCTGCATCTGCTGCGTCTGTCGTGAGGTAATTGGTTATGGGGGGCTTGAGTAGAAGAGTGGAAGAAGACGTGGCTGTTTGCCGCCACGTTAGTTCCAATAATGCCTGACGAGTTATTGTTAGCTTCTGCCGTAGTCTGTGTTGCCTGAACTTGGTTAAAAATGTTTGAAGATGGCGGCAGTGAAGTCGCCCTCTGCGGATAACGAAGTTGGCAAAATTTAGTTGCCCTAGTAGGCACTGAAGTTCTTTCAGGGAGCAGCGTCCCTTTGAGATGAATCTCATGGATAGGTCCGTAATTCTTTGAGCTTTTTTATAAGGGAGGCTCATGAGATTGTCTTTGGTATTCCAAAGGATACCCAGGAATTTGATCTTCTGACGAGGGTTTAGAACGCACTTGTCTCGATTGATCCTCCAACAGTTTCACTGCCTCGGGGATCTGCGCCAATAATTTGCTCCTGTCTTGAGAGACGAGGAGAAAGTCGTCCAAATATACGACCACCCTCATACCTCGTGATCGAAGAATCTCTGCAATCCAATTCGTGATCGTTGCGAAGATATGAGGGGCAGCGGAAAGGCCAAAGGGCAAGCTTGTCCACTGAAGAAGCTCCTTGTTGTAGACGAAACGAAGGAGGCATCGATGAGACTCCGTTATCGGCACGTGAAGGAAGGCTAGGGACATGTCGATGCGGGTCATCCAGTCTCCATCCTGAAGAAAATCTGGAATCTTTAAATGAGAAATGAGTCGAAACTTGCCTACCCTGACATGTTTGTTGAGGCCTCGTAGGTCGAAAATTGGTCTGAGACCTCCGCTGCTCTTCTGTACGAGGAACATTCTCGAGATGAAGCTGGGACCTGAATATGGTGGGAGCTCCACGACTTTCTGTTCCTTTAGAAGTTCTATCTCCTGAGACATCTGAGGGGACTGAACCGTGGAAAACCTGGAGTGTTTCCAGTTGACAATGAGGTTTGGCCTTGCGACTAGGGGGATTCGGACGCCGGAGAAAAACTTTAGATTGATTGGCCGTGCCCCCATGTCTCTCCATCTCTCTTGAAACCGACAAAGTTGACCCCCTGAAAAGACAGTTAAGGGTTGATGGTCATGTATCAGCTGGTTTCTTGCGAAAGGAGCCAGAGGGTTTCGGAATGGATTGTGGTTTCTGGAATGAGCCTCTGGTGTTTGTCTTGTTCCGACGAAACTCGAATCTAGATGTAGAAGGCAGCGTTGGTCCTGCTGAAGATTGAGTCGTTCGAGAAGAAGATGATTTGTGAACAGGAACCTCTCCTCTGTAACCTCTCCTTGAGGTTATGTAGGATGGTGTGTTTAACCAATTTTGAGCGCCACCTAAAGACTGGATAAGAGAAGAAAGATCAGCTTTATTGAATAGGTATTCGGAACTAGGGGGAACCTTGCGAAGAGCCATCTGGACGTTCTTATTTCGTAACTCGGTCAGAAGGTGCTCCCTTCTAGTTTCAATGCACTCAGCTCTCTTGCCGCAGATCAATTGTGACATTTGATCAAGGTTTTTCTGGATCTGAGATCCAGGGCCAAACAGAGACTCAAAACTGTTAAAAAGGGTATCAGGATTGAGGTTCTCTGGGTTCGAGAAGGAGCCATCGATTATTGATTGAAGACCTGGTTTTATAAGCTCCCTCTGTTCGAGGATTGCGTTTGACAGGCCTGCGAGAACTCTCTCTGTCGGCAATAGAGAGTCCTTTTTTCTGTCGAGGTGACAAAGTTCTTCGTTTACCTTCAGATCCGTGAAGCCGGGTGAAGCGATGAACTCCTTCACGGCACTCGAGTATCTTACCTCTCTCCACTCTGGAGAATTGAATCTCTGTAAGGAAGTAAGGGCCTCCAAGCGCTCTTTCGAGGCTGGTCGTAAAGTCCTCTTCTCGTCCACGCTTGTCTTTAGGTCACCGAAGTGCAGGACTCTGGCACCTTGTGAAGGCCTAGACATGGAATTCTGAGGGGTGTCTAAACAGTGGTTCACTCGTGGAAGAAACTCTACCAAAAAGTTAATTTGTTCCTGCAGATTCTGCAATTGAGCCTTGAAATTGTATATAGATCTCTTTGCGGCGGGAGGGCCCTCCTCCTCACTTCCGGCGTCATAATGGCTGTGTTGCTCGGATGCATCGCGTGAGAAGGGCAAGACTCCAGTATTCTCATTGGGGAGATCACTGTCAGGGCCATGGTCCACCAAATCAGACATTGCGGAACACTCAATCGTTCGAGCACCGCAAAAAAAGACCCAAAACACCGAATAAGAGGCAGCAATAAAATACAGTTGAGAGGAAGACGTTAAAGCGGCGGAAAAACTCAACGCTATGAAGTTAGACGGCGTTACCGCCCTTACTGGTGAACAAGTGAACATTTAAGAGAAAGAGAGACTATATTTGAAAAGCAGTGTTTGACGAAAATTATGAAAGGAATGCGTTGGCAAAAATTACAAGTACATATCAAATATAGGCGGTAGAGAGAGCTTCAGGGAAATGTACAGGAATCCTGCATCTTGCAATCCTCGCAGTTTTTGCCAACACATTCCTTTCATAATCTTCGTCTAACACTGCTTTTCAAATATAGTGACGTCTGGTGATTTTATGGGCAATTGAAACTTTGGGCAACTAAAACTATGGTACAATGTATACCTACCTTAATAATAATAAACATTATAATGAATAAATCTAATTTTATTTTGACTTCGCTTGTCAATATTTTATACAATAAATAATTTTATTTCTATATTTATATACCTATTTCAGACAATGCAGTATATTAATACACAGAAAATTATGGAATAATTTAGAAAATACTAAACTTTTTGAGTTTACAATAATTTTTCAGTTGAAAAAAGGTTAGAAAAGTAATTTGGAAATATTTAATTACTTTATACATGTTAATGTTGATATTTTTATACTTTATAAAGGTTCATGAACCTAAAATAATTTTAAAAAGCAAAAATTCTCCTAATTTTAGTAAGTTACGGTAACGTTACCCGATTTTAAATTACCGAGAATTTAAGAACTCTATCCTGAAACCCCGTAATCATGGACAGTCCCCTGCATCTCTGAGCAGAAAATGCCATGAATTGTGACTGGCTGCCATGGTGGCGCTGACTATTCATTGGGACGACTTACACGAAAATCACATTATAAAATGGAGTTTTTTAAGCTATTCACTGTAAATTTTCAAATTTTCGAGTTCTTGAACGGTATTGAGATAAAGTTCGCGAGTCAGGTAAAAGCCGACTTGACCGTGCTTTCTATCCAGCCAGGTGGCTAGCTCCGGGATCAGACGGTGTGTCCATCTCCCGGTTTGGTCACCATGCCATCTCGTCTGCAATTTCTCGACGAGTCTGCGCCTTCCATCCTTGCGGATGGCCTCCTTCGCGCGAGCGATTTCCTGCAGGTCGGCGCAGGTAAGCTCCTTGCGAAGCTGAAAGGTCTCCTGCCTTTCCTCCACCAATAAATCTATTGGCGGGACGCTCGCCAGGACCAGCACAGCACTCGTCGACACAGTTCGGTCTGCTGAGACAATTCTCATCACCACACCTCTCTGTGCCGAGAACAGCTTCTTCAGGATATAATGGTTGTTAAGGGCACTTGACCAGATCGGAGCTGCATAGAGCAGCTTTGAATTTACCACGCTCGCCACCAGCCTTCTCTTAGCTTCCCTAGGACCACCAATGTTGGGCATGAGCCGAGTCAGGGCGACCCCACATTGGATGGCTTTGGCAGTCGTGATCTGCAGGTGTTCGCCGAAGATAAGCCTTCGATCCAACTGCACACCCAAGTACTTAATGGTCTTTTTCCACTTGATTTCATGTTCCCCGAGAACGATCCTCGGGTATTTGAAGGATCTCCTGTCTGTGACCAGCAATGCCTCTGTCTTTTCAGGGTCCATTTTCAGGCATCTGCTATCTAACCAACGCTTTGCCCGCCACAGACATTCATTGATCCTCAGCTCCAGGATTTTGACGTCGTCAGCGGCGCACACGACAAGTGCGTCATCCGCGAAGCCGATGATGCTCGTTCCAGCAGGCAGGTCCATGCGCAGGAAATCGTCGTACATGACGTTCCAAACGAGTGGGCCTACCCGCGAACCTTGAGGGGCGCCACATGTCATCTCTTCCTTGAGAAACCATTTGTCGCTCTCGTATATCACCCACCTGTCGCTCAGATAGTCATCTATCATTCGCAACAGGTAGTCTGGAACCTTTTTCCGCACCATCGCCTCGATACAGATTTTCCATCTCGCGGTATTGAACGCATTGCGTATGTCAAAGCTGACCAACGCGTAGAATCCCTTACGCTTACCATCTCATCTTCTTGCTTTAGTGGCGATGTCCACCACTGCCTGGATGGCATCAACTGTGGACCTGCCTTTCCGAAAGCCGAACTGGTTTTCCGAGAGACCGTTCTCGCCGACCATGTGACCCTGTAGTCTTTGTAGGATCATTTCCTCCAGAAGTTTCCCCATCGTATCCAATAAGCATATTGGTCTATACGATGAGGCATCCCCTAGAGGTTTGTTGCCCTTCCTCAGCAGGACCAACCTCTGCTTCTTCCAGTCTGCGAAGAACCTCTCTTCCCGAAGACAGGAGTTAAAGACTTCTAGGAGGATTTCCGGGTATACCCCGATCACCTCTTTAAGGATCTCGTTCGGCAACCCGTCGATCCCCGGCGCTGTGTTTGCCTTGAGCCTTCCACCCGCTCTCTTTAGTTCTTCGAGTGTAAAGAGTTCTTCGCTCCGGACCACGCAGGAACTTCGGTCCTGTCTTTGGAACGGCTCTACATGCGGGAACAAGCTTCGCACGATGTACTTGACTCGATCGGCATTATCCAGGCCCGGAATCTTTCTTCTAGTCACTCAATGATATTACATCGAGGACAGACCAGTCGCCTATCCTTGAGGCAAGACGGGGCGCGGCAATCGTGAGGTCGATAATCGACCCCCCGGCTCCTCGTCTGAACCTAAGATCCCTGCCCCGATTCAATACAATCAGGTCATTCCTGTCGACCATCTCACCGACCAAGATTCCCCTCCTGTCCAGACGGGCTTCTCCCCACTCGGGCGACTTACTATTGAAGTCGCCCGCAATAAGGGACCGCCCACTAGCCTCTTTGAGGCTTTCCTCAAGGAGGAGGATCTGGGTCTCAAAGATCTCGAAAGGATCGCTGGTGAACAAGAAGCAGCTGTACACACGTACCCCCGCCACCTCGACCCAAACGAACCCCGCGTCAGTCTCCAGGAAATCCCCGATGTTCAAATCAGGGCTACAAACATGGATCCCAGCCCTCCGTGATGCATCCTGGTACCAAGCACTGTTTTCAGACCATTTGTGTTGCTCACTAATGAGCAACACATTGGCCCCCCTCTCCTTGGCAGTCTGCATCAGAAGGTTCTGGGCTTCCTTCCCTCTCCCGAGGTTGAGCTGTAGAAACTTCACTTTCCACCCCTCAACCTCTGGAGCTCCGCCCTAAATATTGGGCAAGAACCGCTCCCCGAAGCATGGGCGACATCTTTTTCACCCCTATCGGCACATGTCAGGCACTTAGGCTGAGCCTTGCACTCCCTGGCCACGTGCGACGCGCCCCCACACCTCCAGCAGGCGTCCTTCCTGCCTGGAAGCGTGCAGCCACGCGACACATGGCTTTATCCCTGGCACCTGAAGCACCGGGCAACCTCGACATGCTCTCGGATGCGGCAGTTTACCCACCCCACCCTTAGCTTACCGAGCCCGAGCAAGCTCCGAGCTTCCGCCTCGGTTAAACGGACCACCGCAGTCTGCACACCGCCGAAGCGCTTGTACAGCCTGAACTGGTCCCGAAGTCTGGCTTGACCAGCGCGATACACAGCGCGGCAACAACCTCATCGCTTGTGACGGTCTCGTCGAGGTCCCTAACTTCGAGGGTCCTCTTCGAGACCAAAGACTTTACGTTGCCTTCTCTCCGACCGCCTGATCGAGCGCCTTCTCGAAGGCTAAGACGTCGCCACCCTTCTTCAGGACCAGAAGGATCTCCTCCCTCCTGGTTCTTCGGATGGAGTGGACCTCCGCTCCCGAATTTTGGGGGTTAATCTTCGCCTTCATGACTTTCAGGATCTCGGCGTAGGACTCGCCATCCTTCGCCGACACCCTGATAGCATCACCCGACCTGGCAGTCGGAGAGCGCCTCAGCATCTTTCCCTTTGCTTTAGGTTCCTGCGCAGAAGGCACAGGAACCTCTTCTTTTTCTCTTTTTTTTTCTTTTTTTTCTTTTGCACCAGCTGCCATTCCCCATCCTTTTGTTTGTCCCAGGGACGCAGAACGTAGTCTCCGGAAGATACCCATCTTTTTTGAGGCGGGGTGGGATTCCAGCTTCTTCTGGATTTCCACCCCGCTTTCTAGAAGGCATTTATGGGTGTGTGAGGGCGTATCTGGCGCCTTCACCTCTTCAACTACTCTTTTCATTAAATCATTCATAATAATGTCGTCGTGTCTTAAGATGGTTTGCCCATCATGGGAGATCTACCGCAGTAGGGCTACTATCCCCGCCTGTATAGATCCCTAGTTATGTGCACCGAAACCGAGAAGCGGCTTATTGGATGGTCGATCCTATCAGCACATGAAATGAGGCTAGTAAAAAGGTTATCGATAAATATCGATACACATCGATTATCCATCGTATCAACGATAATCGATACTTTTTTCTCTTAACGATATATATCGATATATTGTTGCATTTAGTGGGTAGGGGATCGATAGCCAGAACTCGAATTGAACAGAAAAAAATTTTGTCAGAAGAACGCTAATTTCAGAGCGTACTAATGTCAGCATGCAATGTAGGAAGACAAGAGTGGTGTATGGTTTCAAAAAAGCGTGAAAGTCGGTAAGGTAGGCAGGTTTTTAGAAAATAAAGAAACAGATGGCACGATGAATATATTTCTTTTGAGGTTACTAAAGTCAGCTAAAGTATTCTGCGAAAATATTATTTTGAATGCGAAGAAGTATTAGTGATGATTTTTCAAAGAGCTCGTCATTGTAAGAAGTAAACCAGGTGATCTAAGTGCTTGAAATACACCTTCCTCGGGGAAGTTAAGCTGAGAACAGATATTTAGGATACCTGGTTTATATTTTAGAGATCCTGTCATTTTGAAAATTATATTTAATAGTCCAGGTGCTTGAAAAACATCTTCCTCAGGGAACTTAAGCTGAGAACTGAAAATTAAGATACCTAGTACATATTTTAGAGATCCCGTCATTTTAAAAATTATATTTAGTAGTCCAAGTGCCTAAAATACATCTTCCTCAGGGAACTTAAGCTGAGAACTGAAAATTAAAATACCTAGTTGATATTATAGGGATCCCGTCATTTTGAAAATTATATTTAGTAGTCCAGGTGCCTAAAATACATCTTCCTCAGGGAACTTAAGCTGAGAACTGAAAATTAAAATACCTAGTTGATTTTTTAGAGATCCCGTCATTTTGAAAATTATATTAAGAAGTCCAGGTGCTTAAAAACCATCTTCCTCAGGGAACTTAAGCTGAGAACTGAAATTAAGGATACCTGGATTATATTTTAAAGATCCCGTCATTTTGAAAATTATATCTAGTAGTCTAGGTTTTTAAGCACCTGGACTACTAAATATAATTTTCAAAATGACGGGATCTCTAAAAAATCAACTAGGTATCTTAATTTTCAGTTCTCAGCTTAAGTTCCCTGAGAAAGATGTCTTTTAGGCACTTGGACTACTAGATATAATTTTCAAAATGACGGGATCTTTAAAATATAATCCAGGTATCCTTAATTTCAGTTCTCAGCTTAAGTTCCTTGAGGAAGATGGTTTTTAAGCACCTGGACTTCTTAATATAATTTTCAAAATGACGGGATCTCTAAAAAATCAACTAGGTATTTTAATTTTCAGTTCTCAGCTTAAGTTCCCTGAGGAAGATGTATTTTAGGCACTTGGACTACTAAATATAATTTTCAAAATGACGGGATCTCTATAATATCAACTAAGTATTTTAATTTTCAGTTCTCAGCTTAAGTTCCCTGAGGAAGATGTATTTTAGGCACTTGGACTACTAAATATAATTTTCAAAATGACGGGATCTCTAAAAAATCAACTAGGTATCATAATTTTCAGTTCTCAGCTTAAGTTCCCTGAGGAAGATGTATTTTAAGCACTTGGACTACTAGATATAATTTTCAAAATGACGGGATCTCTAAAATATAATCCAGGTATCCTTAATTTCAGTTCTCAGCTTAAGTTTCCTGAGGAAGATGTATTTTAGGCACCTGGACTTCTTAATATAATTTTCAAAATGACGGGATCTCTAAAAAATCAACTAGGTATTTTAATTTTCAGTTCTCAGCTTAAGTTCCCTGAGGAAGATGTATTTTAGGCACTTGGACTACTAAATATAATTTTTAAAATAACAGGATCTCTAAAATATGTACTAGGTATCTTAATTTTCAGTTCTCAGCTTAAGTTCCCTGAGGAAGATGTTTTTCAAGCACCTGGACTATTAAATATAATTTTCAAAATGACAGGATCTCTAAAATATAAACCAGGTATCCTAAATATCTGTTCTCAGCTTAACTTCCCCGAGGAAGGTGTATTTCAAGCACTTAGATCACCTGGTTTACTTCTTACAATGACGAGCTCTTTGAAAAATCATCACTAATACTTCTTCGCATTCAAAATAATATTTTCGCAGAATACTTTAGCTGACTTTAGTAACCTCAAAAGAAATATATTCATCGTGCCATCTGTTTCTTTATTTTCTAAAAACCTGCCTACCTTACCGACTTTCACGCTTTTTTGAAACCATACACCACTCTTGTCTTCCTACATTGCATGCTGACATTAGTACGCTCTGAAATTAGCGTTCTTTTGACAAAATTTTTTTCTGTTCAAAACGAGTTCTGGCTATCGATCCCCTACCCATTTGGTGGTAGGGTGTACTTTGGACCGTATATCGATTCTCCAAAGCATTAATTCTCCCAGGCGCAGTGAACTTCACGTTAGAAATCCTAAGAATTTATAGGCGCGCATTATAATTCACAAGAATGGCGCTTAAAAATTCTTAGAATTTCAACGGCAGGAAATACTATCACCGATAAAAGGTCGCGTTTGTCACCAAACCTAGCCGAACAACTGGTTTTCCTGAGGCAAAATTTTGAATTTCTCCAAATGCAAATCCCTGCTCAACACAGTTGAGTAAAAGGGGCACGAATTAGGAGCACTGGGTCAGGGTAGGATGGCAAAGAGAGGGGGAAGTTATCGATAAATATCAATATTATCGATACTTTTTCCAAAAACATCGATATTAATCGATACGCGATTTGGTCGATATTTCCCATCACTAAATTCCTACGCAGCGTCGGATATAAGGAAATACTGACCAGCTAATCCTTCATTCCTGCGCCCGGGCATCCATGATTTCAACCCCGAAATTGGCTCCAGACGGTAGAAACGTGAGCGGTTATCCCAATTTAACATGTGGTTTCACGGGATCTTTGCCCTTCGCGGCCGAACACCGGAGGGACTTACATTTACCCATATTACTTCCACAGAGGTAAGGTACTGTTACCCATATTACTTCCACAGAGGTAAGGTACTGACATCGCGTCCTACCCTGGTCGGGAGGCTACACTTCTCCCTTGGCTAGTCTATCGGGAATATCCACCAGGCGCCGACCGCAGCCCCATTCACTCAGCATCCCATTCATTCTGGTGTGTGTGGGTGTCGGTGTCGTGCATGTGATTGTGGTGTGACCGCAAGAGCGCACGCGGGAAGTTCAGTGTCATGCGATTTGCGAAAAGCATTTTGAGCCAGAAGATATTCTTCAAGAGAGGTTAACATATGCGCCCGATAGAGTAAAAGTTTTGTGAAGAGTAAGTACGTTGAACGTATTTTTTATTTTCAAAATTAGTTAAAAATAAAACATTTTATTTGATAGATATATTAATAATTAACTACATAATATAATAAAGATTAATGTCTCAATATTAATTAATTGTGTGTGCAATCAAAGATATTATAAACCTAGATGCGGCCAATTATAGTTTGGTAGACTTAAATGCAGACGTCGCTTTCGGCGTGTTTTTACCGGTCCCCTCTTGCCTCTCACCACACCATAGGATCCCTTCAAATTAGTTCCTCGAAAGCATTATAGAGGCGCTAAATGTATCTCCCTCCAATCCTCTTCACCCGCTGAGATACCGATAAACAGTAAGCGCACTTTAAAAATTTAAATTTAAATTATATATATTGAACAAAATTAAAAATTGGTAAACAAAGCAAGGAAAAGCGACGTGTGAAGTGTTTCAATGTTACTTTATGTGTATTTTATTTTGCTCTATAGTATCATTTTGATATTGAAATAGGTTACAGTGAACATGCATTGCTAAATTAACTTTCTGTCAGTGAAAGATAAGTACATGAATGAAAAACCAATATTTAATTATTATAATTTGAACATGTATGCAATAGAAAGAGAATTAGTTTCTTATTTTTAAAAATTTTAATTTCTTATATTCGTATTTTTAATTCTTTTTTTTACATTCACATCCTGGATGAGAAGGTATTGGTTTGAGGTGAAAAATGACGTTCGAAATTTTCATCAAATCTTTACGTTTTGAGACCCCCGGACTAAAAAAAAAACGGTTTTTACGAAAGTGTCTGTCTGTCTGTCTGTCTGTCTGTAGTAGGTCGTGTGCGGCATAACTCTCGATAGAATTATCAGATTGAATTGAGCTTTGACACATTTTATCGGAGCCGAAAAAGTAAGGACAAGTTCGTTAGCCAGCCACATCCAATCAAAATTGAGGGATTGAGCACTACTTTTGTGTTTTTGAAAATAACTTTTTGAAAAAATCAAAAATTTCAATACTGGTTTTTGATAGTGCTCATAAATCTCTACAAATTATCCTGATAACATTTATTGATTAAATCAAAATTAGAAATGTTACAGCATATTCAAATTCGAAAAAAGTCAATATCAAAATTCCATTTTCCAGTTAAATTATACGAGATACGAAAAAACGTTATGATACAATATTATTTTTTACATAAAGACCTACAAATTTGAATTGTAACATTTTTTCATATAATGCATATTTTTCTTTGTAATTTAAAAAAAAATATTGAAAATACAAAATTCAATTTTTTAACAATAATATGTGGAATACGAAAAAAACGTAAGAATACAAAGTTGTTCGTTTCAAAAAGATCTACAAGTTTTGTCTCAAACAGTTTATGAAAGAACATATATTTTTTGTTTCAATTCCAAAAAATACGATAAAAATTCAAAAATTTCTTTTTTTAGACAAAATATGTGAGATACAAAAAAAACGTTTGGATGGAAAATTGTTTGCCTGAATGAAGTCTACAAATTCTCATTTAGACATTTCAGGACAGGATGTATATTTTATGTTTCGATTTTTAATACTAAAAAAATTTGATTTTTTTAACCAAAATATGTGAGATACGAAATAAGCGTTGTTCTGCAAAATCGTTTCCTTAAATAAAGTCTACGATTGTTTTTTCTTTTTGAGATATTTGGAATAAAATAAATAAATTATTTTAATCATGTAATTTATTAAAAAGTTACTGAAATGTATACAGAAAAGCAAGCGCGAAGCGCGAGCGTCATGATGAGAATGTGTTCCTTAAGGCCGATAGAGTCTTAAGTAAATTGAATTTCCTGTTTCACTTAAATTCAAAAAGAAATTGAGTGACTGAGAAAATGTGTAATTCACATCATCTGTAATATTAATATAAAATTGGTTTGAGCTTCAGTATCAAATTATAAGAAATAAATTTAAATCTATTTTTCAAAAAAATAATAGTGCACAGACGTCAGTGTTAATTTTCTTTACGTCTCGGCGCTATGCTTTTTTTGAAAAATTCAAAATAGATCAATGTTTTTCAAAAACTCAAATGAATTGATTTATAAACATTTAGAATAAGATGTATAAATAAATAAATTGAATTTAATGAAATATTTCAAATGAAACGATTACTTTTTGTACCCTCTTTTGAGGATATTGTTAGAATTTCCTTTTCTCACAATTTTACTGGGAATTCTTATATAAATCAGGATCACCTCTGGTAAGTATACGCTTTATTTCACTCTCTAAATCAAAATAAGTGCACTCAGAAAAAAGATTTGATTTAATCAAAGAAAATGATTTCTTTGAACGACTTTATTTGATTTAAAGAAATAATTTGTT
This sequence comes from Diplolepis rosae, assembly GCA_030998225.1. Lineage (NCBI taxonomy): Eukaryota > Metazoa > Arthropoda > Insecta > Hymenoptera > Diplolepididae > Diplolepis > Diplolepis rosae. The sequence goes on along the minus strand of JAPYXD010000581.1, from coordinate 3,162,125 downwards.
TAAATGAAATAAAATTTGTTTAATTCAAACAAAATGTCTTTAAACGAAATAAATATTTGTTTGAATCAAATTAATTTTTCTTCAAAACAAAGAAATTAATTCAATGATATATGGTCAAAGATATAAATTGTTTGATTGAAGGCAGAAATTTATTTGATTCAAACAAATATTTATTTGGTCCAAAGATGTTTTGTTTGAATCAAAAAAATTTTGTCTCAATAAGGTAGTTTTCATCATCGAAAAGTAAACCTCAGGCAAAAAATTGATAATTTTGCTTTCAAGAATAACAATATTATTATTGAAGGGCTATTTTGGAAGAGAAAAGATTAATTTACATGAAAAAAATTTGAAATACAGAAAAATAATTTTATTAATAAATTTTATTTTGGACCCAACTTTTTTTCTTATCGCTTCTTATCAAATTTTAAAAAATTATGCGATTCTAATAAATCATGAATCATTTTTTCAGAGAAAAGATTTCCCACAACTTCACAGTTTCTGATTTTTAAAAATAAATTCTTTAATGGCTGAAACCAATAAAAAAACATTTTCCAAAACGAAATTTTTATAAACAAATTGCTGAATTTGATAATAATTTATTCATGCATAGATTCTGCTCTAATCTTGGACGCAATTAGAGAAATAGGTTTTTTTGCTTTTTTTAGATCTAGTTTTTGCCTTAAACATAAAAGAAAGAAAACACATTTGAAATATTAAAATAAAAAAGCTGGTTCATTCTTAGAGAATCCCAAATATTCTGAAATAAAACTCCTTTCCACACCACCACGGAGGTCGAGTTTCTCCATGCTCACGGACGCGAAAAGTCGCAAAAGAAATCGCTTAGGAAACAGGACGGTCAATTCAATTTGTGTTACTCGAGCAGCCCTAAAGGCGAGAGCTGAAACAGCCAGAACAACGAGCATCACTTCGAAGCATTTGCAATTAATGACCGAAAATCTATATGAGATGGCAGAAAGTGATAGGGAAAGTGGTTTGTCGCTCTTCGCTCACGAAGGAGAGGATTAATTCTAATGGCCAAGGCATGGCGTTAATCAATTTCAAACCCCTTTCTTACTCACAAAATAATGACATTTTATTTCTTATATCAGAGATACGTCCTTTATTCCTTTCTTCGCGTGCCTCGGGTATGGAAATTGTTTAGTTTTAATTATTATTTTGTGAGTAAGAAAACATACTGAAATTGAGTAATATCACGCTTTGGGCATAAGTGAGAGGCAAGGGGACTCACAATAATCAAGCACCCCAAATCATCCCGAATTAATCAAACTTCTTCATTATTTGATTTAAAACAAAACATTTTTGTTCGACGTATACTGGCATTTGATAGAGGCAAGCCTGAAGTACGGGCTACATTTGTAGCGTTTTTTACCACTTTGCTTCATTTTTTTCCTTTTTTTCTTTTTGCTTGAAAGCAAAAACCCTTTTCGTATCGTAGGCCGTGGACTAGGGCTACAGGGGATACCACGTAAAAAAAACGAGCCTTAAACTCTACCTCCGTGGTGGTGTGGAAAGGAGTTTTATTTCAGAATATTTGGGATTCTCTAAGAATGAACCAGCTTTTTTATTTTAATATTTCAAATGTGTTTTCTTTCTTTTATGTTTAAGGCAAAAACTAGATCTAAAAAAAGCAAAAAACCTATTTCTCTAATTGCGTCCAAGATTAGAGCAGAATCTATGCAACCGATTGTTAAAGGTTTTAAAAGTTTTCGCTTTAATTTAAAAAGCAAGTCTTCATAGTATTTTACTAAGTAATGAAAGTATGTCTACAATTGTTTTCTTGAATCCTACCCAAAGGTCAAACATGGTGCAAAAATGTCGTAAAATAAGAAAAATGTCTGAGTACTTTGAAGAAGTTTTTCTAAATCGATATGTATCATATTCCAATAATATTTAGGAATATTTATTAAAATATTCATCTTCTAAATTTGTTTGATTAATGTACAGAGTACACTTTATATTTGAAATTTGTATACACTCTAAATCTGAATCAGTCAAATTTTCACTGATTGAATCAGTGATTTGCCTTTTCACTGAATCATCAGTGTAAACAATATTTTTCACTGTTAAATCAGTTACTTTTCACTGAAGTAATCACTGAAATTTGACTGATTCACAGTAACCTGTTTTTAGTTATTTAAATCAGTCAAATTTCACTGATAATCAGTAGATTTTGACTGATTCATATTTGAAATTTGTACAGTTTTTAAAAAAATCCGAAACTTTTTGAATTTAGTAGTTTATTTATAAAATTTGAGAATGTTGTAGTTGATATTTCTATATAGAACTTTAAGCATTTATGGACATAAAATTTCATTTAAAGTTTCTTCTATCGGTATTCAAAACTTTCAACAATTTTGCAAGATCAGTCAAATGCAAAATTTGACAGAGTATTTAATCAAAATATTTACATTTATTTTTTAAATATTTTGAAAATAATTCGACTAAAATAATGATTAATAAGATTTTGTAACATTGTGGGAATATTGGAACGCTGCAAGATTAAATTTTGAGTACAATTTTCAATTAATGAATGTTTAAAGAATTGAGTGAAAGCATCAATTAAAAAATATTTTTACTTTATAAATTTGATTAAATGCAGTAATAAGAAAATTTTGACTTTCTATAAAGCATTTCATTTATCTGATTAAAAGTCTGTGCATACGTCACTAAAACGTAAGATTAAAAAACTTTAAACTGCTTTTACCATCAATCTATGAATGTGGATTTTAAACCGTAATTTAATGTGACAAATTTTATTTTGATAAAATATTTTTAACATAATTTTTTGCTTAAAGTAGCCGATTTACTCGATTAAAAATTGGTCAACTTGTATGTTTCAAAATTCTGTAATAAAAGTGTTTTCATATTATGTTTTTGTATCCTATGCGTAGAATTTTAATTTTAAAATTGAGATTTCTCACAAAGAAGAAATATTGTCTTATTAAAGCAGTTTATTCCCAGAAATTAAAAATCATTTACTTAATATTTCGATTCCAAACATTGAATATTTATTGACTTTGAATAAAACAGAAAAAAAAATTTTATGAAGTTTTAAAATCTTTTTACAATGTTACGAATTGGGCCGAATTTAGAATTACGAAATCTTTCATTAGAAAAAGAAAAAGTCACTCACATAAAATAAACTTCTGTAAGAATTATCGAGATTGAAGAGATGTTAAAATATTTGAAAAATAATGCAATTGTAAAATTGCAATTTATATCAATATTTGACAAATTTTTAGCTTTCTCAATCAAAGCATTATCCGGAAATTTTTAGTTCCTATAAAAAGATGGAATATTTATCAATTTCTTGAATGTTCATACATTAAAAAAATATCGAATTAGAGAATTATATGCAAAGTATTTTCCATTAAGAAGACATAAACATGACATAATTAGTTTCATATCTACATTTTCAGCTTACTTTTTTGTGGCTTAAGCACACATTTTGAATTCGAAATACAAAAATGCTCTACAGAGTTGAAGTATTTCCTGAATCAATTATTATTGATCCTGAATTCTATTGGAAAATTTTTTGTTTACTGTTCAAATCTTACTACGATCTCAGACGGACAGACAAATTAAGAACTACAAAATATTTCATCCAAAAGATTGCACTCCTCCATAAAATTTTGTCAAATTGTAACAAGATTTGAACACTTCGAACGAACATTTTTATGTAAAATTTAAAGTTGATTGATATTTATATGTTAATATGGAAATACCAATAAACACATATTTTAGCTTTTTAATTTATCTACTGCTATTAGACAATTTTCCATTTCCGTAGAGATTTTAAGTTTTGGAATGAAAAGTTTGTGCTTAGGCTACAAAAATGTGAGATGAAAATATTTCTAACATATAACTGAAAATATAAATTATGAACTTGAATTTTATGTTCATTTTATCTTGATAGAAAATATTGTTCTAATTGAAAAATTGTTAAATGTACAAAATTAGTAAGAAGTATATAAATTTGAATGGAAAATTATATATTGATTCAAATTTTATACATTTATTGTCACTAAATTTCACTGAAAGTTTATTTTTGAAGTGTTGAAATCCTCATGAAATTTTCCAAGATCATACTGATGTTTATTTCATGCAGACTTTCTTCAAGAAATTGAAGAAAAGTGTTATTTCTTGAACTATATACTTCGTAAATTCAAATTCGTCGTCTGCTTCGCGCCTCTTTTGCACGTACTCGAGAAAAATACAATTCTTAATTTCGACTCGATAAACGAAAGCGTGAAATCTAAAAATAACTTGAAAACTCAAGCATTGTAACGAAGTCCGTCTTCGTGCACCTTCGGCTTTATACGAAGCTGGTGACCGTAGCGTGTAGCAGAGCCGACACACTGACACGCCACGTTTGCATGTGTTTCTCCCAGATGGGAACGTGGTGGGGGCCGAAAAATCCCACGTTCTGGAGACACTGCGCTTGCTTTTACTTTATTTCGTATATGCTAAATATATACGAAATAAGGAGAGAGCCGAAGTCTCCAGAAGATTTTCGAGCATCTCCGTGTTTTCGAATTCAGAAGACACTGCGAGAAACACGCGTCGCCATGGAAACGGCTGAAAGTTGTGAAGAGGGCAGCACCTCGATACCCAAGAAAGAGTGATGTTCTATATATATCGTTCTCCCACTCCGAGGCCACTCGCCGCATGTAGGTTTATAATATCTTTGGTGCAATGAATTTCTTTTGCGACTTTCAGACTGGAAAACGAAGTAAGCACGTGCCAGACGACCGAGATTTCTTGAACCTTTATCCTGAATAATAGGTAGCTCAGGAGTGTTTCACTTTAAAAGAGTTTTACCTTTTGTCTTCTGTTTTGTTTTTAATTGAAGTGTGAGTTTACTGGTGTCTAATAAGGCCAAGTAGGTGATAATTAAGGCCTTCTAGGCCATATTTGCCAATTATGGCTCAACAAGAAATTCGCTGCGACGAAGAAGTTATGGACTCGTATCCTTCTTATCCTTTGGATGCAGAGATCATAAAAGAGACTCTCTCAAATTTTAGTAAAGAGACGGGTTTCCTCTCTCAAACCTCCCTAGATTCCGTCCCTCACCCTCGTAATCCTAACCTCGTACCCAATCCTAACCTGGAATCCACAAATAGAAAGAGAGGTGCTTCACATATTTCTGACCCTTCCAGTTCGAAACCTAATAAACTCCCTAATATTAGAGAGGCCTTTATCGATGCTGCTCACGATAACCTACTAAATAATCGGTACTCGGTTCATAATAAAGGACCATATGTCATTTCTGTCCAGGCTACCAACGGCGGTGCATGTAAACATGCTTTATCGATGGGGAAAATTCTCCATTCCACCTTCCCTGGTCTCATAAAAAAAATTGAAAAATCAGATAGAGCAAGAGTCACAGTGGAATGTTTTGATGGTAAGTCAGCTAATAAAATTGTTACCTCTAAAGACGTTCTCTCTAAGTTCAACCTAGAAGCTTTTATTCCTAATTTTCGGGTATCCCGTGAGGGGATTATCCGCAATATTCCACTTGACATATCCACGGAAGATATTATCAGATTCGCAGCTACAAGCCTCAAATGCCCTATCATGGAAGCACGACGTTTTGTTCACAAAGATGAAAAAGGAGAAAAAGTCCCTTCCACTACAGTTCAAATAAAATTTGAAGGACAGGAGATTCCAGATTTCATCGATCTTTTTCATATGAGAATCAAGGTAGACCCATACATTACACAACCTAAACTATGTTATTCTTGTTCTAGGTTTGGTCACGTGGCAAACCAATGCAAAAACCCTCGCTGCCGCTTCTGTGGATCGCCTCCCCATGAGAAGGATCAGGTTTGTCCACAAATTAATGGACCATATACTTGTTTGAATTGTAAAGGCTCTCATCTTGTTTCAGATAAAAACTGCCCGGTCTTTAAAGAGCAATCCACTATTAGAAAAATGGCGGCCTTTAGGAACATTCCTATTAAAGAGGCTTCTCAGTTATTCCATCAAGAAAAAAGGCAGTCTGGGACCAACAATACCCCATTTGAACCCAACTATCTGTATAATAAAAAACCTATCCTGTATAACAGCTCAGCTCAGCCTTCTCCTAGATTTGATTATTCTAACTTTCCTGGTCTGGGGGAGGTCGATCTTGACTCCCCATTGGGAAATCCTTGCCTTCCAAATGTGCCATCATATGCCGGTATGGCTTCTTCCAATCCCAAATCCCCCATGAAATCCCCTCATAAACAAAATCACAATTCACGTGCTACAATACAAAAAACCCGTCAACGGCTTGGTTTTACTTCTGGCGGACTCCCTTTACAACCACCAAATCTTGAACTACAAAATTTGTCCCTCAACACTGTTTCTCAGCCCAATTCAGGAATCTTGCACCGTAATCCTCATCCCTTAACTAACTCGAATCAGAATCACACCCGTCCTTCATTCTCTAGAGATACTGAACCCCCTTCCTCTTCGTTGCATGATAACCATAAGTCTCTCACCCCTCAATTGGCTCAATCCTTTTCACAAATAATGTCATTAATGATGCATCTCTTAAATCAACTTACCCCATTGCTATCTATGGTCGGCCAATATAATCCCACAATTTGAATTTGAACTTCATTTCCATTTTGACAGAATCCTGTCACATTACCCATTTGACCTGCTGTTTTGCCCCCTGTTCTTTGAATCTTGTCCTTCTTATCCATATATACCTTTAAAACCCTTATTATGGCAAGAGGAAAATATTTAAATATTCTACAGTGGAATTGTCGCAGTGTCAACAATAAAAGGGGCCCTCTAGAAAAAATTTCCAATGGCTTTGACATTATTCTGTTAAATGAAACTTGGTTGAAACCTCATTCAAAATTTCATCTTCGTAATTTCAACATTATTAGGAAGGACCGACTATCTCGACAGGGAGGAGGACTGCTGATTGCATTGAGGAACGACATCCCCTTCAAGCAAGTGGACCTAAACACAAACTTTAACGATAAACTTGAATTGCTAGCAATAACTATTCCGACAGAACTTGGTCAAATATTGGTCATTAATGTTTATAGAAATCCTCGTACCCCTGCCCATGACATTGATTGGTCTTTCTTCTTTGACTCTCTGTCAACCTTTTCCTACATTCTCATTGGGGGTGACCTCAACTCTCATCATCAGTCTTGGGGTTGTGATCATGCTTGCCCTTCAGGGATCGCCCTTTCAGATGCCATTTCAAATTCTAACCTTAATATATTAAATAATGGCAAACCCACTTTAACTCCTCGTCCAGGTCAATCAAATACAGCAATCGACCTTACATTGGTTTCTTTTAACTTAAGACCACTCTCATCTTGGTCAACTTTAGTTGATCGAATGGGTAGTGATCATTCTCCCATTTCAATTAATATTGGAATTCCATTTATTTTCTATCAATTTTTCTCTCATAAATATAATTTGAATAGGGTAGATTGGAGGGTCTTCAGGAGTGAACTGTTGGCTGTTCATGAGGAGAACGAGCTTCCCCTCTTATCTAATTCCTTGAGCATCTTGGATGCCTATCAGAAATTTGTTAAGGACATTGATGATGCCCTTCATAAGGCTGACCCCAGATTAGACAGGAAACCATCTAGGAAAAAATTTTACCCCTCTTCCCCCCCCCCCCCTGGTGGAACCAGGAGTGCGACAGGTTGGTTAGGATTAGATTGGCTAAGCTGAAACATTACCTGGCTAAATCTGATTATGAAAGTTTTATTGATTACCAAAAATTTAGTGCACAAACCACTAAAAGGCTCAAAATCATTAAGCGTTCAAGTTTCAAAGCCTTTTGCGAATCTCTTTCCTTTAATTCTCCGTTAACTAACGTTTGGAACAAGATCCAGGGGTTCAGACATAGATTACTTAATCCACCTTCGATCACAACGTGCCCTCTTAATCAGGAAGTCTTGGAGGACATGGATGCTTACATTCACAGCTTCCTGGAAATGTCTAATGACTTTTCCGGCTTGGATATTCCTTCTCTTACAGAAACAAATGTTGATGATCTCCTCAACTCCCCTGTACGTTTACCTCCTGTCGTCTCTAATTCTGACCATGCTCATGACCTTTTTTATCCCCCCTTCACTTTGGATGAACTAAAATACACTTTACGTAATGTCAAACCTAAATCTTCACCAGGCATGGACAGGGTGAACTTTGAGGTGATTCTTCACCTCCCGTAATCATCCTTGAGTCGCTTACTGCTTATACTGAATGCTATCTTTGAGGGACATCTCTTTCCTGATTCTTGGAAGAATTTTCTTATATTTCTCCTACCTAAAACCACCCGCAGGAAATTTAGACCTATAGCCCTAGCTTCTTGTTTTTTAAAGATTTTAGAAAAACTCATCTTGTACAGATTGAACCATTGGATAGAGAATAATAACATTCTTTCCCCTTTCCAATATGGCTTTAGGAAAAACAGGTCTTGTGCCGATAATTTGGGTATTCTTTCTTCTGATTTACATCTATCTCTCGCAACTAACCGTATTACAGCAGCTCTTTTCCTGGATGTAAGCGCTGCCTATGACAATGTCATTCCTTCAATCCTGGTTCAGGACCTCCTCCACCTCGGCTTACCTCCAAAAATCTGTAAATTTATTCATAATCTCACAAGCGAACGATATATTTCCTTTAGAATTAATGGACACAATAAAGGTCCTTTCTGTCTGAGAAAGGGTCTTCCGCAGGGATGCATCCTTAGCCCTGTTCTTTATACGATTTACACACGTAATGCACATTCGGTGCTTTCCCTTGGCTGTAAAATTTTAGAATTTGCTGATGACATTGGCATTTATTTTTCAGGTGACAAAATTCAGGAATGTATTTCCACTCTTCAGAGAAACCTGGCGAATCAAAATGATTTCTTCAGGCAGATAGGTCTTTCAATTTCTCCTTCGAAGTCTAAACTAGTTGTTTTCCCGGTTGCATTCAATGAGCTGCCGGATGATCTTGTGATCACTATAGATGATCAATTTATTTATCCATCAGAAGACACAAAATTCCTAGGTCTCTACTTTCATTGTACTTTATCTTGGAACTCACACTTTTCGAACTTAATTTCTCGAGGCCAACAAGTCCTCAATATAATTAAATACTTATGTGGTACTTGGTGGGGGTCTCACCCTCGTATCTTGTCGTTACTGTTTCGCTCATTGGCAAGAAGCTTTCTGGAGTATGGCTGTCATGCATTATCTATTTTCAAAGAAGACAAACTTTTTACTAAACTTACAAAACTACACAATAAATTCTTGCGAACCATCTTGGGTTTTAGAATCTCTACTCCCATAGTGGTTATGCAGGCGGAATTGGGGGAGTTGCCACTCATAGACAGATTCCAATTACTTTCCGATAAATTCCTGATCAAATGTTTCTGTGTTTCAAATCACCCAGTCTTCAATACTTTAGAACAACTGTATTACACTACTAAATACAATCAAACACAATATAATTTAGATAAAGGGTTCCTTTTGCTTAAGTCCTTTTTTAAGCTAAAGGGATTTCGGGAAAAGGTTCTTAGCTCTACTATTCCTATATATTATCTCTGTCCCTATGAAGTGAAATTTTTCCAACCCACAATTGATCTATCCTCTGGTCTCATTTTTCAAAATAGTAGATCCCCTAACTTTACTTTTAACAATTTTATCACTAACGAATTTCCTAATCATATTCTCTTTTTTACTGATGGATCTAAACAGCCAGATTCTCGAGCAGGAGCCGCATTATACTCCCCACATTTAAGTCTTGAAATTCAATTTAAATTATCGGAACACGCCTCTATTTATTCTGCGGAGGCTATAGCTATAGGAGAGGCAATACAGTACATTCTAGATCATAACATTTCAAACTCATTAATATGCTCCGACTCTAGAAGTGTTTTGGAGGCGACCTTTAGATCTAACCCCTCCTCTCTCACTTCTCATTTAATTTTCAAAATCCGTAATCTTTTATACTTAGCAAACCAGAACAAACTCAATATTTCGTTGATTTGGATTCCTGGTCATATAGGAATAGATGGTAATGAAGTTGTAGACTCTCTGGCTAAAAATGCAACTATTGATGGCCAAATCATGGAATTTTCTCTCGCACACACAGATGTTTGGTCCTCCACGCATTTGCTTCAACATAACTCAACTGTAGGTAAATGGCTTGAGGTATCTGAGACCAGGAGTGTGGGTCGCTATTATTTTAAAAATTTTTTTAATCCAGATAAATCAAATAAACTATGGTTTTCTAAATTAAACCTGGACAGGAGTTTCATTGTTACTATTTCTAGATTACGAGCTAACCATTATAGTCTAGCGGCCAGTTTGGCAAGAAAAAATTTTATTGAATCTGATGAGTGTCCCCATTGTGGATTCCCCGGTGAGGACATTAATCATGTCTTGTGGGCTTGCCCTAATTACTCCGACTCTCGTAAAGTCTTAGAGGCCTCCTTAATAAAAATCAAATGTTTCCCGCCGTACTCTATAGAACCTTTTTTATATAATCCTGCAAGTAAACCCGTCTCCTATATCTTAAGATTTTTTAAGGAGAACAAGTTACTCATATAAACAATTATTAGTTTCGTATTCAGTCATATTCATACTTGTATCCTTCGTTTTATATTGTATTTGCAGTTTGCATTCTCTTTTAAACACAGATCCACCTACTTGGCCCGCCTGGCGTTAAAATTAAGAAACGCCTATAGACATTCCTTTTCAAATATCTTGTGAAAAGTTAACCAACCCTGAGGCTCCATCTCTAATAGACATGGCCAAATAGGTCGCTTATTCTCAGCAAGGAGATTGTACACTCTCCGGACCTAGGCTATCACTTCTCCTCCCTGCTTTCAATTGGGAGTGACAAAGAAAGAAAGAAAGAAAGAAAGAATTTCTTTTGCACCGCAATAAAAGTCTCTCAAATACTTATCGCAAATAAATTCAGTTGCAAACATTTTGTCTGATAGAAGTTAAAAAATAGATAAATGAAAGTGACTGAAATAAAAAAGAGATGAGAAAGAATATTTTTTTAAATTCTGAATTGAAGTTAATATGAGCTTGTTAAAATTGGATTGTCTTGAAGTGGAAAAAATGTCTGATTTCTAACAATTTTGTTATTATAATAAAGTTTTGGACTCTAAAAAAAAATATAAGTTCAGATTTTTTGTTAATTTAGATTCCTTACTTTTTAATGCTTATAGTTTTAACGAATTACATAGAATTCCTAAGGTAATAGAAATTAGAAACTTAAATTCATAATTTTACGATACATGAATTTCAAAATAAAATAATACAACGCAGATAAATAAAAAAGAAGTAAATAAAAAAATTAATGAATGCCAAAAATTAATTAAATATGTTATAAATACATAAATAGAAAAATAAGTAAAGTATATTTGCAGATAAAGACATTTTTTCAGAGCACTTATGAAAGACCTCAACTATTTCACTGCTTTGAACTATAATATATAATAATAATATATTATTGATATATTTCATTAATTAATAATTTATTTCATAATATGATATTAACAAATTATTAGTTCAAATTCCAAACAGTATTTTTGAAATGTTTTTATTTTAAAAAAAGTTTGATTTAATTACAGTACTAATATATAGTGTATACTCTATATTGTATTTATTGTAATATGTTATATAATATGAAAAATAATCAAATTTTATAGTAACGACATTAATTGTTGGTATTAATATTTAAATAATTATAAAAAAATTATAAAATAAAGAACATGACATAAATAATGCCATTTCCGGCAGAATTTGGAAATTAGATTTTTGCCTAAAGTGAATTTCTTAACCTTTTCGAAGAGAATAAATTTTTGTAAAAAATATGAAGATCTCATTAGATTATTATCATGTATAAGAAAATGCGATAAAATAGTTTTTATTAGGAGAAAATTAAACTTTTATGCTTTTTCCCATATGCATTTATTTGAATCTAGGGCCTATGAACGGTCAACGCCGCCACCGGCAGCAGTCAGCTTTCACGTAATTTTTACATTCTCTTCATGGATGAGAAGGTATTGGTTTTATGTGAAAAATGACTTTCGAAATTTTCATCAAATCTTTACGTTTTGAGACCCCCTGAGTCAGAAAAAATGGTTTTTACGAAAGTGTCTGTCTGTCTGTCTGTCTGTCTGTAGGTCGTGTGCGGCATAACTCTCGATAGAATTATCAGATTGAATTGAGCTTTGGTACACTTTATCGGAGCCGAAAAAGTAAGGACAAGTTCGTTAACCAGCCACATCCAATCAAAATTGAGGGATTGAGCACTACTTTTGTGTTTTTGAAAATAATTTTTTGGAAAAATCAAAAATTCCAATCCTGGTTTTTGATAGTGCTCATAAATCTCTACAAATGATCCTAATAACATTTTTTGATTAAATCAAAATTAGAAATGTTACAGCATATTCAAATTCGAAAAAAGTCAATATCAAAATTCCATTTTCCAGTTAAATTATACGAGATACGAAAAAACGTTATGATACAATATTATTTTCTACATAAAGACCTACAAATTTGAATTGTAACATTTTTTCATAAAATGCATATTTTTCTTTGTAATTTAAAAAAAAAATATTGAAAATCCAAAATTCAATTTTTGAACAATAATATGTGAAATACGAAAAAAACGAAGGAATACAAAGTTGTTGGTTTCAAAAAGATCTACAAGTTTTGTCTCACACAGTTTATGAAAAAGCATATATTTTTTGTTTCAATTCCAAAAAATATGATTGAAATTCAAGAATTCAATTTTTTAGACAAAATATATGAGATACATAAAAAACGTTTAGATGAAAAATTATTTGCCTAAATGATGTCTACACATTCTTATTAAGAAATTTCTCGACAGGATGTATATTTTATGTTTTGATTTTTAATATTGAAAAAAATCGATTTTTTTCACCAAAATATGTGAGATACGAAATAAGCGTTTTTCTGAAAAATTGTTTCCTTAAATAAAGTCTACGATTGTTTTTCCTTTTTGAGATATTCGGAAGAAAATAAATTATTTTAATCATGTAATTTATTAAAAAGTTATACTGAAATGTATACAGAAAATCGAGCGCGAAGCGCGAGCGCCATGATGAGAATGTGTTCCTTAAGGCCGATAGAGCCTTAAGTAAATTGAATTTCCTGTTTCACTTAAATTCAAAAAGGAATTCAGTGACTTTGAGAAAATGTGTAATTCACATCATCTGTAATATTATTATAAAATTGGTTTGAGCTTCAGTATCAAAATATAAGAAATAAACTTAAATGTATGCGAAGAGCACAAGACCGAGCGCGAAGCGCGAGGTTCAGAAAGAACGGAGCGCGAAGCGCGACGTTCAAAAATTCCGGAGCGCGCAGCGCGACGATCGAGTATTACGGAGCGCGACGATCGAATCGCGCGCCCTAGGCGCGCTCAAACTTGCGAGCGAAGTGAGCTGCGCGCGAAGCGCGCGATGAGAATGTGCCCGCGAAGCGGGCAGATTTTTTTGTTATGCATTTGGTATCAAGATTAGAGTTCTAAATTTCTCGGACATTTAAAATCCGGTCACGTTCTCGTGACTGTGACCGTCATTTTAAGATAACTTGAGAATTTACAGAGAATTTAAGGGAATTTTACCATACCTTCACCAATATTTTCTTTATCATTAAACCTTATAATATTGTAAATTTATTTCCAAACACTATGAATTGCAATAGTGAAGGTTTCATATAAATAAACTACGAAGAATGGCAAGTTTTATCTGAATTCAATATCAAAAAAAAATTTTTTATAGCCATTATATTAAATTCAAACATAAAGAACAAAAGTGATTCAAGTTTTCTTCGCACAAATTACGCTTTGATTTAAATAATTGTTTGACAGTTTTGGAACAGTTTATGCACTTTTTTAAGTGCTGTATTTGTCGAGTGGCATGCTTTCTGTACATCTGATCACAGTATTTGCACTTGAAAGAAGCTTTATTTTGTTTATCAATAATTTAAAAAAAAAATTCCAAACTATATTCTTTTTTTTTCCATTTTTATTGCGCACTTTACATGAACTTCCAGAACAAAGCATTTATCAAAAACAATTGAAAGCTTGAACCGTTACGGAAAAATATTTTTAAATTCTCATAAATTCTCGAAGAGCACATTCATCAGAGAAATTCTCAGTCATATTCCCGTGCTCCCAGACATATTCTCGGTCACATAAACTCTTTAGAACTCTAATCAAGATATAGGGGGCTGATCATGGAGAATAGACATAAGGAGACCAATCCCTTATGCATGAATAGAGTTCTGAGTCGGTTATATTACTTCGAGAACAGTAAAGAAAATGAGAATATTACAAAGAATATAACCGGCAGATAAATTCTTTCAGAATTTATCAGAATTTTGTTATTTTGGCTTATTAAACGTGTTAAACAATGAAAATTAATTAATACTGGAATATGAAATTATCTCTGAAACCTCTTATGTGCATTTTATTAGTGCTGAAGAATGTGAAAAACGAGAACTAAAAGGGTATATATTATAGGTTATGTTTTAGAGATTTAGTTAAAAGTATTATTGTGGAAATCAGCCCTATCCGACGACGGCTTTTTTCACCATTGAACCCGTCGTCCGTTAATGATGTGACTTTCAATTGCTTGGAACTAATGGTGCATTTATACCTTTGTCTGACTGACCGGTGCGGACAGAAAATACATAAGAGCAAAAAAGACAGACGTTTTCTTTTTGTCCAATTTTACACTGTCTGTCTCCTTTACTCTTATGTATTTTCTGTCCGCATCGGTCAGGCAGAGGTATAAATGCACCATAATCCGCATAATTGCCTTATTTTATGTTGATAATACAAAATATTATGCATTGCATTGAGTAACAAGACCTTATCATTTGATCTGATATAGTTGCTTTAATAAATTATTAGTATTAATTAATGGAGTAAATTAATAAATATAATTAATTCAAGCAGTCAATTATTAATGATCTAATAAAAAATTATGATTGAATTAATATGCCCTAAAAACACTAAATTTCAATAATAATAAAAACAACGACTTGAAATCACGAAATATTTCTATTTTCCTGATAATTGTTTAAATTCGTTTATGAACACCATGTAAAACAATACCTTTATAGGAGAGGACAGAGGTGGCGCTGCCTCACAGATTAGTTTCCATCTGGCATCACTAAGGGAACCAAAATGTATCTAGCCATCGGATAGGGCAGGTGGAAATTATTGTATGGAAATCTTACATTTTTTTATTTAAATTGGAATTACTTTGAATCAGTAGGAGTTAATAAAGGAATTTATTTGTTAAATTTTATAATTATTATGGTTAAATTATAATTTGTTGAAAAAATAAAATCCCCTATCTGTTTTAAGTTTTACTTGATTATCCCTGCTGATGTATAAATTCCGTTACCTGCAGCGACCCCGGAAAATGTAAGAAAAAATAAAAACTGTTTTGTTTTTTAAAATTTGAATTTTGATAAATTAATATATAATTATTATATGTATTAGGTCCCCAACTAAGTTCCCGCTATTTTTTTGCTGAAAATGCAACTTTATTGTAAAAAAATGGTTACTAATGAATCATTCAAAGTATTGCACATCGTTAGCTACAACGTTTGCCCTTCTTTCTGGTAGAGCTCGAATACCGTTACGGTAAAAGTGTTCATCTTTTGAGGCTATCCATGAATCAAGACATTTTTCGAAATCTTCATATGAGCGGAATTGCTGATAAGCCAGACCATGTGCCATCAACCGGAACAAGAAATAATCGGACGGCACAATATCTGGGGAATACGGCGAATGGGGTAGGACTTTCCATTTAAGCATTTCCAAGTAGGTTATAACGGGTTTGGCAACGTGAGGCCGAGCGTTGTCATGCTGTATAATCACTTTTTCATGCATCAATTGCGTTCGATACCATTCCCCAGTAATGGTTTCGTTCGGTTTCAACAGCTTATAATAAATAACACCGACTTGGTCCTACCAAATACACCAATTCACACGGACGGTCGTCAACATCGAAATCACCATCTTTGAAGCGACGGAACCAATCACGGCACATTGTTTCACTTAGAGCAGCATCATCGTAAACTTTTTGGAGCTCTCCATGTGCAAATGATGATTATTTGGGACAAAATCAAAATTTTATGTTTATGATAAGTACATTAATTTAAGGATTGGAAGGTTTAGTCTGGAAGCAGCCACAAGTTCTCTCGTCGAACTTGTAGAAACTTGTATAATCGGTATTTATCTTTAATTTAAATCGGTTCTTGTGTGTAAGTGTCCAGGCTTAACCACGAGTAATTGAACTCTTTTTATTAAATTCTTATTTAGCACAGCCTGTGTTTATTTATTTTAAAATTTCAAATTCCTGGTCTCTTTTAAGAGTTAACGCCACGAAGAATCAGCCAATCATCGTCGTTCGCGCAACTCTAACGTAAGCTGCTCGTAACAATCACTCCTGGTTTTTTTATTATTCACAATGGGACTGGATTAATTTTTTTGTCATTTTGAATAAATAAAGTGTTTTTTTGCATAAAAAATAACTAAAATTACAATAATGTCATTCTCTTAATTTTACAAAACAATTTCATTAAATATTTATACAAGTACTAAGAGATAATTTAACAAATTATCAAAGACTTTATTGTTACACCATAAATTATTAACCCTTTCACTGTAACGCTATTATTTGTAATACTTAAGTGTAACGTGGGTCTAATAGACCCGCAGCTTGAAAATACTTTAAAAATGTGGAAAAATTCATGTATAATGCTTGAAATTTCTACTTTATGATTACGATTCGAAATGTAAGGTTCTTTGATTTGTTAAATTTACTACATAAATAACAATAACGGAATAAAGTCATGAAAAACAGTTTTTTTTAGTAGAAAAATCACAAATTTTAGCCTGGGTCTAATTGACCCAGGTTACAGTGAAAGGGTTAAATATGAATTGTAAAAAAACACGGAGTTGAAATCGATTAAAAAAAATATGATTTCGATTTGAAAGCTTTTGTTTGTGATACACCGGCGCGAGCTTTTGTTAAGTGTACTAAAGGACACACCGGATTCCACGCTTGTGAAAGGTGCATTATAAAAGGAGAAACGTTTAGAACAACCAAAGATAATCCTAAAAGTCAAGTGAGAGTTTATCCAGACATCGACTGTCCTCGACGAACCAAAAAATCTTTCAAGAATAAATCTCAACCGGAACATCATCATGATGACGAAACGTCACCACTTCTTCGTATTCACAAGTTCAATCCAGTGAAATATGTGCTATTAACAATATGCATCTGCTTGCTGAAGGTGCGATGAAATTACTTCTGCAGAAATTGCTTTTTGGAAAAAACAGGAGTAAGCTCAGCCGAGAAGATCGAAAATTACTGTCTCAACTCTTGGATCAGTTGTCTGCTTCTGTACCAGATGAATTTCAGCGGAGTTGTTTTCCTTTGCAAGGTTTAGCGAATTGGAAAGCTACTCAGTACATATTCATTCTGTTGTACACCGGTCCTCTAATTTTTTGTAAAGTTTTACCGCCAAACTACTATCAACACTTTCTTCTCTTACACGGCACCTGCAGAATTTTATTCAACCGGGAATTCGCCGTCAAACGGGTAAACGAAGCAGAAGATTTCTTACGGGAGTTTGTTTCCAAAATGCTACTGCTGTATGGGGAATCATCTGTAGTGATGAACATCCACAATTTAATTCATGCAGCAGACGACGTTAGGTACATGCAAGCACCGTTATCAGACTAATCTGCCTTTCCGTTCGAAAACTTTTTACAGAAAATAAAATCTCAGGTATACGCTCAGGAAAGAAAGTCGTGGCGCAAGTTTTCCGATTTTCATCTGAAATAGAAGCAGCAGGTAGTGAAATAATCATGTATTATCCTCTCATCAACAATGCAAACAAAACCAAAGAGCATTCCTACAATAATGAGATCTCTTACACAAGAGTCGAAACAAAAAAGTTTCAAGTTGGTTCGATATATCCTAATAATCTTGTTCAATTAAACAATGGACAATTTTTCCAAGTTACTAGGATTGTTTCTCGTACCGATGAATCAGATTTGAACAATTTTTTTATGGAAGGCTTCGTTATCTCCAAAGTTGAAAGCGTTTTTGAAGAACCAATCAAATCAGAAAAAATCTTGGCAAAAGATCTTACATTGTAAGTTTATTACACATTTAGCAGGGTTCAAAAAATATGTACAAAAATGTAGAAGAGTAACATTTTATTAAATAAAGATACTTTGATGTTTATATTCTTTAAATAACAAAACATTTTTCAATATTTTATTTATTTGTCTTTTCTCAGAGCATACAGTAAATTAAAATCACTTAATTGAAAACGTTCAAAATAAAGAAAATTTTAATCACTCAAAGTTGCATGCGATTCGTTTTTTTATTGTGATGTCATCACTCTTTTTACTATTTTTCATCTTCGCGTCACGTTAAACACGTTAACAGTAATGCTCCGAGCCTGAAGACCCCCATTTCTGTTTGAAGCTCCCTTGAGCCATTTTCCTGTTATGTGGCAAATTTCTTTGTCAGTGACTGAATTTCCTAATAAGTTGTTGATAACCTCTGTAAATAGATTTATTATGTTTTGAAATATGCGACCGTAATCGAAGTTTGTACTACAATTAAGTCTTTTTCTTCAATTGAAGAAAAACAGAGTTGCTTCGGAAGGTCCAAAACTTTCAAAGGCGTTCAAAATTATGAAAGTAACAAATTCAAATACGTACAAAAAAGTATATTCTTTTCATACTTGTTTAATCGTATAAATTTTCTCAACACCTTTGAGAATCTTCCAGATTTTTTTCTATCATAAACTGCTACTAACTAGTTCTTTTCTATAAGTTATTTTAGATGTCTTTCAAAGATTCTAAGTTTTTAATAAAATTTTGAAAAGTGTCTAAACAGTTCTCAGAGAGTACAAACGATTTTGATAGATTTTGGAAGAGTTCAGAAAATTACTGATTATTCTAGAATATACGGAAACAGCCTCGTTTGGGATAAATATTCAAGAATTTTGGAAGATTCTTTTAAAAGAAGATTATGCGTGAATTCAAAAGATTGTAAAAGATTAATAAAGAACCCAAAAGAGACTCTCAATTAACTCATCAAGGTTTGAAGAATCTACAGAAATTTTGGAAAATTTTGATTGTCTTTTGTAGATTTTGGAAGATCCTGAAAGATTATAGAGGATTCTGTAGAGGCTTAAGAATTTTTAGAAGGTTATTAAAACTGGGACCTATTATGGTACCTGACATGCGAGTGTGTTGGTTGCGCTAAAATTTCTTTTAGCATGTAGGCTACTGCTTCTTTCCCCCTTCCCAAAGTAAAGAAGTTGAACTTGTTGGCCAATAATTTTTGGTAAAATTGCTCGCACAATTTCCGCAACCTTATCTTTTGTCCTCCCATATGATCGTATTGCGTTCTTCTGCAAAAAATACATTTTAAAGTGAATGACGGAAAATTCTTTGCGATAGCGAGTTCTCAAGTAGTTGAAAAATATGAACTAAATATATTTTTAATTTTCAATCCCACATAAAAAGTGAGCATTAGGTTAGGCATGTTATATAACCAGAGAAAGTTTAAACTTTTTTTTTATTATCTTGTGTCAGGTATTCAGCATACCAAGGCCATTGTTTTAACAGAATTTGTCGCCAAAGCATTATCAAATATTTTCCAATTGGTGTGATCTACTATGGGCAAAGTGATTTCCAATTTCCGCAGGTCTTCGCTCAGCCCTTTTCCTAGTGGGCGACCCAAGTTCAAAAGGAGTTTAGTTTCAGTCTCTTGTAGTATCAGCTCTTTGTCGTACTCAATGCTTTCTTGTACCTTTTCTATTTCCACCATTGTAGTCTCATAGTACTGCATTAAGGCTGCCTTAATTACAGCAGATTCTACAATAAAAATTACCAATGCTTCAAACTATTCAATTATTTTAAATTAAGTATAAGTATTTTGTAGTTTGTAATTTAAAGAATAGTGTAAACTCCAATGCTACCAATAACAGTACCTTGTTCGTTATTGCTCTCCCTTCTTCTTTTATTATTACAATTTTACCGTGGTACTAAAAAATATTGCATTCATAGAATAATTTACGACCGGGAATTTTATGGCAATAAACTTTTTAAATAATGAAAGATTTTCGTTTGAATATGATAATTAATTATTTCTAAATATTTAGTAAAATAAATTTTTGCTCAAAGCCTAATATTACTATGCTTTTGATTTTAATTTTTTTGAAAAGCTAGATTCTCAGTTTAAAAAAATTGATCATCTACCTACTTAATAAAAAATAGAATCAATTCATTTTGTTACAAAAAATCATTATTATAAGTGTACTCTCTGCACAAGTTGACCGTGTGGTAAGGCGTAGACCTTATATTACTTTAATGTAAGAAGCTAGCATCCAAAAACTTTTATTTATTCAAAAAGTGTTTGATATGTCCTTATTAAATTTACCACTTTGACTTGCATCTGCAGTTGTTTTTCGTCGAAGAATATTGGACACGCATTGCATTGTTAGAGCATCCCCGTTAGACAATCCTTCAGTTGCAGTTGTGCTGCCAGGATCTAGAGTCCTCAAATATCGCTCTAGGCGTTTTAATCCTTTTTCATAAGATGCTATAAAATAAAGCGAATTATGTATTGCATCTATAACTTAATTCGTGCGGGTTGCTAAGAGATGGCGTAACTTGATTATTATTCCATCGTTCCAATATTCCGAACATGCGTTGGAAAGCTACTGTCATTGTGCGTCTTTTTCAGTATATGTCATTCATTTGAAGCGTAAACAACAATAATTTTTTTTCACTCAAATATGTCAAACTTTGTGCCTGAAAAAGTGTTTTTGCGGGGAGTTCTTCTTCATTACTTTAATATGAAGGAAACTGATGCCGAAAGTCATCGTATTTTTGTGGAAGTTTATGGTGAACATGCTCTAGCTGAGCGAACGTGCCAAAAGTGGTTTGCACGATTTAAAAGTGGTGATTTTGGCTTGGAAGTCGAAGAACGTCCTGGGCAGCCAAAAAAGTTTGAAGATGAAGAACTGGAAGCATTAATCGATGAAGATTGTTGCCAAGCACAAGAAGAGCTCGCAGAATCTTTGGGAGTCACTCAAGCAGCCATTTCAAAACGTTTAAAAGCAGCCGGATACATTCAAAAGCAAGGAAATTGGGTTCCACATGAACTCAAGCCGAGAGACGTTGAAAGGCGGTTTTGCATGTCCGAAATGCTGCTGGAACGCCACAAAAAGAAGATTTGTTACATCATATTTTGCATCAGATTGTTACTGGTGATGAAAAATGGATCCATTACGACAACCCCAAGCGCAAAAAATCATATGTGAAACCCGGCCAACCAGCCAAATCAACGGCGAAACCGAATATCCATGGCGCGGAGGTAATTCTCTGTATTTGGTGGGATCAGAAGGGTGTGCTGTATTATGAGCTGCTAAAACCGGGTGAAACCATCAATGGAGAACGCTACCGAAGACAATTAATCCGTTTGAAGAGAGCAATAGCCGTAAAACGCCCTGAATATGCGACCAGACACGAGGCAATAATTTTCCATCATGACAACACTCGGCCCCATGTTGCTATTCCGGTTAAGAACTATTTGGAAAACAGTGGATGGGAAGTTTTACCCCACCCGCCTTATAGCCCAGACCTTGCCCCTTCTGACTACCATTTGTTCCGGTCGATGCAGAACGCCCTCACTGGAATACGGTTCACACCAGTACAGGGTATCAAAAATTGGCTTGATTCATTCTTGGCCGCCAAGCCGGCACAGTTCTTTTGGGATGGAATCCACAAATTGCCAGAAATATGGGAAAAAATCATAGCTTCAGATGGGCAATACTTTGAATAATACTATTGTACATGTTTTTCTTAAATAAACGTTCAAATTTTGAAAAAAAATGCACGAATTAAGTTATAGATCCAATATAATAACATGATTTGGATAATATACGTACATTATTTTTAAGACAGTCCGTTGATTATCTGCCAGCCTGAATATCCACCGTACTTTTTGATTATAAATATTTGTTGGCCCTGAAGCCAAGAGACTTCCAAATTTGTGCATTGGCGAACCCACTTCTTCAGATGTTTATATTACTTTGTGTTCGGGTAGGAACAAGAGTTTCTATTCTCGTTCAGCCAATTTAAGGGAATCAGGTCAACGACATTTTATTCACTCTGTTCTTCTTGAACGAATTGCACAACAGCATTAGGCGTGTGCTTTCTGTCGGATCGAATGTCGCAAATTCGATTCGATTCGCCTTATTTGTTGGATCGGAATTTTTCGATTCGATCGGCCGCCCGTCGAATGTCGAATATTCGACATCCGAAGCGCGCTTCTTCGGATGACGGATTTTCGACATTCGATCAGCCGTTCGTATCGGATCGGAAATCGAATCGAATCTTTTTGCACACCTCTAAACAGCATGCGTCTATTCTCGTCGAACCTGCTGCGAATGCTCCATATTCTGAAATATTTCACTAACCACATTTTTGAAGTAATCAGTTCCACTAAATTGAAATCTATCATAACTTTTATAACACAAATACTAAACAAAATGATTTTAAATTATGTGCAAAAATGTCATGAAGCTAAAACTAGCTGCTACTTTTCGAAGCGATAATTTTTTAATCTTCTTTATATTTCTAAATGAATATATTTGTTCATATACCTAAACAAAGATAGTATATTGTATAGTTAGCTCCAGAACGTAATGAAATGCATTGTTCAGAAAAAGTAAAAATTTTTTATTATATAAAAAACTTTTTTTTGAATAGCGGCTTTTATTCTATTTCATAAGAAAAAGACAAAAATCAGAATTGATAAGGATAGTTGTTCATACCCAAATGGTATTTTTACAGCCAATTAGTATTTAAACACCAAGCTCGTGGAACTCGACCCTCTTTCATTTCGATACATCATACTGTAAAACCAAATTCTTTTATTCGAACAAAACTGTGTATAGTGAAACAAAAGAAAGGAAACGATGCTTCCTTAAATTGAGGTTAAGAACATATGATAAGTTTTAGGCGATCAAAAAACTGATTTAATTTTCTTTCTGTGAAAATGTGTCTATACTTACAAAGCAGGATTGTTTTTATCTTGGGATTAAGATAAACTTTTTCATAAATTGACGTGAAAGAAAGGCTTCTACATGCCTGATGCAACTTTTTAAAAGCCGTAATGGTGTACTTTGCTGGCAGCCAGTAAATGATCAACAATATCTTCTCCCCTGAAATTTGAAATCTTTGTTCTGAATTAAACTCTCCTTCTTGATTGGCTAATAGGTATCATTAAAATTACTTTAAATTTTACCGCAATTTTTACGTAACTTGATTGTCTCACAATCTTGACTCTCCTTCCCGCGTTCCCAGTTTCCTTATACGCCACAACGTGCTACTCGACTGCTGTGTATGCGGAGTTCTTTTATTTTCTTCTAGAAAGATATGTAAGTAAGTAATTCAATATAATAATATATTAATAGATTTGATTCCTATATTGCGCTGTATATTGCTACTTTTATTTTGTCTTGATTAGGTCAATTGCAGCTACAGTTTCTTCGTGATATTTGGGAAGTTTAAGCGGTTCATTTATATGCATAGCAGCGTAAGTTTTAAAGTTACATAGATAAGTTGCCATGTAGGGTTCCAGAATCGACGGTGAGAATCGATTCTCGATTCTTCGATTCGAAAAAAATGTCGATTCTGGGAATCGACGATAAAAAGTCTATTCTAGGTTCTGATTCTAATGATTCCCTTCCGTTTAAAAAAACCCGCTATTATTTAAAATCAGTATCTATCTAATCAGTACCTATTACCGCATCGGGCCTGGTCGCAGGACCAGCCACACCCTCGTTGGAGTCAGGACGAGTTGAATTTGGACGCGAATTAGTACTTCTCTTTCTTTTCACAGAATTTTACTCTCACTTATGTACTTTTTGCAAATGTTTTTTCATTGAAGAGGTGCTGTTGCAAAAACTAAGTTCAACGTGAGAGTGAGAACGACGCACTTTATCACCGGTTTTTTTGAAGTGCAACCACACTTCACTTGGCGGTGGCATGCCACGCGCCAAAAATAAAAAGAAATAAAATTGAAGATGATTTTAGCACAAACAAAAGTCAAAGACGTGGATACAAATGGATGAAAGTAAAAATCTGGCGCAATATGCGACCGGCCGCACTGGGAATACTGAGATCGAAACAACGTAAAAGGAGAGAATCGACGTCGAATCCGACGCTTAAGAATCGATTCTGCTGTCGATTCCACCAAGCGGAATCGATTTCAAAGAATCGATTCTCTAACGCTAGAAATCGATTCCTCCGAGGAATCAGACTCGACTCCGGGATCCCTATTGTCATACACAAGGGCTTTTCACATTTTTGGAATTTTTTGACATTTTTTTATTGGGTTGTTTTTGAGACCCCCTGAGTCAAGAAAAACGATTTTTGCTCTCTCAAAAGGAGACTGACGAGGACCAAAATTCAGAAGAACAATAAACAGATAAGGACGAAATACAAGAACTTGGCGAAAATAACTTTTGTGTCTAAACGGGCGGAAAAAGTCGCATTGCATGCTTGTGCGTAGGGCGGCATGGAGTCAATTGTGCTTCGGCGTAACAATCGGGCGAAATGTTCATACCGCCCGCTTCAACGGGCAAAATATTCATACCGCCCGAAACTTGACTGCCCGCGACTAACTACGCATTCGCACGCAACGCGACTTTTTCCACCAATTTGGACACAAAACGTCGTGTGCACCTCGAGCGACATGGTAGCGATGTGACTCGTGTGAATACCGCCCTCGCTACGCTCGCGCGGGTACACTTCGCACTCATCACAATCGCCACCATGCCACCCTTGGTACACAATCTACTATTTCGAAGAATCTAATCCTGAAAATGCAATAGAAGTTGAACTAAGAGTAGTAGAAAATAATGTGATCGAAGAGCAAATACCTATTGTAGAACAGCCAGCTGCAGAAGAGCGTATTCATAGTCCACTTGAGCAGTGAAGCTCTTCAGAAGCCTCGCTTGAAACATTTACTTTTGCTTCTACCTGTTTGACATTCTTTTCCAATTCTAAATCCTTAAATTCGCATTCCGCCTTGTGCATTTGTTCGCAACTATCCTTCCTATCGGCAATTAAACCTGTAAATTCATTCAATTGTTTCGCCGTATTTCGCTTTAAGTCAAATATCTTTTGAGAATTCTTCTTAACCGTATTTATAACTTTAGCTCGATTGTTCGCGACGCTCTTTATTTTAACGCCAATGGATTTAAGTTTTAGCAAAATTTAGTCAAGCTCGGCAATATCCTCTTCATCTGAATCTATAGATTCGTCGACGTGTAGAGGAACAACAAGATTCAGTATCCACTGATTCTCACGACATATTTTTTTCATTAAATGACAGTTCTATTGCCGCATTTTGCTCGTTTAAGCCATCACGGTTTCCAGCTAGTAAGTGGGTCGTGTTTCTTTACAATTCGCCCATGTTTTCTATTCATTCTCTATTCGACGTCTGTGGTGGCTGAAGTACCAGATAGAGAGACGGGAATTTCGTTTATCAAATTGTGTTTGTAAACACAAATAATTTGATGCGTGCTTTTGTTAAAAGTTTGGGTTCAGCTAAAAAATGACCACTGCAAATGTACTTATTAATAAATGTATTTAATAATTAGAAACATCTAAATTCTGGGTACATTAATAGATTGTGACTCGAATCAGAGGGTGACAAATAAATTTCAAGTATCGACGACGACAATAATGCTATTGACCGCCTCGCACCTCTCAAGCTACTGCCGACGCCCTGGTCCTCACCAAAGGTCTCCACCCCAAGCCTTTAGGAATTCGACGTTGTCAGTCCTTTCTAGTTATTGAATTTAAATACATAACTGATGATGAATGGCAACGTTGTACAAGTGGTCATGAGACGATGTCACATTTTGGTAACTTAGTAAGGGTGCTAAACTAAAGTCGAGGCGAAGGCAGGTATCTCGGAGGGTTTATGAGGGCATTTAATGGAGAGTGCTCTTTTCGGAGACAGACTACTTATGGAATGCCGACAAACTTTATAATTTACAACTAAAGCAAAAAAACCTCACTATTTTTATTTGAGAAAGATCTGCCTTTACTATCCTAAAGGTTTAAAAGTGAAAGTCATTACAATCTGTGTTCCATAACTAACTTTCTGTCCAACATCTGGACAAATTGAGGATGTCGAATCGAGGAAGCTGGCGAGAACGCCGTAAGATATCAGGTAACGTTGAGTGTCTCCTTTGGTTCTGATTCATTTAATTTAATTTGGTTTAATTGTGTGGTGCGCGACAATAGCATCTCGCTACGGAGATTTCGAGGTGACAGACTCTGGGCCATTCCGTGCGTTAAAAATTAAAGTTCGAGTCAGTGACCGCGGTATGCATCGGATTTACGCGAATAACAGTGTCGCTTACCCGCAAGGCGGCCTTAAATGCTTCTCCTTATCCCGCGCTCTCCGCGGTACAGGGTAACCCGACATGAGCGGGCTGGTCTATCAATAGCGAGTTCATTAAATAGTAACTTTGGTTATTTCGACGTACTATAACCTGGCGCTCAACAATGTAATAGCAGCCCAGCTTTATATCAAGTTCGTGAAATTATATGTGGTCGGGTTAGGTTTCCGGGGGTAAATGCGTTATCCCGAACTTTGTGCATAAAATTACTTGTTAATAAATAACTGGTGTAACCTATCATTCGGTCGAGTATTCAATTTCAATTTCAGGCAAAAAAAATAACCTAACCTCACCTCCCTACCAACTAAAATACGCAGTATTTTATTGTTTTTATTTTATTTCAATTGTACGCAGTTTGTATACTTCATGAAAACGAAATTACATAATTTTAAACATTTCTGATAGAGTCATCGAAATTAAAGACAATTTTACATTTCATCTCATGTTCCCCTACGGGTACATAGGAGTGAGAACTCCGTGTTCCTTCGATTGTAATAGCTGCACTAAATCGATTTTGTAACAAGTTTTCTTCCTTCTGATGCTCTTTATTAGTACGAAAGTTAAAGTGAATTGTGTCAAACTTTTGTTTCACTGAATAAAATAAAGCTTTGGGTGTTGCAATCAGTTTTATATCAGGCCGTCTTAAACTTTCGCATCTTATAAATCTTATAACAGTTCCACCAATTCCATCACAGTCATTTTTTCCATGCGATGTAGCAAAGAAGTTCCATTCGACTTCTATATTAAAATCTTCAAATTGATGAGTTAAATTAATGCCATTTTTCTTATTTGTATACTGAGAAACTGCACCATCAGAAAAGTAATAAATTTTTTTAACATTCTCTTAACCTTTTTTTTCAACAAACCAATTAATTAATTTCTTTTGAAAGAGGTGAATGGAAAAAGTGTCATGATTAGTACACTCTGAAATAAGAACAAAACTATCGAACTTTGGTTGACCATTTTCATCCCGCACTGAACCATAAATAACAAATCGATGTATTGTATATTGATTGTTGTTCCAATATTGATTCTGAATCGTGTTTTGGATTAAGAAAACATAATTTTCTGGAAAATCACCTGTTATTACAAATACTTCTTCCTTTAATTCAAGTTTAAATGCTTTTAAAAATTTACTTTGACTTTTGGTAATAAAGTTGTGCGTTTGAAGAATGAATGCTTCATTTCTCAGCGTATTAATGAACGTTTCCGTATCTTTCGTGAGCGTTTCTAAGGCAGAACGATCAACATGAGTCAATTGTAAGTGAGTTATGTTAGTAATAATATTTTGTTTAACTACTTCTTCTAATTCAGTACCAATGTCTTCAAAGCCTGGACAAAGATTGCATTTTTGAAGCTGACAATCAGAAGTGAGATTTTCACACACCATATCGTTTAATACATCTTCATACAAGTAAGTACTAAATGAAAGTTTGTCCGAAACACATTTTGAACTATTTATCAATAATTTAAAATTTTGATGAATTTTACAAACACATACGGTGTGTGTTTCATTGACATCAGCCAAAATGCAGTCTTTGGGCCACAGTAAAGGAAATTTAGTAAATCCAAGTTTCATATGAGGATACAAGGTTTTGAAATGTACACTACCGTCCGAAATTGTGCGCACGGTGCTCGTGATCGCTATTGAAAATCACTGCTGACTTTGAACCACGATATCTCGGTGACAAAAAGGGATAGGGCATTTTTAAAAATACAGTTGGAAAGCTTATGAAATTTCACGTTCAGTGATGCTCAACAAATATTTTTTTGACTTTTTGAAAATAATACAGCACGTGAGGAATTAAAAAAAAAAATTCAAGATTTTTTCAAATTCTTTACCTCAACTTCAACTTTTTGCATGGCCTAGGAAAAATTTTTCCAAAATCTGAAAATTTTAAGACATAAAGTCTAAAATCTTATCTTTAATTTAAGCCAAGAAAACTTGAAAAATATTCATGGGTACCCGAGATACGATTAAAAATGTTCAATCGTATCTGAGTTGAATTTTAATCGACGATCACGATTTTCGGACGGTTTGTTGCTCGCCTCCTTCGTTGAAGCGGGACCGAAATGGCCACGCACAAAGGTGGCGTTTAAGTGGAGCCCTCTTATATGTATTTTTGATTCTGTTCATTAGTAATTTTTATTTCTAATTATTCCAAATTTAAAAAAATATTTATTGTTAGTTTGTGATTATTAAAAATTATTTAAATCCAATATTATCCCCATATTAACGAATAGAACAATGATATGTAAACATTTTTTATTTCTTAAAATTCTTATAAACTAGAACATTAATAAAAATTTTAATAGTCATTGTAAATATTAACTAAGAATGAATGGAAAGGAAATAAAGGAAACACGTTCTTGGATCAAAGAACATATAAGAGAGCTCCACTGAAGCGCCACCTTTGTGCGTGGCCTATTCGTTCCTGCCTCAACGAAGTAGGCGAGCAACAAACCGGCCGAGAATCGTGATCGTCGATTAAAATTCAACTCAGATACGATTGAACATTTTTAATCGTATCTCGGGTACCCATGAATATTTTTCAAGTTTTCTTGGCTTAAATTAAAGATAAGATTTTAGACTTTATGTCTTAAAATTTTCAGATTTTGGAAAAATTTTTCCTAGGCCATGCAAAAAGTTGAAGTTGAGGTAGAGAATTTGAAAAAATCTTGAATTTTTTTTTTTAATTCCTCACGTGCTGTATTATTTTCAAAAAGTCAAAAAAATATTTATTGAGCATCACTAGACATGGAATTTCATAAGCTTTTCAACTGTATTTTTAAAAATGCACTATCTCTTTTTTTCACCGAGATATCGTGGTTCAAAGTCAGCAGTGATTTTTAATAGCGATCACAAGCACCGTGCGCACAATTTCCGACGGTAGTGTACGTATGCTTCTTTTAGTTTGCATAATATTAACCGTTTTTGAATTTTTACTCTCTTACCATCAGCTTGTTTTACCAATACGCAATATTTTTGTCTAGGAATAAGAATAATCAGTTTCGGAAAGAATACAGATTTTCTTGGCGGTGCATATGAACTAAATCCATATTTCATTTGTATTTGTTTAGCCTTTTGAGCCAATTTAAAGGTGATATTAAATTCTTTTTGCAAATGTCGTACAGTCCCACTCTGCGAAATTACACTTAATCAGAAAATTTTATTTCGAAAATTATGTGCTTTCAGAAACTTTTCTTTTAGGGGAGAAGCGGCGAAATTGGCGCACCTAATAGAAAGTGCGAGTTTAAAAAGAAAGTATATGACTAAAAATTATGAAAAAATATTTATTTAATAGCTGGATATCTTTTCTATACTTTCCAATGGATAAAGATTGCATTGAAAATTATTAAAGCAGGTTTTTATTCAGATTTCCGAAGGACTGCACCTGCGTCAATTTACCCGCCATGTCGGGTAAATTGACGCACTAATATTATAATCTTCTCTTGCCACGTATTAGTTATATTTTCATAGATTTAGAATTACATTTCAGTAGCAAAGGTTGATGAAAAGAGGTAGTTATAATTTGAAATTAAATTTGAGATAGTATATCAAGATATGTGAAGTTTTTTATACCTTTATTCACATAAACCAGCCAAAGTTAAAATATATTTTATATTTGTACAATAAAATACTGCCAATTGTGGATATTTAAGTGAATATTCAAATTGAAATCATTTTTATAGAGAATTATTTGAATTTGTAATCAGAAGTATATACAATTATTAACTTTAGAAGACTTATAAATAATAGAAACAATCAATCAAAAATACAATTTTTTTCTTACATTGCTTTGACATCTTAAAATCGAGAAAACTTTCAAAACACTGTCAGACTGCAAATTAATTATTAAAAATCGCTTTTAAAATGCCTTAATACCTCAAACTTAAAAAAAAATTTAACTACTGATTGTTCAAATGAATATAACCTTACAAAGTCGTTACATCAGTTTTGCGAACCACATTACATCCCATGTCACAAAAAATCGTAAGAAAAAGATTAGCAGAAAAGTCCAGCAACATTCAAATGTATATATCTATATATTAATAATTGTGTACTTACTATCTTCTTTATATTTTCAATCATAAACATCCGAGCACTTGACTTCAGTCACCGGTTTCCAGAAACACAACACGTGTGCCAACTTCGCCTCTGATTTGAATCTCGTATGCGCCAATTTTGCCGCAAGTGTATCGTTCATTAATTAAATACTTTTTACGTAAAATGCTTATTTTTTCATACAAATATTCTATCCTAATCGTATGATTAAATATCAAAGGTTATAAAATCGTTGCATTAATCTAATTCACCTTGAATTACTATTATTTAACGATTTAACTCAGTGGCTTCGAACATAACCATTATGCCAAAAAACGATTAATCGCAATAAAACTGTATTAAGCAATTAGATTTTTATAATTTTTTCTATCAAATACATATCATACAAGAATGCACACGATAGAACTATTTTTATTTTTTGTTATGTTATCATTTTCTGAAAAATAGGGTGCGCCAATTTAGACGACGCGCCAATTTCGCCGCTTCTCCCCTACTGAATTTATCATTTCAAATCCCGTATCTCCTTCAACATATTCCTTGTCGCTACTCGGCAAATCAGGCGAAGAAGGATCTTCTTAATGATCGGAAGGTTCTTCAGCAGAATCTTCTTCAAAAGATGTATTATTATTATCATTTACAGAAACACTTACCTTATTTTATAGTATGGTATTATAGGAAATGTGAAATCTGAAGCTGATGCAAACGTACTTTCTGAGCTCAGGAAACTTTCCTTTAAATGCCGAAGGAGCTTTTACAACACCTTTTCTAATCCACGTATGGTTCCTCAACTTGAAAGGATTGCAACCAATCTTCTGATTTGGCATTTAGTTCAATTTAAAAAACTGAAGGTATAATAAAGGAGGGGAGATGTACCAGTTGCGGGACAGCTGATTCTTTCAATGTTAAAATACCAATATGGCCAATTAAAGTAGTTTCAAATGTTTCTAATGACAGTAGCTAATTTTTAGTAAAACACCGATGTGAATAGTCGCATTCCTTGTGCTAGCTCAAGACATCGTGTGCGAAAACCATTTTAAAAAGTTTTATCGAATTATTTTCAAAGTGCTGTTAATCCAAGTTATTTAACCGAACAAGGTGAGTGTTTTGCATATAAATTGATATTTTGATTTGGTTTTGTCCATTTGTCAATTAGATTGAAATAATGAAAAAACACCATTTTTTATATTCCTTTTTGCCACTGAAATCTTTCAGAATTAATAAAAATTGACATTTTCTTTATTTACCGTGTTTTTACTTCATATTTTCCGATTTTTAGCGGATTTTTCTAGGTGTCCCGTACCTGGTGCCAAAAATGTTTTGGTCCGAAAAACATCACTTTACGAAAATGGTCATAATTTTATTTCTGTTTATGATATCAATATACTATCTGCAGATAAAAGTTGCGCAAATACATTAGCTTTAATTTGATCCTTATATGAACTCAAAATCTTAACTCAGTCAAAAGATATGGCCGAAAAACAAAACCCGTCCCGTATCTGGTACATCTCCCGTACTTTTATCACTTCCATGTATGGATTACCACTAAACGTTCCATTGTCTTCAACAGTAAAGCTGTGACCAATCGAAAGATTTGTCCTACAGTTCGAAAACGAAAACGTAATCTTTCAGGATTCGTACTTATTCAACCAATCAAAAGAAATTGAAAATCCTAATTTCCGAATTGCAAGAAAAGCTTATCTAAAAGTACTTCAGGTCAGAGAAAACCCCAGGCGTCCATTCCAACTACATAATTCAAAGGATATAACCTCTTTGAAAGTAAACCTCAGTGTAGAATTTATAATGACTGGAAGTAATAATAAAACCCTTCATACCTACAAATGTCTCTAAGTATCATTTTCATCACTTTTCAATACTATTCTGGGTGCACCCAACCGCTCGAGTCAGAGGCTCAAAATGACGCGTCGGGAGTTTTGAACTTTAAAAATCATTTTAAAAAACATTGAAAAATGATGATGTCCTTCACGTTCAAAAACAAGAATTAAAATTGTTTTTAAATAAACAATTAAAAACTAACAATTTTGTAATTTTTTTTTTACTTTATCAAAATTCAATGGCCGATCATAGTGAAACCTGTGCTCATACATTGATATATATTGATTTATATATATTGAGAATCATTAGGGTGATCAGATGGCTTGATAGGAAAAGAAGGACACCACCCTCCATACTTCCTCCCACCATTAAGTTCCCCCCACTCATAGCCCAATTTGGCGCGTTTTTTAGAAGTTGATTATACATGAATAAATTACACAAATAACAATAGATAATATTATAATTAATTATAATACAAATAACTATTTCGAGATCAAAATTTTATTTAAACAATATAGTAATATTATCTGTCCGGAAAGTATCAGGCCTACCTTTATATCTACGCGCCATAGTGTTCGAGCGACCTCTGCGGGGCATGAACGGCAACAGTAAAGCCTCAAGAGACTATCGCTATCGGTTGCTTGCTGACATCTGCGCAGCGTGTCCTTGTTTACAAAGCTATTTTTGAGTTCGAGGGATTTTGTGATTGTTAAAAATGACTGAAAAGCAAGATCAACGAATTTGCATCATATTTTGTTTTCAACTCGGAAAAACGAGTTCGGAAACTATTCAGATGATGCAGAAGGCCTTTGGGAATGAGTGTATAATATTGAGCGGGTGCGACTTGCGATCGAACAAGATCGTCGTATGACTGTGCGGGAACTAGAAGAAGACCTGGGAACAGTGTGCTCAGATTGCAAACAGGGGTACCTACAGACGCGATTGCACGCCGTGTCCGTGTGAAGCGAGTAGGGAGTGACGACGGGGCGCGCTGCTTTTGTTTCTTCCTCGTCGTTCTTGCGTGCGAGAACGGCACCTACAACTTCTCCTTATTCTCCTCGGTTCCTCCTTGCAATGCTATTTTTAGATTTCATGCTGTCTGTTAGAGAGTCGAAATTGAGAATTGTATTTTTCTCGACTCCGTGCAAAAGAGGCGGGAAGCAGACGACAATTTCGAATTTACAAAATATGTAGTTATATAATTAATACTTCTTTTTTCAATATATTTGAAAAATCTGCTTGATTTGAACATCTGAAATCTCCTACAAAATTGTATAAGGATTTTAACACTTGAAAAATAAAAAATTTAATACCAATCAATATTTACAATTTTAACCAATATAGAAATTGAATAGAATTTTAGGTTTTCAAATTAAATCTTGAATCATGAATTTCGGATTTCCATTCATCTTACCCGTACATTTAAAAAAAATTTAATTAGAGAATTATTTTCTATTAAAAAGAATGTCTTAATAGCAAATTTAAATTTCTATTCAAGCTTAAAATTGATATACTCAATTTTAGGTTAGAAATATTTTCATCTTACATTTTTTTAACAAAAAATGAAATACTCTACGTAAAGGAAAAAATTTCTAATAGAAGTACATAAAATATATTTTTATATTTTAAACTCAAAATGTATGCATAGGCTAAAAAAAATTAAGATAAAAATAATTTTAATATAGAATTGAATATATCGATTTTGTACTTGAAAAATACTTGCCTGAATTAAACTGTTGGAAGATCTTGTAAAACTAATAGGAGATTTAAAAACTCGAAATATAATTAACTAGTAAAATAAAAAGTCAAAAAATGTTTAAAATTTCACGTCAATATATTAATTTAAAAGTTCTTTACATTTTAAGACAATTACTTTATATGAAAAAATTCTCTTTTTCGTACAGCATTTAATTTTTTAAATAAAAATCTCTGCTTCAATATTTAAAAAAAAATCTGCTTGAATTGAACATCTGAAATCTCCTACAAAATAGTATAAGGATTTTAACACTTGAAAAATAAAAAATTTAATACCAATCAATATTTACAATTTTAACCAATATAAAAATTGAATAGAATTTTAGGTTTTCAAATTAAATCTTAAATCATGAATTTCGGATTTCCATTCATATTACCCGTACATTTAAAAAAATTTTAATCAGAGAATTATTTTCTATTAAAAACAATTTCTTAATAGAAAATTTAAATTTCTATTCAAGCTTAAAATTGGTATACTCAATTTCAGGTTAGAAATATTTTCATCTTACATTTTTTTAACAAAAAATGAAATACTCTACCTAAAGGAAAAAATTTCTAATAGAAGTACATAAATAAATTATATTTTTATATTTTAAACTCAAAATGTATGCTTAGGCTAAAAAAATTAAGATTAAAATAATTTTACTGTATAATTGAATATATCGATTTTGAACTTGAATAGAAATTTTAATTTTCTATTAAGACATTCTTTTTAATAGAAAATAATTCACTGATTAAATTTATTTAATGAATGAATAGAAATCCGAAATTCATGATTTAAGATTTAATTTGAAAACTTAAAATTCTATTCAATTTTTATATTGGTTAAAATTGTAAATATTGATTGGTATTAAATTTTGTATTTTTCAAGTGTTATAAAATCCTTATACAATTTTGTAGGAGATTTCAGATGTTCAAATCAAGCAGATTTTTTCAAAAATATTGAAAAAAGAAGTATTAATTCTATAACTTCATATTTCGTAAATTCGAAATTGTCGTCTGCTTCCCGCTCCTTTTGCACGGATTCGAGAAAAATACAATTCTCAATTTCGACTCTCTAACAGATAGCATTGCAAGGAGGAACCGAGGAGAATAAGGAGAAGTTGGAGGTGCTGTTCTCGCACGCAAGAACGACGAGGAAGAAACAAAAGCAGCGCTCCCCGTCGTCTCTCCCTACTCGCTTCACACGGACACGGCGTGCAATCTTGTCTGTAGGTACCCCGGTTTGCAATCTGAGCACACTGCCTTGGAATACCAAAAACTATAATTTGTGAAATTTTAAACTCAAATTTACAAATGACACGCGTGTGTGCGAAGTTCATTCCGAAATTGCTCAGTGCAGAGCAAAAAAACTTCTTCGATAGTTGTAATGTATAGTAAAGAGTATATAATTAATGATTTAAATAATAAATATTTTATTATTATTTTAATTTTATTTGTTATTTCAATAATATTTTTGATTATTAGTCCAAGAATATTAAGAATAATTTTAGGTTCGGATGGGTTAGGGTTAGTTTCTTATTGTTTAATTATTTATTATCAAAATATTATTTCTTATAATTCTGGTGTACTAACTTTATTAATAAATCGAGTTGGGGATGTTTTTTTCGATAAAATAGGTGGAACATTGAAAAAAACGATAATTTAGCGGAAAATTGAAAAAAATTAATTTTAGGTTTTTCAATGTTACTCTCGCTATATTTCAGACGATTATTAATATATGTTCATGAAAATTTCTTTGATTACTATGCAACTAAAGAGCTAAATAACAAGCCTACTCCGATAATTCTGCGTCAATTATTACTCGCTCGGTGAATTTTCAAATGTGTACTACTACGAATTCCGAATTTTGTCATACAATCGCAAAAGTTGAGTGACGAAGTTTCGAATTTCCAATAACTAATTATTGAGTATTAAAATATAATACATAAAGAAGTTTTTGGGAAAAGTTCAGCTCAAAATATCAAAAAGAAAAAAAACTGTACTATTTCAAAGTCGTGTGTCGCGTGAGAATGCACGGAGCGCGCAGCGATTCGATGACAAAACGACGGTTGAAAAAAATGCGACGAGCGTTATCAAGGCCACCCCTGAAAGTGAATTCCAGGACTGTATCGAGAAGTGGAAACATCGCTGGAACCGTGTTATTCAGTCAAGTGGGGATTACTTTGAAGAATGCCACCTGCCCGATGATGAAGAATAGCGTCAGTGCGGAGATATAAAGGTAGGCCCGATACTTTCCGGACAGACCTCGTATACTCCTCAGAACTTCCTATTTTTTTTTTAACAAATTGATATTTTCTTTTCTTTCCAAATATTGGTGAAATTCGAGACATGACAGGTTTTTAAAGTTAATTAATTATGAAAAACATTTAATCGTTTTCTGAAACACTTGTAGTGTATTATTTAGAAACATTGGCAGTGTTTTGAGTAGTCATTTATAGAACGCTTTTACATTTTTTCCTGTTTTTATAGTAAATTTGTTATTTTCGTGAATTTTTAACTGTATGGACGGACAAATGCTGCTTCGTTTTCGCCTAATAAGTCGCTGACGACCTCTGCCTTCAAAGAATAGATAATCGCACCAGAGACGAAGAAAACAGTTGCAGATAGCGAACCAGTCTACTGACACGGCGTGATATTTTTTTCGATTTTTGAGCTGGGAAGAGC
This sequence comes from Diplolepis rosae, assembly GCA_030998225.1. NCBI lineage: Eukaryota > Metazoa > Arthropoda > Insecta > Hymenoptera > Diplolepididae > Diplolepis > Diplolepis rosae. Next base: position 3,125,252 of record JAPYXD010000581.1, on the reverse strand, counting down.
AACTTCTAAACTATCGGAAACCATGAAAACTCGACAATAGATTTTTGCAGACGAAGCTCCTCTTCTTCCGCGTACGTCATCTATTATGAGTCATGAGTATAAATGGGTTATCCATTATTTCAAGCGGAGAGCAAATTAGATAAAGCTGATACCAATAATACTGAAACTAAATATAAACACTTTCGATTTCCAATTAGTAAAGAGACTGATCAGGGCGAATCCCCTCCCGTTTGAGTGCAGAATAGTACTCTAGATCCAATAAGTTCTAAAAGATAGGAAAAGGATGATTTTTAGAAAAAACAAGAATTTCAGACTTCAATCAATATATATATATATATATATATATATATATATTTCAATGCACACAAACATAATTGATAACACACAGTTAAAACCTTAACAAACAAAATTTGTAAATAATATTTATTTGAACACAATATAGAATGCAACTTTTTTATATTATTTTTATATTTTTTGTATATTCATAATTTATATTTAATATTCTATTTTAAAAATATAATATAAAATAATGCCCTTAAATGTACTTTAGAATGAGAGAAAAATAATTATAATACTCGGAAAATATTGTTTGATTTAACAAAAGTTTGATTTGATCAACCAGATCCTTGGTTGTTTTAACCAAAAATTTTTGTTAAATTAATCAACATTTTATGCAATCAAACATTTTTTTCGATGAAGTAAATATTTCGATACATCCAAGAAAAACGTTTTCATTGGTACCTGCGCGGGAAATGCGATTTTGAGGCCCTGGCGCGAAACAGAAAAAATGATTGATTTCACGATTGATGATGAGTCCATGTGATATAACTTACTTTTCCACATCAGTGACGGGAAAGTTTGGAAATATTTGAATTCCAACTTTAATTATTAGGTTAGCGTGGTCCGCGTAGGAGAAATACTACGTTCTTGTTGATGTCATGGTTGCATCAGTCGATTGAGGAACCAATCATTTCTGCTGTTTCGCGCCAGGCCCAAAAATCGCATTCCCCTTCGCGGTATGAAGAGAAAATAATATGTTAATCGAGTGGGGTACTAGTCGATTCTCAAGGAGCTTAAAGTTGCCGCGCAAGATGGGAATCTCCTTGAACCCCACTTGGTTAACAATGTACTATTCTTTACGGGTTTCATCACCTTCGAGCCTCCAAAAATAGTGTCATATTTATGATTTATTTTCAGACAGATAACAAAACGTGAAGCAATTAAAATTTATAGGGTTTATAAAATAATATATTAAATTTATAACAAAATTTTTTTTTTTAAGAAACACAAAATCTCGGCTGAGTATTGCCGTGTCCAAAAATAGAATATTTATACGCCTTTCCGCACGTGATTGATACGAACGATTTTTTTTTGTTCACGGTATACCGATTGTTAGGCGAGTCGGTGTCGTTTCGCGTGCGGAAAGTTGATTTTTCCCGCACTAGTGCGCTAAAATAAACTTTCCGCACGAAAAACGATAGCGATAAGGCTAACTTTTGGTATATGGCGACAAACAAATTATTATCAGAGGTCGTCCGCGGCAAGACATTTTAAAAATTGAGATTTGCACCTGGAACAAAAAAACAAAGTTTTTTCTAATGTTTATAAGATTGCCCACTGAAGTACCCACGATTATAAAAAAATATTCATTTTTGCAAGAACGGCATTTGAAAATTGTTGGAATAGCATGTCTTGCCGATTTAAAGAAGTCAGTTTCGAGAAAAACGCGTTTAAAGTTCTAATAACTTGAAAAAGTACTATAATTTTGATATACCTCTAATCTGTTATGCCCCGCCCCCACGAAAAACCTATTAGGCATTATTCTTAGGACCCTAAGGGACCTTTTTATGCAATAAAAATTATTTTTTTTAAATGCAAAGGTGATGAAACCTCTCAAATCAAATAAATTGTTTATGAATTAAGTATTTATTTATAACATTTAAAACACATGATCGTAATATATCGTCGCTCGAGAGCAATAAGGTACCTGTTCAGAAATTATTTATATAGAGATTTAATTTAATATTCTTAGAAAAAAAAATCTTTCAAATGTTTAAATAATAAACTCAATAATAACCCATCGTTTGGTCTGAATTTGGTCAATGATAATTGGTTTCATTAAAATTTTTGAAGGTCAAGTTTTTGAATTTACATACTTAGACTCAAATTCACTTCGTAAATTTTTTGAAAAAATATTTTCACTTCTATCAATTTAAAATGGGGTACCGAACATTAACTATCAGAACACGTGCATGAAATATGCCGCTTTTTGAAGATGCAGAGCGTGCCGAAAATTTCCAAATTCAGATTGGTGCGGGAAACTAATCCTCACCAGTGTCACGCATGCGCAATTCAAATAAAACATCAAATTTCCTATGACCTTCCCCACCCCCGATGATAAACTCCAAATTTGGGTCATTTTAGTTAAGTGAAACAATTGGTATTTGATTTGATTTATCGAATAAACTTTGACAACAATAAACCAAAAATAATTTGTTGACGAACCACTTTCTGCTTTCTCTACAAGCACGATATGTGGCATATTTCTTACATATAAGGAAATCATGCAAATATCACACTTGTCTGTAATTGTATGCTTACCTCACTTATTACACAATATACCGTTCTGGATAGGTACCTTTTTGCTCCCAACCAACAAAATACATATAAGTTTAGAATAGAATTGTGCATGGTTGCATACAGCAAGAATAAATAAGATGATAGAGAAATAATTATTCAGAAACCTTTGTACTGAGCTTCTCGCAGGAACTAGGTTTGTGATACATACTATATAGAGGACCCATTATCCATTTCTTCATCATACAAAAACAACATATACTGCAGTACTGTAAAAACAATAGTATTTATAAGATTAGAGTTCTGTTTGACACCCTCTGAGTCAGAATAAACGGTTTTTACAAAAGGTTCTGTCTGTAGTAGTAGTAGGTCGTATACTCGATAACTCTCGATAAAATTATCAGATTGAATTGAGCTTTGGCATACTTTATCGGAGCCGAAAAATTAAGGACAAGTTCGTTAACCAGCAACATCTGACAAAAATTGTTAAAATAGAAGCATTTTTTGTTCTTTTCGATTAAACTAAAATTAGAAAAGTTACAGTGTGTTGAAACTTGAAAAAAGATAATATTTAAATTCCATTTTTCAGTTAAATTTTACGAAATACGAAAAAAAAGTTATGATACAAAATTGTTTACTACATAAAGATCTACAAGTTTGAATCGCAACATTTTTTCATGAGATGTATATTCTTCTTTTTAATTTAAAAAATTACTATTGAAAAACCAAAATTTAATTTTTTATCAATAATATGTTGAACACGAAAAAACGTCAGTTTTCAAAATTGTTTGTTTCAATAAGATTTACAAATCATGTCTGAAATAGTTTCTGGTAAAACGTATATTTTTCATTTTAATCTCAAAAAATTCGATTTAAATCCAAAAATTCCATTATTTAAACAAAACATCAAACAAAAAACATACGAAAAAAAACGTTAAGATGCAAAATTATTATAAACATGTTATTCAGTAAGTTTTCTTTGCGTGAGAGAGACCACTTTTCATGTATTCTTATTTTGTGGTAAATACTCTGTTATAGAAATATTTGGAAATTTACAAAATTTTTATGCTACAAAGGTAACGTAAAATTTGAAGATATTTAATATTTTTGAGTAAGGGTATCTTAAAATTGTAAAAAATGTACTGAAATTTCGGACATTTTACATAATATTATGAAACTTGAGTGAATTTTCATAATATGTATCTTGAAACTACCAAACTGCGACAAAATTTTCAATTACATGTAACTGCATAAAACTTAAGTTACCTAAAATGTAAAATTATTCCTGTTACAAGTATTAGAATTTTCAGAACAAGTATCAGAATATTCAACACTTTGTAACTAAAAATTAAAAAATTGTTTCTTAAATTTACTAAAAAGTAACTGAATTTTCTGAAATTCTATCTTAATTTTACGAAACTGTAACTGAATAAAACTCCAGTCACGTGTTTCGGAAAATACGATAGAAATTTCTAACGGTGCACTTTAAAAAAACTTACGCCGGTACATAAAACTGAAGCTTTGGGGCATGGTTTAAGACACTTTTTGAAACATGGGTTAGATTGTTTAACTTGACTAATAGGGGTCAAAGTATTCACTGGTGCTCCGTTGAATGTAAATTCGGCCTCTGAAGTTCCTGCATTTGGATCACCTTGGTTTTCAATATATGAATCACCTTGGTTTTCAATATATGAATAACCTTGATTTGGATTATATGGATAACGTTGGTTTAGAAAATAATTATATGAACCATCATTGCCATTCTTTTTTAATTTTTCAAAGTCTTTTGGATCCATACAATATGTTTTATCACCCGGATGTTCAAGGTGCTCAGTATATTCAAGTTCGGGCTGATCAGAATTTGTCTTCTCACATTTATCCCGTCTAAAGAACTACAAAAAAAAATATATGTGTTGAGAATGTGTTATTTCATTTTTCAATATTTCTGAAGGCTGTTATTTTGGATTATAAAAAACACTATTTATATCATAATTATTTAGAATTTAAAAACTTTGTATAAACTATTCAAAAATGTCTCTTGAGGCCATGGATCACCCAAAAAATTTTACCTTACCAGAATTACAGTTCCTGTATAAATAAAATGCACTAAAATAGGTCTTCTGGACATAAATGTATATAATTATTACAATTTTTGTAATGCTGGTAAGGTAGTAATGTTTAGGCAAACTATTATCTTAACAGTTAAATGTAAGATATGTGTTATTGTACCCTTATAATTCCCCTTTTGAACTTTGAACCTTTTTCTTTACTGCTAGGATTTCCATCAACTGATTGTATAACTGTAACAAAACAATTGATATAAAATTTTAAATAACACGCTTTACTAAACAATGTTTCATAAATAATAGGGATAGTATAAAATCTCAAAACAGCACAGAAATAAGAAAAAATGTTATTATTTTCCTTGAAAATGCTGAACGACTTTCAGATTGAAAAATATAACAAAATCGCTTCTAAGTCTGTATGTTTTTTAAAAAAAATTTCACAAAAAAATATTACATTTTGAAATAATTTCAGTCATTTATACATAAAAAATTGAGTTTTTGAAAATTCGTGACTTATTTAAATCTTACTAGTGAACAAAAAACGTGTGGCTATTTTTTTATTCTATTCAGAAAATAATTTTGAAATTCAATTCTGCACATTTGAAAAGAAATTCAAATTGGATGATAATTGTTTGATTTTTACTACTTATATACAGGGCTTTTCAACAGGGACTTTTTTTAAATAGAGGTAATTTTCCATGTGGTGACAGTTTTATCATTCTGTTTCATGACATATGTCAAATAGAAGGGCTACAATTTCGAACGAAAGTGGTGGATATGTACCAATTAGACATCGCAAATTTTCGGATGTTTTGCAGTCGTTATAATCGTCTTTCTTGGACCGCTATTAAGAATTTTGTGAATAAATTTGAGTCTTCTAGTTCTCGGCACGTAACACCAAAAATTTTACATGTTCGTCCGAATCGTTCAGCTAAAAATATTGATTAGATCGTATTTTATGAAAATTAGGCTAGAAACCCTAGCGAACTGGCTGAACGGTAGCTTTACGCTGTAGCGTAAAGCTATCGTAAAGTAGCATTATAACTCATGAATGAGGCAAAATAAATATTCAAAATGTTTTTATCCTTATTCTACGTTAAAAATAACGTTAACTGGTAATTGAAATATGCAATATTTTATTTATTTACGCTAAAAATTAAAAAAACGTAATACCTGTCATTGAAGGCAGTGCAGTGGTTCACCTTTTGTGGAACGTCTCCGTTAAAGTTGACCATTGGTTGGAGTGAGTCACAACTATACTTTCATCTCACTCTAACAAATAGTCAATCCTGACGGTGAAGACATGGAAAGTGATGAACCACTGCACTCCCTTCATTGACAGGTATTATGTTTTCTTAATTTTTAGTGTAAATAAATAAAATTATTGCATATTTCAATTACCAGTTGACGTTATTTTTAACGTAAAATAAGGATAAAGACATTTTGAATGTTTATTTTGCCTAATTCATGAGTTATAATGCTACTTTACGATAGCTTCACGATAGCTTTACGCTACAGCGTATAGCTACCGTTCAGCCAGTTCGCTAGGGAAAGCTTTTACTGTCAATAGATCGCGTTATCGGGATACGTTGACAAATTTTTTTTTGCCTATAATTGATTATATAAATTCGAGTCATATGTGATTTCAACGGGATGGCGCTACATGCCATATAAATCATTGAATTTATTGGGAAGTACAGGGTAGGACATCTGAGATTTGGAACTTGAATCGGCTATTAAAAAAAACCTTATGGATATTTTTCAAAAGTATGGTTTTATTAGAATAAATGAACCTTTCCATTTAAGAATGAAACACAAGATTATTCAAATGACTGCCACGGCTGGTCTTAAAGTACCCCATTTGATCAACCCAATTTTTCAGTACATTTTCGATTGTTTGGGCTTCAATTGGCTTCAATCCCATGAATGCATGAATGAATCCCATTCGGCTGATTGTTCGATTTTTAAAAACGGTGCTCAAAAGATCGATTTTCACTCTGGCTGTGTGGCAAATGGCCATGTCCTGTTGAAACCAAATGTCGTCCATGTCATCCTCTTCAATTTTTGGAAAGAAAAATTCGTTGAGGATGGCTCAGTAATGCTCGCCATTGACCGTAACGGCGGCTCCTTGCTCATTTTTGAAGAAAAATGGCCCAATAATGCTACCGTACCAAAATCCGCACCAAATAGTCACTCGTTGTGGATGCATCGGCTTCTCAATAATGACGTCTGGATTTTCTGAGCCCCAAATGCGACAATTTTGCTTATTGACATAACCTCCAATGTGGAAATGGACTTCATCTGAAAAGATGATTTTTCGGTAAAAATGCTTATCTTCGACCAAGCGATCTTCAGCCCACTGTTCAGTTCCTGAGAACGATGAAGAGTTGATGTTGATGGATGTTCAAGCATGCTCTGGGCAACAGCAGCAATGTTTTCGGCTGAGTGCACTGGACGAAAACGTGAACTGGTTGTTTTGTCCGATAACGATCCAGTTTCACGAGCTTGCTTCACAAATTGATCCACAAACTGCAATGAAGGCACTTCTTTTTTGTCAAATTTTTTTCGCAAATTTCTACATTCTGGGTAGAAGACTCACCACTGTGTAAGTAAGTTTTCAATATTTCCCAGTTTTTTTCAAGCGTAAAGTGTCCCATTTCGTAAATGTCAAACATTAAACTAATTTTCTATCAATTCGTGAATGTCATTATACCTTTCAAACTCAAAATAATCGGTAGTTCAAATTCCAAATGTTAGATGGCCCACTCTGTATTTATTGCGAGTATTGTGTAAAGTTATTACAGCGTTTGAGGGATAGAATCAAGAAAAAACGGCCACATTTGGCAAAAATAAGTTTCGTTTTATCAAGACAATGGACCAGTTCACACAACCGTTTTTGCGATGGACAAAATCAATAACGGTTCTCACTATAAACAGGATATAATGAAAGCTATTGAACATCGCTGCAAAAAGTAAACGTGGTCAAGGTGGAGGTTTGTCCGATATTATTTTTCATTCATAAACTGTACACATTCTTCATTATATATCAATAAAAAAAATCCCGAACTTCCATTCAAAATAAGTGTTTTATCAAAAAATGTGTTTTCTTCTAAACTTTTTATTCTACAAACTGCACGTGCATTTAAAACAATGGAAAATTTCAGGAGTTAGTAATTTGGTTTGGTGAATCTCAACGATTACATGTTTTTTTTTGTTCCTTACGAAAATGGACCCATTTTATTGTACATACAAAAAATATATATTATTTAATAATTTTTATTTATAATTTTTATCTTTGGCGACGATAAATTGTATCAAAAATAAAAGTTTAGAGACTCACGTTATACGTATGCGCAATGAAATTCTATATCAGAATATATTTTTTAAAAATTCGAATTTGTAGCTTTATTTTTAATTGGCAAGGAACCTTCTTACTCCTAGCGAAATAAGTTCACGTGTCCTTTTTTTAAGCAGCAGCTCAATTACATGAATTGTGTTTCATAATGTAATGGCCCTCATATATCACAGGCACATCGTTAATGTTATTGTTGATCGTGATATAAGTTAATAACAATGAACAACTGAATTGACGGTTAATGATTAATTAATCCTATATTTTTATCAAATGCAATATAACAATTAATGTAGTTATTATCTACACGGAGAAAAATAGTTCAAGATATTGCATTTAATTTTTTAAGCTAAATTGGGACATATAGACAAGTTGGAGATTATTCAATATCATTGTAATAGTTTGTGACGTATCAAATGTTAAAGAACACATCACAGTCGGGCAAACTTTAAGAATGTAGAGTAATGTTTCAAAATGTACATCTAAGATTTGTAAAAGTAAATATGAATTCCAGATCGGAATTAAAAAATTAAAGATAGCTGATACAAAATGTGACAGGAAAAACATTTTTCATCTCCGTATTTAACTCGTGAATGTTCTGAACATTCGCTCACAAGCTCAAAGTAAGCCACGTAAAAGCATACGGTAAGATTCTACACAATGCATAATGAATTTTTAAATATCGACATCAGATTCGATTTAAGTGAACCGAAAAAACCCTTGGTTCCGACTCTCGTTAAAATCCGCCAATTCTTTAGAGTTTTCCAAATTTTGGTGAATTTTTGAAATTTGGCCCCATATTCGTTTTTGGGAATTCAAAGATCTCTATACTACCATTTTTCATCCGAACCCACCAAATCGTTGAATTTTTCAAAATGTTTGGTTGCCATATTGGATCAACCACTTCGAACATTTGAATTATCACCTTAAATTTGTATTTACTGACTTAACCATAAATTTCTTCAAACATTTATAGTAATAAATATTATGTTTTAAATCTTAATAATTATCATTATGAAGATTGAAAATTGTATAATAATAAAAATTTAAATTGCGGCAATACTAATCATTATAGTAATAATAAACATTATTTATACAGATTTTTTTTAACAGCATTATAATAAAGTGGTCTCTCCTAAAATTGTGTTGCTTTGTAAATATTTTAATCGGGGACGAAAACAGTTAATTTTCAAAATCATCTTTTAACTGAAAATTCCTTTCTGCGCGCTCGATATTGTGCTAAATTAAAATTTTTCAATGTGTAACATCCCTACTTTCCCCCTGGTTGCTAGACGCTTGAGTCAGCCAGGGTTCGGTAAGTGGGAGGTAGGTGATAAAGAAATCGTAGACGGAATTTTACATATAATTTTTAAAAAGGATTTATTAAAGAGAGGTGAAATGTTTTAAAAATACAAAAGAAATAATTGAATCGGTGTGTATTTGTGAGTGTGAATAAAGAATACAGCAATGGATTGTGTGCCGGTGTCAGTGCAGGAATTTACCGTGTATGTGTGTGTGCGGTATCTGAGCGTTGGCGCCTCACCCTCGGTGCCTCGGCCATGGCGGTATCTAGAGGGCCGAGGGTCCTGGTGTGTCGGTCGGTCGGTATATTCGTCCGGTGAGATGGTCCGCTTTACGATGCCTCGGTGAGAACCGGGCGAGGCGTGATCAGGTGCGCCTGACGCCACGCATCGCCCCCACGTCCCATGGTCAATGGCTACAGCCATTGGTCAAGGGACGAGCTGGTTTGCCGGTATTTTGTATGCGGTTGGGTACGGTTGGGTATGGTTGGGTATGGTTGAGTAGGATGGAAACGTCATCTGTGTTGTCCTGGTGCAGACTGAGCCGCATCCAGTCAGGGGAACCTGACGCTAGGTGCCAGCTCCCACCGAGAGTCGACAATGGGGGAACCCATCGGTCGACGCTCAATGCGACTGAACCAGGAAAACCGGTGTCGTTGGGTCTCACACAGAGATGTCTGAATGAGGGTCAGCCAGGGGAACCTGACGCTGAGCCCTCACACATGTCGAAAGCCAGCCTTGGGGGAACCCATCGGTCGGTGTTCGACGCGACATCTCCGGGTGATCTGTCGGTGTCGATGTGGGTGCGCGGACGGTTTCACCCAGAGATGTCCGAATTACTCTTTTCCACACGAATTCGTGTTCCCCGAGAGCAATCTTTGGGTACTGAAAGAATCTCCTGTCCGTAACCAGAAAAGCCTCGGTCTTTTCAGGAGCCATTTTCAGGCCTCTGCTATCCAACCAACGCTTTGCCCGCCACACACTCCCATTGATCCTCAGCTCCAGGATTCCGACGTCTTCAGCGGTACACACGACAAGTGCGTCTATCATCCGTAAACGGTAGTCTAGAACCTTTTTTCGGGTCATCGCCTCGATGCAGTTCTTCCATCTTGCGGTATTAAACGTATTGCGTATGTCAATGCTTATAGTCCAATCGAATTAGAATTCAAGATGAATGTGAGAGCAAGATCCGAGATTTTTATTGGAATCGCTCAAAAATATCTTAGTAATTGACGTACGATGTTTTGCGCCTCGAATTCCCTTGTGCGTTTTGCAAAACAAATGTTCAAAGCCAAAAAGTGCGAAAATAGGCCATTTTTTAAATACATTTTCTCATTTTACTCTTAAAATATCAGTTTTTATGATGAAATTGTATTAGAGCAAAGTTGTACAGCACAAAATTTGTTATAAAATGCTGTAGTTTGAAGTTGAAAGATTTAATTTTCCTCCGCCACAGCGGCCGAACAATAAATAAAAAATAGCCGAAAAACAGCTATTTTTTGCACGAGCATTTAAAATTGAAAATATTAATACATCTAAATGGTTGTTTTGCCTTTAAAATATTTAATTCTTTAACTTTCGAATGCCCAAAACCCGAGTTCAATATGTCTTTCAGTTACCAAGTAATGTAATTGTTTATTAAGAATTTTCAAAATAACATAACTTTTCAGAATTAACATATACACCAGGAAAATTTTTCCACACATAGCATGATTTTTTACACATACTGCAAGTATAAATCTATCATATGCAATGATTAGATGAGTGGTTTTTATATTTTAACACATCCAAACGATGTTTTAAAAGGGGGTTGTAATTTTTACATTAATTGCAAAACGAATAACTCCGCGGTTTTTTGATAAATTCCAAATCTGAAAAGACCCAGTCGTGTAGCTTTATCAATTTACTTTTGATATATTTTTGAAAAAAAAACTTGATTCGGCGCGTTCAAAATCGTTGCGCGCTCTTCACTGACACTTACACATATCTCGGCTTCTAATCAACCAAATTTCACGTTTTTTTTAAATCGATATAGCAAATCAAGAGGAATCTAATGGTGCACATACTTCTAGTCTATATCTTAAAGCATAAGAATGGTTAACGTCATTTGGGATTTTTTTAACTTTGACATTGCGACTAGAATTATTTTGATCAAATGTTTATATAACTGAAATTAAAGTCCACCTTGAAATTGCAAAAGTATTTGCGTATTTACGAATAGAGGGATCAAATATGGCAGTTCAAAATATATATAAAATAATAAAAATCAGTGCTTCAAAAAATTTGAGCACATTTTCCTTCTCATTAAAATCTAGATTTTGAATAGAGAGATACATTTTTTAAATATGCAGTATTTATTGAATTTTATATTACTATTTTTCTCAGTTTTGTAGATAATATTATCCTTATTTGCGTGAACACGTAGCAATCTGTATATTATTGAACAATGGGTATGAGAAAATGATAATAAGAGAGCATATGATAATAATTATTAAGATTTGAGAACAGATGAACACTCCATAGAGCTTTTGACCTACTCGTGGCCACAATGTATATTACATCAATAAATATCCTCATAGCGCATCTTTTCGAAATCTGAGTTCCGGTACCTGTAAATCGCATTGAAACTGCGATTTTCAACCGAATTTTCCAGGTAACAAATAAACAATCACATGAGTTTCGTGGAATCCAAAATTTCGCGGGGTACTAATATTGCCCGCGTTCAATGTCAGGGGGACAAGGCTTCTAGATAACAAATGAATTATCAAAAGAGTTCCGTGGAATCCAAAATTCGCTGAGAGAGATTAGTTTTTTTGATACCAAGATGACCTTCTTTCATAACAAATAACAATAAGTAACAAATAAATAATAAAAAATAACAAATAAATGATCATAAAATGTTTTTTTAATATTCAGACAGCCCGCTTTTAATGTAAGGAGGACAAGGTTTTTAGATAACAAATAAATAATCATAAAAGTTCTGTGCAATCTAAAATTGTCTCAGAAAGATGTGTTTTTAATACCTAGATGACCTTCGTCTTATATTAGATCAACGAGTTTTTCAGGTAACAAGTAAATAATCGCAAAAATTTTGTGAAATGTGAATACTCCCCAAGATAGATGTAGACCCAAACCAAGGTTAGTGGATCCTTTGAAAGTGATTATTCCGATATGTTTCGATTTATCGACTATTTTTATACTTTGCGTGACTAGAATGACCTTGTGTTATAGATCACTGAATTCGTCTTAAAATCGTTAATAATTTCATCGAAAACAAATACATAGTTCCATTTCAAAAAGTGGATTTGACCTTGACGTAGCTTCAGCGTCTCCACCGATAAAAAAATAGGGTGGTCCAGTACGACGGCCTTCTCGAACAGTGAAACTTTTGTTTGAAACATGTTTGGATATGATCAATAGTTTGAGTGCTTTCGCTCTGTAACACTTTATGTGCCTCACCCTGTATATGGGGTACGTTACGAGAAGACTATTGTCTCGGCAACGGGTACAGTCCTTGCCACTTCACAGCCAATGGTCCTATATCGAGCCGCCAATAGTGCATCTCAGAGAAGATGCGGGGATCTTCGTCTCCGAGAACAGTTGGTAACTCAACCAGCTCAATAACTCACTCACAAAAGCACAAGCCAGAAACGAAAAGAAAAAACACTATCAGTTGGCACGCAGCTGTCTCCAACACAAGTGAGTCACACAACTTTGTCCTGGCAGCTAAGAGGTGGGAACTAAAGTATCCACTGCCTTCCTCAATTCTTGATTTGACTTGACTTCACTCTTCTGAGTGGGAAAGGTAACAAGATGTGCTTTCGATATGGAAGAGCATATCGCAGGCACGTTAAGAACGCCGCCCATGCCATTAACGCCTAGCCCTCCAAGCATAACAAAAACACTGCAATCCAACAACAATTCAACTTGCCCCGCTAACAATTAAAAAAAAAGGGGTTTAGATACCGTGACCAGAACTATGCGCACGAACATTCCGTCCGCCTTCGTCTTATGGACGAACGACTTCAATCAACGGTTGCGTAGCCGCCTCCCCCCTCCTGTGGCCATCCGGACCAGGATGGACTTCAATAACGCGACCGAAAGGCCATTTAGTATACTTATTGATAATGATAAGCTAAGAAGTAACGAAAGCGTATTGCAGGAATCAAGCCACCGTTTACGAATTTCAGACGATAAGATGGAGTCCCAATCACATTTGAGTATCCAGAGGTCCAGCATTAGGATTTTTGCCGATATCGTGTTCTGGGCTAGCCATCCAAGGGGTTCAAATAAGCATGTAATGTTTGGAAGTACGGCCAATTTTGTTAGTCCTCCTGTCAAATCGCTCGTTCGGAACTCTCTGAAGTTAAACTCGTCATGAGATGTGTTCCAATACACCCCGAGAGTTTTGATAGATCCATCCGGATCAATTTTCTTTGGGGAATTGCTCTCGTTTTGGTACGGATGTGTGGGAAGAAGGACAGGGTCATTAGAAACTCATTCGTCACCAACGAACTGTTATCTCTGAAGACAACGGAGAAAATAGCACCGCCAACTGCTTCGAAATCGGTCAGTAAGGTCAAAAATTGATCGAGCGAGTCTTCAAATAAGCCTTGCACACGCATGAATACGCCATCGCTAATATAAGGGTCGGTTTCAGCGCCTTCTCTCGCTAAGACTTCGGCGTGCGTTATGCGCGCTTTCAACGAAATCTCATGTAGCGCATCTATTCGCGACTGAATAATATGTTTATTGAGCGTGTTTATCGGTTCATCTCTTAATCACATACTCATCAGGGTTATCTTCGACTTGTGCGCATTCTGTAAGGTCGCTAACCTCTTCAAAGCTTCAAGCGTCATTGCAACCTCTTTAAATTAGGCTAAATAGACAGGACCTGGATTGTGTGAGGATAGTGGTACACTCGCTGTTGACGACAGGCGTATAGGTGCAGAAGGGCCTATAGCCAGGCAACTAATACTGATTATCTTAATATGAAGTAACGAGTACGAGGCAACTACGTCAATACCACGTAGGTGTGCAACACGCAGTTTGACAACTCCCCAAATCTACTCCATTTCCTCAAATTGACACAATTACCGATAATAAATGACTAAGACTGGTTTAATCTATTAGGTGCAGAACTAAGTTCCCGCTGTTTGTCAATAGATGACTCCAGCAGTAAGTGCTGGTCGATTTTGACTAATCCAAAACGTCATTAACCAAGCTTAGACATATGGTAATAAAACCGTTTTGACACATTAGTGATTTTGTTTTGGCGTCATATACTTTTGTTTGTGTGCAAATGGCTGATTTTGTGCCAAATAATCGTCATTTGCGGGAAGTGTTGATTTTCTTCTTTTATTCGAACGGCTTCCGTCGCTTCAAAGACGGTGATTTCGATGTTGACGACCGTCTGCGTGAAGTAAGGCCAAAAACCTTCGAAGACGATGAATTGGAGGCATTTCTCGATAAAGATCCGTGCCAAACGCAAGAAGAGCTTGCTTCAGCATGAGGAGTTACCCGTCAAGCCAATTCCAAGCGATTGCATGCATTGGGAACGATTCAAAAACAAGGAACTTTGGTTCCTTATGATTTGAAGCCAAGGGACTTTGAGCGTCGTTTCTTCGCCTGTGAACAACTGCTTCAGCGGCAAAAAGGAAGGGTTTTCTCCATCGCATCGTGGCGGGTGATGAAAAATGGATTCATTACAGCAACCCAAAGAGAAGAAAGTCATGGGTACTGCCCGGTCATGCTTCTACGTCGTCGGCTCGGATGAATATTCACGCTGCGAAGGTTATGCTGTATAGTAATTTAGAAAAATAAAAAATAAGGATATTGCTCCTTACATCATGCTTACATCATAAATTTGACGTTTACGAAGAGCGCCGTCTATTGGATTTCCAACTGAAGAAAACATTTTCATGTCGGTAATTTAACACAACACTCAATAAGTTTCTGATCTAACTAAGAAAAAGACAGTTTTTTGGAGAAATTCGACTTTATTTATCAACATAGGTTCCTTCAAGCGTAATACGAGTACATTCATTTCAACGCTTCTCTAACTTTTCGATGCCTCTTTTGTATAATGATTCGTCTTTGCTCTCAAAATAGGCCTCAGTTTCGGCAATCATTTCTTCATTGGAGTCAAATCTCATTCCCTGGAGCATTTTTTTCAGATCAGCAAAGAGCCAGAAGTCGCTGGGGGCCAGATCTGGAGAATATGGTGGTTAAGAAAGCAATTTGAAGCTTCATTCATTTAATTTGACCATCATTTTCATTGACTTGTGGCACGGTGCATTGTCTTGATGGAACAGCACTCTTTTCTTTTGCATGTGAAGCCGTTTTTTCTTGATTTCTGTGCTCAATCGATCCAGTAATACCATGTAATAGTCGCTGTTAATGGTTTTACCTTTCTCAAGATAGTCGATAAACAGCTTCTAACAGCGCTATGAATCCTCGACGCGTTGTTGTTTTTGGTCGGGTATGAGCAAACGCGGCACCCACTTCGAAAACAACTTACGCATCCCCAAAGATTCGTGCATAATTGTAAACACACTACCTTCTGGTATCTTTAAGTTGTCAGCTATCTCACATAATTTTAATTTACGATCGCCCAAAACTATTTTGTGAATTTTTGTCATGTTTTCCGGAACAATTGCTGATTTTGGGCGACCAGAGCGTTCAGCGTCATTGGTGTTTGTACGACCGCGTTTAAATTCGGCATGCCAGTCAATGATTCTTGATTTCCCTGGTGAAGAGTCTCCGTAACACTTATCGAGTCACTGCCTTGCTTCAACAGTATTTTTTCCCATTAAAAAGCAATGTTTGTTTAAAACTGGAAACTTTTTTTCATTCATTGTTTTGAAAATGACAAAAGTTTCTTCACGAAAACCTCTGTAACTTTTGAACTAAACGTCAGATTGTCATGAAATTTTGACACTAAACGTTTGAACGTTGGTACTATCCAGAAATCAAATGGATTTAAGAACAGTGGTGCCATCTATATGTCAGACCGGAAACTTATTAAGTGATGTGTTACCTTACCTCATTCTTGGCTACATAGGAATCATTATCGACGATACGCCATTCCTTTCGATTCCGAACCAAGTTTCAACATACATTCAACCTTAATCGGATTTCATTAAATGTTATTTTGACGTGAAGAAAATGGCTGAAAAGAATATCTAGTAAGCTATACAACAAAAATTTTTAAAATGATCCTTGAAAACACAGTTTATTTAAATTGGAGTCAATTTTATATGAAACTTGCCTAAAATTAATTACGCTTCAAACTGAAATTATTACTATTTATTCGTACCGAAAATAAATTTAAAAGGGTTCGAGGAAACAGAAAATTATTTACAAAGGTTTATTAAATAGTAATTTTTGAAAAAACGTGTTCCAAAAATGTATTGGACGTTATTTGAATTAGTGCGCCGTCCGACTATTATTTGTTTCAGTTGATGTCTCAAGTTCTGACCAAGAAGCGTTTCCAGTCTTTTGAGGACATCACAAAATGGGTCGATTCGTGGATAGCCTCAAAAGATGAAAAGTTTTTTTGCAACGGAATCCGTAAATTAACAGAAAAGTGGAAAAAGGTTATACCTAGCGATGGCCAATACTTTCAATAACATTTTTCTTCATTTTTGTTTGAAATAAACGCTCTTTTGAACAAAAAAAAAACCAAAAAATTATTTCAAGTACTCAATATTACAGTAAAACCTCATTTATTGGGACGCCCTTGAAATGTAAACACCTCGTTTATCGGGATTTTGAGGGGCTCCCCACTACCACCTACAGTCTCATGGTGGGTTGCCATGACTCTTGTTGTATGTTGACATGTAGTAATGGTAACGAAGGTATATATTATACGAAGGTATGTAAAAAAATTGACATAATAAAACTCCTGCAAATGAAACATCTGCAAACTATGTCACTATGTAGAAGGAGTGGTGGCTGGAGGAGAAACAAAATGTCCCGATAAATGAGGTTGCGAGATCCCGATAAGTGAAGATCCCGATAAATGAGTGTCCCGATAAATGAGGTTTTACTGTATACGGGTATCTTTTTTCTTATGCTCCATTCAGATTTTTTTGATGAGGCAACAGACATACATTAGTGATTTGTTTCATTGAGCATCAACTTCTATTGTGGCCCTATCAATTTTTAATGTCATCGAAAGGATATGATCTTTGGTTTGAGTGGTAAATATTAGCAGACGAACATTTGCAGTCTACTTTTATAATATTTCATGTTATCATCTTTTTTTATAATATGATAGAAAAAATCTTTTATTATTTTATAATTTCATAATTAAATATTACATTTAATTATGAAATTTTCATTTGTTCATTTAATAACAAGCGTTTGTTAGCCCAAAAAACTTATGAGATCGGGAATAAATAATACTAGTTCAATTTCCTCGGGCACAGTATCATAATTCAAATCAGCGCAAAATAAAAGTTTAAGTTTCATTATGGATTCTTCAATTTAAAAACAATATTTATCATACACCCGACTTGCCCTAAGGCGAACTTCGCTAAGGCGACATTCCCGCTAAGGCGGTGGCAAAGTTCCCGATAAGGCGTCGGGCATTGCTTTTCTTTTACCCGCACCACGAACCATGAGTTACCAACGTGACTCTGTTTACATGCGAACACTCGGTTTTATCTGCATCGCCTTAGCGCGAGTCCAGTATAATTCTTAATTTTTTTAACAGGAATGATTTTCTAAAATTCGAAAAATAATTTTTTAAACCAAAAAGTTATAAATATAAAAAGCTTACTCTAATCTTCATTGTAATGCAAAAATTTATTTAATTTAAACATTCCTTTAAATAAAAATTTTACTTTGAGTGTATAACAAGAATTCGATTTCACAGAAATACTAAAACTTTAAAAATAAAAAAATAAAATTTGTGTCGGCATTACTGGAAAATTTGTCAGATAAAGAAAAACGACTTATATTTACCTGGAGTCTGGTATTAAGCTTACTCGGGATTGGGTGTGAAATATAGATTTCACACTAGAATATAGAAATATAGATATAAAATCCTGAATTGGGGTGAGTAACATATAACTTATTTTTTTTTAAGTTAGGAAATAAAACCAGATTGACTCCGGACAAAAAGGGTTTCCCAATAAGGGTGATATGTTTTGAAATTGAAAAAAAACACTGAATATTCATTCGGAATTGATCGAAATCTTTTTTATTATATTGGATATTCTATGCCATTTATGATTTAAACAATATATCGGCCAAATGTCCCCCGAGACTTGAGCCAAAAATGCGCCTCATCAGAAAAGATGATTTTTTGATGAAAATTGGGATCATTTTCAATTGATTCCAGAGCCCAATCCGCGAACTCCCGACCCAAACGATGGTGATTAGGCTTCAGTTCTTGGGCCAGAATCATCTTATAGGGATGCAGGCCAAGATCCAATCGCAAAATACGCCAGGTAGTCATCCTGGACAGGCCCAATTCCTGAGATCGGCGTGGCACGGACAATTCACGGTACGGCGGCTATATTCTGTGTAGAACGTGCGGTACGCATACGATTTTTAGGCTTAGTATCCAATAGAGTAAATTCACTCTCCAACTTATCGATTATTCGACGAATTGAGAGCGCGGATGGAGCAGAATGACGACCATATTTTGCACGATATGCTCTTTGAACACCGACAAAACTTCTCGAATTTTGATAAAATAATTGGACAATTTCCAAACGTTGTGGAAGCGTGAAACTACTCATGATTAAATGGCAAACCTTACTGATGACAACTGACAGCAGACGTCAAAAATTTCAGTTCAAATCAGCCCGATAGGGACATTCAAAATCATATCACCCCTATTGGGAAACCCTTTATAAACACCAAACTCCGGGTAAATGTAACACTTTTTTTCTGTGATCCTGAGTTTAATTGTGAAATGTATTGAATAAACGGAAAGCGATAAATAAGGTATTTTAGAAATTTAAAGAGATATAACAAATATAAATAATCTTTTCTGCTAGAAGTGAGCATTTTTTTATTTTTTAAAATATTTATTTAAATTTTTTTTGTTACATTAAATTTACAAACATATTTGATAAGACGCGAATAGTCATTGATATTTCGAAGAAAATTCATTTACTTCATACGCGTATTGTCTTCGTACCCAGGAAACAAAAAACCATTCACTTGCGTTAAATTTGAATGGGCTTTGAGGTGTTCTGAATTGCGTATCTGTCACTGGAATTTCAGCATTAACAGATTGAAAACCAATATTTCCGATAGAAAATAATGTATTTAAAGTGAACAATCGTTTACAATACAATTCGTATTCTGTTTTTATTGTATTTCTCTTATTCAGAGTGACCTTTTAAGACTTCCACTTCATTTGGAATTTCAACCGATTCATGCGAACATCAATGAATCGTACATTGCCATTAGAAATTATTTGAGGTTAATCAGTCTTATTCAACCCTATTTACTTAACGATTTAACCAATGTCGAATGGCAGATTTAAAACATTGCGCACAAATGGCAAATTCCAAGTGTCACCATCCGATTGAATTTTTATTTCCTGAATATGCAAATGACAGATACACAATTCAAAGAGACGCGCGTTCTATCGGTTTTTTTTTCCTGGGTATGGAGACATAAATAAAATAAAATGTTCAACGTAAAAAGAATATATATAGAGACTAATTCTTATACAATTAATATTATATTTTAAAAAAATGTTTGGTTGATCTTACAAAATTATTTCATTAATTCGTTGACTGAATCAAAAATTAAAGTTCAAAATCAGTTGCTATGAAAAATAATATACATTACTCGAAACAGTACACAACGGATTCAACGAGTGTGAAGTTTGCTGCACTGGTTATAGCGACTACATTATTCTAGCCATGCGAACCCAACGTTTCAAATTCTCATCGAGGTTTAAGATAGTACTGTCGGTACGTAGCTAATCAAATGAGTACTTTTTCTCATTTGCTTCGCGTAGTATCTAAATTTGTCAACGTCGCATAAGAAAGCGACTATACATGTGTGTATAGCAGATGACTTCTTACGGTACGTGAATGGCGCGCGCTTTCACTTATTCTGCGATGTTGCCACATCTATTTAATCGCCGTCGGTTACTGGAAAAAAATTATATTTTTGTTTACCTAATTGGATTTTGCTACGCTTACATGTATCCAATTGAGATGTTTTAACTTGCAAAATGATGCCTATATTATCAATCAATGCACCAGTCATTTTTATTGAAATCTGAACGGTTGTTATAGCAAGATTTGTAAATGAACTCGGTTTTCCATAAGGTTAGGTGTCAATTGTCTCAAAATGCAATTACTAATTACTCCCCTCCATTGTACCCTAGGTCCACAAAAATTTAACTGACTTATTTCTGGCTTAATTTTCACTAGTGATTTCAATTTTATCAATATCTGAACGGTATTTCCATTTACGACAGTACTACCTTAAGAGTGAAGAACAATTTCAACGGTGTAAACTAGTCGCCACGAGACGGTATTCAGAATATGGCTACCACACGGAAAAAAATTTGGCACAGATGCTGCCCCTAGCGGTAGAGCTGTTGTGTTTAAAGGAGGAGAGTTGTGCGACTATGCACTTGGGTATGCTGCGTTCCCTCTGTGGGTGAGCAGCTATACCCCTTTTTTGGGAACAGTTGATTTACGTTGAAGGAACACAGCGCTCCTTTCGGTAGGGAGTGTAGTTGCACCACATTGTGAGGCAAAGGCGAAAGCACGCGAATGTACAACTTTTAAGTTTATTACGATTTAGATGAAAGTGCTCATTGAAATGGTGTTTTCTGTACTTTTTGGTTTATTACGATCTGTTTACAAATAACCTAACCTCAATGTTAAGGTTTTAAGTAATTTCACATCATTTTAAGAAATTAAACAAATTCTTCAAAAGATATATAATAATTAAAGACGATTTCAGAAATATCAAAACAATCGAATTATCCATTGAAAAGTATAGTCAAATCTCAGTTTATATGACCCGCCGCAGCATTCCCTGCTGTGGAGCAGCAGCTCCCGCAATTGTGGGAGATCAGTTAGTCCACAAAAAAGTAAACCTGCTAACCTATGAAGAGCGCTGCAGTTGCCCTCCAGTGTAGTAACGAAGGAGCACCAGAGGTAGCACAGCATCTTTACCAAATTTTTTTCCGTGCATGGTTACAAATCATGTTTCTGTAGCCATGGGTAAGTAGCAACAACAAGTCTCCCTCGTTGCAGTCACTATTTCTTTCCAACTACATTATTTCTAGTCATTATGACCAGGTGCTATTTTTCTCTGTGCAGCTTTTCCTTCTTATTATTTACGTGTATCGGATGGTTCTTCATTTGTAATCGGCGTGATATGTTGGGAGATGAAAATCTCCACAAAGGGACTAATTTTTATGCATAAAACAAAATTAGACCAATTTTCGAGTTTACAAATTCCCACAACTATCATGCTTTCTGTATTGTATGCAGGAACTCCTTCAAATCCCTAAAACATGGAGAAGTTTAATTTTCAACGTACTTTACAATAATAATAATAATATCAATGGATTCTAGTGTTGAACATAAATTCTACATTAGAATCAAAATATAATACCTGATTTTTTTTGTAGATTTCTATTTTGATTTTTGAAAAACAATCTTAGGGAAATATATTCTGCTTGTTTCTATATTTCTTTCATACATATTATAATGGTAGATGAATATACTTACTTGATGCGTATCTGTAACTCCATTTGCATAAAACAGTTTTACTCTACCAGGATGTTGCATAATGCCAACTGTCATAGCTTCAGTATTGACTAAAGAGAAAATAAATTATTTGAAGCCAATATAATATATTTTTCGATGTTCTACTTTACTGTAATTTCCTATATGGGATTTGGGATACCGTTCATATTTACATATTAAAACTTGCCTTCAATTGATTTATCCTCCCGATGATATAACATAATTCTCGTATCTCGTGAAATATCTTGATTCAATAGATTTATCATATTATTAGGAAAATTGAGTTGTATCGTTTCAGAGTTTACTCGTTCTTTTAACTGCAGTAAATAAATAAAATTTTGTAATGAAATATATTCAATGACCTCTTAAGGACTTCACTATGAAACCACTCACTTTTATTATTGCAATATCATTACTTTTTTCGTCAGTATAATAACCATCATATACGATTATTTGTTTAATTTTCCATTCTTTAGGATTGTCTGACTGTGGAGCAACCAACAGTTTCCAGTTCGGAAGGTATTTTGCATTTACAACACTGCTTGCAAGACATAACGCGTCGTAATAGGTAATTAAGACTGCGCTGAAGTATTCATTACGTGAAAATATCTGTTTATGTATTATAATACTATACGTTGTTTTCAAGGGTTCTTGGTGTTGGCCTGCAAACAAAAAATCATAGATAGAAGTGATTTAATGTTTATGACATTCAGGGCCGAATTAAGTCACCGGGTAATCAAAGAGAATCCAGATTGGCTTTTAGTAATTACAGACGGTTTTTAGTAATTAATTGCTTGTGAAATGGTTTCAAAAATATTTTCCGGGCTGCTCTTCAGTCCCGATCTCGCCCTGATGGGATTTTGTGATGTATTCTTGTAGCAATCTCGGATTTGGTAGTACGAAAAATTTATTTATATTTTTTATAAATTCCTGAGTGGAAAAAGTATACCTCACAGAATATATGTATGAGTGGTCTCATATAAAAAACGAACATATGTTGCTTTTTTTTTAAAGAAACAAATTTCACCGTTGAAAACAGTGAGATAAATCCTAAAAAAAATCTACGATGTTTACATGTGTCACGTCCCGCGACATATTCAAATGTATTTTATACACACAGGCTAGGCTTATTAAAAATCTATGAGAAAATCAATAAAGGGGACCCAGGAGTAGGGAGAAGTAAAGGGGCCCTTCTCTTCTAGGCAAATATGACTACGTCACGATAAACGCTGACTGTCAATTTGTAAAGAAAAATACAAAAAAGGCCCACACCAAGAGCAAGCCGTCAGTTAATTCTTCGTCTAATTCGTCTCTAGAATTTTCCTTCTAAATTATCACCTGTTTCGCGACAATAGTACAGTGCAGTTTCTTCAATCTAAACTTCGAGAATCTCTTAGTTTGGGATCGTAAAATTCGACCGGGACAATTTCAAATCCAAGTTCGAGAGTCGTAAAAGTCATCGTGGACTCGTTACAGATCTTTGTAAAGATCTTTGGACTATGCAATAAATAAGGATCGCTGCCTTTACGGAACATACCTGTGCGAAATATATCTCCGTCCCTTTCTCACACCTTGTGGGAGCAATCATTTCATCGCTGCCGCACCTGTGGGGATTCTTGGTACTACGCATTAACCGCCGTGTGGATTAACCCTTAATCCAGCTTAAGAAATTATAAAGGTACCGAACTTCTCTCTTTCTAAGTAGGTGGAGACAACGTCTTCGGACAATCAAAAAACATATGTCAGTGGATGAATTTTTAATCAAAGAAACGAATCTTGTTACAATACTCGACGTTTCGAAGTCAAACTGACTTCCTCTTCAGGAGCATGATATAATGTAACAAGATTCGTTTCTTTAATTAAAAATTCATCAACTGACATATGTTTTTTGATTGTCCGAAGACGTTGTCTCCACCTATTTATTAATCATATGATTCTCGGACGAAAAAAGTACATTGAATAATTCTCTCTTTCTATTTTTCTGTCTCTTTTTTACTCATGTACCAACTAGCCTGTGCCCTCATTCGCCAATTTATTGTATTAACGATGTAATTAATTCAACACTTATGATCAAATTTAATTATTTAAATAAACTCAATTTGTATTATTTTCATAATAATTGTGTCTTTTATTGACTTAACTTCATCCATAAAGCGAAGATCATTCGATCGTAACTTAAAACGAGGAACCTTCAATTAAAGTAAGTATTCACGTAATTGTGAAATAACAGTAGTACTTCCCATAAGTCGATTAATCATGAAGTCGTTGAAATTTCAGGAGATCGTAATGAAGTTTAAGTACATAATCTCGTAAATTTTGAATGCATTTGTCATTAGTTTCAAAGACTTTAATTTTGAAAAACACCTTATTTTACTCGGGAGGGATAGGATGCACCTTGAATTTGACAAGGTAATATCACGTCCCGCGACGTATTTGAATGTACTATAGGCACAGGCTAGGTCTAGAGAAAAATCTGGGGAAATGACTAAAAGAGAGACAAAACCACCTATTGAAAAGAGAGGTATAATTACGTCACACACAGCGGAAGACTGCGCAATGCGTGACGTCACCAAAAAATATAATATAAAAAGGACACGCCGCCAAGGGTAAAACTAGTTATAATTTCCAATTTATAATTATTTTAATAAATTTAATTTGTATTATTTAATAATCATTGTGTCTTTTCATTGACTTATCCTCATCCCTAAGCGAGGATCACTCGATCCTAACTTAAAACGAGGAATCTTCGATCAAAGTAAGTATTTACGCACTTCTGACGTAACAGTAATTTGGTAGAAAAGTACAGACGAATTAAGATCGCGATGAAATTTTTATGGCGCAATAATTACCTCGTCAGACGTACTTGTAAAAAAATTCAAAGAATTTGTCTTATTTTTTTTCGAATTGTTCAGTCCCAAAGTTGATAAAAATGAGTGCACGAAATCGATGAACCAAGTAAGTGACAACGTCGTAACTGGGCAAGAGATATAGATGATACTAAAGAACAAGCGAGGAGCGCGCTCGAGTGAGATTTGTGAACATAAAATCAACCCAGGAACATTCTGGTAATTTGCATTAATACTAAGCGTTTCGCTGAGTAATATTTAATTATGAAATTATAAAATAATAAAAGATTTTTTCTATCATATTATAAAATAAGATGATAACATGAAATATTAGAAAAGTATACTGCAAATGTTGGTCTGCTAATATTTAACACTCAAACCAAAAACATTATCCTTTCGATGACATTAAAAATTGATAGCGCCATAATAGAAGTTGATGCTCAATGAAACAAATCACTAATGTATGTTTGTTGCTTCGTCAAAAAAATCTGAATGGAGCATAACGAAAAAGATACCCGTATAATATTGGGTACTTGAAATAAATTTTGGGTTTTTTTTGTTCAAAAGAGCGTTTATTTTAACCAAAAGTCAAGGAAAATGTTATTGAAAGTATTGGCCATCGCTAGAGTATGAGACATCAACCGAAACTCTCTCGGTATGGCCAAGTTGGTTTGACAATGTATTTCAATACATTATATTCGGCAGCTTCAGTGTATTGCAATACGTTGTCAAACCAACTTAGCCATACCGAGAGAGTACGGGTGCCGTCCGTTATTCGCAAGCAGAGTGTGTGCTTTCTTCGTATATCGACTTTGCTATTTTGGCATTCTGATGTCCATACGAAATTCGCTTTTTGTGCAATAAAAGTAAAATAAATGTGTTGCGATTTTAGTAAATTCAGATTTGTGCGAAATTCGGAAGAGATTTTTTTTGGTGTATTTAATAAACTTTTGTAAATAATAATTGTATACGGTGATGTTGTTAAAAATTGGCTTTAGGGCCCAGAAATGATAACTCAGGAGGTTACATACTTTCAAACGTTTCGACTCTGATCAAAGTCCTCATGAGTGATCTTTATTTCTAAAATATCAAAACATTGAATACAATTTTTATTCATTTCTCGTTGTTTTGGCATAGGGTCAGTTTCTTTTTATTTTCTTCGATAAAAAATGTTTAATGTTAGATATAAAAAATGAAAAAAATGAAGGCAAACGTTTCGGCCACATATTTTAATCTTTTGCAAAAATTTTGAATTAATAATTCAATTTATGGCACTGAAGAGGGCCCCCATATGTGGCCGAAACATTTGCCTTCCTTTCTTGCGTTTTTTATCTATAACATTGATAATTATTAATCGAAGAAAATAGAAAGAAACTGTCCCTATGACAAGACAAAGAGACATAAATAAAAATTCTGTGAATTTTGGGTCAATATAATAGCAGACATGTTATCAAACATGTCACTTCTAATTGAATAAAATATTGCAAATATTACCCCTATTTTGGAGTAAACTTTGGTAATGTCGATATCGATAAATTACACGGAAAACTCCATATTGCTGTGTGAATGGCGGATTCAATATAGCGGACAAAATTTTTTAAAATTACCTTGTAGAGGTCATAATTTGTATATTTAGGTTTTTGGGGTTACTGATTATGAATCTGAA
Organism: Diplolepis rosae; assembly: GCA_030998225.1. Classification (NCBI taxonomy): domain Eukaryota; kingdom Metazoa; phylum Arthropoda; class Insecta; order Hymenoptera; family Diplolepididae; genus Diplolepis; species Diplolepis rosae. The sequence goes on along the minus strand of JAPYXD010000581.1, from coordinate 3,098,698 downwards.
TTCATATTATCAAAATTCAAAATGGCGGATTCAATATGGCGGACAAATTTTTTAAAAATTACCTTGTAGAGGTCATAATTTGTATATTTAGGGTTTTGGGGTTGCTGATTATGAATCTGAATTCATATTTTCAAAATTCAAAAAGGCAGATTCAATATGGCGGACAAAATTTCTAAAAATTAGCGTATAAACGTTATTATTTGTATATTTAGGTTTTTGGGGTTGCTCATTATGAATATAAATTCATATTTTCAAAATTCAAAGAGGCAGATTCAATATGGCGGTCAAAATTTAAAAAACTTAGCTTGTAGAGGTTATAATTTGTATATTTAGGTTTTTGGGGTTGTTGATTATGAATCTGAATCCATAGTTTCAAAATTCAAAACGGCAGATTCAATATGGCAGACGAAATTTAAAAAAATTAACGTATAAACGTTATAATTTGTATATATAGGTTCTTGCGGTGCAGATTATGAATCTGAATTCATATTTTCAAAATTCAAAAAGGCAGATTCAATATGGCTGACAAAATATTTAAAAATTAGCGTATAAACGTTATAATTTGTATATATGAGTTTTAGGACGCTGATTACGAATCTGAAGTCAAATTTTGGAATTTCAAAGTGACGTATTCAATATGACACTCAAAACATTTAAAATTAGCAAACAAACGGGAATTGCAGAGTTACTGATCACAGATCTGGTCTCGAATTTCCAAAATAAAGATTATGAATCTAAGTAGGGAATGAAAATCTGGAAAATTCTACCAACAGAATATTTGAGACATATTTTTATCTAATTTTAGTTTTACTAAATATGAATTTAGCGTTTAGCGCCATGTAGATTGCGATAATTCCTTATTTATGGTATTCAACAAAGCAGTTCCACTTTTTGCTTTTACTTGTTATTTCATAGAATGATTTCATCTGATCTGACTTGTCAACACATCCCATATAACCATTATAATCCTTCGCCATTCTTCCATTTTATCTTCTCTCTACCTCAGACAAAGCAGATGGATCATGAAAATTTGATAAAAATCAAACTGGTTTTTTGTCTACCCATTTCAACTATCTGTTCCCCTCATATGACGTACGGTATTTGCTGTCTCCCATCTTCATGTCTTTCTCTTTTCCTTGATTTTTAGGGAGACCTTTTCTGTCCTCCCTAATTGTTCCACAGGCTGAAATTCCATCTTTCAATAAAGTAATCATCAAATCGTTACTTGTAAAGTAATTGTCGAAATAGATATGGTAATTTTTATTTTTCAAAGTTTGAGATAAATCCTTGATAACTCTCTCCCCTAAATTTTTCTCAGCAACATTAGCAATTTTCCCTATGTAAATTTGGAATTCGATACATTTCCATTCATGTCTGATCTCACCCATACCTTATATCCTCGTTTTATAGGTTTCTGAGGCAAGTATTGTTTCATAGTACATCTACCTTTGAATTTTACCATACTCTCATCTATGGATTGCTCTCTGGTTGGATTATAATAATGCAGATAAGTTTCAGAAATTTTTTCCATGAATGGCCTTATTTTGTACAATTTGTCGAAATTAGCTTCTCCTTTATTAGGTTCCTTAGTCTCATCATTCAAATGTAGATTGCTGAGCAAGAAAGAGAATCTCTTGACCGGCATTGACGAACTTATGTAAGCATCATTCAACTGAGGATTTGAGGACCAATAATCCCGATAAGACGGTAAACGTTTGATACACATCATTATGTTCACTCTAATAAATTTCTTCATCTCCTCTGCAGTTACGAGAACATCATTCTTATTTTTATTATGTTGATAGTGCATATCTGTTTTTTGAACCATAAGCTCAATATTTTCTGTTGATAAGAGCATCAAGAAAATATCTCCAGGTGTTTTCACAGTATCTGGAATATCCTGTGGTCCAACATTCTGTGTGAAAGGTAACTCATTTTAAGACAAAGACTGATTTGACCAAGTTTCATCTGACAAATTTTGAGTGTCTTCTAACCTACGAGAATAATTAGCAGAATGCATTCCAATGCCTACATCCAGGTCACAATCTTCATCATCGCTGATGTCATTCCATCGACAGATTCGTTGCCTGATGGATTTTCGTCTCCTTCATATTCTTCTTCAGAATCACTCAATTTGACTTTATCAAAATCACTCACTTTTTTTATTCAACTAATCATTAAGATACTCAAATGTGATCCCTAACACGGTAGAAATTTCAAACACGCGGAATCGAGTTTATTCTTTCTTAGATGTTCTTCTTCTAGTATACTTAAAAATTTGATTTTTCGTAAGCAAATTTCTGCTGCAGTTTACCATTTAGCAGTAAAAAAAGCTGTGTTGAAATCCAACAACACAGAACACTATCTGCAAAAGTCTTTTGTAATTATCCATCCTACTAGAGCAATTAAAATAAAATTCAGTATTTGGCCAAAGAAGAATACATAATTCAAATTTTTGGAAACTTCACCCCTATATTCAATCCATCATTTTGAGTTTCCAAAATCTAAAACTAGATTCATATTCAGCGACCTCAAAAACCCCTGTACAGGTAATAGAAACTAAAATCACTGAATTTCATGATCAGGTCGCCATATTGGATCCGCCATTTTGAATTTTAAAAATTTTTACAAAATACCCAAAATTTTTAAAAGAATTGAGCCCACGGGAAGAAATAAAAAAATATAATCAGATAGAGCTTCTCAAAATACAACTTTTATTCCTCAAGTATTTTTTAGTCCAACATGATTATTACGAAAAAAAATATAAAAGATATTTTTTGAATAACCTAAAACCAATGTTTCAAAAAATAGAAATTGCGATTTTTCGGTAAGTGCTGCACGCAATGGATTAAATTTTGCGTGTTTTCATTCAGTATTTATTGCTGATGCCGAATAGTTATTTGAAAACAATAAATACCATAAACTTAATATTTTAAAGAATTTGAAAATCTTTCTGTGGAAAAAATGACGCTTTCGACTGCGCTGGGATTCAAGCCCAGGTCTTTCGATTGCCGGTCGACTGCTCTGACCACTGAGCTACACAGGCGTCCGACATCCCTTTCTCCACAGGAAGATCTCCTTATTTTGTGTGCGGCAGTTGGGAATCGAAAAAATTTATAATTGCTATTCGAAGCTGTATTTTTACAGTTAACTATACAACATGAAAAACCTATTGTTATTGAATTTTGCTATAACAACACGTACATATATTTACTCCATAAGTTTCACTTTTCGCCACTGCGAGCGCGGCGACCGATTCTTCTATCACCTCCCGCCGAACGCTCGGTCCCTATATAGTGTCTCTGGTATAGGTGAGACAACTATACTGGTTTGCCGCGCTACCTATACCTTGCTTCGCATGCACGCGACTCTAACCTCGAAGTGAGAAAGAAGTGTCATTTGTTCGAGGCGTTTGTCGATTTGTCAGAGGCATTATTTCTTTGCTTGATACATGGAGACTAGATATAAGGAGACCAATCTCTTATGGCCGTACTTCACAAAACACGAAATGAAGTTCTGCCAAGTACTTAGTTAAAAAACTTCCTCATGAGGGCACGTGTGTTCCCTGGGTGCAAAATGGCGACGCCTAATACACGGTGCTTATAAACCGTAGATGCAGCCATTTTGCACCCAGGGAACACACATGCCCTCATCGGGAAGTTTTGTAACTATGTACTTGGCAGAACTTCATTTCGGGAATGGATATATGGAGATTGGTCTCCTTATATCTAGTCTCCATGGCTTGATATATGATTTATGCGTTTTATTACACGTGAAAATCCAAAAGTGCTATGAACGAGTGGGTGAAAAGAAAATTAAGAGATTGGGGATTAAGAAAATATACCGAAGTTTTCGAAGGTAACTACTAACAAAGTTACAATAATTTAACCATCATTTTTTCATTTCCTATTGTTCATAAAGCTCTAGATTACAGAACTGCATGGGCATTTATTCCCCATCAGCATGAAAACGTTTTTGAAACGTTTTCAATGCTATTTATACTATATTTATACATTATTTTATTAACTCAATTCAATTGTTCACAGGTAAAACAACTAACGTGTATTCTTTAACCTGTTTAAATTTTAAAAAACTAGTTAAAATGTTAAAGTTGATCTTTTTACGTTCATTGAAAGCGGTTGAAAATTTTTATTTTACTTTCGTCCTAGAAAAAAGGTGAAAAAATAAGATAATAACGATGTGAGAATTTGTAATAACTCTTTTAGGATCGCAATCTATTCTTGATTTTCAATAATGTTGTATATTAACATATGCTAAAATGTATGAAATACAATAAATAATTATACATGAATTAGTTATTCTGAATATTTATCCAAATATTTATTCATAAAAAAAATGTGATAAAAGAAATATATGTAATTAAAACTCAGATTAGGATTATTCAAATTCGAACGACATATTGGTCATGCAGTTCTTCATGATTTTACAGAACATGAGATCGATCAAGAATCATTTCAATGTTTATCAGAAGATATGATAAAAACAATTTTACCAAAAGCTGGTCCCCAGGCAAAATTTTTGTCTAAATGGGAAACAGAATTTAATGTCTGTGTTGCTGAAAGCTCTGAAGATCGCGTAAGAATTCAACTCTGATTTTGTGTTAATAAGCATAACTTCTTTTCGCCCAAAGCATTTTTTGAAATCTGAAATACCGAGACAAGTTATTTTTGAAAATTGTAATACTAGTTTTTGAATTCATATACATATGCGTCTGTTTGAATTGTAAGGACAGGTTTTATTTGATGGGTCAATGGAAGATTTAAATAATACAAATATTGATTAAACGACGTTTTTTTATCGGAAAATCGTGAAGTACATGAGGGTAGATTTCTGAATTGCGTCTCATTTGGTTTAATTAAAATAAAATACTCCAATAGCTGATCTTATTGATGCGTTGAGGTTTTCAGTGGCAGGAATTGCGATTCTAATTATTACAAAAAACATCGAGAACTCTCTGAGAATTACAGGCAACTCTTGCAGATTGCATAGTTCGCAAAGAAATGTGCACGGATTCAAAATTGACGTAATGTTATATAATTTATTAAATATGTGTTCCTTAAGGATTTGTTAATATTTTTTAAAGTCAAATTCCGGTGATAATAATTTTTTTTTGCCCTCATTTTTCAGTCGTATTTCAATATGAAATCTACAACAACTTGTTTATTTGCTTATCGAAACATCAAATTCCATCTATCATTTATCGACATTTATTTACAATACATTTATATGAAGCTACTAAAAGCTCTAAGCAAAACTCTAAGTGTAATAGATTTTTTTTCAATTCTAGCATAAAACCTGAACGTCTCAAAATTTTATCATTGCTCATCGAGGACGTTTTTCCAACGGAAAATGAATCAACGTATTATGTCCCATATCATTTCGATGAAACTTTGAAGATCAAAGTTCTTCCTAAAGGAAAACTCTACGATAAGCTCAATTTTTATCGAGCTGTTTTGATTGAAGCCGAAGGGACATTAAAACTTGCCAAGAAAAATCAAAGAAAGACGATTCGAGATTATTGTGCCTGGGTTTCAGAAGTGATCTGGCTTCATCATCGAATGGTATAAATATAAATGCAATATGAAAAAATTTGTTATTCATATATAGCATTAAGAGACGATAATTTTGCAGTTAAAGAATGTATTAATCGCATGACTTCAAGATTAATTGAGGATAATTGTGTCTGAAGAGTCTTAACTCACTTTTCATAAAAATTGAAGAAAATAACAATTTTTCACTTATATTCAAGTTCCTTTTGCATTTTTCAGTTGACTTTATTGGAGAAATCGAACTGGTCCTCTTCAGTCATTTTCCGAATAAAACACTGTTTAGTATGAAACATTTTTTTATAACATGATATTCAACTTGTAAAATTTGATAAATTTGTATTATAATATTTACAAAACTTGCCTAAAATGAGACAACACGTTGCAGTGTCAATATTTTAGCGGCTAATTTCCATAAACAATCATTTTTGTAGATATAATTTTTATTTTAGTACCCATTGCAACTATTAACAATCAATTACAGAGAACAACGCCGAATTCGAGAAGAAAATCAAATGGTTAAAGGAAAATATCGATCCAGTTGAGCGTGTAAAACAATTTTGGAAAGACACCCCAAAGAAAAGAATTCTGCAACTAATTGAGAACACTTCGGACACAGAGTATTTCAATGCTTACCCTGCTCTGAGAAACGTTTCTCATGTTCCTCAATTGGTAAGCTTTTAAGGCGTACTAATCGTTGTTTTATCGGCATGATTAACCACACCATTTCTTAATAATGCGAATAATAACTCCGCCATTGCCGGTCCCAAGCACGGATGAGAAAGGAGGAGGGGACACACAGACAGCAACATGACACTACACACTTACAGCGACACTGAACGCAATACACCCAACATCAGAGAGGGTGTTTTGAGGGAGGGCAGCGTCTCGCCCAGAGGAATGCGTGAGGCCATGCACGGAGCAGACGCATCCTACAGCCCACCAATGGTAGCAGCCGAAAGGACTCTGCCAACAGCTGGGCTGTCGCTGTCAGGATGGCCGTCAAGGGAGCCTTATAGATAGGCTTTTTCCCTAGCGGTGGGCCTGCCGGGCGCACGCGTTGGAATGGTTTCTCTGCAACCTTCAGGCGCGTGAGGACCCGGTGTGGAGCAAAAGCATCGGGAGACCTTGAACAGGTTCCTTGATGCCGCATGAGTGGACATGGTAAGAATGCGGGGGCCCCTTAATCGGGGTATCGCCCCAAATGCGCATGCGGCGGTGACGCTAAACTCCCCTCATAACCCTCTCGCGGTCACATCACAACCACATGCACGATACCGACACCCACACAAACCAGAATGAATGCACTGCTGAGTGAATGAGCTGCGGCCGGCGCATGGTGGATATTCCCGATAGACTAGCCAAGGGGGGAGGAGTAGTAGCCTCCCGACCAGGGTAGGACGCGATGTCAGTACCTTACCTCTGTGGAAGTAATATGGGTAAAGGTAAGTCCCTCTGGTGTTCGGCCGCGAAGGGCAAAGATCCCGTGAAACCACATGTTAAACTGGGAAAACCGCTCACGTTTCTACTGTCTGGAGCCAATTTCGGGGTTGAAATCATGGACGCCCGGGCGCATGAACGAAGGATTACCTGGTCAGTATTTCCTCATATCCAACGCTGCGTAGGACAAATCGCACACCGTCTAGCCTGAAGTCCGGGTCAGGTGTCTGGGCGGACCCGGCACCACCCGGTCGATAGGGATAACGTTAAACCTTTAGCATCATTATGTCGCGGGCCTACCCCGTAACCTTCTTTACTAGCTTTATTATAATGTGCCGATAGGATCGACCATCCAATTAGCCGCTTCTCGGTTTCGGCGCACATAACTAGGGATTTATACACGCGGGGATAGTAGCCATACTGCGGTAGGGCTCCCATGATGGGCGAACCGTATTAAGTCACGACGGCAATAAATATGAATTCAACGAAAAATTAAGGAGGTGAACAGGTGAAGGCGCCAGATACGCTTTCGCACACTCCTCCAAGGGCCGAGGGATGGGAAGACGTCCTTCAGCTCCTGAAGGAGCAAAGCTGAAAAATAGAGAGGCTAAGCATGGCCCTTAAAGTTATACAAGACGGGATGCGTCAGAACACCCTGACCACCGTCAAAACGAGTGTTGGAGAGGCTACCAAGGTTTTGGGCATCCTCTTGAACACTCATGAGTGTCTGATGAAAAGCGGGTTGGAAATCCAGAAGAGACTGGAGTCCCTCCCCGCCACGAAAAAAATGAGGATCTTCCAGAGACTACGTTCGGCGTCTCTGGAAGATACCACAAAAAGCCAAGCGAAGGGTGAAAAAAGGGCAGCCCCCTCCCCCCTCAGTAAAAAACTCCTAAGAGGAGGAAGGGCGGCCCGTCACCCCTGTATGCCCAAGTGACCAAGCGCCAGGCCCCGAATAAAGAAGGGGACTGGCAAGTAGTCACAAAGCGCGGCGAAAAAAATAAAAAAAAACTGGAGAAAAAGGCGAAGGACCTTGTGTAAAAGGCACAGGGAACTGTTGCCAAATTGAAACCGAAGCGCTCCTGCAGGCTCTTCACCCGCTTTGGTGGGGTGAAGACTACAGTGATCAGGCTGGCTGAGGACCGAAGTTCCTGCGTGGTCCAGCGCGAGGAACTCTTCACTCTCGAGGAACTAAAGAGAGCGGGTGGAAGGTTCAAGGCAAGGACAGCGACGGGGATCGAGGGAGTGCCGAACGAAATCCTCAAAGAGGTGATCGGAGCATATCCGGAGATCCTCCTAGAAGCCTTCAACTCCTGTCTTCGGGAGGAGAGATTTTTCGCAGACTGGAAGAAGCAGAGATTGGTCCTGCTGAGGAAGGGCAACAAACCTCTAGGGGATCACTCATCGTATAGACCAATATGACTATTGGATACGATGGGGAAGCTTCTGGAGGAGTTGATTCTACAACGGCTTCAGACCCTTTTGGTTGGGGAGAACGGTCTCTCGGAGAACCAGTTCGGTTTCAGGAAAGGCAGATCCACTGTGGACGCCATCCAAGCTGTGGTTAACATGGTCACAAATGCAAGAAAGGGAACTGGTAAGCGTAAGGGATTCTGCGCGTTGATCAGCATTGACATACGCAATGCGTTCAGTACCACGAGATGGAACATCTGCATCTAGGCGATGATGCGGAAAAAGTTTCAAGACTACCTGTTGCGATAGATAGACTATTTGAGTGACAGGTGGGTGATTTACGAGGGCGACAAATGGTCTCTCAAAGAAGAGATGACATGTGGCGCTCCTCAAGGGTCGCGGGTGGGTCCACTCGTTTGGAACGTCATGTATGACGACTTCCTGCGCATGGACCCACCTTCTGGAACGAGCATCATCGTCTTCGCGGATGACGCACTTGTGTGCGCCGCTGATGACGTCGGAATACTGGAGCTGAGGATCAATGAAAGCCTGCGGCGGGCAAAGCGTTGGTTGGATAGAAGAGGCCTAAAAATGGCCCCTGAAAAACCCCAGGCTTTGGTCGTCACTGACAGGAGATCCTTTCAGTACCCGAGGATCGTTCTCGGAGAGCATGAAGTCGAGTGGAGAACAAGCATTAAGTACCTGGGAGTGCAGTTGGGTCGTAGGCTTAGCTTTGCCGAACACCTAAGGATCACAGCTGCCAAAGCCATCCAATGTGTAGCAAGCTTGGCTCGGCTCATGACAAATATTGGTGGACCCAGGGAAGTAAAAAGGAGACTGGTGGCGAGCGTGGTGCACTCGAGGCTGCTTTATGCAGCTCCGGTCTGGGCCAAAGTCCTGCAAAACCATGCTATCCAGAGGAGGCTGTTCTCGGCGCAGAGACTTGTCGCGCTGAGAATAGTCTCAGCCTATAGAACCGTCTCGACTAGTGCTGCGCTGGTCCTGGCGAGCGTCCCGCCAATAGATTTATTGGCGGAGGAAAGGCAGGAGACCTTTCAAATCCGCAAGGAGCCTACCTGTACAGACCCGCAGGAAATCGCTCGCGCGAAGGAGGCCATTCGCAAGGATGGATGGTGCAAACTCGTCGACAAATGGCAAATGAGATGGCATGGCGAGGAGACCGGGAGATGGACCTACCGCCTGATCCCGGAGCTCGCCACCTGGCTAAACAGAGAGCAAGGAGAGGTCGGCTTTTATTTGGCGCAAGCGCTCTCAGGCCATGGCTGTTTTAACGCGTACCTGAGGCGCTTTCAGAAAAGAGACGAGGAGATGTGTTGTCACTGCGATTCCCCTGTGGACAATGCAGAGCACGCACGTTTCGTCTGCGCAAAGTGGGGCGCGGCAAGGGAGGCCCCGGTCAGGCAGTGGGTGCTGAGCTCACTCCTGATACGATGGTCCCTCTGATGCTCCAGTCTGAACGGATTTTGGCACTCATCGAGTCATTCGTCACACTTGTAATGAGGACGAGGGAGCTCGATGGACGTCGGGAGATGAACAACGGGGAGGGCCAGTAGAAATCGCATCAGGGCCTGCACCCGCGGTCCTGCGTCTCTGGTAGACTTGGCTGTCCGCGTCGTTCGGGGGAGGAATCTGTTTTTTTCTCCTCTGGGTGGCGTGGCTGGACAGTTTGCCTAGTGGGCGTGTGGCCGCGGATGGAAGTTCCGAGCGAACGGATGACGGAAGAATCGTACGCGACTTTAATGGAACCAACCACCCGTGAAGTTTAAAGCCGAAAGGCGGTTCTGCGGGTGGTGTATTGGTTCGAGAGAGGGGGTTTTTTGGTTTTAAGAGGTATGCCTAGACCCGTCCTAGGAGAGTCCTGTATAACGTCTATAAAAGATTTTGCCATTTTTCCTCCTCACCAACAAAAAAAAAAAAAAATAATAATGCGAATAATTTTTGTTCAGTTTGAAATTGACTTTTCGACACTGCACCCTACAACAAGTTCGAATTTGATCACAAACTATGATGCATTACGAAATGAAATCATTCATGTATCAAAGAAAAAAAAGAGGAATCCAGGTCTCAGACATTTATTTAACCTGATCGAGCAACAAGTCACCAACGATCAAACTTCTACTGGTTATTCATTTTATTATCTAAAAATATGTCGAATGCCTTCACGATTTTCAAACTTAATAACATTTTATTTACTTTCAGATTTCCAAACTGTCCAGCGTTGAGGCTATTATTACATCTGTGCCCTTGCCCGCCCTCAGTAACGATTTATGAAAAAACAACTACTCTAATTTGGCGAGCAAGAAAAAGCGAGGTAGAAGCTGGATTTGTCTTGCACGTGGAGGTAAAATAAATTTATCTATTCAGTTTTATACAAAAATTTCTATTCCTCAAACCAAAAATTGATTCATATTTTTTTAGAATAAAGAAAACTTCGATGCAAAACTTCAGCAAAGGAAAACAAATTTGGAAAGCAAAGGGTTGCTCGTACAGCCTGTTATCGTTGTTGTACGCGACAAGCAAATCGAAGAAAGTTACGCGCTCATCAACGGTATTAGTTATCTTTGTGATTCGCCACTTAAAGCTGCCAATACGGTGTTTAAGAGCTTCTATGCTCTGCAGCTGCAGTACCCTAGAGAGTCACAGTTCCCTTGGATGGTTATTCAACACAGAATTTATGGTATCAAAGGCGAGACCGATTCTGAATTTTCCACCGTTGCTACTTTGATTTCGGATTTGAAAAATTCAAGCACTTAATTTGAATAACTACTCCGAAAAATGCCACTTTGTTTCTTATGCCTTGAAAAATATTCTTTGAATGATTTCGAAGAACATTTAAATAATCAGCATTTCATAAATGAAAAGTTTGCAAAATATAATTGCGCTGAAAAGTCTTGTGGTCGAATGTATGATTCCTTTAATTCTTTTCGCTATCACTGGCTTACCTCTCACAGTGATCACAATGATGATTCGATATTAAGAAATCAATCTTCAGACAGTTCGAATGTCAAAAATTTGGAAATGTCTTATGACGATTTATTTTCATTAGCAAATCATAAAGAAAATATAAATAAGTCTGAAGAATGTCAAACAAACATTCAATCGTTAACAAATGATTGCAAAAATGAAAGAATTTTTTATGCAAGTTCTGACTCTCTTAATGAAGAAAAAATTCTTTCAGAAAAATTCAAATCTTTGATACTCGACAAATCAGTTGAATTAAATAATTGCTCCACATTGTCAAATAAGCATAATCAGATGTTTATGAATTATGCGAAAAATTTAGTTACTTCAGGCCTGCAAATCATAAAAGATGATCTTGAAGCGTCTACTGGAAAGTCGAATGATCAAAATATTGGTTTGAAGGCAATTTGTCTCATGAATTTGTTTTGTGGAGCTTTTAAAGATTTCGATACAGAACATAAGCGATTAAAAATTCTCGAAAATGAAGGTTATTACATACCACCTCTTAGTGTATTCGTCGGGAATGAATGTGAACGTGTCAAACGTACACATAACGGAAAACTCAAAAAATACTTCAAGAAAAGTTATGCGTCCTTCTTCCCATTGAGAATAATTCGAAAAAGAGGGCATAGAAGTGACTTTGCCACAAGGAAAATCCATAATTTTTTTCCAATTGGGGCTCATCATTGGAGACAACTTGGGGCTACATTCGATGTTAGGATTTGTTGAGAGTTTTCAAGCGAATTTCGCATGTCGTTTTTGTAAAATGGATACCTTGCAAAGGTCACTATCTTCCTTAGAAGATGTAGTTTATTTAAGAACAAAATCAAGTTACAAAAACGATTTGCTATTACATGATAAAAGTCGCACAGGAATTGTTTTTGAGTTTGATATGGTTGCTTTGATAAATTATTACATCCATGAAACGGAGTTTTTCTCTCTTGAAGAATTGAATAGTTGCATGATGTGCCATGATTGGGGTTTGACTGACTATGGAAATATTCCGCCACTAATTCCCGAAAAAGACTTGAAAAGAGATACCATATGAATGTCTGCGTCTGAAATGCTCATATTCATCCGTCATTTTGGTATTTTAGTTGGAGATCTGGTACCTGAAAATGATTCAGCATGGCAAATTTATATCATTCCCCGTCAAATCCTTGCTCTCGTTATGTCTCCGTCAATTCAAATAGAATGTAGCATTATTCTTAGAGATTTAATCAAAGAGCACCATGTTTTAGTGCGTAATGTACTAAAACGACATTTGAAACCTAAAGATCACTTCATGATTCACTTGCCCAGAGTAATGGAACATTGCGATCCACTTGTTCATTTGTGGTGTATGCGTTTCGAGGGAAAACATCATGAGTCAAAATTATTACTGTCAACATCGTGTTGCAAAAAAAAATGTGTGCTTCACAACAGCTAAAAAACACCAAAAAAAATTTGCTTCTGCACTTTACACCAAAACTTTGTTTCCTGCTCACAACATGGCGCCTTCGCGATTTGATACTTTTAAAGGACTGTCTACTCCATTTTCGAAAAATTTACTGCAAAATACGCAATTTCTGAACTGTAGGATTGAACTTTTGAGTTGGGTAAATAAAAATGGAAGTCTCTTCAAACCCAATATGATTGTATGCGTTAAAGAATTAGATTACGTACCCGTATTTGGACAGATTACATTTATTTGTCTGCACAGAAAGAATCTATTATTTATTTACCGCGAACTCAAAACTGTTTTTCGTAATCACGAACAAGCATATCAAGTATTAGACGCAGCTAACTTTGCAGAAATTGTTAATTATGAAAAATTATTATCAACTTATCCACTTAGTTTGATAAGTACATGTGATAAACAATTCATTTTGTTGCGCTTTGCTTTGTAATAATTGAATGCATATTTATGTCAAAAGTTGTTCAACGTAAAGACTGACATGTATTACGATTGTATTGTTCAAATGTTGTAAATAAATTGATTAAGGCAAGGTCCACGGGATTGAATGAAAGTGACACATCCATAGTTTATCGATAAAAATGGTTTGAATTCGATATTTATAGATTTCTTGTAATTACCGATTCCATTCAATTTATCACTAATTAAGTGATATGATGATTTTCATTTCAAAGCTTTTATTCCCATTACATAAATTATTCAAAACATGTTACGTTTCATAATTAGGATTTTAACAAAAATCAAAAGCAGTTTAAAAAATCCACGTGGGATTTCTATGTGAAACTACCACGTAGAAATTTTGGCGGAAAATTATCTTACCACATGGTAATTCCACGTGATACATTCACGTGGAATTGTGATGTAGTTCTTTTACATGGAATTACCACGTGGTAATTTCTGAAAAAATATTCAAGTTCGAAAAGTGGAAAAATACTTTTTTTTGTGTTAAACATTTCTCCACATTTTAGGCTTGCAAATATTTTTATGAATTACCGCATGATAATTCCACGTAAGAATACAACGTGCCAGTTCAACGTGATTGTACCACGTAGAATTTCGAAAATATGCGATTGAAAAACACGTCGAATTTTGAAATTCTGGTTCGAATAAAATAAATAAAAATTTTTGATTATATTGCAATTAAATTCTGGACATAAAATTGTATGTTTGAGAATCCAAGTGAAATCCATGAAAGTATTGTGTCAATAATAGATTTTGTAGAATAATTCTTTTGTAGAATTTTTAAAAATTTCAATGCCTATACGATTTTGAAAATTTTTTAAAATATAATATTTTGGTTACGATAGCTATACATCGCATTGTCATATCAACGAACTTGTATCCTTCGCGGAACAATATGACGTTTAGGAATACCAGTATAGCTGTCTCACCTATACTCGTATAATTCTGAGGACCATACCGTAGCATTGGTCTGATAGCAATATTTTCTGGTTCTGAGGACCAAAATATAGTTCTCTCAGCTATACTGTTTTTTCAGTGTACTAAAAATAAGGAATTGAGAGGGCTGTTAATAAAAAGCGCGCTACGCACGAAGCGCTAAAGTTGAATTATTCAACAGAATTCCGCGGTTTTCTTAGTTTATTTGAATATTCGTTTAAATATTTGCCATTGAAAATCATTAAAATTTATAATATGTAACAATAAAATAAAATTATTTAAGTTTAAACTTCTCCCACCTCCAAAACCTTATATATATGATGTATTGTGCGAAACACCTCAGGACGATTCCATTGGAATAAGCGCGGAAAAAATTAAAGATGTTCGAGCCTGATTAGGATATTTGAGCCCATCCCAGGTACGAATTGACCGTCGGCCCATGGTTGGGCCAACCTTGTTGGACAGAGGTCAGGCCAACTAGTTAAATGATAACGCTATCCATCCATTGGCGTGAAACAGTTAGCCCGACGCCGGGTGCCGGAGATGGGCCGTCCTAGGTCAAAATATGCTTGTACACGTATAGAAAATGAAATCAGTACACTAGCAGGCCCTGATAAGGTACATTTTTTCATTTTATAAAAATGTCCATCAATTGTATAAAAATTTTCATACATTTTCGTCAAAACTATAATTACTAGGGCGATTATAATTAATATTTATAAATATCAATTATCATAATCAATATTTTCTAATAACAATTGAGCCGACGGATGCAATAAGGGAACTTGCGCTCAAAGAGGCTGGTATGTACTATCCAGACGCGTGGCGTCACAGCAAAAATCAAAACTCGAAATTTAAAAAAATATATATATTTATCATTATACATCTTGACAAATGAATTTCGAGTTTTAATTTATGCTGCGTTCTCCAGCTTTTTCGAGCGCAAATGCCCTTATTGCATTCGTTGGCTCAATTATTAATAATTTTATTATGTTACATTTTATAATTAATATTGATATTGAATATTGATGAGTATTTATAATTGACATTAAATGAAAATAAATTATCCTAATGGTAATCCCATCACAATAATTCTAAGTTTATCGTTTTTACGAAAATAAAATCATAAATCGAATAACATTTGTGTATGACTTTTAATAACTTCCAAAAATACTCACTCAAAATTGATGAAAGAATAGAGATGATTATTAAAATAATACTAGTATTATAAAACATTTTAATGCACTCAAAAAACATTTAAATAATGCGTCAGGTTGAATTTGCTGCAGCTTTTATACAATTTTCTAATCTAATCTGTAAAGCAGTATATATTATTTTTGACAAACAAACGAAGGAATAAGTTTTAGTTCATGCATTTTTTGTACATGTTTGAGTGAACAATAACAAAAATGTATAATTAAAATAAACTCTAATGTAAATATATTCATAATTTGAAGGACTGGGAGATCCTTTATCACAATAAAACCAGGTGTTATATTTATTCGGATTCTGGATAGGACCTATATTTTTCTCTAGTACACTAACTCCGAATAAATAAAATACACCATAATTCTGGATGGATATAACAACTGGCTTTCTTATGTGAAGCAGTGTAAAATCTTTTTCTCCTAAAAAATAAACTCTTATCTACTAAAATCATATTAATTCAAATAAATTGGCATTTAGAAATTCCAATGAAAATTCAGTCAAGAATAAATTTTTTTAAATTAATAACTCCTGTATGTTTGAATTTTTTTCATTGAAAGTATATAATTCAAAATAATACTTCTATTTTTTAATATATACTTAAATCTGTTCTGCCTAGGACTTGTTTTTTAACGAGGCAACTATTGTACGTTGAAAAAAATTAAGCATCTTAAAGATTACAATTTTTTAAAATTCATATGAGATTTTCTCTAAACGTACTTGACCAATTCGATAAGTAATCTATTTAACTCGTCTTTTTGCGTTAACACGTACAAACCAAGATTGGAAAATGAATAAATAAGAGAATATATGTGACGTGCGCCGAAAAAAGGGGCTTCCTCGAAAAAGGAAGATTTTACAGGAAGAGCGATCGAAACGGACCCGGCGAACGATAGTTTTGGGAGATAATGAAGGTCGCAAGCCAACTATTTTTAATAATGACGTTCGAAAAAGAATTTTCATCGTTTTAATGAAAAGAGCAACTTAAAAACTATCAAAAGGCATCGAAACCTGGAAACCGATTTTTTTTAGGAAACCCTCTTTCTTCAGCGCGTGTCACATATAATAATAACAAAGAGTCATACGTTGGATGTTTTGGAATTAATTTGAAGAAACATTGATAAAATTCAGTTTTTTGAAAAATTTAAGCAGGTTTCCTTTTTAATCGAGGTTTAAATCTGAAAACACAAAAGAAATAAGAATTTTACAAAATCTGCAGTATTTTTTGTAACTTGTTATAATTTATCATTTTTTATATTTGATTATATCATTCATATATAATTCTGACTAATTCAATAAGTATTGTGTTTAACTCGTCTCCTTTGCATGAGCACGTAGCTACTCAAGTATAAAAATAGGTGATAAGTGATAAGGAAATACCAACAAGGATGCATACGTTAGAAATATTGCAATGAAATTTTATAAATATGTATAAAAATCAGTGCTTTTGAAAATTTGAGCAGATTTTCTCGTTTGATCGAGGTTTCATTTGAAAAAATTTAGATGTATTCTAATTTTAATAAACCTGTGCATTAGACGAAATTAATTGACAAAAACATTCAGAATCTTTACTGATTCACATTAAAAGAAATACACTTATTCAAATTTAAATATATTAATATAATAAATCTAATACACTTTTATATTTAAGGTAGTTCATCCACGAAAATTAGACCTCAGGAAATAATAGATCATTTTGTTTCCAAGAATAGCAATATTATTATTGGAAGGCTAATTTGAAAGAGAAAAGATTATTTTCCATACAAAAAATTTGAAATGCAGAAAAATAATGCATTTAACAAATTTATTTTAACCCGTACTTTTTCTTATCGCTTCATACCAAATTTTAAAAAATGATGTAATTATAATAAATCACGGATCTTCACAACATTGCCGTTCACAATTTTTGAAACTAAATTCTTTAATGGCTAAAACTAAGAAGGAAATATTTTGTTGGGAAACAACAAAATTTGGTTGCACAAATACCAATTTTGAGTAAATGGTGCAAATCTCAATATTTCATTCGAATTTCTATTAAATCAAAAGTGATAAAATTTGTTTGGTGTTGTTTGAAAATTAAGAGAACTTAAACAATAATTAAAAAACAGATGGTCTTAAAATTATAACTAGTGTAGAGTTTATTTGACAAAAATAGGTAATTAAAAGGGTTAAAAATCTGTAGCATTTATAGAAGCTTATTGGTATTTTTTCAGCTTTATGCAGAATTACATGGATCTTTACGATTATAACTGGTCGAAACAAGGAGAAATATAAATCTAAATTTTGTAAATCTTAAATTTGTTGAAAAATCCATATGAGTTTTTCTTTATACAAATTCGGATAATCTCTTATGAAATGTGTTAAACTCGTCTTTTTGCATAAGCATGTAGCCATCTAAGTTTAGACAATAGATGATAAAGAAATAAGAATAATAAGTTATGCGTTAAAAATATTTTTCTGAATTTTTAAGAATAGTTGCAAAAATCAGTGCTTTACAAAACTTAACCAGATTTTCTTTTTTATCCAGGTTTAATTCGAAATAAAATTTGATTTTCTGGTTTTATGATAAATCTTATGGATCTTTATGACCATAAATTCATATGTGGCTTTCTTCGTACAAAATTGACTTTTGGACAGGGCAAATTTTTCCGAAGATCCTATATACTTTTTATAAAGAAGCTTAGAACTTCATCGAAAAAAAGAAAGAATGTCTTAGATTAATTCAAGCACAGTCAAAAAACGAAATTCTCTCAAATTGTATTGTAATGTTTTTAAAAATATTATTGAAATGCAACTATTTCTTCTAAAAAGCGCTCCAAGTTTTAAAAGAATTTGGATTTGGAAATTATATAATTTGAAATTCTCATATTCTATAATTTAGAATTCAGTAATCCATTTTTAGAAAATCTTATCATTTAAAAATGTATTGTCCTTGTTGCTTTTGATAGTCCATACAAATTTCATTGACTGGCTTTAAAGTTTTTATACACTGTTAAAAATTTCTATTTTAACTTTAAAATAAATGTAAAGGAAGTTTATTACCAAAACGCAATGTAATTTTACAATATTCAAATATTTTTGATGTTCTTAGTTGGCTTTAGGGTCCAGAAAAAAATGTAACTCAGTTTCATATTTTCAAACGTTTCGAATCAGATTGGAGTCCTCATCAGTGAGAATTTATTTCTATAAAAAATACAAAGGAAGAAACTTTAAAAAATTGCACGTGTGACCGATGAACATTGTAGTAAAAAATGTTGTAGAGAATTGCGAGTGTAAAAGATAAAATTGGTCTAAATAACTAAATTTGCAAAAAAAAATGAAACTATAACAAACAAAATATTTCTGTAAAAATACTAGGGGGAGAACATTAAAGAATTGCACGTGTGACCGATGAACATTGTGGTAAAATTATATAAATGAATTATACATGTGAAAGTGTAAAATTAATCTGAATAACTAAATTTGCAAAAAAAGTGAAAACTGTAACCAAAAAAAAAATTTTTCTATAAAAATACGAAGTGAAGAAACGTAAAGTTTACGCGTGTGACGGATAAACATTGTGGTAAAAACGATTTTTTGAGTAAAATTACTAAGGGGAGGAACTTAAAAAATAGAACGTGTGACGGATAAAAATTGTGGTAAAACCGATATAAATGAATTGTACATGTAATATACTATAATAAATTGGTCTAAAACTAAATTTACAAAAAAATAATAAAAACTGTGCAAGAAAATGTTTCCTATCAAAATCCAAAAATTTGCACTTGTGACGCATAACCAATTTAAAAAACGATATAAATCTATTGCACATGTAAAAACTGTAAAACTGTAAAATTGTTCTAAAAGAACTAAATTCAATGAAATAAAAACATGGACAAAAAATGTAACAAAATTGTGAACTATCAAAATAAAATATCACCCAAAAACAGAAAACTAACCTGTTATTTGTTTAAGTAAAAAACGATATAAATGAATTGTATATGTGATATACTATAAAGTTGGTCTAAACTAAATTTCCAAAGAAAAAATAAACGCTGTACAAAAAACTTTTTCTATAAACATACAAAGAAAAGAGACTTAAAAAATTGCACGTGTGACGGATAAAACCTTATGGAAAACGATATAAATCAGTTACACATGTGAAACGAACAGTGAATAAAAAGTCTAAAAAACCCGTGAACTCATCACAATAAAATATCACCAAAAAACAAGAACTGACCTGTTATATGATTAAGTGGACGGACATTGTTGGTGAAAAAATAATTGGAGTGACACAATCACAAATCTCCTTTTTTCTTTTTCCTTCTTTTATTGCGTCGCGAACAAGGTGACCACATAATTTTTGTAAAAATAAACCTATCCCTACGGATTTTTCTTCAAAACTGAGTTGCATTTGGCAACAAACTTGGAAAAAGCTTGGTAATGTAAAGTGGGGGGTGAAGTTTTTTTCTTGGAGAGTCCCGGTTAAAGGGAAAGGAGAAAAAAAGTGTAAATATGTCCACAAGATGACCAGGATACTGTGACAAAAGAGGGGCAATGCAATTTTAGAAGAGTCATAAACAGTCTGTATATAACTGTTAGAAATTTCTACCACAATCTACCGAAACATGTGAATGGGGGTCTTTTTTCCAGTCGCATTAATTAAGATTGAATTGAATTGAGTTGAATATTCTGATACCTATATCTGGAAATTGTGAAACTTGTAACAGAATTAATTCTATGTTTTTTAGGGTTTGGAATGCAGATACAAAGGGTTGAATATTCTGATAAACTGTATATGGTATTATAACACATGTAAAAGAAATAACTTGACGTTTTTTGGGTAAATTGAATTTAGTGTAGTTGTATACCATATAACTGACATTTTTGTTAAAGATTTGTTGAAATTTGATAAAATTACCAACATTGTAAATTTTTTTGTAAAATTGACAAGAGAGGTATATTTTTGAACTCGATAAAAATATGCATTTTTTGAAGAGGTTAAAGTTAATTGTTTAACAGGGGGAGGTAAAAAGCAGATAAGTTTCTGTGTCTGTTCTCTGATTAACAACATGAGATTTACTGACTATATGAGTCATTTCCAGTATCATTCGTTTTTTATAATTCCTAGATCTGTCAACTATGTTTACTGCATTGAAATCAAATTTGTCGTCTTGGTTCCAGGCATGTTTAGATAATGCAGTCCATTTATCAGGGGGATTGAAGACATCTTTTTTGTGTTCAGTAATCCTGGTTTTTAATGGACGTTTGGTTGTGCCTATGTAGGATGCCGTGCAACCTGTACAGGGGATGTTATAAACAACGTCAGCGGTATCTAGCTTTGAAATGTGATCTTTTGCTGATTTAAGAAAATTGGACAAGTTATTTTCATTACGTGGTGAAATTTTGATATTAAAGGGTTTGAGAATACCTGAAAGTTTTTCAGAAAGCCCTTGTACATATGGTAAGAGAATATATTTAGGGTTTTGACCTGCGGGGTGTAAGTGTGTTGTGTGTGTTTTTATGTTGCCTTTGGATGGATGGTGTGTGCAGGTATTCTTTTTGTGAAGATGGTTTATTCTGTTTTGTATAACGTGATTGATAAAATTGATCGGGTAATTGTTGTTGAGTAATATGGTTTTTATTTTTGGGATGTTTTCCTTGTGAAAAGTGATATGTGCTAAACTGATGCCTCTATCAACCAGATGGTTGATCACATCAATTTTGTAGCTCAGTGGATGATGTGAATAGAAATTTAGAAGTCGATCAGAGCAAGTTGGTTTTTAGTACCAGTTAGTCTTAATTTTTTTCCCCTCTCTGATAATGAGAACATCCAAAAAACAAATTTTTCCATCTGATTCCTCTTCTATTGTAAATTTTATTTTATGGTTGTAGCTGTTAAATGTGTTTAAAATTGTGTCAATTTCGTCAGTCGGTACTGCTGTTATAATGTCATCAACATATCGAAAAAAGAAGGGTAGTTGAAAAGGTAAAGATGCAATACATATAATTTCTAAATCATCCATGGCTATATCAGCTGCAATGGGAGAAAGAGGGGAACCCATGGGAAAGCCAGATTTTTGTTTTTATGCTCTCTAAATCTGAATCAGTCAAAATTTACTCATTATCAGTAAAATTTGACTGATTCAAATAGCTAAAAGGAGGTTACTGTAAATCAGTCAAATTGCACTGATTATTTCAGTGAAAATTGACTAATTTGACAGTGAAAATTTTTTTTTCACTGATTCATCAGTGAAAATCACTGATTCAATCAGTGAAAATTTGACTGATTCAGATTTAGAGAGTGAGGTGTTTTGAAAGTTAAGAGGGGTTAGATGAGCAAATTCTAAGTCCCTTTTCGAATTGGTACCAAGGCATTTTTGCATGTCGCTGAATTTTTGGCCATCTATCTTTGATGCTTTTGATAGCTATGCCAATTTGAACGTTGGTGAAAAGTGATACTGCATCTAACGAAATGATTTTGTGGTTTAGTGGGACTTCGATATTTTTCATTTTCTCAGTGAAATCGAAACTATTTTTAATTCATGAGATTGGGGGGGTTATATTATTTGAAATAATGTTGTTGTCGAAAGATGCGAGATTGTAAGTGGGGCTGCCCAGAAAGAGACAATGGGCCTAAGAGGAAAGTTCATTTTGTGAATCTTTGGTAGACCATAGAATCTGTCGGGAAGTGGGTTGCTTGATTTTAAAGAGTTTGTTGTAATTTTACTAATGTAATTTTTATCTTTCCACAGTTTAATGACGTTGTTAACTTTATTGTGAATAGTGTTTGTGGGGTCTTTCTTTAGTGGTACGTAAGTCTTTTTGTCCGATAACATGAGTGTGGCCTCCTGGATATATTTATTTTTATCCATGGCAACAGTAGTGTTACTCTTGTCAGCTTTCATGATTAGTATCTGGGGATTGTTTTTCAGGAAAGTTTTTGTGCATTTTGAATTGTGTATGAACTGTTTTTGAAAAAAGTTAAGGAAGCTTTGTTTTCGGTTAGAGAAATTTTTTAAACAGTTAACAAATTTTAATCTTGCTTCTTTTTTGTCACATTCTTGGATTTTATGGATGTTTGATTAAAAATCTGCAATTAAATGCTTCGTAGGAAGTTTACTAAGGGGAAAGGGGATACCAAAGTTTTTTCCAAGACTAAGTGTTTTTGCTACCGTGGTAGGAATTTGTGTAACACTTAAATTAATAAACCAAGAGTCAGTAAGATTATCATGAGAATCAGCATTGTCAGTTCCTGAGAAAGTTCTACTCATACCAATGAGACGCTGAAATTTAGATTTACAACTGCTCTTTTGTGATAAGAAAATACGATCTATTTTTTTGGATTCGAAAAAAGAAAACTGTCTATAAATATCATGCGTTAAGATTTGTTTGAATTTATTCATCGAGACCGTTTTTCCACAATGTTTATTCGTCAGACGCGTAAACTTTAAGTTTCTTCACTTCGTATTTTTATAGAAAAAATTTTTTTTTGGTTACAGTTTTCACTTTTTTTTGCAAATTTAGTTATTTAGATTGATTTTACACTTTCACATGTATAATTCATTTATATCATTTTACCACAATGTTCATCGGTCACACGTGCAATTCTTTAATGTTCTCCCCCTAGTATTTTTACAGAAATATTTGGTTTGTTATAGTTTCATTTTTTTTTACAAATTTGGTTATTTAGACCAATTTTATATTTTACACTCGCAATTCTTTATGAGATTTTTTACTACAATGTTCATCGGTCACACGTACAATATTTTTAAGTTTCTTCCTTTGTATTTTTTAAAGAAATAAATTCTAACTGATGAGGACTCCAATCTGAGTCGAAACGTTTGAAAATATGAAACTTTGAGTTACATTTTTTTTCTGGTCCCTAAAACCAACTAAGAACATCAACAATATTTGAATATTAATACTAAGGGTTGATATAAGTCCTGCTCCACTGTAATTTTACAATACATGAAAATGTATCTTTAAAGTATAGTGTTGTAAAATTACTGCAGATGTAGTGTAATTTCACAACATCCAAAAATATACGTTATAGCATATGTATTGTAATTTTAATATAAATGATTTGTGAAATTGCATTGCGTTTTGGTAATAAACTTCCATAACATTTATTGTGAAAAATTTCGAGAAATATGCCTATGAAATTGTTGATGTTGTAAATGCTGTTCTAGGGATGCTGTCTAACAGGGGTGTTAGTTGAAGTTTGCCGGTTTTTTCAATAAAAAAACACTTAATTCTCAAGGGAATCTCAAAAAAATTTTATTCAAAGTATTGACCATTGGATTCTACACATTTTGCTCATCTTTCAGGCAAATCATGGATACCATTCGAAAAAAACTTTTTCTCTTTCAAGGCAAACCATTCGACGAGCCGTTTTTCAACTTCTTCAAAATTGGCGAAGCGCTGCTCTGCAAGTGAGTGTCCCATCGATGCGAAAAGGTGATAGTCGGACGGGGCGAGGTCTGGAGAGTACGGCGGGTGTGATAATATTTCCCAATTCAATGCTTTTAATGTGTTCTTCACCACTTTAGCGATATGAGACGGTGCGTTGTCATGTTGTAGGATAACTTTGCCATGTCTTCGGGCCCATTCCGGCCGTTTTTCGATCAACGCATGATTCAAATTGGTAATTTGTTGTCGGTAGCGATCCGTATTCACCGTCTCACCAGGTTTTAATAACTCGAAGTACACCACACCACACTGGTCCCACCAAACACAGAGCATTGTCTTACGGACAAAGGGATTTGGCCTTGGAGTCGATGGGCCGACCTCACCAGGTGAAAGCCATGATTTTTTCCGCTTCGGGTTCTCGAAATAAATCCATTTTTCGTCCCCCGTGACAATTCGATGCAGAAAAGATTTCCTTTCGAACCGTTGAAGCAGCATTTCACAAATGGTTTTTCGATTTTCCATTTGTCTATCGTTCAGTTGGTGTGGTACCCATTTTCCATACTTTTGGATTTTTCCCATGGCTTTTAAACGTTGGCAATTTGCTCCTCGGGTTATAGTGTTTGTGCCAATTGTTGTTCCGATTGGGTTGGGTCTTCATCCAATAACGCCTGCAATTGCTCGTCTTCGAACTCTTTCACTGCACCAGGATGTTCATTGTCTGTTAAATCGAAATCTCCACTTTTAAATTGACGAAACCATGTCTCATATGTTCTAATCACTGGAGCATGTTCACCATAAGTTTCTACCAGCAATCGATGAGCTTCAACTGCTTTTTTCTTTTGATGAAATAAGAAAAGCAACGAATGCCGCAAATGCGATTTACTTGGAACGAAACTCGACATATTCACTGAGGTAAACAACTATGGTGCTATTATTGTGGCAGAATGTAATTGTGTGTTTTTGAAGGTTATTGTCCATAGAAAAATATGACATAGATGCCAAATCATAGAAATGTATACATATCTCTAGCGACATCTATGAGTAAAACCGGAAAATTTCAACTAACACCCCTGGTAAACATCATAGTATCGGCAATAATACATTTTTGTTCCTACAAAAAATATATTGGTATAATATTTATATGAATTGCACTTTATGATTAGGACTCAAAGTGTGTTCAATAGACTCATTTCTCTCCTAATTATGAAATTTTTTATGATTCACAAGTTCGGAATTTAAAAAGGAATAAAATTTCAATCGAATTAAACGAGGATTGAAATTGGAATTTTCCAAATAAGAATAAAAAAATATTTAAAATAATTGTGCTTTAGCCGGCAGAGAGTTAACCACTAATTCAATTTGAGGTTATCGCATGGCATCGACTGCCTTTCGTTTTGAAGGAGAATGAGACAGAAATTTATAAAAGTTTCGTGATAGGAATTGCCTATCCAGTTAAATAAATTAAACTTACCTTGTATGTTGCTTCCAAATCTCAGTTACAGATTTTTTAACGGTTCCTTCTTAACGAGAAATCATAAACGAAACACACTGCCAACCCACGATGACCGACGGTAGCGACACTCTGCAGCAGCGTGGCACAACTTTCAACTCCACAATACGCGTATTGTAATTCCGAATTTCACTTAGAATTACATTAAAATTATTATAATTTCACTCTACAATACCCCAATTGTAATTTTACATTACAATTTGTACTGTAATGTAGAAAACTGAATTATAAAATTTACAACCCTCGTGCGATGACCAAAAGAAATCTATCTGAGATTATGAGCGGTATAATAATTACTGAAACGTATTATAACAGGTGACGAAACATGGGTTTACGGATATGACGTCGAAACTTATTTGATACAAATTCTTTGATCCATTTCTTTTAACAAACGAAATTCTCCCAGCACATAAAAACACGTCTAACCCTAGCGGCTGCCACAGACAATGTAAACAATGAATACAGCTGAAGATTTTATCATACTTCAGGGGCATGTACACCAACATAATAATAAAAAAAATTGACAATCGGACTCTCCAAACTGCTCCAAACTGGCGAAATTACAAAATTCCCATGGTTTTCTGAACACACCTCGTATGATCCCAGGTAGAACGCAGATAAGTAACAGATATAAACCGGAGGCAAAAACCAGGAACATTTTGGATAAGAACCAAGTTCTCATCGGTTCTTATCCAGTCTCTATCAAACATTTTAAGCAAAGAGTGAGTCAGATAAGGCTGGTATTAATAATAGATAGTTAAATATAAATATTTTCGATTTCCAATTTGTAAAGAGACCGATCAGGGCGAATTCTCATCCGTTTGAGTGCAGAAAATCACTCAAGATCCAATCAGTTCTAAAAGATAGGGAAAGGATAATTTTATAAAAAAGCAAAAATCGCAACTAAGAAAATTCTAATACAACGTTTATTTGAACGCAATATTGGAGGCATTCTTTAAAATAGAATATATGTGACCTGTCATAAGGGAAGGGACCTAAGGTTGCAAAAATCGATTTTTGGGTTTTTGCATTTATAAGTAGTTTTTAAGTTATTCCTTCCAATGGACTAGCCCAAGAAATCCTGACTAATTTAATTGGTCCCTAATTAAGCTGCAAAGTACACTAGAAATTGCGCGTATCTCAATGATATTTGTAGTCCAAGAAATCTAGCCCCTCCACTTACAACTAAAATCGAGGTAGCGGTCATATTCGCGTTCGTGTATCCCCTGTGAAATCTTGCCTTGCAGTCTTAGGTCCTTTTCCTCATAAGAGGTCACATGTAAATTAAGACCCTAAAATATACTTCAAAATGAGTGAAAAATAATTACCATACTCAGTAAACAAGTTGTTTGATTTAATCTATCCAAAAAAGAGTGTTCTTAATTCTAACAAATTTTTTATGAACCAAGTATTTACTTATACTATTAGAACACATAATAGTGATATATCGTCGCTTGGAAGCAATAAAGTACCTATTTAGAAATTATTTTGATAAAGATTTAATTTAATACTTTTAAAAAAATGCTTGCATATTTTCAAATAATTAACCCAATAATAACCCATTATTTAGTCAAAATTTGGTCGTTCCTAATCTTGGAATTTTAAGATAATATATTTCATTGAAATTTTTGGAAGTTAAGTATTTGGATTTACATAGATTCAAATTCACTTCAATAACTTTGAAATTTTTGTTTAATACTGTCATTTCTACCAACTTCAAATGGGGTATCAAAAATTAATTATCATAACACATGCATGGAATATGCCACTTTTTGCACATTTAGAGCGTGCCGAAAATGGCCAATTATTATCACAAATTATACGAGTTTGAATACATACCTTCTTGCTCCCAACCAAAGCTATATAATTTATGCTAGAATTAGGTGTGGTCCCATACAACACAAATAAATAAGTTAATGATAAAATAATAATTATATACTAATATTTGTATCGATCTTCTGGCAGGAGTTAGGAAGATGAAATTGACTATATAGTCTTAACGTGGCCCATCCTCTCAGGTGACAATAACAACATAGACTGCAGTACTGTTAAAACAATAGTATTCATATGATTAGAGTTCTATTTCATAATAATCGAAGGGTGTCACGGTGTAAGATCCAAAGTACCAAAAGTTACAAAACTCGTTTTATTGCTTTTATTTCATTTTCTTCAACTGCCGCGAAAGGAGAATGCAATTTCCGGACCTAGCGCGAAATAGAAAAAATGATTGATTCCACGATCAATTGATGCAACCACGACATCAACAAGTACGTGCCATTTCTCTTAAGCAAAGCACTATAAACTAACAATTGAGGTTGGAATTCGAATATTTCCAAACTTTTCCGTCACTAGTGTGGAAAAGTAAGTTTTATCACACGTATTCATCATCGATCGTGAAATCGATCATTTTTGCTTTTACACTCCAGGGCTCTAAAATTGCATTTCCCGCGCGGGCATCAAAGAAACGATTATACTCGAATTCGAAGTGTGTAAAATTGGAAGTGATAATACAATGAAGTCTGAAATTCTCTGATGTATAAGTGCAGGAAGTCCTAAACGCCAATGGTATTCGTTTGATCAAAAGAATGTCACTAGTTTCAGTTGTATCCTTATTGTGCTCCATTGATATGTAGCACATGTTGAGTTTTAGACGGTTATTATAAATAAAATATGAGTACCCAGGAAGAAATAGACTTTTTTCTTGTTTTTTTTAACTAATTTAATATTTTAAATGCT
Source organism: Diplolepis rosae (assembly GCA_030998225.1). NCBI lineage: Eukaryota > Metazoa > Arthropoda > Insecta > Hymenoptera > Diplolepididae > Diplolepis > Diplolepis rosae. Next base: position 3,070,599 of record JAPYXD010000581.1, on the reverse strand, counting down.
GTTTCAAAATAAAATGTATTGATGCCTTCAGAATTGTATGATAAATTAATGTAAGATAAGCTCTCAATAATGTCGAATAATCATACCTTATTGAAGGAAGAAAGAGTAATAAATTATTTTTCGTTATTGTACTTCTATAAACATCAAACTACATAAGAAGGCCTAGCGATCAGAAGGCGAAAATTGGTTAAAATGCGTTTCTTTTGCATTTTCGAATTCACATACCTGATCTACAAATGTAACCGTAAGCACAAGTATGGACTTCCGTATAGTTAGAAAAAAATGTTTTAAATCTTTTGAGGACCTATTGACACTTAAAAAATCCCAACGTTTTTCCCCCTCCTTTAAACTTAAAAATGTGTCTTATCCCCTTTTGACCGGAAGGCCTTCATGAAGGTTGGAAATTAAATTATTTCTCCATGGCATTCAGGACGTTCTGCTCAAAAGCCGATATTGAAGAATTTTTTTTACGGGAATGATAAAAGTCCCCGAGTTGATTAAGTACGACCAATAAAATTCGATGGATACTAGAATGACTTTTTTTAATTTTTGATTTTAATCAAGTGTGCAACAGTTGAGCAATTTTTTGTCTCTCCTGTAAAACTTTTTTTTGCACTTAGGACCTTCTGCCATGACACCTTTCAAATGCTGATTCATAAAGGAATCGAACCTACTTATTTTTTACATTCATACTGTGTACGATTTACCTTCTTCTTAATTTTATTATTTAGTTTACTCAAATGTTTTTATCTTGTGTTATAAATATTTTGGTTTTGGCGAGGTATGACTCGCAGGGGAAGCAATAGTGGTGGAGAACCTGGATGTGCAAGCAGGGACTAGCTGATGAGCCAGATACTAGTATCCCTAGGGATAAGCCAAGGTATCATGGCGGATAGAATCAGACGAAGAATCACTCTCAGACCACTGACATACATATTACCTTTAATTTTGCTTCAGCTAAGAAGAAAAATTAACGGAGATGCAACCCAAGAGAAGCTGCTAGGGACTCTTACAAGGAGGAACTGCAGGGTCGCTTGGTACTTTCCAAGAAGATATGGAATGGAGGACGAATTGAAAGTAGCTGCAGAATTCCTGCAGGGAGCAATCACGTTATAATATGAAAACAACTGTCCATTGAGTAAGACCATCCCGCAAAAAGGTTCCAGGTTGTAGAATACACACCCAGAGAGCCCACGACGGGAGGTAAAAAGACTCTTTAACAGGGCAACAAATAACGTAGACCTAGAAAGGTGAGAACAGTACTATAGAGTTCATCGGAAATATACAGTGGCGGTACAAAGTGCTGGAAAAGCTATCTGGGAAGACTTCCATGCCGGAATCGAAAAGATACCTGCGTGGCGTGACTAGACAGAATCCTAGCTAAAGATCCTAACGCACGCCTGGGTGCCATCAAGCTACCCAAAGGGTAGGAAAATGGAAGTGGGGGTCTAGGCTCCCTTTCGAATATATGTTCGGACTAGAAATGGTCATGAGGCAGGAAAAAGTACCAAGCAGTATAAATTCTGATGGCGCTTTAAAGAGCTCCTACGTAACAAGGAGAACTGAACCAATAAGCCCAGAAAGTGGGAGCTGCCGGCTCCCACCACAGATTTCCCGCAGTCATTGCGTCTTCCTCATTCATTCAACGTATGGCAGTAGATAATGAAAGAAGCCATGTGCTGAGAGTATCCATGGTAGAGACCGCTAGCTCCCACATTCCAGGCTCACTGAATTAGACTAGCGCTAATGAAAGGCTCCATTTAAGAGGAGAATTATGGTATTCTAATTGATTCAAAAAAGGCGACGGGACAGGTACCGGGATTTATCGTGGTATTGACGGCAGACACTATTTTGTGCCGCTGGGCTTTTATTCCACTGCCTAGCAAGCGGAACTGTCCGCAATTCTAATCTGCTTTCAGGGCATGCTGGAGGACTGCAAGGCCGGTCAAAAAATTAGGATTTACGTCGACAGTCAAGCAGCACTAGCGGCCTTTAAAAATTCTTTTATAACCTCCAGAGTTTTCTGGGACTGTAGAACAGTACTGGACAACCTGGGAGATATCAACGGTATGGCTTTAGTTTGGCTTTAGTTTGGCCCTGAACCGGCGATGCGATTAGCATACCAGGTGTACAAGTATGAAACCGGTAATGACATCTATGTGTCGCTAGGTAAAACTATACGCTCTGTCAAACCAAATCATTGACGCCATTTCTTCGCACTGAGTTCTGTCAACAATATTCAGTTCATAAACAATCAAGTTTCATACAACAAATAATTTTTTTTCGCTAGTAAAAATGTCGAGTTTTGTGCCTTCAAACTACGATTTGCGGACATCATTGATTTTCTGTTACCAATTGAAAAAATCTGCTTTGGAAGCCCATCGAATGCTTGTGGAAGCTTACGGCCAGCATGCTCTAGGAAAAACACAGTGCAATGAGTGGTTCAATAAGTTTAAAAGTGGCGATTTCGATGTGAGAAACAAAGAACGTGGAAAACCACCGAAAAAGGTTGAAGATGCCGAATTGCAAGCATTATTGGATGAAGATGATGGTCAAACGCAACAACAACTTACAGAACAATTAAATGTGACCCAACAATGCATTTCCCAACGTTTAAAATTCATGGGAATGATTTTGAAGGTGGGAAGATGGGTGCCGCATGAATTGACTGAAAGACAGCAAGAAAATCGAAAAACCACCTGTGAAATGTTGCTCGCCAGGTACAAAAGAAAGTCATATCTTCATCGAATTGTTACTGGCGATGAAAAATGGATGTATTTCGTGAATCCCGAACCTAAACGATCATATGTTAAGCCGGGTACACCGGCCAAATCGTCAGCAAAGCAAAATCGCTTTGGAAAGAAGACAATGCTCTGTGTTTTCTGGGATCAGCGGGGTGTTATCTGGTTTGACCTTCTGAATGAAACCAGGTGAAACAGTTACTGGTCAACGCTACCAACAACAATTGGCCGATTTGAATCGTGCTTTGCGCCAAAAACGTCCAGAATATCAAACTAGGCAACACAAAGTGATTTTTCTTGATGACAATGCACCAGCACGTCGAACAAAAAAGACTCGGGAATTGGTAAATTCGTACAGCTGGGAAGCCCTCCCCCATGCGGCTTATTCACCACACTTGGCTCCATCTGACTACCACTTATTTTCATCAATGGGGCACGCAATTGCTGAACAGCGCTTCGATTCGTACGAAAATGTGAAAAAATGTCTCGATGACTGGTTTGACTCAAAAAACGAACAATTTTTTTGGCGAGGCATACACAAATTTCCAGAGAGATGGGAAAATGTGTGGCTAGCAATGGCCATTACTTTGAAGATTGAATGTATAACCATTTTTATTAAATAAACGTGTATTTTCTCAAAAAAATTACCGGTTTCATACTTGTACACCTGGTAAAGCTCGGTTGAAATGGTGGCGGAACAGTGGGTTTGGGCTGAGCATTAGAAACCCTGGAGGAATATAATAGGTAGCAGACGAGTTAAGGCACTATCAGGCTTTTGACTTAGGGAGGGCCAGTCCAAAAGCGTCTTTAACCTTAATAGATCCAAATCTCGGTTGGCTACCGAATTGATGGACGGGCACGGACTACTAAACCACCATCGGTACAAGATAGGGTTGCATCCCACCTCGGAATGCAGATTGTGTGGTAAAGATGACGAAACATCCCTTCACATTATAGGCTAGTGTCCAGCACTGACAAGGACTAGGCACAACTTTTAGGGCCAAGCCTCTTTGGACCTCGAGGATGTCAGTGCATTATCTGTCCAATGAATTCTGGATTTCTGGGAAAGAACAATTTTGGGCAGAGAAGCATTTAGAACATTTGGGGGAGGCACAATGGATCTGAAACCCAAGTGCCGAAGGATTATTCGGTAGCCCTTTCCGTATGTAATGTAATGTATAAATAGTACTGGCAAATTAAGATTAAAAATAGGCTTTTATAAAAAAAAACCGCGAAATTGATTTTTTTTGCCGAATTTTAAGTGGGTATAATAAAAGTTTAAAACCAGATACTCGGGAATCCCCCCTTCAGCATTTCTTGCAATCCAAAATTTATTTTTAAATAGTTTTTCAGCGGAAATAGTTAGTTATACACAAAAGTTTGTTGGACAAAAAAGGTAAAGGACTATACTTTTTACAAAAAGTGTCATTGGATCACTGCGCTATGTCGGAAAATGCAAAAAGTGAAGGGAGCTGAAGTTACCGAAAACTCGTTTTTCTCTTTTTTTACCTAAAAATATTTTATTACCTTTGTAGCGTAAATAGAAAAGTTGTTCATCTTTCAAAAACCTAAAAAACTGATATAGAATCTTTTTTCCGACTCAGCGCCAGCTCATTGAGTGAAAATTTCCGGGGTGTATTAAAAAGCTTTACCTCCTTGCAAATTATTTATGAATGCAATATAATATGATGATTACCCGCGAAAAAAAGTTGATCTTGCTAGATCTGATCAGGTCAAATTCCCAGATCTAAGCAGATCTTGATTTTGTCGAAATCTGACCAGATCTACTTTGAATATGACCAGATCTACTTCAGATCTGACCAGATCTCGACAAAATCAAGATCTGGTTAGATCTGGGAATTTGATCTGACTAGATCTAACAAGATCAACTTTTTCTTCGCGGGTAGAATTGTTAAAACGTTTTACTTTCAAAGAAGATTTTTTCCGCTAAATTTACTGTGGAAGTCTTATTATTTGCCCTCTTGCCTTCCTATTTTTTTCTCGTGCCATCGTATGTTTTATATTTTCTTTATCCCTAAATATTTATTTGAATCGCGAACGTTCTACACTCCCGGTAACTAACCAAAACACGTTTTTTATTAATCAGCAACGGGAATTTATTTCCAAGTAACTAATGATGTCGTAATCATTGAAGACGAATACTATGTATAAAATAACAAAATTTCCGTTGAATACCTATCAAAAAGTAAACTTTATATTGTGATTAATATATTCGATTCATAAATAATTTGCAAGGAAGTATCGTTTTTCAATACGCCCCAGAAAAATTCCTCCCAGTGAATTGGCGCCGAGTCGGAGAAAAATAATTTCTATTCCAATATGGTAGGTTTTCTGAAGATAAACAACTTTCCGATTTACATTACTAACATGAAAAAATATTGTCGGGTAGAAAAAGCAGAAAAATAAGTTTTTGGTAGTTTCAGTGCCCTCTACTTTTTTCATTTTTCGTCATAGCAATAAAGCCGACTTTTTGCGCCGATTCATAACAATAGATGAAGCATGGGCCCATTACTCTACACCTGAGACATGTGACATTTATGGTTGTCTCGTCGTACGAGTACAAATTCATCATCGCATTCGTTCAACTTGCGTAGAACGATTAAAAACGTACTCTGGCGCACCGCCATTTGTATTGTTCAGAAATTGAGGATATGAGAATAATACTCGAACGGTTCCAATATAGTTAGTGAACTGTGCAGTAAAGCTTTTATTCGAATATTACGAATGTCTTTGAGAGAAAATATAAAATAATACGATATTTCTTACAAGACGCCTCAGGGAAATTTATAGTTCTTCTAAAATATATTCTTATAATTCTTTAATTGTGAGAATTCCGGTTGTCAGTCTGTAAAAATTACCGAACTCGGAAATAAAAGAGAGTGCGCAATTCTCATTGCGCAGCTCCTCGCCGAAAACCGGCATTTGCTCTGTTAGCTATTATATATACAGGGTAAGGCACATAAAGTCTTACAGAGCGATAGCACTCAAACTATTTATCATATCCAAAAATGTTTCAAACAAAAGTTTCTGTGTTCGAGAAGGCCTTTATACTCGACCACCCTATTTTTTTATCGGTGGAAGCGCTGAAGCTATATCAAGGTCAACTCCACGTTTTTAAATGGAACCATGTTCCATTAACCATTCTAGTCACGCAAAGCATTTTTTGTTGCCATATCAGTTAGTCACGCATTACCTTCTAATGTGAGTACATCGGAACGCGAAAATGAACGATTTTCAAGAATATTTTGATATGTTGATGATGCTGGGGGAATGCCGTAAACATTAAAGAAACTGACCGTTTCCGTCGCTTCGTTACACTGAAACAAACACGAGTCAAACGTTGACCAATTGTTAATGAAAATAATGCAGCTACTATCTTAGCATTTGCTGCACTAAATCCACATGCGAGCAGCAGGCAAATGGAAAAAAGAGTGGAATTAATCAGCGATCTGTATTAAGAATCTTACATCAACACAAATTCCATTCGTATCGTATGTCATTACATCAGGATTTGTACGATAATGATTTCCTAAAAAGCGTCAATTTCTGTAATTGGATTCGTAGAAAAATGCGCACAGATGTCTCATTTTTTAGTCATGTGCTTTTTTCTGATGAAGCTAACTTCGCAAATACGGGAAATGTGAATAGGCATAATATGCATTATTGGGCAAATGAGAATCCGCGATGGATGAGAGCTGTATCATTTCATCTGTGGTCCATTAATTCTTGGTGCGGCATTGTCGGCGATCACGTCATTGGTCCATATTTTTTTGAAGGTCGCTTGACTGGGCAAGTTTACGCAAACTTTCTGCAAAACGTACTGCCTCAATTAATGGAAAACGTGCCCTTGCATGTTCGCATGAACTTGTGGATGCAACACGACGATGGACCACCCCATTATGCTCTGTATTCAAGACAAGTGATGAATGTGATTTTTGACCAAAAGTGGATAGGACGAGGTGGCCTTGTAGCTTGGCCACCTCGTTCGCCAGATCTAACATCACCAAATTAATTTTTATGAAGTTTTGTCAAAGAACGCGTAATGCCGGTAGCAGCTACCACGCCTGACGACATGAAAGAAAGAAAACGCCGAGCATGTACCGAAAGTACACCACAAATGTTGGCTAAAGTTAGACGGTCTTTTCATCAGCGAATTAACAAGTGCTTACAAGTTGAGGGTCATCACTTCGAGCATCTTCTGTAGGTAGACCCAAACCAAGGTTAGTGTGGATCCTTTGAAAATGATTATTCCGATATGTTTCGATTTTTCGACTATTTTCAAACTTTGCGTGACTAGAATGACCTTGTGTTGTAGGTCGCTGAATTCGTCTTAAAATCCGTAGTAATGTCATAAAAAAAAATACATGGTTCCATTTAAAGAAGTGGAGTTGACCTTGACGTAGGTTCAGCGCCTCCGTCGATAAAAAAATAAGGTGGTACAGTATGACGGTCTTCTCGAACACTGAAACTTTTGTCCAAAACACTTTTGGATATGATCAATAGTTTGAGTGCTATCGCTCTGTAACACTTTATGTGCCTCACCCTGTATATAGTATAAGGAGTGAAATTGCGTTACCGGAAAAATAATTTCGACCGACGGAAAACTGCATTGAGTAAGTACTTTTCTATATTATATGTTTAATAATCATTGCATAGGCATGCTATTTTTAACCGGCTTAGATCGTATCGTATAAGTATAACGACTGAAATTAAATCTAAGACTTTGATCACTACCAGCAGTATGAGAGGTTATGCTATTGCATAGCACATGTTGCTACTATCTTATCACTTCTTTGCAGACATATTACAGAGAATTTTGAAAGAGAGGTAAAAATTTTTATTGAATTTAACTTTAGGATTTAGCGTACTATGTTATATGATTCGCAGCAGTTCATTTTTTTATTTTGGTAGCTTAGGTTATTACGTTAATTTCGTTCCTTCATCATTTTGGGCGATATATGGTTTTAGTGTTGGTCTCGGCGGCAAACTACCTAGGGAGAAAGAGTACTTTCAGTGTTAAGAATGCTGTGATCTTATTAACTTTGTGATGACTGAAATATAGAGTACAAACTGGTTAGTTAAGACAACTCTTAATTATATCGACTCTCGTATTTATATCACCGTTGCTATGTCCTTCATAAATGATAGAAATATGTACTTTGCTAAGCATGAATAAGACTGATCGCCTCACCCCCAAAGTGGAATATTGCCGACTTAAGTAATTGCCTTTGTAGATATGTTGTTACCGGTATTATAATTTGAACATTAAAGTTTGAACATTAAAGTGAATGGCCATTCACTTTAATGTTCAAATTATAATACCGGTAACAACATATCTACAAACTAATTAACAGGCCTAAAACCCTTATTACATCGAAACATGGAGAACATACAAGGATTCTACGACAATCTACGAAATAACCGGAAAGGCCATTCACTTTAATGTTCAAATTAAGTAATTGCCTATGTCAACCCGCGACGATAACCCTATGTGATAAATGAATAAAGCCTATATTCTCTGAATTTACTCTGAATAAGGTGTGGTATTTCTTTCAGTATTTAATTTGAACCTCATTCCGAATTGATCTTTTTTTTTGATTTTTTGCAAGAATTAATTTTAGTATGGGTAATTTATGCTTAGCAACCATAAGGTCTAGTCCAGGATTTCCGTGTCTTAAAGTATGCCCAAGGGTTTCTTGCGGGATGTAGAGGGGCCTCACTGACCCAAAATCTCTTCAGATTTTTGTTTAACGTGTTATAAATGGATTAATAACGATGGGTTCTTTGGGCCCAATAAAGTTTTGCTACGATGTAGTTTTTTTTTACTCTTGGGAATTTTTAACGTAGTAGTATAACCCTTCGGTTAAGACCGGGTTCGGTCCTTTCCAGGGAGGATGGTGTTGTGACGTTGCAAAATTTTGCAACTCACAATCATGAATGAAATATATAATTTATTAATATTCAAATTCTGAACGTTTAATTTTAAATTATTTTATCGAACTAAAGAGTTCCTTAGAGGCTGCACGGTACTCCAAGAACAGGGGCTGTATTAAGGATTTATTATTGTACTTTCTTTTCTGTTATTTTATTTATGCATATCCGTGAGTAACGTGGGACGTCGAGGGAAATGAGGATCGAAAGGACGTACTCAGGACTTACGCTGTTGTGTAGCCCGAAAAGATACCAATTTTTCTGCATATTGCCGAGCCTGGCGTTTCCAAGTTTGCCACCTAATTTCGACTCATCAACACTGACGTTAACCCATGCACTGGGCACCCTACGAAGATGCCCCTAGGAGCTGCGCTGCGTTTTCTGCCACAAGAATTCTGGACGACTCCTCCACCTGGTGTGGAACTACGTTGACCCAGTCATGGGCAACTCCAGTCTCGACTTCCAGTTTTACTATAGAGGGCCCTATAGCCCAGGCCCGTGACATGCCACCCCTTTGTCGGATTCCAGTAAGAATCCTAGTTATTACGGATGAGCACGCAAGTCCAAACTTTTGATTATATTATGGATGTCAACGGAGGGGAAGGAGACTGGAGCAACATCCTCTGACGACTTCAAGACTGAAAATTTTACCGGGAGTCTGGACGTTGGGGTACTGCAGGCTCCTCATCAACACATCCCTGGAATAACATTGCATTAGGTCGTAGCAGAAGTGGGCCGCCAACCAATCAGCGCGCTGGACCAACGGAAGGCACGAGCGACCGGCAAGCGACAGCGTGGTCCTACTTTGTCAGCAGCCTTTGAGGACGCCTATCTTTCACCGCAATGCATCTCGATCCTTATTTTTTTTATCTTGTGAATAAATTTCAACGTGTGTTTTTTGTTTGGGCTTTTGAAGACTTTATCGACTGCGAGACAACGAAGCCATCGTTTTCAGCCTTCAATTCTGGCATTGTTGCCTTTTTGTAAGGTGAGGTCTCGTCATTATATCCTCTCCAGGAATCCTACCGACACGTGGCCACAGTTTTGTTAGAGTTGGTTCTCTTCTTTTATTAGTAATTTGGCAGGTAATAGGGCGGATTAACGGATTGGGTCTCTATTTAGTGAATCCTTTTCTTTCATTTTGAATATTGGGCCACGAATTTAGACCCGAAAAGTGTTACCGACCCCCCCTCCCTTCATTTCTTTATTTTAACGAAGTTTTTCGCGTAAAGAAAATTCCTGGGTCCTGAGTACCAGACGAAGTGACCTGACCCCAATTGTTAGCCCCCCCCCCCCCTTTTTCATATAGTATTCGCGAATTTTATGCATTCTTACTTTGAACTAAATACTATAAAGAAACTTACATCTATACATATGTAGAACGTATCACCGTATCTGGGACATGCTTCAACACACTTTTTAAAACAGGGATTAGATATTTCTACACGTCCACCATCAGTAAATGGACCTTCTTCCTGTTTAAAATTTTGGAACGTATTATATGACATTTCTCCATGTATACCACCTTGATGTGGACTTTCTCCATGTGTATCACCTTGATGTGAACTTTCTCCATATGAACCATCTTGATATTGAATACCATAATATGAACCACCTTGATATGGAATATAATTATTTAAACCACCTCCATAAACTTGTTTAGATTTAGAATAATCATTTGGATCATCACAATATTTAAATTCGTCAAATGGATGTTCAAGGTGTTGTCGATATTGAAGTTCAGGTTGATCACAATTTGACTCCTTGTGTTTGTCCCGTCCAAGGAACTACATAAAAAATATATGTGTTGAGAATGTGTTATTTCATTGTTCAATATGTCTAAAGGCTATTACTTTGGGTTCTAAAAAACACTATTCATATCATGATTATTTAGAATTGAAAAACTATTTAAACTAAAAATAAGTGTCTTAAGGGTGTATTCTAGGTGGTCACTTTGGAAAAATCGATTTTTTTTACATTTTTCGAATTTATATGTATATTTATGTATATGTTATATGTATATATGTTATATGTATATGTAAGATTTTTTAATGATTTTTTGTTAAAAAAACTTTAAACGCGTTTTTCTCAAAACAACGTTTTTTCGGACTAGCTCCACGATTTCTCCAGAACCAGTGGACCGATCCTTCTGAAATTTCAACCACATATTCTACACATAAGAACTCACAAAGTGAACTACAATCATGTTAAAATTTTGATTTTTACTATATTTTTTGAACAAAAACAGCGAAAAAAACAACTAATTTCAATTTTTTTGGTTTTTTCTACATAAAATTAACAAAATTAGTTGAAAATTAATGTCCATAGTTCATTTTGTAGCCACTGTCATACCGAATCCAAAAAGCTTTGGTGTTTTTGTTTCAGATAAGCCGTTCCTAAGATATCATGGATAAGGCAACTTGCTGCTAAGTTATTGCGTTGCGTTCAAATACGGATTTCGTATGTAAAAGTTGAAAAAAATTAACAAAAGAAATTTTTTTTTTGTATTTTAAGACTTTATTTATCATACCTAACAATTTTTATATCCATAACTTCCATAGCATGCTCACAAAAAATTCCCGAAAATAGCCTCTTTTTTTAGCCCACGAACTAGAATACACCCTTAAGGGTGTACACTAGGTACAGTAAATCTGAAAATTTTCCAATCTTTATAATGATTTATGAAATCAATATAAATAGACTCATCATTCCTATCATTCCTACAAATTTCGAAGGAGGCTTCTTAGCGTACTTTAGGCAAAAAGTTCAGGTTAAAATAATTTACTTTACAAAGTTATTTAGATTTTAATTTTTCGTTTTCTCTTCACAAAAAAATTACCATTCTCATTCAATTCTAATTATCAGGGGCCCATTTTACTCTTTAAAGGATTCCTGCTTGAATTATAGCATAGTTTTTATGTGTCAAATGTTTAAACGCGTTTTTTTCGAAACTTCATCTTTTGCAAAGCGCAAAATCGGCGTACATGATTGCTATAAAACCTCTTTATGGATATTCATGAAACTTATACCGTTTATCAAAAACACTCATTTCCACTAGCTGACGGTACCAGAATATTCAAACTATTGTTAAAATCGACTTTTTCATTGCAAATTAGTGGAAAAAATTTTCCGAAATTTGAACTCTTACATTCTCAGCTATTCCATTTTCAAAAAACGTAAAAAATCGAAAGTCTCAGACTATCAAGGCAGAATTATCCTTATAAACCAACGATTCTGGAAAATTTTGATTTCGTTATCGTATATACCGTTTGACATGAAACTTCGGACCGTAGGTGTTTTAGGGTGCTATATCTCCACCATTTTTACATTTTTCCGAACAAAAAAATTACAAATTGATCAAAAAATGTTCCCAGAATAGGCAGTTATTTCGCGATTTACATGGGTTTCTCCCCTTAAGGCCATGGATCACCCAACGATTTCTACTTTACCAATTATCAATATTTCTTCAAATGCCGGTCTTTGAGTGAACCACTATCTTAACGGTTACATTTAAAAAGTGTGTTACTCTACCTTCGCCAAACCTGATGTAACCCTTGAATTTCTTCCCCTACTGTTAGGACCTCCATGAACTGACTGTATAACTGTCACAAAACAATTAATATGAAAATTTCAATAATATGCTCTACTAAAATAATCACTTGTGGCACAAGAACCCTAAGCGGCACTTGTCCGAAAAAGTTCCGCTTATAGAGGTTGAGCATCACTCACTATTTTTTGTCACACCTGTAATCATATGTGCCAATCATATCACAGTGCGTCTGCTACTTTAAATTCCTAGGACCCTAAGGAAAACGTTTTATAGCCTATGCCTAAAAACGCTGCTTTAGGGCTCGTCCAGAAGCACTAAACTCGCACTTATGATGGAAGTGTGATAAAAAATGTTTTGTAAATGACAGCGAACGTATAAAATCTCGAAATAGCATTACAATATACAATTTCATCATTTTCGTCAGAAAAGCCAAATGACTATCAGATTTGAGAATATAACAAAATCAATTCTATGTTATTTGAGTCGGTATGTTTTTTGAATTTTGTTTTCACAAAACATATTATATTTTCTAAAAATTTTGATCATTTACAGATGAAAATGTAAGTTTTTTGAATTTCCATGACTTATTCAAATTTTTCTAGTGAACAAAAAGCGCGTGGATATCTTTTTTATTCCATTCAAAACATCATTTTAAAATGTAATTCTGTACATTTGAAAATAAATTCAAATTGGATGATAATTGTTTGATTGATACTACTTACAAACTCCTGAAAATACGTACTCAAAATGGATAAAATAATCGTAACGATGATTATAGTAATATCTATTTTACGAGACATTTTAATACTCTTGATGAATGTTTAACTAAGACAACAGGTAAAATTTTTCACGTCTTTTATAGACGATTCTAATCTAATCTATGACGCGCTAAAACCTTAACAGCAAAAGATATTAATGAATAAGTTTTTGGCCTGCGCATATCCAGGTCAGGTACACGGAACCATTTTTTCGTAGAAAAATTTGACTTCTTGACAAAGCCTATGATGTAGACCAGAATGTTGCAGCGTCGTATTGTTATTAAATATTATAATAAACAGAAAAAACCGTATTTTCCACATTTCGCTTAGTGAGGAAGTTTTTCATTATGAAAGTTTCATTAATATCCCCCTTCAAATACTGGTTCTTAACGTTTTGGCAAGTTTTTAGCGAAGTTTTATCGCGATTGATTGAAAATTAATGAAGTTGTCGAGAGTTAAACAGAACTCGTCAATGAGGCGCGACGTCATTGAAGACGGCGAGAGAGTTCAAATCGGCCTCGCGCGCAGTGATCGCCAAGTCGGCGTCGCACGCCAATACTGACTTTTGTTTAACTCTCGACAACTTCAATAATTTTCAATCAATCACGAACAAACTTCGCTAAAAACTTGCCCCAACGTTAAGGAGCAGTATTTTTAGGGGGATATTAATTACACTTTCATAATGAAAAACTTCCTCACTAGGCAAAATGTGGAAAACATGGTTTTTTCTGCCTATTTAAATATTTAACAACAATACGGCGCTGCAACATTCTTATCTACACCATAGGCTTCGCCAAGGAGTCATGAACCTACAATTTAAATTTGAAGCGATTCAGTCAAGTAATTGCTGAGAAAACGCAGTTTTAGTTTTAAAAAAACATTGAATTTAATTCCTTGCTGTGAGTTCGGCTGCAAACGTCCAATACAATAAACTGACCTGCTCGGAACCCAACCGCAAACGTCCGATACAATAAACTGACCTGCTCGGAACCCGAGCGCAAACGGCCGATACAATAAACTGACCTACTCGGAACCCGACCGAAAACGTCCGATGCAATAAACTGACCTTTTCCGAACCCAGTCGCAAATCTCCTATAAATTAGTTGATTCCTAGAAAGCGGCCACAAACGGGTGCAGCCACCTTATGCAAATGGGAAATAGAAAATATTTTCAAGCCTATAAAATTTAATATACATACAAATAATGATAATCGAATGCACTAAGTGATTCTTTATTAAACTACACTGAGAAAACGATTTGGTGAGATCAACAAAAGTTTTGTCAGCTCAACAGAATAATTTTGTTGGAACAACAGAAAATGCTCAATAAAAGCATTTTGTTGCGATTACTAAAATTTTGTTCTCAGTGTAGATGATTATTTGGCATATGAAATATCAGTGTTTCACTTTTACGCATTATTTGTGACAACGGAAAGGTTGCTTTTTTCCAATAACGGTAGCAGTATGCGTAAATTATTTTACAAACTAACCGTAATGTTAATACGCTATAATTTTTTAGCAACGGTAAAATGGAAGAAATATTTCAGTAGTACATTTCTACACTTTAAGAATATTTTTAATGATGTTTTTTTGCATCAAGTGATAAGGAACCATATAAAAAATGAAAATGCTCCTACATGATTGTCGATTACTTATTTTGAATAGCGAAGAATAATTTATTTAAATGCATATACCTGGATTACAATTATGAAAGTAGCTTGACAAATTAATGCGATAGTTATCTTATTTGCTGGTAACGCAAAATAATATTTTTTCTACTAGTTTATCATAAAATGGATTTTATTGCCCCATGCGAGTCAAACAAATCCATTTTTTGACTTCCAAGTAGAAAATAAATCGTGTGTGACGTGGAAAAAACATTCATTTTACTCGTGTGCTTGTTACCCTCGCTTTCCTCGGGCATCAAACTTCACACTCGCAAAATAAATTTTTTTTCCCTAGTTGCACAATATATTATATTTGTACTTCTAAAAATCGCAATCAGGTAAATAATATTAACAGTAATTCACATAAAAAAGTGATTGTTCTTCACGTATAATTTTGAAAATTTGATCATTTCTTTCAAAAATGTTATTCATCACATAAAATTTTATCAAATTTTTTAGTATCATCCTAAGTTTCTGTTTACTTAAATTATCGTATGTAAGAGTTTACTTTATTGCCTTATCTAAGCTCCTCTGTTTACTATTAAATAATTGACAATTTACCAAGTCGAGGACAAGCCAAATGTATTTGTGAAAATGATATACAATATACAATCTTTATTAATTTTAAAAAATACATTTGAAAAAAGACCGAAGCGACTTCTGTTAATGTTGGCGGCAGTTTTTGTGCAATTCTTCCTATCAGTCAATAATAAATGATCTTCAACCTTGGAAAAAAACACAGTCCATGAGTGTGATCATCCCTATGCATCACTCATATTTCTGACCTTCAAACTTATGGTTAGGATAGTTAATAATATAGCTGGGATAGCGATATGTTTCTTTGTACCGACTACACATTTTTTGCGTGCATATATCCAAAATGTAGTGTTATATGTACCCGCAATAAAAACCACACCATTGGTCTTATTTTGACACTAAAATTCTGGGTGTTTCCTGCATTTTATCCAGTGGCGGATTAAGAAATCGTGTGTCTTCTTCTAAAGCATGAAAAACAAAGAAAAGAAAGAGAGGTGGCCGCCCTACTTCTTTCTTTTGTTTTGCACGGCTTAGAAAGACAGACGATTAATCCGCCAGTGACTTTATCCATCTTCTGAGGTTAATTTTCACATGCTGCCTGACGGCCCGAGTGAACTGTAAGCACTGTCTGTTATAACTATTGTCAACTCACATATTCGAAGTAAAAAAAATCTGTCCGCTTTGCGGGCACATTCTCATTACGCGCAGCTCGCTTCGCTCGCAAGTTTGAGCGCGCCTAGGGCGCGCGATTCGATCGTCGCACTTCGGGCTCCGTTCTTTCTGGACCTCGCGCTTCGCGCTCGGTCTTGTGCTCTTCGCATACATTTAAGTTTATTTCTTATAATTTGATACTGAAGCTCGACCAATTTTATAATAATATTACAGATGATGTGAATTACACATTTTCTCAAAGTCACTCAATTTCTTTTTGAATTTAAGTGAAACAGGAAATTCAATTTACTTAAGGCTCTATCAGCCTTAAGGAACACATTCTCATCATGACGCTCGCGCTTCGTGCTCGATTTTCTGTATACATTTCAGTAACTTTTTAATAAATTACATAATTAAAATAATTTATTTTCTTCCAAATCTCTCAAAAACAAAAAAACAATCATAGACTCTATTTAGGGAAACGATTTTGGAGAACAACGCTTATTTCGTATCTCACATATTTTAGTGAAAAAAATCGAATTTTTTGAATATTGAAAATCAAAACATAAAATATACATCCTTTCCCGAAATGTCTTAATGAGAATTTGTAGCCCTCATTTAGGCAAAAAATTTTCCATCTGAACGTTTTTTTTGTATCTCACATATTTTGTCTAAAAAATGGAATTTTTGAATTTTAATCGTATTTTTTGGAATTGAAACGAAAAATTTATGTTTTACCAGAAACTGCGTCAGATAAAATTTGTAGATCTTTTTGAAACGAACAACTTTGTATTCTTACGTTTTTTTCGTATTTTACATATTATTGTTATAAAATTGAATTTTGGATTTTCAATAGTTTTTTTTTTTAATTAAAAAGAAAAATATGCATCTTATGAAAAAATGTTACAACTCAAATTCATAGGTCTTTATTCATTCAATAATATTGTATCATAACGTTTTTTCGTATCTCGTATAATTTAACTGGAAAATGGAATTTTGATATTGACTTTTTTCGAATTTGAATATGCTGTAACATTTCTAATTTTGATTTAATCAAAAAATGTTATCGGAATAATTTGTAGAGATTTATGAGCACTATCAAAAACCAGTGTTGAAATTTTTGATTTTTTAAAAAATTTATTTTCAAAAACACAAAAGTAGTGCTCAATCCCTCAATTTTGATTGGATGTGGCTGGTTAACGAACCTGTCCTTACTTTTTCGGCTCTGATAAAGTGCACCAAAGCTCAATTCAAGTTGATAATTCTATCGAGAGTTATGCCGCACACGACCTACAGACAGACAGACAGACAGACACTTTCGTAAAAACCATTTTTTCTGACTCAGGGGGTCTCAAAACGTAAAGATTTGATGAAAATTTCGCAAGTCATTTTTCACATAAAACCAATACCTTCTCATCCATGATGAGAATGTAAAAACTAGTAGATAATGAAAAGCTGCTGAGTTTTTAAATTTACAGCATAAACAAAAAATAGAACTCGTATGGAAAAATGTTCACGATGAAATTTGTAGATCTCTTTGAAGTAAAGAATTGTGTTTCTTAACATTTTTGCCGTATTTCGTATATTTTGGCGGGAAAATGGAATTTTCGATTTTCGCAAAAACATTTTTTATGGACAAAACTAGAACCATTGGTAAAAAATGGCTGATTAACGAACTCGGCATTTCTTTTTGGTCCCTCAAAAGGTGTGCCAAATTTGATTTGATGAAAATCCCTAAAGTGAAATATTGACGGATTTGTAAAACTGATAGTTCCTTTTACTCGGGAGACATCAGCGATGTCTACGGCATAAAATAACTCATTTAAATCCGATTATAAATAAACGATATTTTAATTAAAAAGAAAAATCATGTTTCTTGCCATTCGGCGATCAAAAGAGGTCTGAGAAGTTTTAAGTACGAAAAAAGTGAGACGGCAAAGTTCTTCCGTAAGGTTTCAAGCAACTCTGTCGAAAAAATTATTCCCATCGGACAATTTTGAGTTGGTAAAATTGTTTTTAAAAAAAGGCTTAGCGCGTGATTTCGAGCACGTACTCTTTTCGGCGATGCGCTAAGTAACGAATCCTTATATATTTGGACACTTTTATCATTAATATTATTGTTTTCATTTGGTTCATAAACATCTTTTAACAAAATTTCGGACGGAAGTGGAATTTCAGTGGGAAGAAAATGTTTAAGAAACGGAACAAATCCAGTAGGTGACACAGGATTTTCTTAGTTGTCTTTATTTCAAATTACATTTTGATTAAGATAAAATTAACACGCGTGATTATCTAGACAATGAACAATAAGAATATAATAAGAATGAATCATATACGCTGAAACTGTACATTTCATAATCTTCGGAATAGTTTTGGTCAACATGGACTGTTACGTTTACAGTTTGAATTAGTTTGATGTACCGATCATAGAGTCTCTGCCTTTATATCTCTACCTTACCGACTTGAACTTGTATAATTTAGATTTTTCAATATGGCGAAATAGACTGGTCAAGAAAAGGGTGTGCTGGTGTTCTTCATTCACAAATCCAGTTAATCCTGTGCAATTCAAGCCTCAAGGCGTTACAAAACATGGACGTCTTTCAGAGTCTGGAATTTGCTACATTGTTAATCGTTTTGAAGTGAATAGTGAAAAGTCACTTGTTGTTGCGGATTATGGGCTGGCGGCATCACCGGGCTATTTTTCTTTGAAAATTATCGTGAAAAGGCTATTACAGTGAATTCTGGACGTTATCGTGGCATGCTAACTGAATTTTTGTGGCCAGAATTTAATGGATTGAATGTGAAAATTTCGACATTCGAGTCCTGATCTGTAAAAGGGGCAGGGGTGGTTATATTAACGATATGGTTTTTCATACATAAATAACATAGTACCACCCTTAATTACCAATAAAATATTTTAAGTTGCCATCATAATATGTTGAAACGTAACTCCGTCATTGCCGGTCCCAAGCCCGGATGAGAAAGGAGGAGGGGGCACACAGACAGCAACATGACACAACACATTTACAGCGACACTGAACGCAACACATCCAACACCCGAAAGTTCGTTTCGCGGGAGGGCAGCGTCTCGCCCAGAGGAGCGTGTGAGGCCATGCACGGAGCAGACGAGTCCTGCAGCCCACCAACGGTAGTAGCCGAAAGGAATCTGCCAGCAGTTGGGCTGTTGCCGTCAGGATGACCGTCAAGGGGGCCCTATAGACGGGCTTTTCCCTAGCGGTGGGCCTGCCGGGCGCACGCGTTGGAATGGTTTCTCTGCAACCTTCAGGCGCGTGAGGACCCGGTGTGGAGCAAAAGCATCGGGGGACCTTGAACAGGTTCCTTGATGCCGCATGAGTGGACATGGTAAGAATGCGGGGGCCCCCTTAATCGGGGTATCGCCCCAAATGCGCATGCGGCGGTGACGCTAAACTTCCCTCGTAACCCTCTCGCGGTCACATCACAACCACATGCACGACACCGACACCCACACATACCAGAATGAATGTACTACTGAGTGAATGGGCTGCGGCCGGCGCCTGGTGGATATTCCCGATAGACTAGCCAAGGGAGGAGTAGTAGCCTCACGACCAGGGTAGGACGCGATGTCAGTACCTTACCTCTGTGGAAGTAATATGGGTAAATGTAAGTCCCTCCGGTGCTCTGCCGCGAAGGGCGAAGATCCCGTGAAACCACATGTTAAATTGGGAAAACCGCTCACGTTCCTACTGTCTGGAGCCAATTTCGGGGTTGAAATCATGGACGCCCGAGCGCAGGAACGAAGGATTACCTAGTCAGTATTTCCTTATATACAACGCTACGTAGGATAAATCGCACACCGTCATGCCTGAAGTCCGGGTCAGGTGTCGGGGCAGACCCGGCACTACTCGGTCGATAGGGGTGACGTTAAACCTTTAGCATCATTATGGCGCAGGCCTATCCCGTAACCTTCTTACTAGCTTCATTTAATGTGCCGATAGGATCGACCATCCGATAAGCCGCTTCTCGGTTTCGGCGCACATAACTAGGGATCTATACAGGCGGGGGTAGTAGCACTACTGCGGTAGGGCTCCCATGATGGGCGAACCGTCTTAAGTCACGACGGCAATAAATATGAATTCCGTTAAAACTAAAGGAGATGGAGAGTTGAAGGCGCCAGATGCGCACTCACACACTCCTCCAGGGGCTGAGGGATGGCAAGAAGTCCTTCAACTCCTGAAGGAGTAAAGCGGAAAAATGGAGAGGCTAAGTATGGCCCTTAAAGTTATACAAGACGGGATGCGTCAGAATACCCTGACCACCGTCAAAACGAGTGTTGGAGAGGCTACCGAGGTTTTGGGCATCCTCTTGAACACTCATGAGTGTCTGATGAAAAGCGGGTTGGAAATCCAGAAGAGACTGGAGTCCCTCCCCGCCACAAAAAAATGAGGATCTTCCAGAGACTACGTTTGGCGTCTCTGGGAGATACCATAAAAAGCCAAGCGAAGGGTGAAAAAAGGGCAGCCCCCTCCCCCCTCAGTAAAAAACTCCTAAGAGAGGGAAGGGCGGCCCGTCACCCCTGTATGCCCAAGTGACCAAGCGCCAGGCCGCAAATAAAGAAGGGGACTGGCAAGTAGTCACAAAGCGCGGCGAAAAAAATAAAAAAAAACTGGAGAAAAAGGCGAAGGACCTTGTGTAAAAGGCACAGGGAACTGTTGCCATATTAAAACCGAAGCGCTCCTCGCCCGCCAGGTCGGGCGACGCCATCAAGGTGCCATCTTGAAGGAGATGAAGGCGAAAGTCGACCCCAGGAAGGCAGGACTTGAGGTCCTGTCTATCCGGAGGACCAGGAAGGAAGAAGTCCTTCTGGTCCTCAAAAAGGGGGGAGACGTTTCGGCCTTCCAAACGGAGCTCGACCTGGCGGTCGGGGAAAGGGCGCAAATTTCAGCCCTAGTCTCGACGAGATCCCTCGAAATTAGGGACCTCGACGAGACCGTTGAGAAAGAAAAGGTCGTGGATGCCTTGTGCTTGGCACTGGGCAGACCGGCACTCGACGGATCCTGCAGGCTCTTCACCCGCTTTGGTGAGGTGAAGACTGCAGTGATCAGGCTGGCTGAGGCAGACGCCGCGCGTCTGCTTCAGCTAGGTAAATTGAGGATTGGGTGGCTTGCGTGCCGCATTCGCGAGCACGCGGAAGTCGCCCGCTGCTTCAGGTGCCTTGGGTACGGTCACGGGTCCCAGGGCTGCAGCAACCCCGACAGAAAGAATGCCTGTTGGAGATGCGGTGCCACGGGACACTTGGCCCGGTGCTGCAAGGCAACGCCGAGGTGCCTGACGTGTTTGGACAGGGTCGATAAAGATATCGCCCATGCTTCTGGTGGGCGCTTTTGCCCGGTCTTCCGGGAAGAGCTTCGGTGGTTGAGAGGCAGGAATTGAAGTTCCTGCAACTCAACCTCGGAAGGGGGAGGGATGCCCAGGACCTCCTGATGCAGACTGCCAGGGAGAAGGGGGCCGATGTGCTGCTAATTAGTGAGCAGTACAAGTGGTCCGAAAACTCTGCTGGGTATCAGGATGCATCAAGGAGGGCCGGCATCCATGTTTGTAACCCTGATTTTGGCATCGGGGATTTCCTGGAGACCGACGCGGTGTTCGTTTGGGTGGAGGTGGCGGGTGTGCGTGTGTACAGCTGCTACTTCTCCCCTGGCGATCCCTTAGATGTCTTTGAGACCCAGATCCTCCTCCTTGAGGAAAGCCTCCGTGAGGCCATCGGGCGATCCCTCATAGGGGGTGACTTTAATAGTAAGTCGCCCGAATGTGGTGAGGCCCGCCTAGACAGGAGATGAATCTTGGTCGGCGAGATGGTCGCTAGGAATGACCTGATAGTCCTAAATCAGGGTAAGGAGTTTACGTTCAGACGAGGAGCGGGGGGGGGTCAATAATTGACCTCACAAGTGCCGCGCCTCGCCTCAAGGATAGGCGGCTGGTCGGTTCTCGAGGAGACAACCTTGAGTGACCACCAGTGCATCGAGTTCAATCTAGAACAAGGGCGCCAAGCAGAGGATAAGGATAGGGGCAGTGAAGGGAGGAGCCCGTCCTGGAACGCAAGACGGCTCTGCAGGGAGAGGCTTAAAGTCCATCTCGAAACGACCAGGCTCATCGATGAATTTGGTTGGGTTGAGCCTGCTGGGTCGTTAGAGGACACTGTGCGCTCGGCGAGGCAAAAGGTTGTCGCAACTTGTGACTACTCGATGCCCCGCCGCAAGCGCAGGCAGGTCAGGGGCTCGATGTACTGGTGGAATGACCAGTTGGCCACCCTACGTCGAGAATGCCTCGCAGCGCGGCGGAGATTCACTCGCTCAAAGGGTGATCCTCTGCTGCACGAGGCATGGAAAAGGCTGAAAGTAGATTTGAGGCGAGGCATAAGTAAAAGCCGACTTCATTGCTGGAAAGACTTGATCGGAGAGGTCGAGAAGGACCCATGGGGTTCGCCTTCAAAATAGTCAACAAGAATTTGGTGACTAGAAGAAAGACCCCGGGCCTGGGCAATCACGGTCAAGTCCAGTATATTGTGCGAAATTTGTTTCCACACGTGGAGCCGTTCCGAAGGCAGGACCGAAGTTCCTGCGTGGTCCGGCGCGAGGAACTCTTCACTCTCGAGGAACTAAAGAGAGTGGGTGGAAGGCTCAAGGCAAGGACAGCGCCGGGGATCGACGGAGTGCCGAACAAAATCCTCAAAGAGGTGATCGGAGCATATCCGGAGATCCACCTAGAATCCTTCAACTCCTGTCTTCGGGAGGGGAGATTCTTCGCAGACTGGAAGAAGCAGAGATTGGTCCTGCTGAGGAAGGGCAACAAACCTCTAGGGGATCCCTCATATGTCAATATGTCAATTGGATACGATGGGGAAGCTTCTGGAGGAGTTGATTCTACAACGGCTTCAGACCCTTCTGGTCGGGGAGAACGGTCTCTCGGAGAACCAGTTCGGTTTCAGGAAAGGCAGGTCCACTGTGGACGCCATCCAAGCTGTGGTTAACATCGCCACAAATGCAAGAAAAGGAACTGGTAAGCGTAAGGGATTCTGTGCGTTGATTAGCATTGACATACGCAATGCGTTCAATACCGCGAGATGGAACATCTGCATCGAGGCGATGATGCGGAAAAAGGTTCCAGACTACCTGTTGCGAATGATAGATGACTATCTGAGCGACAGATGGGTGATTTGCGAGGGCGACAAATGGTCTCTCAAAGAAGAGATGACATGTGGCGCTCCTCAAGGGTCGCGGGTGGGTCCACTCGTTTGGAACGTCATGTATGACGACCTTCTGCGCATGGACCTACCTGCTGGAACGAGCATCATCGGCTTCGCGGATGACGCACTTGTCGTTTGCGCCACTGATGACGTCGGAATCCTGGTGCTGAAGATCAATGAAAGCCTGCGGTGGGCAAAGCGTTGGTTGGATAGAAGAGGCCTCAAAATGGCCCCTGAAAAAACCGAGGCTTTGCTCGTCACGGACAGGAGATCCTTTCAGTACCCGAGGATCGTTCTCGGAGAGCATGAGGTCGAGTGGAGAACAAGTATAAAGTACCTGGGAGTGCAGTTGGATCGTAGACTTAGCTTTGGCGAACACCTAAGGATCGCAACTGTCAAAGCCATCCAATGTGGAGCTAGCTTGCCTCGGCTCATGCCAAACATTGGTGGACCCAGGGAAGCAAAAAGGAGACTGGTGGCGAGCGTGATGCACTCGAGGCTGCTATATGCAGCTCCGGTCTGGGCCAAAGCCCTGCAAAACCATGCGATCCAGAGGAGGCTGTTCGCGGCGCAGAGACTTGTCGCGCTGAGAATAGTCTCAGCCTATAGAACCGTCTCAACGAGTGCTGTTCTGGTCCTGGCGAGCGTCCCCCCAATAGATTTATTGGCGGAGGAAAGGCAGGAGACCTTTCAGCTCCGCAAGGAGCTTACCTGTACCGACCCGCAGGAAATTGCTCGCGTGAAGGAGGCCATCCGCAAGGATGGAAGGCGCAAACTCGTCGAGAAATGGCAAATCAGATGGCATGGCGAGCAGACCGGGAGATGGACCTACCGCCTGATCCCGGAGCTCGCCACCTGGCTAAACAGAAAGCACGGAGAGGTCGGCTTCTATTTGGCGCAAGCGCTCTCAGGCCATGGCTGTTTTAACGCGTACCTGAGGCGCTTTCAGAAAAGAGACGAGGAGATGTGTTGTCACTGCGATTCCCCTGTGGATAATGCAGAGCACCCACTCTTCGTCTGCGCAAAGTGGGTCGCGGCAAGGGAGGCCCTCGGTCAGGCAGTGGGTGCTGAGCTGACTCCTGATACGCTGGTCACTATGATGCTCCAGTCTGAACGGATTTGGACGCTCATCGAATCATTCGTCACACTTGTGATGAGGACGAGGGAGCTCGATGGGCGTCGGGAGATGAACAACGGGGAGGGCCAGTAGAAATCGCATCGGGGCCTGCACCCGCGGTCCTGCGTCTCGGGTAGACTTGGCTGCCCGCGTCTTTCGGGCGAGGAATCTCTTTGTTTCTCCCCTGAGTGGCGCGGCTAGACGGTTTGCCTAGTGGGCGTGTGGCCGCGGATGGAAGTTCCGGGCGAACGGATGACGGAAGAGTCGTACGCGACTTAAATGGAACCAACCACCCGTGAAGTTTAAAGCTGAAAGGCGGTTCCGCGGGTGGTGTATTGGTTCGAGAGAGGGGGTTTTTTGGTTTTAACAGGTATGCCTAGACCCGTCCTAGGAGTGTCCTGTACAACGTCTATAAAAGATTTTGCCATTTTTCCTCCTCACCAAAAAAAAAAAAAAAAAAATATGTTGAAACGTTTTATATATTTTGCTACTGAATATTTAATTTCGAAACTCCGAATGTAAGTTTCAAATATCTCAAACTTGTCAAACATTAAATATTCAATTTATTTTCCAAGATTTTTTCTTCGAAATATTAGTCTCAGAACATTTTCGTTAACATTGGATTTGTAATTTTATCAATTCGTTTTTGTATTTCGAGGAGACGTCAGATTTCCACGATTTTAATTCCGAGTTTTAGGTTTTTACTCCTAGAGTTTTTGGACTTCACAAAGAAAACGTCAACCTTTGTGTTTTGTCCACGTATCAACATTCAAAGATCTCAAGGGGATGAGCATGAAGGCGGAGCGTTTCAACGGATTTTCCCTCAATAATAAAAAAGACACTCACGATTATCTTTTGAGTATTTGTTCACGTGAAGCTAATTGATGCGACTGGTTGAGATGCGTTTTTCTTTCGAAATTATATGAGGTCTGTCCGGAAAGTATCGGGCCTACCTTTATATCTCCGCGTCATAGTGTTCGAGCGACCTCTGCGGGGCATGCACGTCAACAGTAAAGTCTCACGAACCTATCGGTTGCTTGCTGACATCTGCCGGACGTATAGTTCATGCGCAGCATGTCTTTGTTCACAAAGCTATTTTTGAGTTCGGCAGATTTTGTGATTGTTAAAAATGACTGAAAAACAAGATCAACAAATTTGCATCAAATTTTGTTTTCAACTCGGAAAAACGAGTTCGGAAACTATTCAGATGATGTAGAAGGCCTTTGGGAATGAGTGTATGAGCAAAACACGAATAAAAGAGTGGTATAATCGTTTCAAAGGAGGCCGCAATTCTGTTGATAGATTCCAGGACTGTTTCGAGAAGTGGAAACATCGCTGGAACCGTGTTATTCAATCAAGTGGGGATTACTTTGAAGGATGCCACCCACCCGATGATGAAGAATAACGCCAGCGCAGAGATATAAATGTAGGCCCGATATTTTCCGGACAGACCTCGTATTTACTTCTGTCTCCTGGTTTTCTGCAAGTAGAAAACGAGACAAAATGAAAATCTTAGTAGGTCTTTTAGCTGTTTAATTAATCCTTTGAAATGGTTCGCGAAGGGGGACTTCCACCTGAAAATAAAGCTCGTTTTGAGTAAGCACCATTTTCATAAACATAGCTCTCAAATTCCCACAAAACCATGAATTAAATAACGACAAAAGAGCAAAATCTATTATTACGAAAAATCCGCACAGAAATATCAGTCATAATCAGTGATCTTCATATGATCGTTCTGATTGCATATCATTTATTCCTGTAGCGGTATGTCCCTTATCACGAGTAATTATTCGAGGCTTCTCTTGTCTTTGGTTGAGGTGTTCAGGTACAAACAGGAGAATTAACAATCTACGATGTGCCTTGGAAAACTAAGGCTTCAAAGTAGATTTGCTGGTGCGTGTGGCAAGGTAAAGTCTAGAGAAGCTCTTGCGATGCCTCTTCTGAGTACAAAGCTGTGCTTTTTCTTAGTTGGTAAAGAGATTGGAAGGACTAACAAAGATTGCGATGTCCCAATAGGCCTCAAGGCAATCTTGTTATTAAAGGAAAGGATGTTGTAACCCAGTTCCGATGTTACGAATAATTCGCTTTCAAAGGAACTGAAGTGGAGGAATCCAAAGAGTCGAGAAACCGTTAAACGCGTCGCAAACTGAAGCTAACTTTATTGAATCGCGGAAACACACTGGAATTTAACGTTATGCTGCTCACTCCCTAATCCGGTGGTCTAGTTCGCAAAGATTGAGGAAGTTCTCCAAATCTATTGCCTGAATCATGCTGAAATGCACCCAGGCAAGAGACGAGCCCTCCTCATGATTACACGCCGCGTTAAAACTTCTTGAACCTACCTGAAGGCAGGTGTTCCAGACGAAGTGATTTTCGTCGATTCTTGACTCCCCTCGTCACCTCGGTTGATTTCCGATTTGGCCCTATTACCTCCTACCTATCTGAATTTGGCAAAAGAAGGGCTAATGTGACCGTTTCCAATTCGTTGTAATTGCCAGATGGGGGAGTTAATAAGAATAGTTAAAAGAAGTTTGTTGGAAAAATTAAGTTTTTATTGAATAATTAATATTTTGGCACATTATCTAGTTGGCATGGTGCGCGCTTCGCTCCACGTTAAAAAGAGCATTTCCTCATATTTTTGTCCCTATTAGTTCCCAAGAAAAATGCCCTTTTGCATTTCCATGCATGTAGGTATTAGAGGAAAACAGAAGACACGAATATTAACATAGAAAAGTAAATCCACGTGTCATCATTTCTTGAACGGCTTTGACCCACCGTTAAGGAGCGAGATATAGACACAAATATTTTCATGAGTTTAAATACCCTCACTGGTTGCGTGATGTCTTACCAGTGCTTGCTTGAAGTAATTAAATGAAATTAGATAAAATTATTTCGCGAATTTAATAGTGTGGTTATCACGAGATAATGAAATAAAATATATTTATAGAGATTGGATGATTTAGCGATATTTTCTTCTAATTGAGACTGGAGCGTCTCAATGTATTTTATTTGATATTTATAAACTCGGTAACAGATGGCCCACCCTAAATAAATGATATAAAATAATATGATATGTTATAAAAAAAAAGGTTTTTTGGATAAAAAAAATTTCTTTTAATCAAACATATTTACGCATTGTTATGCGGTCAAAAAGCTTCTTTGATTTAAAGAAATTTCTTTATTATTTTTTTTTTTTGAATTTAAGAAATGAATGTCTGTGCAGTTGCATAAGTACATGTGTAATGTGATTAACAGAAATATTTTCTTTAATTTAAAGAAAAAATTGTATTATTCCAAGGTAATGAAATTAAATAAATTATTTCTTAAATTTTTGTCGATATTGTATTTAAATCAAATACATAGTTTTTCAAATCAAATAAATAATGCTAAAAAAATCATTTCTTTCATTTAGAAAAGTCTTAAAAGATGATTTCTTAAAATCAAATGAATTTATATTTGCTCTAAAGGTGTTTTTACTTCGAATTTAGGAAATAAAGTTTAAAAAACGATTTCTTTAATTTAAAATAACTCTATTTTCTTGATATATGTAGTATTATTACCCTCCATAGTATGTAATAATTATATAAATAATTTAAGTATAATATAATATATAAATATGTAAAAAATATATAATATATAAAAATAATTATTATATAAATATATATTATATAAATAAAAAAATTATATACATTTTTGAAAACTAACGCAATAATCAATGTTTTAGCAAATTTGAGCACATTTCTCTTTCAGTAAACGTTTCAATTCAAAAAATAATATAATTATAAAAATATTATAAAAAACGGTATTATCTAGTGGAATTTTATAACACCACAATAATCAAGATTTAGGCTATCAATTTAAGAAAAGAGTTTGAATTGAGCTTGAGTATTGTTTTCTATTATCTGCAACCTTGAATAGAATATGAATACAAATTTGAGAAATGAAGAAATAATTTTATCTTGGGGATCGATAGAATACCTTTATGATGGGAACGTTAATGAGCAAACATTCAATAAACGCAAAAAATTCAAAATCTTTTAATTATCAAAAATACTGTGAAAAACTGGTAACTTTCAATCAATAAACACTTCTGCTTTTTTCTTTTTTTTTAACGATTATGTAATAAGCAAACCGGTAAGCTTTCCATTTTGTCGAACTTTTCACCGTTAATATCCTCAAAAACGAACAAAGGATATTGAGAATATAGTGAAAACGGTGATGTTTTAGTATTGCTTGTTCTGACTATCATTATCGACTGAGCACATTTCGAAGTATTCAAATCAGAAATATAATATAGCTGAAATAAAGATGTGAAAATATAGAGTTTAACTGTGTGGGTTTTGTAATTGTAATGACATAGTAGAAATAAGGTTAAGGAAGATGAAAACGGAAATATGGAAACATACATATAGGTCATGTATCATTAAAAATAATTCATTATTGTAAAACTTTTATGATACATAAATGCTGATTAACAAGCTTATTTAATCAGAACTATAAGTATTGATTTTGAAGTATATTTTATTCTATGGTGATTGGAAGGAATATAAAATATCATATGAAAATTAATGTAGGTTACATTAAGTTTTGATATAATTTCAAAACTTAAAAAAATGAAAAGCTTCCTCTAAAAATTATTTAAATTTTAGATTCGTTTTGTTTTTTGATATTATAAATTATGTTATTTGTTTGATTTATGTTCATTTTGGTTATTGGAGTTGAAAAAATCAACGTCATTATTCTAAATGTTAAAGAAATACAGTTTTTTAGAATATTAGTTCCAAAAAATTTAATTCTTGATTCTTTTAATGTTAATTAATTGTTTTGCATAGATATTGTATAGGAAGAAATAAACTACTGTGATCAGCAATTAGA
This sequence comes from Diplolepis rosae, assembly GCA_030998225.1. NCBI lineage: Eukaryota > Metazoa > Arthropoda > Insecta > Hymenoptera > Diplolepididae > Diplolepis > Diplolepis rosae. The sequence continues at coordinate 3,041,527 of JAPYXD010000581.1, read as the reverse complement.
TAAAATTTAATTAAGAGAGAGATTTCTATTAATTAAAAAATTGTACATGTCACTTTCATTTCGTCCAATATTTTCAATTTGGGATGTTGCCTATTTCATTAGGCATTTCGAGTTTAAACAATACTTGATCCAATGATATCAATATCCTAGAGCTGGACATACACGTAGCTGGTTTAAATAGACTGATGGCTGTATTATGAATGCATTGCACTATTTTAAGTAAATTCTATGTGCCATTCAATGATATTATGAATTTGAATAATTTAAGCAAATAATCATTTTTCCTAATTAGTAACATACAAAATAAAGCTAATTGCAGTATTACGATAAACTTAATGCAAAGGGAATTTGCAGTCATTTTAGTAAATATGATGATACGCAAATCAAGTATTTTACTTCTTTGACTAATTCGTTTAAACTCATTTAAACGGAAGATGAATCGAAAACAAAGCTGCTTCGTAGTAACCAATTATTGGGTTCTCTGCAGCAGTTATGACATAATCTAAATATGATGTGTTTAACTCGTCTTTTTGCCTGAAAACGTAATTATCTAAGTTTATACAATAAGTAATAAGGAAATATAAATAAAAATAGTCATACGTTAGAAGTGTCATTTTGAATTTTTGAAAATACTTGTAAAAATCAGTGCACAATTTTTTTCAGTTTTATAAATAATTTTATGCTCTTTTACGCGAACACGTAGTAATCTGTATAATTTGAACAATCGGTAAAAGAAAATGATAATAATGAAGCACATGATAACGATAATAATGTTTACATGAATTTCCAAAATTACCTGTAAAACTCGCTGCTATGAGGAAATTTAATGAGATTTATTTTCAAGTACCTAAATTGATTTATTTTACAATATGTGTTTTTATAAAAATTTATAATTCATTCCAATATTTATTATTATTATTATTATTATGAAACAATCTTGAGCTAGCGACAATAAACTGATTATGAAACTGTTACTAGGATTTCTATTATAGAATACGATAAATTGTCGATAAAAATTCTCATCTAGATGGTGAAATAAATTCAATTATTAGAGAATTTTATCATCTAGATTGAAATTTTTATCGGTAATTCAGCGTATTCTATAATAGAAATCCAAATAAATGTGAATTATTAGAGGAAAGTACGTCGCTTTAAAATTTTATCATACGTTTCCAAATAGTTTAGTAATTTCAGACCAATACCTTTCTCCGTGAAGGTACAATAGATTCTAAAACTTTATTCTATACGAGATTTCCTGACTGGACTGCTTTATCTTGATTTATAAGCAATGAGATAAGTTTTTAAGTTTTATGAACTCCATTATTTTAAATTATTTACTAAAATTTTGATATAATCTTTTAATTTATGGCACTGAAGAAGGCCCCCATATGATAAATTATGTCAGACAAAATTTTTAGATCTTATTGAAACGAAAAACTTTGCGTTTTAACGTTTTCTTCGTATTTCACACATTATTGTTGAAAGATTGAATTTTAGATTCTCAATAGTATTTTTACATTCTCATCATAAATACCCACTAAACTCGAAACTCCTGTTTCCTCGCCAGACAATAGACCACGGAACCGCGTTAGCATTACTTCAGGGTCATTTCCTATGGTCGCAATACACCAGGCCTCGACGTCCTTCTGGCCTGCCTGCCTGGCCTTTATTCGCGGTCTCTCAAAGGCTTCCTATTCGGCGCTGCCTCTCGAAAAGCCGCACATCTCGTAGTCCCTGGAAGATGGTTGATCCGGGGATTTCCTTCTCTCTCAGCGCAGAGGTAGCACTGCGGTTTTCCCGTACGGGCAGCCGCAGTGTGTCCCTCTGCGTCGCACTTCCAGCAGCTCTTGCTTCTAATGGTGCCAGCGCGTTAGGCGGCCAGATGCCCGACACCTAAGCACCGATTGCATTTGCTGGCCGCGGTCTTTCTTCGTACCCTACAGGAGACCCACCCGATCATGATGTGGGTCGCTTTGAGCAGCTTCAAGGCATGCAATTCCTCCAATTTAATGAAGGCCTTTCTTATGCCACTGAAAGGCCTCCTCGTTGTGGTGACCATTAGCTCCAAATTTGTCTCTTCATGGAGGCACCTCCTAAGTTCCTCGGATGATACTCGAAGTGACCGAGGTAGAGATCATTGCCCGCCATGCAGATGCCCAATACAGACAGTTTCTGGAGCGCCTCCTTGATGCCCTCCGTGATGAAAAGAAAAATATTCTTTGTGCTGTAGAAACTCTGCATTTTCTTTAGGACCTTCGCCACGTTCCACAGCATGCCGATTTCCCTTCCATGGCCTATGCCTCTCATGGAGCGAACCGCGATGTTTCCTGGCCTGGGATGTCTCCTCCTCAAGCTCCTTCGTCACATTTAGTTCTCCTCCAACATCTCCTCACAAAAACTTTTATTTGAATTTAAATTCTCCATATTGATCCCACAAGCAGCTAGGAAAGTATTTAGTCTACCCCTGTAGAGCCTCGCATGCAAGGGGAAGGTTTAAATACTCTAGGAGGTGTTCTAGTTTCCTAGAAACACCGTGAAAGACACCACTCCTTGGTGCCATGCAGCCCTCGGCACGATAGTTAACACCTTAGCTTGCAGGTTATTCCTTTGGGACCATCCCTTGAACATTGTCCACGACTGCTTATTTAGTAATCCTCTCTTGGCAATTTGTAGTACTCGAAGGGGATGATTTCTTGTGGGGGTAGTTCTACTTCGATGTCATTGTCTGTGTTGTTGATAACGAATACGTGACAAATTCCATTCTAGTTAGTTACGGCTGCTTCACCTATTAGCACGCCTTCTGTGTTTTTTATTAAGGACAGGTACCCTTCCTTTATTTCTGAATTTATAACTACTATTGGAATAACTCGTCGAGCCCTGGTTCTTACCTGAATGGGTCCTAGCATAGGTCCTTTATAATCCGTGATATTTTCTAAAGTTACCCCAGATTCATTGTCTATGAATGGTATAGGTTTGGTAGGGTTGGAATTTGTTACAATCGTGTCGTGCCAGAAGGATATCTCTACCTTTTCTTGTCAAAGATATTCTCGTCCTAATATTCCATCAGTGCTTATTGAGAAGTCGGAATGTACCACATGAAAGGTAATTTTAGAATTCATTAATTTGATGTTCACAGTGCCTATGGTTGAAATTCTACATTGTGTTATCCCTGTAATTTATATGGCTTCGTTTTCATCGAAAAGTAGGTCTTCATCTAAGGCTTCTGACTTGATAATATTTATGTCCGCACCTGTGTCCACAAGAAAGCTTGCCTTTGAATGTAAAAGCTCATTTGACGAAAATACCACTACTAGGGATTTTCGACTGAGTTTGGTGCAAAGGATTTTTCTTGTTTCTTGAGAAATCTCACGTTGATCTGGCGCTCTGTTTTCTCCGTGCCCGTCGCTGCGTCTGTTCGGCGACCAGAGTTGAAGTTTAAATCATTTTTACTGACTGGAGCTGGTGACTATGCAGATACCACGAGTAAGTTTTGTGAGGGGCAAGTCGCTGTTTGAGATGCTGAATTAAGTCGATTATCGTAGAAAATAATTTTCCGTGAGTGCTATCCCTTGCAGCACCTTTTAATCGCGCTAAAACTGGCATTATATATTGTCTTTGACAATTTGCAGGTACACTGGATTCTCCGTTTAACAATTTGTTGAACTTAGTATCGGATTCCAAAGTTTGACTATTGCTGGAAAACCAAGTTTTTCTGAAAAGTCCTTAAATTGGGTTTTCCAAGGGATATTTAAACTTTGCCCGGAATGTTTATTTTGAACACGGTTGAAATTGATTTTACAATTACTCCGGATACACCTGTACCTATGTCCGGGTTTATAAAAAAAGAATACATGGTTCCGTTTAAAAAATTGGAGTTGACCTTGACGTAGCTTCAGCGCCTCCACCGATAAAAAAATAGGGTGGTCGAGTATGACGGCCTTCTCGAACACTGAAACTTTTGTCTGAAACATTTTTGGATATGATCAATAGTTTGAGTGTTATTGCTCTGTAACACTTTATGTGCTTCACCCTGTATATATATACATTTTCTTCTGTTTATACCTGTGTGGCTAAATAAATCATAGAACTGGAAATTTTTAGCGTGTTCGTATTGCCTTGATTTTCATCCCTCCATTTGGTTTTTTGTTTAAAAGGTTCTCTTGTGTACAAGGTATAGCCTCCTCAGTCAGAGGAGAGGGCAAACACGATTCCAAAAATAAAAACAAATTTTCATTTATGCCTTTTTAATTTAAAGTTTGGCAGTTCGGAGCCTCCACGAACGAATCACTCATTCGAAAAAGAATTTTGAATTGACACCTGAATTAAATATTTTCATCTATATTCAAATCATATCTTCGAACGCAACATTTGAATGGTGTTTTAAAACTATCTGAGTTTTCATGTGCTATGTAATTTTTACTAATTTGTAGTGGTTAATTTTTGACTTTTTGAGGCTCTAAAAGAGGTTCAAAGTTTGGATAAGCTGTTGTATTTTTTAGAATGTCTCTTTATCGTTTTCGTATGAGAATCTGTTTAAATGTGTTGAATTCTAATAATTATGATAAATCAATTGTTATAATATACTGTAATTACTATATTTACTTCTAATTTTTTTTTAATTCTTAATTTAGAAAAAATTATTTTTTGCTAATTTGTTTGATCTATTTCTCCCTATTTGTTTATCGCTGGTTAAATGGGGTAATTTTAATTTTTGAATTGTTATTATCAATGATTTTTGCTTGCTAGTACTAGATTGTAAATTTTTGCTATGATGCATGCAGTCGCTGCTGCGTTTAACCTTGAATTATATGATTTCAGTGATATAATGCCGGCCAGGCCAGACGCAACTACGAATTCTTGAGCAATCTTTGCAATACTTGAATTTATAAATTGTTTAAGTGTATTAAAAACTTGCGTTTTCGATGATACAAGATTAATTAAGTCACACTCAATCACAAATCCTTAAGGAGGTTGGAGCGTGAGGTAAATCCAAAATTTGATCCCGAAAAAAATATGTGTGGGAGAATAGACGTCACTGCTTATTTCAGAAAAAATTCAGCTAGGTTTACCGTCGAGAAGCGGAAATATACTGTTTTAAAAATGTAGGATTTTACATAGGGTTATACGGGCAAGCCGTTGACGAAGATGGTCCATGTAATCTTTCAATATTATTTGCCCAATATAGACATCTACAAACCATGTATTTACGTAAATTGAACCCTTGCAAATATTTTAAAAGCAAAAAAACACTCGTTGCCCGTCTAATAACTGAGATATTGCATAATGAACCTGCTAAAATTGTACAAAAATCGTAAATAGCGATTCGTAGCCAGTAGGTTTTGGCAACGCCGCTCAACGGCCAACTCGCGCGCGAATTTCAAACGACCCGTAATTTTCATTCTTATGTTTGATTTATATTCCCAATATTTTTTTCAGCACTAAATTTATATAGATATCTAACATCAATTTTTATTCTATAATATGTTTCATAGGATAATTTTCGGAATATTTTTTAATGGATTTATTGAATTTACTTGCAATGAATTTCGATAGAATGTAAAGCAAGATAGGAAAAAATAGTTGAAAAATTAAACGAGATTTATTTAACAACGTAGTTTATTTATGGCAATATTACAAAATATTTTTTTTTTTATCAATGATTAATGACTAATGAACATTCAAACATTATTTGGAGGAACGAGCAATCGATTACCGATGTTATGATTGAAATGCGCACTTTTGTAACTGCGCAATTACATTTCGTATAACTTTTTTAGACTTTGTAACCCGAGGACGACCATCTACATCCTCTGCTAAAAGCATGGTAATCGCATTTTCTCCTCCATCAGAAAAAGAATTCTTTAGACGATCGATGGTTATACCAGCCTGTGCCATCTTCGTCAGCATGCTCGCGGATACTCCTTCGTTCAAACAGTCCAAACCAGGTCTATTTATTTTCGCTTGAGCACCTCGGACTTCAGTCGCAATTATAAAGTCCGTAGTTCGGGCTTCAGATCGAAGTTCTTCATCGGTGATACCAATGGATTTTATTATCATTTCGAGGATATTGACATCTTCTATACTGTTATGCGCACCGGTAGATGCTCCGGTACCTACAACATCCTCAGCCAAAGCCGATTGAGTAAAAGACTTTTTAGCCTTAAGTCTTTCTGGCAATCTTTTTTTAAATAGCGGGAGTGTATCGCAGAATCTGCATACCACTGATTTGAAATCTTCTATCAATTCTAGAGCTCTCATTTCATTCAGAATGAGAGGAGCATCGAATCTAGCGCCGTCGTGGGCAATAAGTACTACGGGACCAGGTGCTAAAAAGTCAATAAATGACTTCATTCCGATCCTCCTTGGCGTAGTTATCATTTTTTCGCCATTTCGAAAGAGTTCCCCGTCATTAACGCTTAAACCTGAGGAAAAAAGGCTCATTGCTACAAGCAGATAGATAACTGTTTATTGTACAATAAAATATATATACTTATAATATGTACCAGTCACAAGAGATGCGCTTGGCGAAAAGCCGTGTGTTGGAACAAAGAAAGCATCAAACTCCATCGAATCAAATTTAGCCGATAGTTGGACGATTTCAGAAGACTTCGAGAATCCTGTTGTTTCCAAATCAAAAAACGCTACAACAGCATTGGTTGGAACCGAATCATTTTTTTTTGCATTACAATCGACGATGTCGACAACTGCATTGAATCCACATCCAGAAGAGTAGGTAATTCCCTCTCTATTTTCTGCGTTTACGTTTTTGTGGTGACGCAACTGGTATATCTGTCGGCGCCGGCGTTTCTTTTCTACCATCTTGGATGCAAGTGCGCGGGTCGTCCTCATCCGATCTTTCTGAGATCGATATGCCTCGGTATGTTTACCTGGTGAGAGGATAAGTTTCTTATTGGCTGCTACAGCGTAGGAAGTACCACAATTCTTTTGACAAACGGCAGAAGCTACGCGGAAATCATTCGACTCTGATCCGCCGTAATGACATCGTTTGGTCGTTTTGCTGAGGGATATATTGTGAAACGATTGGTTTGCTTGGGTTGAGCTGCATGGCGCGAGACGTTTGGCATTGGCAGCAAATTTTTGAAACACTGCCGTGAGAGAAGCTTTTATATTTTGATCCGTTAAACCTTTTCCGCCAGGTAGAATTTTGTGTATATAATTTCTTGGGTCCTTTTTGTACCCACACCAAGATCCACAGTTCAAGTGGTCATCAAAAGCGTGTGGAACTATATTCAAAAGTCCAGTCCGTACCGCTTCCTCATCGTTCTTGTTCATGTGAAGTACGCAACCAAAGCAATACTTCACATAGTCGATAACTTTGCTCGGAATCTTGATAGACCATAATGTTTTGCTGAGAGTGCAAACAGCATGATTTATATCCGATTCCTTTTCAATAGGATGCTCTGACTATCGTCGAATTTGTGCTATGGTGGAGGAATCGTCATCGCCAATAATTGTTGAGATTTCAACACCTTCTTCTTTTAGCATTGGATTCTTGGTAAATATTTCCACAGCGATAGCAGCTTCCATAGATTTTGAACTGCTGGTATGATTTCGTCGACAATCATGATCCTCTGGTGAGTGTCCTTTTTCACAGAACACACAACGTTTATTCCTTGTCGCATAAGCTAAAACTTTGCCACTCTTGGGTCCGATTCCGATACCATGCGCTAAAACAGACGAATATATCCGGTTAGGATTCAAAATTTACATATAGTAATGATATAATATTTTTATAATACCCAAAACTTACCGGTTAGACTATTGTACGCTCGTCCCGACCCTTTTTTCTGCCAGCCCGCATCGTACGCAGCTTTCAATTTGACTTTACCTTCATGTGCATCTGTCAGACCAAACTGTTGCAAATCGTCCGATCTATGGAATACGAAAGAATCATTAAACTGAAACGATAATAATAAAATCTCATATAACCGAAAATATGCCATCAGATAGTTATTTCAGATTTAGAACGATTTATATTATCATTGAAAAAAACGGAAATTATATATACATGTATACAATTATTGGATATTTAAACAGAGGGGAAAAATAGTGATGATGACATTCATAGAAAATAACCTAGGATTATAAAAGAAATTCCATCAAGCAAATAAAATCACCAACGCAGAAACAAAGATTGACTCAAATTCATGCAGTATAAACGCATGCCAGTGCAAAGCGGACAAAGTTTTATACAGGGTTTCCCAATAGGGGTGATATGATTTTGAATGTCCCCATCGGGCTCATTTGAACTGAAATTTTTGACGTCTGCTGTCAGTTGTCATCAGTAAGGTTTGCCATTTAATCATGAGTAGTTTCACGCTTCCACAACGTTTGGAAATTGTCCAATTATTTTATCAAAATTCGAGAAGTTTTGTCGGTGTTCAAAGAGCATATCGTGCAAAATATGGTCGTCATTCTGCTCCATCCGCGCTCTCAATTCGTCGAATAATCGATAAGTTGGAGAGTGAATTTACTCTATTGGATACTAAGCCTAAAAATCGTATGCGTACCGCACGTTCTACACAGAATATAGCCGCCGTACAGGCCAGTATCGAGGAAAACCGTGAATTGTCCGTGCCACGCCGATCTCAGGAATTGGGCCTGTCCAGGATGGCTACCTGGCGTATTTTGCGATTGGATCTTGGCCTGCATCCCTATAAGATGATTCTGGCCCAAGAACTGAAGCCTAATGACCATCGTTTGCGTCGGGAGTTCGCGGATTGGACTCTGGAATCAATTGAAAATGATCCCAATTTTCATCAAAAAATCATCTTTTCTGATGAGGCGCATTTTTGGCTCAAGTCTCGGGGGACATTTGGCCGATATATTGTTTAAATCATAAATGGCATAGAATATCCAATGTAATAAAAAAGATTTCGATCAATTCCGAATGAATATTCAGTGTTTTTTTTCAATTTCAAAACATATCACCCTTATTGGGAAACCCTTTATTTGTAGAGGTTCGCCGCAAGAATTCAAACTCACTAATATGGAATCCCTGAAAGTAAATTATGCCAACCACCTCTACAATCGTAGTTATTGTTCCATATCAATGCTAAATCAAGATCAATATTTATGTTAGTATACAATACAACAGGTACTAGTGCTCAGTACTTTTTGATTGCCACGGGTAGTAGTTTGAACGATACAGCTGTGCCGTTCTGATCCTTGGTTCAGCTATCTAATGATTAAATCGCTGAAAACAAAAAAATGTTCTATTAAGTTAATTAAGTATATTAAGTCTATTAAGTAATTCAGTAATTTCTATTGGTTCAATAAGTCATCTTTAGTGACTTTTAAAACCATTATGATATACGTACTTAATGAATAATAACATTTTCATAAATAGAAAAATGTTAAAGCAAAATCTTATAACGAACTTTAATTTTCTTATTACAGAAACAACTTTATTTAGTCTTAAAAAACTTGATAAACATTTATAGTGCTTTGACGTATTAACCGACCCTTTATGTGCTCTTTATGTTGCTATTTTTAATGAGCAGTGTAAATGGAAGAAAATAATTGAAGAATTTTTTCTCACTATTTTTGAGTGGCATACTCGTTCGAACTCGGTGAAGTAGAGGACATGCATGACACCTCACATCGAAAATGCTCGCTAGACCGACAAGGATTTCTTTTTCCACATATCGAAATGATAGTGGAACGTCACACGCCGGACACCACATTTCTTCGGCAAGAATCTTGATTTCTACAATTCGACGGCCATTGACAATGGATTCCTTTTTTTCAGAAATCCCTATGCTTCGTCTTTTATTCGCAATAGCCACATTTCGTTTCCACTCCAACTTTCTTTTCGTCGAAAACTTGCCGTGTGCATCGCGAATGTAATCGTTAGGCACAGCCATGTTTACATTTTTGAAGTGGAAGCTCCGAGTGCGCGCACTGCTGCAAACCTCACAAAATGGCTGCGTTGCCACTTTTCAATCAAATACAAAATTAATTCTCGGGGGGTATAAATGTTGATGTTATAAATAATGTTTAAAACTTTCGAAAGTATAATTCATAACTGGATGCTGGTATTACAAAAAAGTATTTCGTTTTTAGCTAAATAAATTATAAAAATGCATCATTTTAGACTAATGCCGTATATTTTAAGCATCAGGGACGCATTAAGACTAAAATTATGTGTAATACACATTTTTTGATAGGCTACGAAAAAAAAAATGTAAAAGGTCAATTGACTCAACTGGGTCGCTCTAACCTCCTTAATTAATCTTTAAAATCACGGAAAATGTTTATTGCTAATAAACAAAACAAAATTTGTTGAATGTCAGAATTTTAGAGATGCAAGATTGGACAAGTTAGACTCAAGCATACATTTCTGGACAAACTTTGCAATCAAAGATATTCTGTTAACTAACAAAGTTAAAATTGAAGGTATTAACAATTACAATGCATACACTTCGAGCTTTGCCTTTTTGTTTTGCTTTAAACTTGAATTCAAACTAAGTTAACAATTTAGGAGTTTCAGCAGTACGAAATTAGACAAGCCAGGCTGAAGCAGAAAACCTTGTATAACTTTAGTACATTCAGAAATTCGGATAATTATAATTTTTCGAATTTAAATATTCAATGTTTTAATACTATTAGCTTATTCAGGTTAGACTTAATACAACTTCCTGCGTAAACTTTAGGTAGAAAAAGCTCTGCACTTTAAATTGATTTAAATCAAATTAATGATGTTTTTAATTTTTCTGTTCTTTTTAAACCCTTCACTTGAACAATATTGCTACAAAAAATACATCCAAGGTTTATTCGAGGTAATTCTATGATATTATTAACGATAACAGAGCTTGCGAACACGTAAAGTATACCAACGCTTGAAATTAAATAATTTATTTTAAGTTTTAATTCAAGATATTTAAATGTTGACAATTAGAAATGTCTTTTCTAATTTTTTCTACTAGATAAATAATTTTGTAATTTTGAAAACTTTATCAAAAAATTGAAGCTTTTATTATTATTAAGATTTATTTATATCAGGTTGGTTAGGCCTGATAATTTATTTTTATTTGTGAATACGTTGTCACTTCTACCTCTTTGATTAAAGGGCAAAAGAGAGAATTATCGTTTGTTACTCCTATAGTTGCAAGCCAACGGCATAAAGTCTTGCAGGATAGTTTGGTTTCATTTGAATCTCCGTGAAGTAGCAAAACATCGATAAATTTAACAGAAGAAGTTTGGTGTAAGAGATGCAAGTCCACCAACTGGTATGATCAATTATATCGTATCTCGTATAACACTGGGTAATAAAATATGACCCACGTGTTCATGAAATGAGATATATCATTTCCAGAGTAGTTCCTTGTCATATTTTGGAGATTTTTTTAGTCAAAGTTTTTTTTGAAAAATTACAAATCGTATGTTAAAAGGGTGTGTAAAACGTCACTGTCGTAAGGTTGGACATCTGTCAACAACATAACCTTGAAATATTAGTGAATTTTTATCAGTATAATATATTCTTTTGTTTGTGAGAATTTCGAGTTTTGAGCCGAATAAGCGTCATTTGCGATAACTTTTGATTAACTTTTTCATTTTGAAGAAATCTACAGCTGAGAAGCATCGATTGCTTGTAGAAACATATGGTGAGGCTGCCTTAAGTGAGAGAAGTTGTCGTGAGTGGTTACAAAAGTTCAAGAACGGTTTTAAGAACGTAGCGGAAGGCCGAAAATGTAAAAAGACGCGGAATTGGAAGCATTATTAGATCAAGATTCGTGCCAAACACAAGAAGAACAATACGATGGACACAAAACATAAGGTTCCGTTCTTTCACAATAAATGCCCAATTTTGGATAAAAAACGACGGAAACTTATTTGTACATCTGATATTAAAATAATTTGTAGAAATTTATGGACACTGTCAGAAATCAGTATTGGAATTTTTAATTTTTTCAAAAACATAAAAAATGCTCTTATTTTCATAATTGAACCTCCGGAATGCATAAAGGCCTGAGCGTGTGAACCGAGATTGCCTAGTAGGTAAGGGAGGAGATACGCGTTGCCATGCACTACGTTTAATTGTACACAAAATTTTGAAATCGCGGTTTCTTGGGTAATATTAATCAGTTCAAGTTGATTTTTGCACAGAAATTTCCACGAGTCTTTGCTGCTTCTGTGGATACCAATATTATTGTCAACTCGGCAAAACTTCAATTTTTCATCGATAATTAAAGTTTTCATAACTTTTAGCTCAAAAACTTCGCAATAATTTTGCATATTGACCAGAATCAAAAAAATCGTTTTTTTCTCATACATTTAGTAATAATAGAACAAAAATTCAGCTCGATCGGATTATTTTTGCAGCAATAACATGGATTCTTATGCGCTGAAACAACGATCCTTCATGTTTATATTCTATAAATATTGCCGTCGAAAAAAATCGCCGATCGTCATTTGTCAAAAGTCTAAAATTCTATTGTTTTAATTGAAAATGCATTTAGCGAGCTCATTCTTTTTTAAGATTTGTTAAAGGAAACATCTTTTCCACACCTTTTTTTCAGAAATGTATCCTTATGGCAAAGCAATATAACCAAAAAGGCCAAAAATAAAGTATGTTGTTTAATTTATAAAAAAATAGTTTTTTTCATATTTTTGGAATTTTAATTGAATTTAGAGCGTAAAACCATCATATGATCTCAAGCGACAGTTTTCAATGCATAAAAACAATGTTTTTGAATCGAATTTTTTATTTTTAAAGGGTGTTTCCCGCTCTACGAAGAAAATTGTGCCGAATAAGGACTAAAATTCTCGATTCATGCTTTCTTACAAGTTTTTTAGCTTAAATTTGTAAAAGCTTCGTTCATTGTTCGTACATTGAAATTCTGCGGAATAAATGATGCGACTAGATTCGTCAGAAGCGGCAAAGACTGACGAAAATTTCTATGAAAGAATCAACTCAATCTGATTATTATTACTCGAGAAACTGAGATTTTTTAATTTTGTGTTTAATTAAACGCAGCGCATGGCAACGCGTATCCCTTCCCTTACCTACTAGACAATCTCGGTTCACACGCTCAGGCCTTTATGCTTTCCGGAGGCTCAATTTCGTTCGAATGTGGCTGGTTAATGGACTTATCCTTACTTTTTCGGCTCCGATAAAGTATGCAAAGGCTCAAATCAGTGCGATAATCCTATTCAAAATTATAGATTATACGACCTACTACTACTACTACTTACGGTCCTATGTTGGTTTTTTCGGAAACCGATAAGTTGGCCTTACAACAGGCGACCGGACGCGTCCTCGGGTTGCGAATAGAGGGCACTGTACCGAGGGATTATGCTGAATACGGATACAAAGCTAAATAAGCTGTCGCGGACAACGTTCCAGGGACTTTTCTTTAACTAAAAAGAATATATTCCTACTCATTAGGGAGGGTATCCAAGAAGCATTTCCGACTTTGCAAGTGTCGAGAAAGATGAAGGCAAAGATGAAGAAACTGGAGGCTAAGTTAGGCAGCAAGGAAATTAACGAGGACTGTCGACAGCCTCACAGCCTGCAGCAAAGTCTACTCCGGAACTCCGCAAGCGGCCACAACGTTTCCAGACCGTACCATAATTATGTAATCGTACCATAATTTTGACTCGTGTACCATGTACCATCCCTCATGTACCATACCTCTTAAATATACCATAATTTAAAAATATTTCTATTTTTACATTCTCATCATGGATGAGAAGGTATTAGTATTATGTGAAAAATGACTTTCGAAATTTTCATTAAATCTTAACGTTTTGAGACCCCCTGAGTCAGAAAAAGTGATTTTTACGAAAGTGTCTCTGTCTGTCTGTAGTAGGTCGTATACTCGATAACTCTCGATAGAATTATCAGATTAAATTGAGCTTGGGCACACTTTATCGGAGCCCAAAAAGTAAGGAAAAATTTGTTAACCAGCCATATCAAACAAAAATTGAGAAAATTAGACCATTTTTTGTGTTTTTGAAAAAATCAAAATTTCTAATACTGGTTTTTGATAGTGCTCATAAATCTCTACAAATTATCTCCATAACATTCTTTGATTAAACTAAAATTAGAAATGTTACAGTATGTTAAAACTTGAAAAAAGTCAATATCAATCAATATTAAAATATAAAAATTCCATTTTTTAGACAAAATATGTGAGATACAAAAAAAACGTTTAGATGGAAAATTATTTGCCTAAATGAGGTCTACGAGGTCTGTCCGGAAAGTATCGGGCCTACCTTTATATCTCCGCGCCATAGTGTTTGAGCGACCTCTGCGGTGCTGACATCTGACATCAAAATCGACCAGCTGTAGGGATAGCCTACCCAACCGTGCCACGCAGCAGAGTAGGGCAGGGTAAGTTAGAAGACGCTAGTTACTCTTTTTGTAGCCAATGAACGGAGAATACGTCAAGTTCCTTCCACTCGATAAAGTTTTTGTATATTTGGAATAAAACTACCGTTATTTACTACAAAGTGACTTGGAGTTAATTAATTCTCTTTAAAACACAAATAGCAGATTTGTAGGCCACTAAACCAAATGGAGTCTAAATAACCTACACAGCACTTACTGCTGGAGCCATCTATTGACAAACAGCGGGAAGTTAGTTGCGCACCTAATACAATACATAATCAAGCGCGAAGTGCGAGTATTATGATCATTATGACTGATTATGATCAGAATCGGCCTTAAGGCCGGTAAAGCCTTAAGGGCATGTGATAATTAAGAAATTAGCTAATTTTATTGATTTTAGATTTCTACACATTTATGTCCAAAATGCATAAAATTTTGTTTTTAAAATTTGGAAAACGGTAGATAAGAAAAAAACGGATGCAGATGAGAATGTGCCCGCGAAGCGGGCAGATTGTTTACAATTGTTTATGCTATTATTGTAGAGGACTCATTGTTTTTCACATTCCGGCAGTGATAAGTGGAAAAAACATGAAATGCAGAACCAAAAGGATGTACCTTCGAGAGAATCAAAAATAAATCAAGGCGACAAAATGCATGAATAAGTGCAATAAAGCGTGATTAAAGTACATTTTCAAGAAATTTGTGATAAGTTAAGTCATACACATTAATATTTCATGATATAAGGTATTTATTATTAATCATGTGCTGCATGTGGATTTATTCAAGTGTTCGTTGTTCCCCCAGTAGTCGAGATGTTTTTGACACAAGTAGTAGAAGTTAAAATGCCTAATTACATTACACCCACCTGAGCACACTGCAGTCTGCACCCACTATACCCACTTAGTTGGTTAAATTATATTCAAGGAGTCGGATAGGGCTGCTTTGCCCTGGACTTTGGACAATTTTGATATAAAAATGGCGTCATCAGCAGTTTTATTGCTTATCTTTAATGTATTTCAAAGCAGTACATGATAGTTCTAATTAGTACCTGACGTTCTCGATGTGATACACACGTATTATTCATGATAAGTGCTCATGAGTATTAACTGAAGTAGCTCATAGGTTATAGAATTTTGTTCGTATACTTTTTATATTTTTATTTAAATAAATATAGAAATTGAAATGAAGGCGCTGATCGCAATTTGCCTAGTTTTCTTAGGCTGCTGTACAAATGTCGTATTCCTTGAACTTCTTGTCAAGTGAGTTAAATTTTCTGATTTCAAGTTTCCTAACCTATCAATTTCGTTTAGCTGTCATTGGAGATTTGTTTTCTTTTTTTTTGTAGGAAATATACCCGACTAATATTTCGCTATCATTTGTAAATTTATGAAAAATAAAGTTCGTCATTATTGTTTCAAGAGCTTAAAACTTGTATTGAGTCAGATTTTTATCATATAAAAGGCTGAATGGAAATTTTCTAAATTGTGTTTGGTCTGTTAAAATTTAATCCCAGCTCAAAATACCTTTGTTCAAATGGAGCGAATTATTTCAAACTTATAAAAGCTGTTTATTCCAAAATGCAATAATAATACACTTTTTCAGAGAAGACCCTGGAAGTGGGAACTTAATCACTTTTTCTCAGTTCCTTTTAATAGCTATAGAAGGGTTTTTATTTACTTCAAAATGTGGAACAGTGAAACCCAAAATAGGACTCAAAGACTATACTATTTTAGTCGTAATGTTTTTCCTTTCTAGTGTTTGCAATAATTATGCATTTGATTTTAATGTACCGATGCCCCTCCATATGATATTCAGAGCAGTAAGTCACTTGTAAATCAATATGATTATTTCTTTTAGGCAATTGAACTATATTTCAATTCTGAATAAATTTATTTTCAGGGTTCTCTGATAGCCAACATGATAATGGGAATTATCATTTTAAAAAAGACTTATACATTTAGTAAATACCTTTCTGTATTTATGATTTCTTCTGGAATCGTAATATGTACAATAATCAGTGGACAAGAGATTAAGTCTACACAAACTATTGATGTTAAACCTACTACACCATGGGATGATTTCTTTTGGTGGACTGTAGGAATTCTTTTATTGACACTTGCACTTTTCATCAGTGCAAGGATGGGTCTTTATCAAGAAGTTTTATACAGACGATATGGAAAACATCCAAAGGAAGCTCTTTTTTATACGGTATCTAATTTTATATTTAAAACTCCCTGCAAGTTCAATTCAATTAATTGAGATGTTTAAAAAATTCAAATATAATTTATATTTTTCTCTTTTACTGTTTTAGCATTTGTTGCCTTTGCCATTTTTCCTCACATTAGGACCAAACATTTGGCAACATTGGAAAATAGCAATGGCATCCTCTCCTATAGCATTGCCTCTCATTGGAATAGAAATGCCTAAATTAATTGCATATTTAATTGGAAACGTGATCACACAGTATCCTTTTTCTATAAACACCAAAAACGAATTGAAAATTGGTCTGAAATTATACACCTAGTACATGGAAATTTGTTCTTAACAAACTTTTTTTAGATATTTGTGCATTGGATCAGTTTACGTTTTAACCACAGAATGTAATTCACTTACAGTCACGTTAGTCGTGACGTTACGGAAATTTTTATCGCTAATTTTTTCGATATTATATTTCAACAATCCATTTACTGTGACTCATTGGATAGGAACACTTCTTGTGTTCACAGGAACTATAATTTTTACAGAAATTATACCAAAGATTAAACAAAGTTTAGTATCAGCACCTAGTGAGAAAAAAGTAAAATAGCCAAAGACTTTAGAAAACTCATAACAGCTTGTATATTTTGCATTTATTGAAATACGTACTGTAAAAGCAATCCCATTTGTGTTCATTTCTGGAATTATATTTAAGACCATGGATCAACCAGATCACGTGATCAAATTCCTGTAAAAGTTTGTGTAAGATAATTTTTTTATTTTACAGAATATCTTCTTGAAAATTTGGAAAATACTACAGAACACGATATAGAACGTCTGTCAACTTCATTTGAGTGAAAATTTTGCAAAAAATGTTACAGTTAACTGTATATGTCGATAAGTTTTCTAATTTTTTTCAAAATTTTTACTCAAAAGAAATTAACAGACGTGCTTCATTGTCTTTTGTTACGTTCCCCAAATTTTCAGAAAGATACTTTGTAAATTGAAAAATTTATCTTACATGAACGAATAAATGTATAATTTAGTCACGTGGTCCAATTGATCCATGGCCTTAACACAAAACATGCTATTTTCTACAACCATACCCGGATACTGCTAAAATTCTATTGAATGACGTATTATTAATATTTCTTCATAGTACCTGCTGTTTTCAAGACATAGTTACTTTATGATCGTTGAAACAAAATTGAACTATCTTACCAATTTGTACGTACTAGTTTTTACGGAAAAGGGAAATCTAGTTATAATTAAATGAATTCATCAATACTCTCTAAAAAAAAGAAATTTATTAAATCCTTTCAAACTAAAATTAACTTCCATATACAGTTTTATCTACATTATAAAGATATTCAAATTGTAATTAGTAATTTTGTAAAGAAGGCAAGGTAAATAAAGTAAACGGAATTGAAAATATGAATATTCATTTTTAGCTGCATAAGCATTTTCTCTGTAGAATATACTTCTGACAATAAATAAATATCGCTCTTGCTAGAGAATAATTTTAATTCACGTTATTATTAGCTAAGACAAAACACGCATGCACGCAACTAGCTTTTAAGATCGAGCAGTCTATTTTTGGATTATTATTAAGAACTAATATGAAAACTTTACGTAAAACAATTGCCCCCTGTTGAGGCCATACGTTTAACACGCAATTATGAATTCTAGTGATGAAATAAAAATCATTATTCGATGTCTGTATAAACGTACAAAAATGTAATAAAATAAAGTAAGGTACGACAAAGGCGTGACTATAATTTTAGTTTGTTATTAATTATTATGCTTGCAACTTGCTGTTTTTAAGTTTCATTATAGATGGCTATCTGATCTTAGCTTAACAAAAATTCTAATTGTTTTCTGAGGACGTAACAGTTCCTAAAACCTACTTTATTCAAGCATAGGTTTTACTTATCCTCTATTCTTCATATTGATAAATACAATGTTTATTAATTATATCTATCTTCACTCAACGATTATATGAATATAATTTTTTTATAATAAAATATTTTTTGTAAGACTTTATTATTAAAGTTTTTTTAATATTATTATAAATATAGTTCAACAGGCACAAGAAAATAAAAACTCACTAATGAGGTAATAGTTTCAGCGATATTAGCCTGTACTTCGAACAAAATCGAAACCAAAATTTGCAGCTTTTCAAAGGAAACAAACTTCCAGTTCAAATGTAAAATCGAGGAGGAATTCTGGGATCGGGAAGGTAGATCACATTTACAAAGATTCAGTTTTCCTGTAGAATTCATCTACTTCAGAAAAGACGTGATCTGTGAAAATTGAGAGTACTTTGAAATTAAATTGCAAATCTGCTTGCAGCGCAAGACAAAATGTAAGATGAGGGTAGGCGCTAGAAAGCGTCTGGTTTTTCGACAACCTTAAAAATATTAGAGAGTTCGTCCATCAGAGTCTCGTATCGATAGGCCACTCGAATATCCGGTACGTTAGTTCGCGTTATGTCGTTTCCAGCGACTCCTTCCTTCGTGTAATTAGGGCCAAGCCAGTATTGCTTACTCTGAAGTTCATTAATTTAATTTTAATAATGATCTTAAATTATTGAGATAATAATATAAAAATAGATAGTACCTTGTGTGGGAATCCACTCATGATAACAGAATTTCTTGCAAGTTCGCACATATCACATGAGCTCAATTTCCAGACCTGAGCAGCAATGCTGTATTCTTCCATCAAAGGCTCTTTGGTAAAGTGAAACTGAAGAGGGTCGTCAGTGGAGAGACTTACACACAACCCTCTTGCTAAATACTCTGGAAGGGGATTGCGATGATAGTTCAAAAAAAGTGAATTGTTACTAAGAGGCGACATTGCGATTCCTATTTGAGCCAAGTAGTAAAGATACTGTAAAACCGGCACTTTTCGGAGCAGAAGACCGTGTGAAATATTCTCGGCCATCATAAAACCACACACTAAATGTTGAATAGGTCCCGCTTCTCCACAATGAGGTCGCAGGACGAAAGTATTCAAGCCTTGCTCCCTGCAAATTTCATTTTTATTTTAAATATTAGTACATTTTGGATTTCAATCATTGACAATTGTTCAAGAATTGTGTGATGATTACTCACGCCCTGAAATGATTGAGTACTGTCATGTTGGCAAATGTATAGTACTGGTAATAACCATAGGGAGGATTTTCTATGTCTTCCCACTTTTCAGGCGGACAAACGTCTTTGTCAAAAAGAGGGTTTTCCGGTTTGCTTTCATCGTCCACAGAGTCAAAACCTATTATCTAATGTTCGAAAAAAATTCAAAGAAGTTCTCTTTAACGACTGAAATAATTAATTATGTAAAATAAAACACCGAAGTGTAAGTTAACAATAAATTGATATTTCAGAGACGGTCATATTATAAGAAAAATAGGATTGAAATATTGGTAACAATAATAAGAAAAATTTTGGGACCAATTTATTTTTATCACTGCTACTATTTCAATCTTATTTTTCTTATAATATGACTGACTTTCAAAAAGTTATATTTAAGGCCATGGATCAACCAGACCATATCATCGATATGGTGATTATTTCGTTTGTAAAATATATTTTGTTATCATTATAAAAATTCAAAAGTTAACAGACCGTCCTTGGTGCCTTTTCTTTGATCTCACACATTTTTTACTTGATATCTTATTTTGCATAGACAAAAGTTTACAGACAAAATAATCACCATATTGATCATATGGCGTTGTTGATCTATGGCTTCAAATTAGGAATTCTAATTAAGACCATGTCCTAGGTGGGCCATGTGACCAAATTAGTCCTCGGATCGATATTTTCTTGACCACAGTTAAAATTAAAAGTTAAAAGTAAGCGGAAAAACTTGGGGAAACGTTAATAAAATAGAATTGAAAGTGTGAGTGAATATATTGAAAATATTTTTATATTTATAAATATTTAAGATCAGATAAACCCTCTTTATTGTCTTTTAATTAATTTCACCAAGTTTCAAATCGATATGTCATTTTGTGTGGAAATGCGACAGGCGACAAAAATTATCCACATTTAATTCCTTCAGAAAATTTTTTTAATGAATTTTTACTCAAATAAAGCAGATAAACGTAGTTTATTATTCTTTCTGCAATTTTCCAACATTTTAGAATGATATTTTCATTACAAAAAAAGTTATATAGGGGAAAAAAATTGATTACTTGGTCACGTGGCCCACCTAGGACATGGCCTTAATTGAAAAACTAATATTAATTACTGGGTGGTTGCTTACATATTGTAGGAACTTGTGGAGTTCCGGATGCGACTGAGGATCATTCGTCACTTCAAACAGAGGTAAGAAGATATTGTTAAGTATCTCTTGGAAATTTGTCATGAGCTTATTGAGTTTGAATATATCGCTATAAAGTGAGAAAAACTATTAGTCTATTTATCATATTAGGAAATACTATGAGAACAATAAACAACTTACTATAATCTAGGAATTTGAATCAGCCAACGAACATTGTCTGAGTTTACGTTGCCCTGAATCGCCCATTTTGCTAATTTGTCCCACTCATCAGCGCTCTTGCCATAGATCGAGAGACGAAGTTCTGCGTTTTGGTACTTTGATTCCTCAAGATCGCTTGCCACTTCGTTAATTATTCTCGCGAAATATTTTCCGTTGAGATAATTATCCGTTTTAAGGAAAACTTCTCGTAGTCGACTTTCTCCGATGGGGTTGTATTTTGCATTGAATTTATCAAACCTATGGAACGTGTTTCTATCCTGAAAAAAAGAGAATATATTTTTAACAATTTGTTTAAAACTATTTGTGAACAGGATTTGTGAATAAAACAGTAACTCACTGCATGGACGTCAAGCATATCGACACTGAGGTCGTAGGTTGTCAAATTCATAGATTGGAATACCTCGCGGAGAGTCATCGTCTCTCCAGTTTTCGAACAAGTAACCACCTCGTCCGCATGATTTTTAAGAGTTTTCTTGATAAATCTAAGTAGGTGTTTCTGGTTCATGCAAGAGGCTGCGTGAATATGCGTGTCCACCTGAAAGTATATTACGACAGTACTTTATTGTTTAAAATATAATTTAAATTTCTATTCGAACAATTATTTAAGACATTCACTCACTTTTCTAATGTTATAAAAGTCTCGATGAGGAACTGCCTTCTGACTGGCGAGTTCCCTAAGTTCATTAAGAAGAACATGCAACTGAAACTTGGACGAGAGATAACTTAGCCTTCGGTAACAAAAGGATTTTAATGGTCCATCAGCGATCATCGCGCAGAGTATGTTCATGTCTCTGACGAAGGTTGCCAAATCCGGATAAGAATAAGGGATCGGTTTTTTATTAGCAAGGTCTTCCTCATTTGCGAATAAATTAAAGACTCCACCCACAGGAGCAATTTTGTAGTTCTTTGCTGGAGGGAATTCACATTCCCAAGGATCTCCACGAGAAGCTGGCGCGTGCACAGGATGATCTATTCGAAATAGAAGGGTTAGTTGTTAAAAAGAGAAATTCTTGAATAAGTTTCCACACACGCCACAAATAAGGAACAAATTGAAACAGAAAATTCAGGGGCAAATTGAAACTTAAAAATTAGGTAACATGAAAACGGAAGAATATGGATTATAACGTTTCAAACAAAGCAAACAAAAATCAAATTGATGAAGATGATTTAAGGAAAGGATAGGAAAAGGACCTGCAATAGGTATGTTCTTGATGACAGCGTCGATGTCAGCATCAGAGCGAATCTCTGAGATTTTCCCCTCGAAAGAAGTTCCACTCGCCCCTTGATAAATAGAGGTCAATGATTAATCGATTTTGGATTTAAATTTACTTCATAATGATGGATCTCAAAATTGAAAGGATTACGAAATGAACTTGAAACTTAAAAAATGATAATCATGAAAAGCAACATATCAGCATCTACAATAGAAAACTAACAGCAACTTATAACTTTTATTTAAAATATTATTCTTTCGAAGAAAAGCTCAAAATTAACTTAAATTTATTTTGTAGAGCTTACCCTCAATAGCTTTTCGATCATCGTGTTGAACCTCATCGTCAGTGGAATAAGGTCTCTTGTCCACGCTTCGCAAAAATCTTGAAGTAATTGTTGGGAAGGTCTGCTTGGAATTGTTCATATATTTCTCTCGAATTGCGAGGGCCTGCACCAACATCTGCGAGGCTCTCTGTAAATCCTCCAATGGTACCTAAAAATAAGCGCAATGATAACTTAATACATCCTCTAATTAAATTATGGACAGAATTATTTTCATATTTTAAATATATAAATTGCTTAATCTTAACTTTTTTTCAAATGTCAGGGTGTCTAAAATCTGAATAATAAAAAATTATTTATAGCTATTCCAATTTATTTCCTCTTAAATTGTCTTGCAAAATGTTTACTAAAAATTGATTTCCTTTATGTTAACCGAATTCACAGAAAGATATTTTGCAATTTAAAAAAGTTATCTTACAGGAATAAATTAATATATATTGTAGTCATGTGGTTCGATTGATCCATGATTCTAAACTTAATTCAAGTTTTTAAAAGCTCAAGTTATTAAAAATTGTGGATTCTGAAAATAAGATTGAGTTTTTTGTGAGATTCTTGTTTTTAGAGTCTTAGCAACAAGTGTTTTAATTCACGAATACCCAGCTTTTCACCCCCAAGGGATTACTAAGTGATAAAAGGAGCTAAGGAAGGTTTTCGATTGTCCTCATTCGTGTTTTGCGGCCTTCATCGTCTTCATACGATGTAAGTCGTATCTGGTTGCATGTGTCGTAAGCGTATCGAACCATTGGTTTTCATAAGAATATGTTCGACGAATGAGAAATTAAAGAGGATGACACCATCTCATTTCATCAATACAAGAACTATTCACTAAAACAGTAAAACCTTGAAAACCTTTTTTCTCAATTAAAAAAAAAAAAATTTGTTAATCAATGAAGACGAAATCTTTCATGACATTTGACTTTTAGATGGTCGATGATGAATTTCAATAATTATTTAATAATTTTAATTCAAAAGAGAGAATTAAATTTCATGAAATTAATACTGAATTTAGATTGAGCCTGGAGTCTAATAAAATTATAGGAGCAATTAAGAAACAATTTATGTGTATTGAAAACTAGAAACAAGTAAAACGCCTTGCGTAATCGAAATTACGCCATTCAAACGCAATATTCTCACAATGAATCAGATATTTTGCTCAAGATTTAATTTTTCTTTCTGTCTATATTTAATACGAATATTGCAATGATAAATATTATACAACGCGATTAATTCCATTTACTTCGTTATTATAAATTTCACCTCCAGGAGACTAGAAACAAATTTCAATTTAATGAGAATGGATGTAGAAATAAACTTTGCTTAATAAACTTGAATTCTGAAATAAAATGCTATTTCTCAAAAACGTTTAGTTTTTTATCTTACAGAATATTAAAAATTCATGTGAATTATAATTCAATATTAATGAATAATGAATTCATCATAAAAAATTATTACCATATTAAAAATAGACTATTTCATTATTATTTTCCACAAAAGTATTTTTCTCCAAGCTTTAATTAAAATGCCAACGACTGACATTAGTTTACAAGGTCAATGTTAACTGACGTAGATTATAAGAGTGTGGAGTAAAGAATCTTTCAAGGTAACACAACGGAAGGGGCAAAATGTAGTTAACAAGGGTTTCTTCTGACTTTTCAGGTTTCCCTTTCATGAATTTTGATCGCATTGCTTATCTATAAAAACCCGAATCGTCTTAGATACTTTTTCTGTGGAAAAATTGTTCTTGAAGTTGAACTTATAAAATAATAATAGTAATTCAAAAATCTAAGCTTACTCCGGATGTATCTTCACCGGAGATGGAAACTCGTTGGAAATGTGGTACAAAGTCATTTTCTTCGAGGGTGAATGGATACTCATTATCATCTGGAACTCCTGGTCCGAGTGACGGCTCATAATGACTTCGTCTCTCCTCAAGATCCTTTGCAGCTCTAAAAACGAATTTAAAAATCAAGAATTATTAGTAAATAAATAAAATGATAAAACAGTAAAAATCCTTAATCAACTCCTAATTATAAATTATCTCCTTGTGAATTTAGATTGGATAATAATGCTTGTGTAAGATTTCAATTCTGGTATTAAATTACATTATCTAAAAAGCTAATAATCTTCTATGGTACTTGATAAATGATTACATCATCTAATTACAAAAGAGTACAATTTGCGATATATTTACCAATACATTTTTTCGTATTTTAAGCTGGAATAAATGATACTTCTATAATGAATCCAAAGCAGAAATGTTTTATTTATAGGATATTTGCTAAATGTGACGATGAATTATGTGTTAATTATTACGTGCAATACGTGGCGTGTTAAAATCCGTGTTTTCCGACTCTATTAAAAACCGTGTATAAATTGATTAAATTAAATTTTTTGGGAAAATAATATTGATAGATGATAAAAAATATTTATTACAAGTTTAAAAAATAAATAAATATTAATTTCAATTTGTCTCTTCTCATAAGCATTTTTCTTATCATTTCCCAATAAAAATTCTATTATCTGGTCTTTCATGAGCTGCAGGAACCATAAGCAAAAGACTTTTAGATGATGGGAATTAGAGGATTATTGTTAAATTTGCTGATTACATTATCAAACTTCAGTGATAATAGGATCTGACACGAAAGCGCTGGTTTCATATAACGATTTCCTTCTATCAAGTATTCCAAAATAAACTTCATAGCGCATCTAAAAGACTTCAGAGTTCCGAAAGATAGAATTCATTAAAATGCTATTTATCTTTTATCATTTAATCAATCACTAGAATCTGTGAGTTTAACAAATCCTAAAAATTTAATAAAACAGGCAATAAATTGATTTTTAATCACTGTACAAATGTTTCATGCTCATGCAATCTGCAATTTAATCAAATCTATGAAGTTGTAACTTTGCTGTATCTCATTGAAATTAATTATAGATTCATTTAACTTAAGCGAAAACTATAATTAACTATATGATTTAAATTAATGATTCTCTTCTCAAAAGTAGGATTGCAATTTAAAAATAACATTTAAAAAGTCATTCATTGTATAAATGCTATTAACAATTATGTTTAAATGTTTTCAGCCAAGATCAAAGTCTGATTTATTAATTGAATCAATATCGTGAAATTTTTGTCAGTAGTTTATTATAATGATAATATGATCAATTAAATTTAAACTTTATGTAATCAATTAGCTATCTCAGAGAGATAATTTTACCTCAATAGTATTTTAGAGTCCCTCAGCCAACGTTTTGATTCGATGGCTCCGGCGAACATATCCGATTTAAATTAATCAATCTCTATAAATTCTCTATAAAAAATTACTTTTTCAAATTTAAAACTACAAGGACCACATGTCACGTAATGTGAAGAATGTAAGGCACTTTTCAGCTTGTTTTGACAACTGAGCATTGCAGAACGCATTGGCTCTTCCTCTATGTGATTCAAGTCAATCTTGACAAAACAATATTATTTATTCAGTGGGAAACAAAGTACACTGAAAGAACTTATCAGCATGATAATTTCTATTCATATCAAACTTGTTTTAACGACAGGAACAAGTTTAATAAAGAGGAATGTTAGTTGAACGAAATATATTGTACTCGACTCGGCGACCGCGCAAAGACTGAGATGACCCACCGGTCGCAACCCCTGCTACAACTGGTGACCAAACTACGCATCTCTAATACACCCATACATGCAAAAATAAGGGTGATTTTTCCTAAAACATAGAAGTAATATCATATTCTATATTTAAACAAAGATTTAAAATAATAATTAACCTAAGAGAAAATATTCCAAGTTTTCTTTCTAAATTAAATAATAAAAAAATGCAGGAAAAGTGTTTTAATTAATTTTTCTATCCTATGGCATATAAATAGGAACCTATTTTTATTTCTTTATTGAGTAATTTAAAAATTTTTGAAAAGATACTAATGACTGACAGATTGATTTTAAAAGTATACAATTCTAATTCTTATAAAATCTATCTTGCCCTTTCAACTAGAGCTTTGTGCTCCTGTCAGTAGAAGCCAATAGCAATATTGAATTAGATATTTTATCAAATTAATTTGAGGCGTGACAAGAAGTGTAGCTACTGCGGTATAATATCGATCCACAAAGCATTCTAAGAATAAGTGAGCCGTACATAAGTATAAATTTAAGGATTGATTTTACATTAGCTCTACAATAAAAAATTGTACAGTATATGATTGTAACTTTCCTTGATAATATATATTCTTGATATCATCAGTTAAAAGAAAAAAATATACTGATGACTAATTGTCAAAAAAGTTTGATATTAGCAAGATGATTAAAACAGTATTCAAAACTCAAGGTTTTATCTTAAATTTAAATAAACATAGAGTTGTTTAATTTTCTAAAACTACGTCATACTAAGTAAAAGAAAATTATTTTTCAAAGCTTATTTATGATTTTCTAAAACTAAACGAGAAGACTCTATTTGAAAGCAGTGAAAAGCGTTTTAAAACCTTGAAAAGGTCTCTTACGTCGCGTTTTTATTCCTTTGAAACTCTTGATATTTGTAGAGATCCGAGATTCTGTTGCTAACCATCTCATAAGATAAGCGGTAGCCTTCAGCTATGAATATTGAATTTTTCCAAACCTTCAGTTTATATAAGATCAGTATTTGGCACACGAAGTATAGAGTATTGCTCGGCAATTTTAAGCTTAAAGTATATTTACGAAAGGCCCCGAATGCGAAACTTACACAGATTATTGTTTACCCCCCCAAAACACAAAGCAATTTCACACGTAGGTGACAGAATTCTACCGTTTCAATTTTTATGGATTTAAATAGAACTCTGGAAATCCAATTTCAAAGGACTAAACTCACCTCTTTATTTATATATTCTTCGAAAATGTCTGAAACGTAAACCTATATTTAGAAGAATAAATGTGAGATAATTGAAAAATAAATACTAACTTTACTGTAAGTTGTCGTTGGATGAGAAGCTTCTTCTCGATTTGTTCAATTGGAAACTGTGGTACTTCATAAGGTGCAGATATTTCATTTGGTAGTTCGAGAGGTGCCAATCTTCCACCAACAGCTCCACTTTCGTGACCAAATACAGGACTTTCACTACCTGAAAAGAGATTAACATTCTTATTTAAAATTCTGCTTCATCCTAAGTTTTTTTTTATAAGTATAAAAAAGGAAAATCCGGAAATAATGAGCAGTTCTGCAAAACAGTCATTTTTTAAAGTTTGAATAGCTTTCAAATTTACCATTAGTTCTTATTTGCCCGCTCTTTTGCATCCATTCTACAATGGTTTTTGATGGATCTGGCTTCGAAAATTCAGTTTCATTGCCCAATACCATAATGCTTATAGGATAAATAAAAATTAATTAAACAGCTCATGAAAATCTATTTTAAAATTTTTCAAATTTTACAGCAGCTCAATGAAGAAAATATAAAAATTAATAAATATACTTCATCGAATGGAGTTTGATAATTTTAATTATTTATAACTTATGTCAATACAGTAAATTTGTGTAAAAATATAAAAAGAATTTAATACCAAAAGTAATTAACTTCATTTCGCTGAATTAAAATTGTTTCCCCTGCGGAAAATCAAAATAATAAAGAAGTGTGTGCAAGACTGAACTCAAATTTCATCGATATTGATTTTATGCAATAGTATACCCATGGATATATTTTTTTATGTTAATATATTAAAATTCTCAAAATAACTGATTATTTAAATTTTTTAATTTCCAATTTACTTAGCCTAAACGCGTTAAAATTTTACTTTTGAATGCAATTAAGAGGCAGTAGTGCCAAAGACTTTATCTAATGCTGGGTTACGACCCTCGGTCTCTGCCAGACCTACGGCTCGATGAAACAGATATTATTAGAATTACTGCAAAGTTTGCTTAACTTGGAAATCAGCACAAGTCCTAAAAATACTTGCGAAATTTTTTGCAATTATTGACTCACCAAACACAACTGATACTATATTGATAAAAAATATGAAAAAAATTTTTTTAAATATTAGAAGGACTGAATTAAAATAATTATAAATTAAAATTAATTTTAAGTTTTCCTAAAAAACACATTTCAACTATAAGAAATAAGACAGCTGTGAAAATACCTATGAATCATTTAAAATATACTTGTAAATGAGTATTATTTTCTATGAATCAGCTATATTAGAGTAAACGAAAATAACACCTAGAGTCAACTCGTTTCATACATTTTTAGTTTCGAAGAATTAAGAATGTAGAAGTAAAGGAAAAAAAGGAACTTTCATAAATTACAGATTGCACTCGCGTGGCATATAACGCGAAGTTGTGTATCGAGGCCTTCATCATCATGATCAAAAAGCAAGGAAACATTTTAATGTATCCTCACGTTGCTTTAACGAAAAGTTTGTTAGAGTTTTTTTGAATAAACATTTTAGCCAAAGAACTTTCGAAAATTATGATACTTATAAAATTATATTCAAATGAAATTCCAAAATTAAACCAGTCAAACTATGTAAAATGGAGCAAATTTAAGTTCCATATTGTTTTTTCTATTGAATGCAGTAAAATATGTAATAAAAATATTTAAAAATAGAAAAAATAGAACATACAATTCAAGACATTTTAAAAGCTATAATCAATCTTTAATTAACAGGCAAAAATACAAAATTTCAATTCTAACCTCAAAGTATTAGGCCACGAAATATTTTAATTTTATTAATTTACATTGAACATCAAAGTTACTAAATCTAAACCTGCAAATAAAATAAGAAAATAAAAAATCTAATCCAGTTGAATGAGCAAGAAATAATTTTGCAACTTCTCGATTCTAACCTTAAAACTGTCAAATGAAAAGTCATAAGTCATAATCTAGTTTTAAAAGTTATAAACCTCACAGAAATGATGTTCATAGCATTTATTGATAACTGTCACATACATGAATGATATAATCAATGAGATGACTCAATTTTATGATACCGTTAAAAATTAACGTGATCAAGTTTGAGAAAACATGCATCATTCTAGTGGTAGCTTGATAATTCTCTTAAACTAGAGGAAATTTCGAAAATTGAATAAAAAAAGGCCTTTAACGATAAAAACAAACATAACTGCTTTAATAAATAATCAACATCTGGCAGACTGGCACAGCTGATAAATGAAAAGAATGAAGTTGTATGCTAATAATACAAATATTGGTCAATGATGTTAATCAAGCTAATTTTAGTCTTTAGAATCGAAAAAATTCAAAATCAGTATTACCAATCTATTCACTGTTTTGAATTAAAATGTTTAAGGATTTTAAACTAAGTTCTATTAGACATAAATATGGATAAAACTTTTTTAATAGAAACTTAGCACACTTGTTTCTATGATCTATATTTAAATATTCCTGCAGGGAAGAGTTAAGGATAAACTTTTATAATAATATATAAATTTGACACTGTATTGACTAACAAGTAAATAATTCAATAGTTTTTCACGGTCACTCATAGATTTTCCAAAGCCAATGACACCCGCGCAGACACTTGATTAAAAAATGTCTGCTTTTCAACAGAGTTATCTTTGTTTTATAAATCAATTTATAAATAAAGATCAATGTAACTTGAGTTGTGAAAATATAAAAACAATGAAAACACTGCTCAAAGGGCACTGACCATCCTAATCGGTCGCAAGTGCAGAGTACACTGACTCACTGAATGTGCGACTGTGGTTAGGAGCTGTGGATGAGCTGTGGAGTTGGCACGTTGGCAGTTCGTACTTTTCATAGTCTCGTACGCGTTTCACAATATAACACAACAGAGACCAAACTCAACATACGTGCAAAAGCGTAAAACACAAATTCCCCGTTACGGAACTGAGCAATAAATTGTAAACAAAATGTCAAACGCCCTCGAATCACTTTTCAAAAGATTTGAGATCGATTTTCTGCCAAGTTTTAAAGTTAACTTTGCAAAAAAACAGTCCATTGACCCCACATTTTTGAATTGCAACTAATCAAATTATTTCGTCACTGATAACCATAAATTATCAGCAAGGCAAACAATAACAAGATACATATGAAATTTTTTCCGCCTTAATTCAAAATCAGTGTTATACAGGGAATATAATTACATACAGGTCGCGAATTCTGTTTTTCTGTTCTTTTGCTCTACGTTTTACTACGCAAGTGAACGGAACATTTTAAAAGTCTATTTCGTTTTTTAAACTCAATGATAATTAAAAAAATTCAAGATTCAAATTTTTTGCATTTTATTAATTATGTCTGGGAATAATGCAATTTCCAGTGTGTTTATTTAAAATTAAGTTACTGTCTTGACTCTAAAGGCTCTAAAGTAGGAAACTGTTCGCGAAAAGAATCTCGCAAATGCACCTGATCAGTCTGTTACAAATTTTTTAAATCTTCCGTTGTCCGCATAATCAAAATGGCGAATGATAGCACAATAGATGTAAGTAGTTTATTCGTTTATAAACGTCTTGTGCTATACTTTTTTATATTTTATTGTATTTTAAAAACGGAAAACAATTAAGTTTTAGTCGAAAACATAAATTTTGTTCCGATCAATCATCTATAGAGTGTGTATTTTCAATGTTTTTTTATTCAATTTGTGTATAATTTTTTCTTCTTTTGCTGTTGGTGACAATTTTCTCGGATTTTCTTTATCAATCAGAAGGTAGGAAACGTTACTTCACTGATTAAGTTAGTATTTGTATACACAATAAAATTTAGAATAAGAATTGTCTAAATGTAAAGTTGTTTTTTTTCTTTTTTAATGGGTGTTGAGGTTAAGTATATTACCTGGAATCTGAGAAATATAAACGGTAGAAACAACAAATAAAAGATATTTTGAAATTTAGAGCAATAGGAAATTATCAGAATGGAAATTGTAGAGTAACTTACTTTTATTAACTTTTCAAAGATAATCGAAAACTGCAATCTTGAATAAAAAATACAAATATAATGTTCGAAAGGCGTTATTTGCTTTTAGGATGATAACAACAAAAATACCTTAACTGTAAGATAAAAGTATATTCAACGCGAGGAATCCAAACGAGAAACGAGTTCCTAGCAAGAGCGTAAAATAACACAAACATTTATAGAAACGCGAAGAGAATGGATTTACTTATTTGTAAAGATTTTTAAGGTTATTAAAATTATTATAAACCCTATGACCCTCTTACTGCAAAATTAAATAGTGAAAATTATAAAATATCAAATTCTTTTCGATTTTACAGATTTCCCGACTACTTATTTAAAAAAAAAACCATGCGAAAGGAATAACAAGTTTCCAAAAATAATTCCATATTTGAAAGTAACCGAATCATAATAAATAACCATGAAATTTAAAGTTAAAAATATTTTTCAATGATGGATTTTTTAAGATAATTTCCCTGTTCAAACGAGAGACAAATATAAATATGTAAAAAAGTGTAAATAGAACTGTGTACCTTCTCTAAGTGAATAAGTATTTTGCCCGTCTATCCACAATTTCTCATTAATATCCATGAGGTCTAATTATATTATAAAAACATTTCGAATAAATTTGATAAACAAAATGATTTTTTCATACAAGCACAAAAGGGAACAAACTGGATGACAAGATCCGTTAAACTGCGGTATTATAATGGGTCATAAATTATATAAGTGATAAATATATATCCACATATGGACGTCAGAGCAAACGTGCTTATAAGTATAGAAAAATGTCTGCGAATGTATTGCCGCGACAAAGGCGATAAGATATCACATTTCCGTCATCGAAACAAAATCTGCAATACAAAAACCGCCAAGCCATTTATAGCCCAAGTCCATTTATGGAGTCCATGCTATTTACATTGCAAAAGTTAAAAACTTAGCACTCTAGTAAACTCTACTTTACTTTCAAGTTTGAGAAATTTCAAAGACAGATTTTTATCGTGTTATACAAATTCAATTCTTTAATTCCACTAATAAAGTTTATTAGGATTAAAAAATTTTTATTCAACACAAATAAGTTTACTCAGTTTTAATAAATTCCTAGTTTTATTAAAATAATTTAGAAGCTTAAATTGCTTAAACAATTTCATAACACTTCATAGAATTATATTGTTTTATTACCTTCATCAGGATCGATGAATAAATCTTGAGGGGTCAAAATAATGATGAAAGGATTGTCTCTTGAAGTAGTCACTCCTCTACTAGACATTTCATAAAACTTTATCGAACTTTAATAGTTTACTTCGTGGAATATTTAAGGCAATGTCGCTCCACAAAATTCCTTTAACGAACTAATCGCTTGGTGTTTAAGCGGTCACTGTTAATTCCAGCATGAAGGACTGTTCGCAATGACGGGAAAATTATGTATATACACTATTGTAAAGTGTCAACTGATATTATCTGGACTGCTCCAGTTTCTTTTTAAGTTAGGTTAGCTATCTTCAATTTCCATTCACAAAATGAAGAAAAATTCTCAAAAAAACTCAAATAACGTTGAATGATTTTTTTACACATAAGATAAATATAAAAAACATTGATTAAAAACTTAAATTAAAAATATTAACGTTATTTTTGAATATTATGATTTTCGCATCGGAAAATTAGAATTTTAATAATATATACATCTCTGGAAATTTTATATAAACTGTTTGTAAATAACATCCCTTTGAAGAGGGGATTTTCGACTAAAACTCTTCGTGAATTTAAAAAGTATCTCAACTACGCAATATCAAAAACAAAATTAGAGCACAAGAAAATCAATTGCAAAATGTGCTGAAAAATAAAACTGGAAATAAGAAATTAAATGGTAAATTGAATTTTAGTAAATAGTGTCCAAATCTGATTAGATTTATGAAAAGCTTTTTGCGCCAATTAAAAAATAGATTTTTTTTAAAAATAAAAGACAATTGCACACATTTTATCCTCTGTAATATGACACTAACGAAACGATACTGTTCAGTTGTAGCATTTACTATATACAGCAAATTGGTTTCAGGTACAACTCCGAGACACAATATGTGATTTGAAAAGAAATCGATAAGCTGAAAAAATATAGACTACACTGAGGAAAATACTTGGAAAAGTAGGAGCCGATTCGTGGCCAGCGATCCGAAACACTGATGTGAAGTTGCTCTGGTTTTGTCTTGTTTCTATTCACGTACCAAAAATTATTCTAAGCCACGTGCAGATACATAGGAGCACTCGAACAAGTGCCAAAAACGTCAGACATGTCAGAAAGAGAAATAATTCAAGGTAGAAACAAAGTCAATTGTCACTAATGACTTACTTAACTGGACTTGTATTCTAAGCAATTTTTCGAAAAAGAGAGAAAATAGATTTCTAAAGTTTTCCCTCACTATGTAAGCACAATTAAAACTTGAAAATATTAAAAGCAGCTTTGCTTTCAACTTCTAAGTTTCAAAATTAAAAGCATCTGAGTCTAAACTTATTCTGTGAATAAATTCTGCAATATTTTTATGCTTGAATTTTTAGAACTTTTCACGAACTGTGAGGCCCAGAATGTTTGTATTAAAGTAGTTTTTGAGTTAAGAAATAGAAATAATAATAAATAAACGATTTACCAACCTAGTAAAGTGAAGGTATTGAACGATTTTGGCGAATCAACGTCCAAAGAATCCAATCTTATTTCACGTTGCATTTTAATAGCACAGTAATTTAATTAATTATTTTAATACCTTAGTTCTCTCCTTTCGCTCGCAATCACGTTAAGACACTGGATGTCAAAATTCTCCCAATCACAAAGTTCAATAACTTAAAATCATAACCTTGATTCCAGCAAACAATTGAATTCACTGACTAAAGTTTGAAGGTAGCAAACGATAGAAATTTGTTTATTGATTATTAAATCACGATATAAGTTAAAATCGGCATTGAATTTTTGAATGATGCTCTCTGCTTTCTAATAATTTTTTATAATTTTTTTTTAGTGGGAATTATATATCTTCTTAGACTTTTTAAGAAATAAATAAGCATTTTGTTTATATTATTGAAAACAAATAAAAAATTATAAAATACTTACCATCATGAGAATCAATGTTATTTCCAGGTGTCATACTATCTGTGTCGCCACCATCATTAAGTTCATAATAAACATCACCGTTTTTCCCATTAACATCAGTTACTCCGTTTATTGTCACTGAATCCTCCATGACTACCATAAATAACGCAAACTCTCAGTATTTACTTTCATAAAAAAATGTTTTTATAAATTGAATTCGAACTCGTATCACTACAAACTCAAATTTCCCTTAACGTCCAAACAAAAGTTCAATTCAAAATTTCAAGAATTCAAAACCCTTCGAATCCTCAAAATACAAAAAAAAACGACCAAATTTGGACCAAAAAATATTAGCCAAATCAAACAAACGTGAGAAAAACCATAAAAAAGGAGGAAAGAAAAAAGTAGGCAACCTTCCAAAATCCCTTCCTTCTTTTTCTTTCTTTTGTCTTTATTTCCCACCACCATTTACATAAAAAGCGAGTTTTTTTACAATTTTTTTATTTTTATGTAAATGTAAGAAGGAAGGGGTTTTGGAAGGTTGCCTTTTTTTTTCTTTCCTCCTTTTTTTTTTTTTGGTTTTTCTCACGTTTGTTTGATTTGGCTAATATTTTTTGGTCCAAATTTGGTCGTTTCTTTTTAGAGGATTCGAGCAGTTTCGAGTCCTTGAAATTTTGAATTAAAATATTTTTAGTTGTTTTGGAAGTTTTTAAATCATATTTTAATTCTCATTTTTAATTATAATCTGACCTCTTTCAGATACGCTTAATATTTCATTCATGCATAATTAAGTTCTGTGGAAGATTCGACTGGTCGATCGAGATATTAATAACGTCTTAAAGCGAGAAAGATTTTCATTGGACCTTCGTAAGAACGTATATTTTAAAATTAGAGTACTCTTTGGTTCAAGAGCAATATATTGTCCTTAATTTATAAGTTCCCGAATAAAAATTTGTTTTCATTTACGACATA
This sequence comes from Diplolepis rosae, assembly GCA_030998225.1. Classification (NCBI taxonomy): domain Eukaryota; kingdom Metazoa; phylum Arthropoda; class Insecta; order Hymenoptera; family Diplolepididae; genus Diplolepis; species Diplolepis rosae. Next base: position 3,005,969 of record JAPYXD010000581.1, on the reverse strand, counting down.
GAATCACATTTAGATATGTGGGTCTCTAAATTATTGTGTTTGTCTATAGAAACCCTCATGAGTTTCAATTTAGAAAAATTAAGATATAAATGATCTGTTAAAACTAAATCTCAATTTCAAATATATATATATATATATGAAAATAACCACGCTTAAAATGATTTATTATGTTTTGTATCTTTATCTTTAATAATATTCTGTAATTAATGAAAAATATTTCTATTCTCTTTGTTTTAGGTGAGTCTAATTCCAATAGAAGTTAATTTCAAAAGAAAATTGTTCTGGTAAGTACTGCTGAATTTATAAGCTCACAGTATTCAAAAATTATAAAATCATTCCTCTGTAAAAATTAAATTGTAGGTTGTTTGCAATTGCAAAACTATTTGCTTACATCTACAATTTTAATTTTAATTGCAATGTATCTTTTCAAACTTTTAAGTTCGTTTTAACTTGAGCATATCTTCGAATTTAAAAAAATCACAATGATACACAACCGTAAAAATAAGTTCCAATGCGGGTGAGACTCCAGGCTCAACAAAAACTTAATTTACATCTATCTTTTTCTTGGAAAACACTGCGAGTCGCATTTACGTATTTGACAGCGTGGAATCTCACAGACAATCATAACTTTCTTCCTTTTCACATCGGCTGTCTCTTACCACGCGCACGTTATCACTGTAAGTTAAAATACATCCAATAATTTTATCTCTAAAAATAATTATATGTTCTTAACCAATTATTCAAATATTTCAATTCTTCGGTTTTAGAAGACTTGTCACTGCTTCAGCATCAATAATCCAGACAACAAAGGTCTCAAGAATACAAAACTTGGCACGTCTTATAGACTAAAATTGCAAATATAAGGGTTGTGGAATCAAACGAAAGGGCTTGATTTTTCCACACATTCGCCAGTTTCAAGAGTATTTTTCACGCGGAAAACACGTAGTCACAACTGAAATAGAACTACTTGCTGGAACAGGGCGTCGAAGTCAAGGATTGTTACTATACACACTACACGCGAGGTGTGATGCGTATGGAGTCGAGTTGGAGATAATGTAAACCTTCTGACATACTTAGACTTTCCACTGCAAAAAACGATTGGCGGAGCGCCTCTCTGCAACTGAATTGGAGCAGTTGATTGGCGCAGACTTGCGCCTTCGACCCTGCAAAAATCTATAAACCACCCTGGATGAATGACTGCCGACACACCGTCTTTTACAAGCAAAACAGTCCAAGACTTAAATTAAAACCTTCGTTTTATCACCCAGAGACGCATGAAGTAAGTTTCACTCTTGATATTCATTTCCTTTTTCCAAACCAAAAATACATTCCAATTACAAAAATAAATCCAAATTTATCGATACAGAAAAGAGAATTTTAAATTTTATGATTAGATTATAAATCTGGTTGACTCTACTATTACTCTTGATTATACCCAATTTTGTTTCTAACACTATCAGCAATTGAATTCACATTTCTAATAGCCTGGATCTAATTCCAATATTAAAAAAAAACAAATTCTTCTTTAAAACAATCTTTTATTTCTAATTTTTTGCTTACTTCTACAGTTAAGACGATTGACTAGATCTTAATGGAAAAGTATATTTCTTCATGGACGGAAAATTAATTTTATCAACAATTATTTGACTTAAAAAAAACAACCAAGGAAGCAATCATTTTGAGCGATTCTGAAAAAACTCCAAAAGATTTAGAGACCAAGATTAATCATAAGCAATCCTACGCTTTTTTAGGATTCGAACTGAGTGGTTAGCTCTAAAAAATGCAACGTGTCGTTTTCACAAAACTATTCGAAAAATGTCTTGATTCTTCAGAGCCTATTATCTATTACTTGGTAGAACTAATTAAAATCAAAATCGCTCTCAGTATTCGACGCATTTCGTTCAATTGTACTTTCCGTGTCTGATTCTAAATTATTTACGTTCTTTTTTATATTTTTTGTTACATCATCTGTTTTATTATCCTGAGCCTGGACTTCCATTTTTTGACTATCCTCTTCTTGTGCAGTTTCTGCAGTATAAATTTGGTCATAAGGCTGATTAGGAAGATAGTTTTGATCTTGCTGAAGATAGGATTGATCTTGCTCAGAATAGTTTTGAGATTGAGAATAATCATAAGTTTGGTTTGGATCGTAAGGCTGATCAGGATCGTATTGTACGTTTGGATCCTGATATTGTTGATTAGGATCATATTGACTGGGATCTTGTGCATATTGTTGATTAGGATCGTGAATATACGACTGACTTGGATCTTGTACAAACTGTTGATTGGGATCGTGCTCGTATTGTTGGTTAGGATCCTGAGGATATTGATTAATATCTTGACTATATTGACTGGGATCGTATTCTTGATTAGGATCTTGGCTGTATTGATCAGGATTCTGATCATATTGATTAGCATCTTGGCCATATTGGCTAGGATTTTGCCCATAGTGCGGATCATACTGATCATAACCTTCAGCAGAATATCCTTGATATTGATCATATCCTGTGTTTGGGTCGTAATTATAATTTTGATTACTTTCATATTGATAATCTTGACTTGGATCCTGAACATAATCTTGACTTTCTATTAATTCTTTCTCCACATCCTGCTCATTTTCCAAACCCTCTCCTTTTTCTTCCTCTGCCTTATTTTCATTCTCAACCTTATGTCTCTCTTCTAATTCCTCTTTTTCTTTTATTTCCTGGTCTTTAGATTCCTCCTCTTTTTTAACCTCAGTTTCCTGACCTTGAACATCAGTTTTTTCATCCTCAACACTAGTTTCCAGTTTCTCAGCCTCTATTTTCTGATCATCTAACTTTGGACTCTTCTCATTCAAATCTATTTTTGTTTTGTTTTCTAGTTTGTGAATCTCATCAACTTTCGGCTGATCATCATTTCGAGAGATTAAATCTCCAAAGACGCTGTCCTTGTTTTCGTCAAAAACCACCTGACTTGTCTCTTTTTCATCCAAGGATCCATCAACATTATTTTTGAGAAATTTCGCAAACATTGAATTAGTATTCGGATTCGCAACTATCTCAGCTTCTTGTTTCGAAATCTTAGAGTTATTTTCATCTGCCGCAATTACCGCAGATGTCTCCTCATCTTTATTGGAGAGAACGTCATGCCTTGTTTCGGAAACTGGCACATTAGTTAGCGTCACAGGAGGCTCTGCTACATTTGGAATTATCAAGGTCGAATCTCTACTCTCCACTTGCTTGCCAGAAGAGTTGGATTGATCTTTTATTGCCAAAGCTTCCACTCTTTCCTCTCGTGCGTGTTTCTCTCTAATTCTATCAGTTGGAACATCAAGGTCATCATCAGAAAGAGTCACATTGAGAAGATCACCGCTGGTATTTTGTTCATGGTCAAGATCTTCTATACTCTGGAGTTCCACATCTCTGTGAAGATTCCTAATTTTTCCAATGTATCTATCAAGTTCGTTGTCCATTCTTCTCGATTTTCCATAAATATCATAGTCACTCTTCAAACTTGAAAATAATTTAGAAGGTTTCAAAGATGACTTGGTTCTTGAACTCAGAAGATCCTTTGATGAAGGCAGAGGACGATCGTTTCTTCTAAAGGTGGTACTGAAGTCGAACCTTCTAAAAAAACGAGGGGGATTTTTCTCCTCGATAAAAGAATTCTTATTAAATATAGAGTTCCTCTCAAATATTGGATTTTTATCAAATACAGAATTCTTCTCAATTATAGGGCTCCTGTTCTCAAATCTAGAGCTTTTCTGATCATATTTCCAAGAATAATACGGATAACTAGGAATCGGTAAAGGACTTTCGAATGTGTTTTCTAAACCTGAAAGTCCCCGGAATTCCGTCCTAGAGCCTAGATTTGTCTTTTCCATCAAATTACTCGTTTTCGGTAATGAAGTATAAAGATACTGAGTGGTATCGTGAATTTGAGGACTGCATATAACTTGATGTGAAAATTGATTGGAAAACTGAGGTAGAGTTTGGCTTAAAGAAACTTGCGAACTTGAACCAATTCCAGATATTTGGTAGGGTTCTCCTGATGTGAAAGATTGGTCGAAAAATGATGTAACTGGTTTATCAGTTTGAACGTCTCTAGAAACGAGAGTCGGAGAAAAAGAGGAGCTAATGCAAATCTCTGGAACCTGGGATTTGGAGGAAGAGAGTGATTTTGTAGAGTTGTAGGGAGTTTTTGGAGTACTGTATAGAAGTTGCTGATTAGAATATGGAAACTTTTCTTGACGAGTCCTCGGTGGATCGAGGAATCTGAGTTCGCTGTATTTTGAAAGAGTTGGGGTTGCAACTCGACTTGAAAGATTCGTTGTGGGTGTACTTAGTGGAATCGAAGCGCTTTGGATAGAGTGTCTTCGACCTGGTGAAATCAACTCCCTCCGATAGGATCTTTCCTCGTGCTGACTGGTAACACCACTGTCTCCGGTCACACTTCCGGACGAGCGAGGATTTCCGTAAACTTGTAGGAGATAAGCCTCATAGTATTTCTGCAAAGAGAGGGATTTTATTTGAGGTGCTTAGAGCAAAAGGAAAGTAAATATTGTTATCATAGAAAAGTGAAAGATAAAGGGTTTTCCAACAGGGGCATAACAATTTCGTATCTTTATATGAACGCACCCTTAAACTTTTTAATGAACTGTCAATGTCAAAACGTTAGTTAAAGTCAACATTTTCATCATGGTAAAGTTCACGAACCAGCAACGTTTGGAAATTATTAAAAATTACTACCGAAATTCTGAGTCGGTGGTCGCAACTCTAAGAGCGCTTACTCCAATTTTCGGCCGTAATAATCGTCCCACCCGACAGGCTGTGCGTGCTATAGTGGATAAATTCGAGACCAAATTTACACTATTGGACGTTCCGGTGCCAGAAAGACGTCGTATTGCTCGAAGCGAAGAAATAATCGCAGTCGTAAGTGCATCGATTCAAAATGAGCCAAATCAGTCGATTCCACGTCGTTCTCAAGAATTGGGCATCGCTCAAGATTATTTGTGGCCAGATTTTGATGAACTTGACATCAACGATATGTGGTTTCAACAAGACGGTGCCACTAGTCACACAGCACGCGTCACAATCGATTTATTGAAAGGCAAATTCGGTGAACGTGTTATCTCGAGAAATGGTCCGGTCGAATGGCCGCCTCGTTCATGCGATTTAACGCCATTGAATTTCTTTTTATGGGGCCATATCAAGTCACTGGTCTATGCCAACAAGCCAGCAACTTTAAACGACCTCAAAATCAACATCCAACGCGAAATTGCCAACGTTCCGGTCGAAATGTGTGCCAGAGTGGTGGAAAATTGGGTCCAAAGAATCGACCGCTGTAAACGGGCTCGTGGTAGTCATATGACCGATATCAAATTTCATTCATAAAATGTAATGCTTGCACTACACCCACAATAAATTTGAACTCAATATCTCAAATATTTCTGTGTTTTATTCATAGATAATATTGTTATGTCCCTATTGGAAAACCCTTTTTAAGCGGTTGGAGCAAAAGAGACAAATTTTCTTCAGCGGCAAAGCGAAACAAAATAAAGTTGGAGCAAAAGAGAGATAAGTTTTCTTCAGCGGTAAAGCAAAACAAAACGAAGTTGGAGGAAACGAGCGACTCGGTTGTCCTGCTTCAATGTTGGAGCAAAAGTGAGACAACTGAGTCACTCTTTTCCTCCAACTTCATTTAGTTTCGCTTTTCCGCTGAAGAAAATTTGTCTTCCTTTTGCTCCAACCGTTTTTATACTATTGTAGACAAAAACTAAGGTGAATTTTGTTATAAAATGAAAAATCTTTATTTATTTATCCAAATCAATTTCATCCCTTTCAAAGTAACTCCCTTCTTCGATTCGGCTTGTATCTCTTCAATCGTATCAAAACAGTGTCCTCGGAGTGGTTTTTTGAGTTCGGGGAATAGCCAGAAGTCACACGGAGCACAAATCAGGCGAATATGGTGGTTGTTTAGTTGTATTGAGTTTTTGGCGAAATGGTCATGAAGAACGAGTGCAGTGTGAGACGGCGCATTATCGTGATGCAAAAACCACGAGTTGTCTGCCCAAAATATCTTTTGAAACGGTGTTGAATGATTCTCTTGAAATGCCATTGTAAAAATCGAAGAAAATCACTTTCAGTCGGTTAGAAAACACAAGCGTAACTACGTAACAAATGATGACATTGACATGGAATTTGGCACAAATGTCAGTAACAGTAGGACCAACATAAAAATATAAGAGTTTGCCCGCGAAGTTTGAATTAAAAATTCACCTTAGTTTTTGCCCACAGTAGTATTTCACTTTTCTATGACAACAATATTTACTTTCCTTTTGCTCTAAGCGCCTCATTTACAACTCTAGCTTTAGAATAACCTAAGATGTACGAGGACCGTTCAATAAGTCCGTGACTTCTCGAAAGATAGTGCTGTTATAATAAATGTATAAAGTTAAAAGGGGACTATGTTCAAAAATAAATTGGAATTTCTGTTATAAAAAGTGTTCTTAATTTCAAAGTCACGGAGTTATTGAACAACCCTCGTATGCTCTTTATTTTGTAGGTAAAAGCTTCTTTTAAAATTTTTCTGATAATAGAGAAACATCCAATACTGTTTCAATTATCATAAAAAGGACGAATGCATGTGGCGTGTGTCCTTGAATATATTCAAGGTTCGACAATTCGTTTAGAAGTAAGCATGCAGTTCTGAATTGAGTAAAGTTTAAATCGATTTCGTAACTCACGTAGGCGGATTGCTAGTCGAGAATCGAATAATCAAGTAGAGGAAAGAACTTACTCGGAGTGCATTCAATCGGTCGTTTTTAGCAGTCATTGATGTCAGGTGGCTGTCCACTTTATCTAGTGCTCCTTGTAATTTATTATTTCTTTCTTCTCGATCTCGTTGCTCCTCAAGAAACTCTATGTATCTTAATCGCAGTCTGTTTATACAAGCGTCATGTCTGCAATAATAATATCTATTTATTTATAGGTTTTATCATTCTTAGAGTTAAAACAACATAAGATAATAAACTGATAGATATTTTGGATTTTTCGCATAAATCTTCAATATATAAAATTTACATTTTGAAAATAAATACTGTAAGTGTTTTCAAGTTTAAGTTAAAAGAATATCAATAATTCCTGATGAAAATTGATTTTATCTGTATCCTTGAAGGGTTTAAGTTTAACTTATCCGTACAGAAAAAAATAGAATAGCAAGAAGCCATCAATTGATAGACTCAAAACATGACAGCGTGACATTAGACTAGTCGTAATTTTTATGTCGTGAGAGAAACGAAGGTCGTTTTTAATGCGACTGAAGAATATCGTTTTAGTGTAGTGGTATTAAATGTAAGTATTTTGTAGCGGAATCGATCAAAGTCGCGAGCATTTAGCTCATTTTCATCAAATGAATGAGTTTGTCTCGAAGAAGCTTGTCCTTTGAGTTATGTATCTCTTATCGATCCTGACATTCATCAAAACCGGGTCGTACTAAGATCAATATTATTTCAGGGAAGTTAGACAAAAACTTTGTTACGAACGATTTCAATGTTAAGGTCTTTTTTGCGGAACACGAATATAGCTAGAAATGCTCTTTAAATTCTAATTGGAAAATTCTTCAAGATTGTGACTCAATATTCGGACAGGAATCAGAAAAACTATAGCGAAAGAAGTTTTTATGGACAATATCTATAAAAAGTTATTTTGTGATTATTTTATATGAAAAAGAAAATACTCTTTCTTCTGTCACTCAATTTTTTATGGAAATATTCATTAATTATTACATTAGAGAAAAGTAAAAGTTTATTGATAATCAGCTCTTTCTTTTGATTGACAATTTTAATTTATATTTAAAATTAATTATGAATTTTGAAATAATAGTTCATTTTAAATATCCATTGCCTTTTTGTATTTTTGCTCCAATGATCCAATCAGCTGTCAGATTTGATATTTTTGACTCACTCACCTGTTTTGAGACTCTTGCACCAATAACTTGAATCTCTCTTCCAACCTTATTCTTTCTTCCTCGCTGAAAACGACCGTAAATGTCAAAAACGTCCCATCAAATCGACTTATTTTTCCATTTTACTTTACTCCAAAAATAGTAATATTTTTCAGTTGCATACTTGCCTCTTCCTCAACTTTTCCTGAAGTTCTAGCATTCTTTTATAAAAGTCTTGCCTGTCGTAGTAAATAAACGTCATACCTTTTAGTTCCACAAACTAAAAAGCATTTCGAATATACACATCTACGTTTCTTTTTCAAATTCCAATTGAAAGCCTCACATTGTCAACATTGGAAAATTCGAAAAATTTCCCTGCAAACAAATTTCACTCAGGTGCACTCCATTTATTTTTATAACAAATAAAACTTTTCTCGATTTCGATATTTAACATTTAAGAATTAGAAAAGTCGAGATGGAAAAAAAAATTTTTATTATATTTGAAATTAAATAATTTATTATTTTCTTGAGTATAAATAAATTTGTGCGTATTTAGGATCCGTTTTACTTTTTATGCTTTAGTAGAAAATAACAAAGGGGTAATTTTTTTTTAAAGAATGAACAAATTATAGATTTATTGGGTCTGAGAATTAAAATTGTAGGAAATAAATACCAGGAAGCTAAGCGTTTCTTGGCACGACCATTCGTTGGTTGAACGCGGCGAACAACTGTCGCTCTCCGCGTCGCGACGCGATCAGAATAGGGGGTGTTCTAGCAGGTCGACGTACAGGTGTTCTACCCCTTCTTCGTTATTCTAACATTACCTTTCCGTATACCTCGAACTTCGCATGATTTAGATAAGAAAATCAATAATGCTGTAATGACTGAAATAATATTTAGAGATTACTACCAAACTCCAATAGAGTTAGACAATTCAAATAATTCCTTGATAAATCACCTGTAATTACTATTCTTCAGTTAAAGAGATAAAATCAGCCTCTAAAGTTCATTTAGAGAATCCCCTCGTCAGAAAAAAATTCCATTCTTTGTCTTGTCAAGAATATGGATTCGGCGATTACTTTCATGATCAATCGGACCATGTGACTTAATTATGGTTTATATTCCTGTAAGATAAATTTCTAAAATTTTAGGAGTTACGATAGATTGCAATAAGAAACGTCCATCTGGTTCGTTTGAGTAAACAATTTTCAAGTAACCCTAACTGCAAATAAATTCTATGCTCTAAATCTGAATCAGTCAAAATCTATTGATTATCAGTGAAATTTGACTGATTCAAATAGCTAAAAAAGGGTTACTATGAATCAGTCAAAGTTCACTGATTACTTTAGTGAAAGTTAACTGATTTAACAGTGAAAATTTATTTACACTGATGAATTAGTAAAAATTAACTGATTTAATAGTGAAAAATATTTTTTTTTCTGCTGAATCAGTGAAAATTTGACTGATTCAGATTTAGAGAGTAGTTTTATTTTCTGGGATAAACTTTAGAAAACGTCTTACCTCCGTTTTTTTGGAACTACATTTACTTGTATATTTTCTAGACAATAAATAAAAATGGGCAACATTTTTCAAATTTTTGGAAAGATTTTTCGTTTTCAAAAATTTATGTTAAAGCTATAAATATGGTCACGTAATTCGATCTAATGAGAATTTAAAAATAAAATCAATTTCTTTTTATTGCAGTTAAGACTTTTATAATTTAAAGTATTTTTTAGTTTAAAGCTTTTTTTTAAAAAAAGTCTTGAAAAGAAAGTATTTCTAAAGAAATTTCTTAGTGGGGACTGAGGGCTAGGAAACAAATAAAAAGGTTTATCGTTTTCGTTCTTGGGTAATTGGTTTGCGTTCTTCGGTCTTAAATACTTGTTGTGTGCTTTTTTTTTGTTTTCTCAAATGAGTTAAACCGCACGTCCCACGGATTCGCACGCTTATGAGCCTTAAATGTTAAAGTATGCTGGCATGTTGCGTGCAAGTCGCAAATTTAGTTTCAGACTTTAGTTTGCCCTCTTGTTTCATTAATTTTAGCCAGCTTAAATGAAGTAAGAGCGAGTCTTATTGTACTCCGACGAGTGTTGAACAAGGACGTAGGCATTAAAACTTGACAAGAAGTGAGAACGAAGGATTGTGAATTCCTGCACTTCCCTTTTATGCATTTTGTACACCTGGGGTAAAATTATGGCTTAACTTTGGCTCCATGCAACTTTTAAAACGTCAACAAAAACATAAAATTGTAGAAAATAATAATTACTTACAAATATTTACTTTTTAAATAATATTCCAGTTTTTTCAAATTTATTAACACTTTTAATCTCATAATGACACAATTTCCGAATTTTATTCATCATTTTCAATATGGCGGCTTGAACATAAAAAAATGAAAAGAAATTTCGAATTTTATTTCACTGATAATAATTTTTCTGTATCCAGAAATTATCAAATTTAAATGTATTAAATAAAGGTGTTTATAAAGTTTTAGTTCAGGCCCAGTGACTTGTTTCTATATTAAAATTTTTTTTTATCCTAGTTTTTAAAAATTTAGTTGATGTAGAGTATTTGCTTTAAGTTTGATTAGAATAAATTTTGAATTTTGAATTGTCAATTTCAAAAACAATAGAGATGAAAAAAGGCCAAAAACTCAATTCGAGATGAAGCGGGTTTATTAAGCAATAATGACCTTCAGTCGCAATAATAGAAAATTCCTTAAAAAATGTAAATTTGATTGTATAATTCAATCATTCTCTACCATTTTAATGAAGGAGAATTTAATGTTCTTTCCTTAATTACTCCAAAGACAGTAAAATTTGATAATAAATTTTATTTTTCACTAAAAAATAAAAATTCCTATTAATTCTAAAAATAAAAGTAGTTCGAGATAATACCGGAAATTTTTTGGTATTTTTTCATTAGCTTTAAGGTAAATAACAGGATTTATAAATAAAAAGACTTGAGAACTCAAGAGCTATCAGACAAAATTCAATCTTTATTCATAATGAACAATAAATAATAATAATTTTAAAATTAATTTGAAATTACAATTTTCTTGATAAATTTTACTGAATTACTTCATAAGTAATGAATAATATTTTAAAGTGACATGTTTTAGTACGGTGATTATTAATAATAAAAATTATAAGAACATCTCATAACACTTTTGAAAGATATTATTGTATACACACAAAAACACAAAAAATAAGAAATCGAGATAAATCATCAAACATTGTTTGGGCACATCCTGAAATATATCTATGTCTCCTTCTTGACGTATTTTGCCTTATATTGTTTTTTTAGCTTTGATGGTTCCTCTGGAGTTGACGCGAAAAAGCTTTCTTTAAGATTGCCATCCTTTCCCACTTTTAACTTTCGCTTTGTCTGTAGAAAAATGAAATAACTTGTAAAGCTAATTTATATTAAAATTATTTAAGGCAATGTGTTACTCATCCGATTCCTACCTTACCGACACTTCTTTTTCGCATTTTCACATTAATTGAGATATCAAATTGAAACTTTGAGTAATCGTGTTAAAAGTATACTAAGGAACATTTATCTACTATTAAAAATTTATAATTATGAACTAATTTGTTCTTAGAAACAATTTTTTTTTTAAATTATATAAATTTAGGTGCAGATAAACGTTCTTTAGATCTTTTTACTTAAGGTCATATATGACTTATCCGATTCCTAACTTACCGACACTTTTTTCGTATTCCCATATTAATTAAGAGAGCTCAATTAATGTGGAAATGCTAAGGACGAACAACAATGTCGGTAAGGTAGGGATCGTATGAGTAATTTATTGCCTTAATTACTGAAACTTTCAACTCGATATCTCAATTAATGTGGAAATACGTATTTCGAAAGGCAAAAAGAAAATGCAATTTTATTGCAACTGTTTAATTTTATACATTTACAACTCGTTATATCATTTTGCATTGCAATGTGGTTACACAAATTGTAATACCGGTAAAGTAGAAATGTAGTCATGTGGTCTGGTTATTCGATTCCTACCTTACCGACACTTTTTTTCGCCCTTTGCATTTTCACATCAATTAAGATATCAAATTGAAACATTGAGTAATTAAGTAAAAAGCTCTACGGAGCGTTTATCTGCTGTTAAACATTTATAATAATGAAAAAAAAAATTTTCCAACAAAATTTTTTTTCACAAGTATAAAAACTCAGGACCAGATCAACGTTCTTTATTGATTTCTACTTAATAGCTCAAAGTTTTAACTCGATATCTCAATTAATGTGGAAATGCGAAGGGCGAAATAAAATTGTCGGTAAGGTAGGGATCGTATAAGTAAGAGATGGCCCTAATGTAATGTAAATTTATTTACCTTTTGAATATCCTGCTTGTTTGGTTGGTCATTTCCTAATATGATTTTCGAGCTTCTCAATGTTATTACGTTTCCCTTGATATTACCTTCTTCCATACTGATTGCGTTAATATTTTGACCCACTGCAAGAGTAACCTTGTTATTCTTACCAGGTGTTTTTTTCAGAAACCCGGAACTAGCGAACTCGCTGTTTCCATCGGAATCCCAGGTGTGGTGAAGAATGTGTAATGTTGTATCACTTAACGACTTAAACACCCATCTTCCTTTGTACGACTTTTTATTTTTAGTAGGCAATGAAAACATTTTGAATTTCTTGGTTTCCCAGATACCTTCCAAAAAGGATAGCGATGTATCATTATCTTTCGATACCAAATCTTCCGGTGTCGAATTGTCCGGTACCGAATTGTCCGGTGCCGAATTGTCCGATGCTGAATTGTCCGATGCCGAATTGTCCGATGCCGAATTGTCCGATGCCGAATTGTCCGATGCCGAATCGTGCGGTGAAAAATTGTACGGTGCCAAAATGTTCAGTGACAAATCATCTGGAGTGGCTTTGGCTAATAAATGCACTAAAAAAATATAAAGGCTAGATCACTGATTGAAATAGATAAAAGAAAACTACTGATTGATTTTTGTCAAAATAACAGATTCGTCGATAAAGTCTACAGAAATGCCTGTTGAATTAACATTTTGAAGAAAATCTCTTATTCTGCAGTATTTATTAATAAATCTATTATGTTTAGAAAAAAAAGCGATGAATTTTACTAGAAATCTATTAAATTTAAAGAAATTTTATTCTGTCACTATTTAAACCTATGGACATCAGTAAATGTAACAGATTTTTTTCTTTATGCAAACTGGAAAAAATAAGTAATTATGGTAACTATATTTCATCAATAATGAGTATTTTTTACAAATTTAAATCAGTTGCCATGAGTATTTAATTATTCAATATATTTAATTAGTTGAGTTTGAAATTTCTGTCACTGTCTACATTATCGGAGAACCACTAGTCGCGTATCAGATAGGATACGTTGCCAACAGGTGTCCTCGTAGACAATTTCAAACTCTTATATCGCAAATAATGCCAATGAATTCAAATATTAAAGAATTTTGAAAATCTTTAATATTTGAATTCAATATAATAACTCGAATTGTTACTTTGTGGAACTTAATCCTTTGCGGTCGAGGGCTTTTTCAAGTGCGCTTCTCGCTGGATCGAACAAATTTTGTTAAAGAAAGCGATATCATGTACTAAGGCGTTGAATATAAAAGTTAATTGAAAAATATTATGTTTAATGGAATTTTAGACTTAATTAAAGAATAATAAAAATTTAAAGAATTTGAAATCTTTCTGTGGAAAAAAAGACGCTTTCGACTGCACTGGGATTCGAGCCCAGGTCTTTCGATTGCCGGTCGACTGCAATCGAAAGACCTGGGCTCGAATCCCAGCGCAGTCGAAAGCGTATTTTTTTCCACAGAAAGATTTCAAATTCTTTACATTTGAATTTAATTTGCATTTATTTGCGATATAAGAGTTTGAAATTGTCTACGAAGACACCAGTCGGCAACGTATCCTATCTTATACGCGAAAAGTGATTCTCCGATAATGTAGGCAGTGGCAGAAATTTCAAACTCAACTAATTAATTTGAAATAATAATAATAATAATTATCTTAGAATAGTATATTTTATCCTAGTGAATAGAAATGTGATGTCGCTTATGCGGTGATATTTGTCTACAAAGGGTTAATGATTCCTTTATATATAATTGAATAGCTGAGAAAATTTAAAAAATGTGTATACACTCAAGATTCCCTATAACGAGAAGCTCGAGCATCGGAGACCTCTCTGCATCGAGCGCGAGAGGGATCCCCTCCATATCCTACTTGTTGCTATGCGCTGTTATGCGCATTATATGATGCGTGCATTCAGTCTGTCATTGATACCATGTGAATAATTGTATGTACATAGTAAAAAAGTGTATAAAAAAGATTTTTGCGAGTATTCAACATGGAATTGACTTATTTGACGATATGTACTCAAAATACTAAAAATATAATAATATAATAATAAAAATATCTATGCTTATCAGGTGTATTTTTGAATATTTCCAGAAAAAAAGAAAAATCTAGATGATAAATGTAATAAACAGTAATATAAATGTTAAAATGTTGCTGTTGATTTTCATTTATAAAAAATGCGTTTCGAAACATAGTATTACACATGTAGTATTGATCACAATAATAAACTGCGCAAAATTATACATACTGATTAATTGTGAAAATTAATCATAAAAAATTTTCATACATATTGTTTAAAAAGGGAGAATTTTACTTATCTACAGTAATGTGTGAAATATTAAAATTTCCAAAAAAACTTATGCAATTTTAATGTTCGATAACCGACTTTACTTCAAAATATTGAAAACTCCAGATTGGAAAAATTAAATATTCAATTTTTCATTTCAAATACTGTAAAATTACACAATTAAGTAATTTTTCAATAATTGACCAATTATTTTCATATTAATTTGTGATAAAAGCCATCAAACTCATTGATTACTGTTTCAAATTCGAGCGCGCTTCATTCCGTACTCTCTAAATTTGAATCAGTCAAAATCTACTGATTATCAGTGAAATTTGACTGATTGAAATAGTTAAAAAGAGGTTACTGTAAATCAGTCAAATTTCACTGAATATTTCAGTGAAAATTAACTAATTTAACAGTGAAAAATATTTTTTCACTGATGAATCAGTGAAAATTTGACTGATTCAGATTTAGAGAGTAGTAGTGGGGGAAGAGGGGTCGATCGTCTGCTCGTTATGGGGAGCCGTGACGCGCTCGTAAAAGGGTGGCCTTGTTACAGGGGATCTCGTTATAGGGAATCTGGAATGTATATAAAAAACACTTACTGTTAAAATCTTAATTGGCATAATTATTAATTTAGTGGGCAACAAATTTTTAAAGTACATTTTCCTCAGAGCAATCGCTTTTATAATAACAATAAAAATAGTAAATACCATAAATAAATAAAAATTAGTAAGATTGTTATTAAAAATTTCAAGAATTCGAAACTAATCGAATTCTCAAAACACAAAAAAACACAACCAAATTTGGACAAAAATCACTGCCAGAAAAAAACCTTGAGAAAACAAACAAAAAAGGAGGAAAGAAAAAAGAAGGCAACCTTCCAAAACCCCTTCCTTCTTTTTCTTTCTTTAAGTTTTTTATTTATTTATGTAAATGGTGGTGGGTAATAAAGACAAAAGAGGACGAAAGAAAGAAAAAGAAGGAAGGGTTTTTGGAAGGTTGCCCTCTTTTTTCATTCCTCCTTTTTTTTTGTTTTCTCAAGGATTTTTCTAGTGGTGATTTTGGTCAAAATTTGGTTTTGTTTTTTGTCTTTTGAGGATTCGATTAGTTTCGAATTCTTGAAATTTTTAATTGAGCTTTTGTTTGGACGTTGAGAGGAATCCGGGTTGGTAGTGATACGGGTTCAAGTTCAGGTTTAAGATTGTTATTATTGGGATTTTATAATAATTTCATAATAATTTATAATAATCAACCAAAACAGTAATTACTCACCAGTGTTTTGCAAGAAAGTGATCAAGAAGATCAATACACCAAATCTAATAGATGCCATTTCAATAAACTTAAAAAAATTTCAAGTAATGTGCTGCAATGAATTTGCCGTGACTTTTATACTGTGCTTCGAAGCGTAAAAGAGCTTCGAAAACAAAAGAAAAATTAACATTTCTTAATTACTTTTAGAAAATTCACAAATAACTAATGCTTATCTTCAATACTTCTTATCAATAGTCAAGACAAAAGCCGATTTTAGCATCTTATTGTAAAAATTTCGCGTGAACATGTAGCTATAGATAGTAGGTAATTAGAAAATATTTTTAATCTGTAAATTTTATAAATAATTTTATTTAGTGACTCATTTTTTGATATTTTATTAATCGACTTAAATTTTTTTTAATTGGAAGAAAAATAGCTAATCGAGTAACTACACGGAGAAAAATGGAGATCAGAGAAATATCGGTGATTACTGGAAAATAGGAAAAATTATTAGATGACAGAAGAGAGTGTTACACTGTTTGGGAATCAGTCTTGTGCTGTTAAATACTCTCTTCTCTTTTATAGTAATCATTCTTAATTCTCAGTAATCGTCCGTATTCTCATGATCTCCATTTTTCTCCGTGTAGGAATGAATCCCTGAATAAAATTAATTGAAAAACTACTGTTTGGAATTGAAAGAGTAGGAAAGCATATAGAAGAAAACCGAGTGTTTTATTTACTCAGATTCTGGAGTAAACTCTGGATTTGATTTTAAAGTGACATGTTTGATAATTGATTCAGGAAATACTTCAACTCTGTAGAGCATTTTTGTATTTCGAATTCAAAATGTGTGCTTAAGCCACAAAAAAGTAAGCTGAAAATGTAGATATAAAACTAATTATGTCATGTTTATGTCTTCTTAATGGAAAATACTTTGCATATAATTCTCTAATTCGATATTTTTTTAATGTATGAACATTTAAGAAATTGATAAATATTCCATCTTTTTATAGGAACTAAAAATTTCCGGATAATGCTTTGATTGAGAAAGCTAAAAATTTGTCAAATATTGATATAAATTGCAATTTTACAATTGCATTATTTTTCAAATATTTTAACATCTCTTCAATCTTGATAATTCTTACAGAAGTTTATTTCATGTGAGTGACTTTTTCTTTTTCTAATGAAAGATTTCGTAATTCTAAATTCGGCCCAATTCGTAACATTGTAAAAAGATTTTAAAACTTCATAAAAATTTTTTTTCTGTTTTATTCAAAGTCAATAAATATTCAATATTTGGAATCGAAATATTAAGTAAATGATTTTTAATTTCTGGGAATAAATTGCTTTAATAAGACAATCTTTCTTCTTTGTGAGAAATCTCAATTTTAAAATTAAAATTCTACGCATAGGATACAAAAACATAATATGAAAATACTTTTATTACAGAATTTTGAAATATACAAGTTGACCAATTTTTAATCGACTGAATCGGCTACTTTAAGCAAAAAATTATGTTAAAAATATTTTATCAAAAAAAAATAAGACACATTAAATTACGGTTTAAAATCCACATTCATAGATTGATGGTAAAAGCAGTTTAAAGTTTTTTAATCTTACGTTTTAGTGACGTATGCACAGACTTTTAATCAGATAAATGAAATGCTTTATAGAAAGTCAAAATTTTCTTATTACTGCGCTTAATCAAATTTATAAAGTAAAAATATTTTTTAATTGATGCTTTCACTCAATTCTTTAAACATTCATTAATTGAAAATTGTACTCAAAATTTAATCTTGCAGCGTTCCAATATTCCCACAATGTTACAAAATCTTATTAATCATTATTTTAGTCGAATTATTTTCAAAATATTTAAAAAATAAATGTAAATATTTTGATTAAATACTCTGTCAAATTTTGCATTTGACTGATCTTGCAAAATTGTTGAAAGTTTTGAATACCGATAGAAGAAACTTTAAGTGAAATTTTATGTCCATAAATGCTTAAAGTTCTATATAGAAATATCAACTACAACATTCTCAAATTTTATAAATAAACTACTAAATTCAAAAAGTTTCAGATTTTTTTAAAAACTGTACAAATTTCAAAAATGAATCAGTCAAAATCTACTGATTATCAGTGAAATTTGACTGATTTAAATAACTAAAAACAGGTTACTGTAAATCAGTCAAATTTCACTGATTACTTCAGTGAAAAGTAACTGATTTAACAGTGAAAAATATTGTTTCTACTGATGATTCAGTGAAAAGGCAAATCACTGATTCAATCAGTGAAAATTTGACTGATTCAGATTTAGAGTGTATACAAATTTCAAATATAAAGTGTACTCTGTACATTAATCAAACAAATTTAGAAGATGAATATTTTAATAAATATTCCTAAATATTATTGGAATATGATACATATCGATTTAGAAAAACTTCTTCAAAGTACTCAGACATTTTTCTTATTTTACGACATTTTTGCACCATGTTTGACCTTTGGGTCGGACTCAAGAAAACAATTGTAGACATACTTTCATTACTTAGTAAAATACTATGAAGACTTGCTTTTTAAATTAAAGCGAAAACTTTTAAAACCTTTAACAATCGGTTGCATAGATTCGGCTCTAATCTTGGACGCAATTAGAGAAATAGGTTTTTTTTGCTTTTTTTAGATCTAGTTTTTGCCTTAAACATAAAAGAAAGAAAACACATTTGAAATATTAAAATAAAAAAGCTGGTTCATTCTTAGAGAATCCCAAGTATTCTGAAATAAAACTCCTTTCCACACCACCACGGAGGTAGAGTTTAAGGCTCGTTTTTTTACGTGGTATCCCCTGTAGGCCTAGTCCACGTCCTACGAAACGAAAAGGGTTTTTGCTTTCAAGCAAAAAGAAAAAAGGAAAAAAATGAAGCAAAGTGGTAAAAAACGCTACAAATGTAGCCCGTACTTAAGGCTTGCCTCTATCAAATGCCAGTATACGTCGAACAAAAATGTTTTGTTTTAAATCAAATAATGAAGAAGTTTGATTAATTCGGGATGATTTGGGGTGCTTGATTATTGTGAGTCCCCTTGCCTCTCACTTATGCCCAAAGCGTGATATTACTCAATTTCAGTATGTTTTCTTACTCACAAAATAATAATTCAAACTAAACAATTTCCATACCCGAGGCACGCGAAGAAAGGAATAACAAACGTATCTCTGATATAAGAAATAAAATGTTATTATTTTGTGAGTAAGAAAGGGGTTTGAAATTGATTAACGCCATGCCTTGGCCATTAGAATTAATCCTCTCCTTCGTGAGCGAAGAGCGACAAACCACTTTCCCTATCACTTTCTGCCATCTCATATAGATTTTCGGTCATTAATTGCAAATGCTTCGAAGTGATGCTCGTTGTTCTGGCTGTTTCAGCACTCGCCTTTAGGGCTGATCGAGTAACACAAATTGAGTTGACCGTCCTGTTTCCTAAGCGATTTCTTTTGGGACTTTTCGCGTAAGTGAGCATGGAGAAACCTCGCTCCGCCTCAGCATTTGAATGAGGAAGACTCCGAACATGATTCAATACTGAGGTCAAATTTGGAAAAAGTTTTTCTCCTGTACTCGTCGAAGATACACCGATACTAGACCACATTTCGTCAAAAGATAAATTCGACCACTTTTCTTTGAGTTCCTGTCTGATTTTGAGTAAAGAATCCCACTCTTTTTGTACACCTATTCTATCAAACGACCCTAAATCTTGACAAACTTCCCAGACCCTAGGAAAAGTTTCGCTTCGATCAGCATAGAAAGCTACTTGAGGCCGGAAAACAGCAACGCAAGACAAAAAGATGTCATCAAAAGGAAGTCGATTGCGAATTTCTTCGCTTGCTGTGACATAAAATTTCAAGCAATTACGAAGAAATAGATCAACTTTTACTATTTGCAATTTCTTGTTTGTAAGTTGCGCTGGAATTATTCTCGCGTTTCCTTACCAACGTCAATGTCTTGAAGCGGCTTTTGATTACTAGGATCTGCAAAGTTAACATTTCTAATGATTTGAAAGAATAAATTCGGTTGAAGAAGACCCTCTTTCAAATAACTGCTAAGAATCCATACGAAGAATTTAGCCGAGTTTGGCTGGAGTTCCTGAACCATTGTTTCGCGACTTTGAAATTTCGCATTGTATACGTTGAACCTATTCAAAGTAAATTTCAAGAATAGGAAATATGCGAGTTTCAAAGGATTCTGCATTTTTCCTAACAAGTCTTTGGCCTTCTCTACCTTCTCAGATACGAGGACCATAAGATACTGAAGAATAACTTCCCAATTCTTTATTATAATATCTATGCATCGATAGCGGACAAGCCAGCGAGTTTCAGAATGACTAGGAATTTTTTGATAGTCATTTCCTAATTCCAAAACAATCGATCGAAAAATAGCCATTCGCTTGGAGCTAGCATTAAGAAAAGCTGGCAAATCTTTGATTAAATCCTCTACATCTGGGATTGTGGCACAAGCATATTTTGCTACAATTGCTGACGAATGCGAGACACACGGGAAAACAATTAAACGGGGACTTTTTTCCTTTAATTTTGTTTTAAATGAGGACCTATTGCCGACCATCACCTGTGCATTATCACAAGCTAAAGCACAGATATTAGATAAAGGGATTTTCTGCCCGGACAATGCTTTTTCGAACGCATCAAAAATTTTAGAGGCAGAACAATCCGAAGCATTTACATTAATAAGCTGGAGCAATTCCACCCTGACAGAAAATGTCGTTGGCTCCACATATCGAACCATTAATGACAGCCACTTTTCTAGAGTCCTGTCGGTCGTTTTGTCTTCGTACACTGAAAATGATTGCTTACGCAAAATATTTGCCATGCGATCAGTTTCAGCAGCACATACGACGTTATTTACAACTAGGACCATTTTAGTGTGGCTCAATCTAACGTCTTTTAAAACCGAAGGTTCCATATCTTGGAAAAGTCCTATCAATTCTGATGAAATCGCGAATGGTAAATTATGCTCTACGAAAAATGTACTAATCCTAATCTCTGCTTCTTGTACTTTCTGTTTGAAAGTAACACTTTCCGGAATCGTGGAATTTGTGAATTCTGAAGCAGAAGAACTTGCTACACAAGGTTCAACACTGTAAGAATTGGCAGTTACATTAGAAGAATTTTCACTTACTACTCCATAACATTCTAATTTATTTGAAAACTCTTGCTTCTTTCTGTGTGATAAAGATGCTTCATGCTTTTCAATTTCCGATTTGCCACATAGCAACGTTATATTTCAAATTTTGCAATGAAATCTTGTTTCATCTGCTAATGTAACCACCCACTCTCTCCACGACGGAAATTCCTCAAACCATCCCAACTGAAAGTTTTTTGCATTTTTCACGACTTTTCTAGCGGGTTGACATTCGTTTGAACCAGAGTTCAAACGGTGGTCAACCTTCGTTTGAACCTGGCTGTCCTTCAAAACACTCGAATTTGGGTCAACCGGATTACTAATTGTGAACAATAAATTATACGACGAAGGAAAACAGAATTATTTGAAAAGAATTAATAAGATGAAAAGTCGATAAAATTGAGCGAATGTGAATAATTTGTAATCTGCACACAAATTAAGTTTCACAAAATAAACTTACCCACAAGCATCAAACAATAACGTACGTAAGAGCACTCACGTATCACCAAATAATAATATAATATTCTTACTTTTGCCGTTTTCAATAAGGAATTACGATAAAAATATGAAGAATCTACACTCTTGCCTTCTCAAATAACGCATAAAGCGAGAATCAAGTATATCTTAGAAGAAAACAAAAGAAGGTTGCTATTATTATTTGTTTTCGTCTCCAATTTGACCTCTATACCGTTCGTTTGCGATTTAAAACATTGGTAACTTTTTGGCTATTAATCTGATTGAGCTACAACTTTTCAGAAAACTTTCTTTACTAAAGTATTAAAATTTTTCTCCTGTAGATAGTTTCAGAAAATGTAGACACTTAATACAATATTAATAAAATCGTAAAATTCTGAAAATTTGTTAAGCTAGCGCGAGTGGAAGCAGAGAAAACAATTTTTTTTTAAATGTACTTCTCCCAATTACTTGAAAAATTAGAAGTTTTAAAAATTGTTGCAAAAGGAAAAACGATGTGCCTTGAAAGTGTACATAAAATTTATTGATCTATTACTAGTAAACTCTACCTCCGTGGTGGTGTGGAAAGGAGTTTTATTTCAGAATATTTGGGATTCTCTAAGAATGAACCAGCTTTTTTATTTTAATATTTCAAATGTGTTTTCTTTCTTTTATGTTTAAGGCAAAAACTAGATCTAAAAAAAGCAAAAAAACCTATTTCTCTAATTGCGTCCAAGATTAGAGCCGAATCTATGCAACCGATAGTTAAAGGTTTTAAAAGTTTTCGCTTTAATTTAAAAAGCAAGTCTTCATAGTATTTTACTAAGTAATGAAAGTATGTCTACAATTGTTTTCTTGAGTCCGACCCAAAGGTCAAACATGGTGCAAAAATGTCGTAAAATAAGAAAAATGTCTGAGTACTTTGAAGAAGTTTTTCTAAATCGATATGTATCATATTCCAATAATATTTAGGAATATTTATTAAAATATTCATCTTCTAAATTTGTTTGATTAATGTACAGAGTACACTTTATATTTGAAATTTGTATACACTCTAAATCTGAATCAGTCAAATTTTCACTGATTGAATCAGTGATTTGCCTTTTCACTGAATCATCAGTAGAAACAATATTTTTCACTGTTAAATCAGTTACTTTTCACTGAAGTAATCAGTGAAATTTGACTGATTTACAGTAACCTGTTTTTAGTTATTTAAATCAGTCAAATTTCACTGATAATCAGTAGATTTTGACTGATTCATTTTTGAAATTTGTACAGTTTTTAAAAAAATCTGAAACTTTTTGAATTTAGTAGTTTATTTATAAAATTTGAGAATGTTGTAGTTGATATTTCTATATAGAACTTTAAGCATTTATGGACATAAAATTTCACTTAAAGTTTCTTCTATCGGTATTCAAAACTTTCAACAATTTTGCAAGATCAGTCAAATGCAAAATTTGACAGAGTATTTAATCAAAATATTTACATTTATTTTTTAAATATTTTGAAAATAATTCGACTAAAATAATGATTAATAAGATTTTGTAACATTGTGGGAATATTGGAACGCTGCAAGATTAAATTTTGAGTACAATTTTCAATTAATGAATGTTTAAAGAATTGAGTGAAAGCATCGATTAAAAAATATTTTTACTTTATAAATTTGATTAAGCGCAGTAATAAGAAAATTTTGACTTTCTATAAAGCATTTCATTTATCTGATTAAAAGTCTGTGCATACGTCACTAAAACGTAAGATTAAAAAACTTTAAACTGCTTTTACCATCAATCTATGAATGTGGATTTTAAACCGTAATTTAATGTGTCTTATTTTTTTTTTGATAAAATATTTTTAACATAATTTTTTGCTTAAAGTAGCCGATTCACTCGATTAAAAATTGGTCAACTTGTATATTTCAAAATTCTGTAATAAAAGTATTTTCATATTATGTTTTTGTATCCTATGCGTAGAATTTTAATTTTAAAATTGAGATTTCTCACAAAGAAGAAAGATTGTCTTATTAAAGCAATTTATTCCCAGAAATTAAAAATCATTTACTTAATATTTCGATTCCAAATATTGAATATTTATTGACTTTGAATAAAACAGAAAAAAAATTTTTATGAAGTTTTAAAATCTTTTTACAATGTTACGAATTGGGCCGAATTTAGAATTACGAAATCTTTCATTAGAAAAAGAAAAAGTCACTCACATGAAATAAACTTCTGTAAGAATTATCAAGATTGAAGAGATGTTAAAATATTTGAAAAATAATGCAATTGTAAAATTGCAATTTATATCAATATTTGACAAATTTTTAGCTTTCTCAATCAAAGCATTATCCGGAAATTTTTAGTTCCTATAAAAAGATGGAATATTTATCAATTTCTTGAATGTTCATACATTAAAAAAATATCGAATTAGAGAATTATATGCAAAGTATTTTCCATTAAGAAGACATAAACATGACATAATTAGTTTTATATCTACATTTTCAGCTTACTTTTTTGTGGCTTAAGCACACATTTTGAATTCGAAATACAAAAATGCTCTACAGAGTTGAAGTATTTCCTGAATCAATTATTATTGATCCTGAATTCTATTGGAAAATTTGTTGTTTACTGTTCAAATCTTACTACGATTTCAGACGGACAGACAAATTAAGAACTACAAAATATTTCATCCAAAAGATTGCACTCCTCCATAAAATCTTGTCAAATTGTAACAAGATTTGAACACTTCGAACGAACATTTTTATGTAAAATTTAAAGTTGATTGATATTTATATGTTAATATGGAAATACCAATAAACACATATTTTAGCTTTTTAATTTATCTACTGCTATTAGACAATTTTCCATTTCCGTAGAGATTTTAAGTTTTGGAATGAAAAGTTTGTGCTTAGGCTACAAAAATGTGAGATGAAAATATTTCTAACATATAACTGAAAATATAAATTATGAACTTGAATTTTATGTTCATTTTATCTTGATAGAAAATATTGTTCTAATTGAAAAATTGTTAAATGTACAAAATTAGTAAGAAGTATATAAATTTGAATGGAAAATTATATATTGATTCAAATTTTATACATTTATTGTCACTAAATTTCACTGAAAGTTTATTTTTGAAGTATTGAAATCCTCATGAAATTTTCCAAGATCATACTGATGTTTATTTCATGCAGACTTTCTTCAAGAAATTGAAGAAAAGTGTTATTTCTTGAACTATATACTTCGTAAATTCAAATTCGTCGTCTGCTTCGCGCCTCTTTTGCACGTACTCGAGAAAAATACAATTCTTAATTTCGACTCGATAAAGGAAAGCGTGAAATCTAAAAATAACTTGAAAACTCAAGCATTGTAACGAAGTCCGTCTTCGTGCACCTTCGGCTTTACACGAAGCTGGTGACCGCAGCGTGTAGTAGAGCCGACACACTGACACGCCACGTTTGCATGTGTTTCTCCCAGATGGGAACGTGGTGGGGGCCGAAAAATCCCACGTTCTGGAGACACTGATCCCATTATCATTTAAAGAGTTTATAAATCCCTGCTTAAAAACCCGTTAGAACCATGGTTGGAACCGGGTAAAACGCCATTTAGAACCCGGGTAGGTTCCCATCATAAGCTCTGGTACTTTATCCGGACCTATCTGGGTTCTACTGGGAAATTATAACAAATTTGGCCGTGCGCTCTGGATGTCTGAAAGGCCCTAGCGTAACAATGTTTGGTTCCGTATAGAACTCTGTTATGGACATACAGAACCCTTCTTAGGGCTGGATACGAACTGCTTAACACCACTTTAAGACCATATACGCGGAACAATTTCATGTTCCGCATAAAACCAATATAAAACCCTTTAAAGTCCTTAGAACTTACTTGACACCCATATAGAACCTAATTGGTGCACAATTTTTAGAACCATTTAGAACCCTTCTTAGGGTCGGGTATAACTGGGTTCCAACTCGCGTAGAACCCGATAGCCGAACAATTTTTATATCCATTTAGAACCCTTTAGAACCCTTCTTAGGGCCAGATAAAACCGGGGGCAGGACCCGTTTGCAAAAACCGTTTACAACTCCGTTTACACCCAAGTAGAAACCCTTGTTCTAACAGGGTTCTATCGGGTTCTAACGGTTTTTTTGAGCAGAGTAGCTTTATTAATTTTTAACGTATATGATCAGACATTTATTAGAAGATGTCTCATTTTCTACTGACTTCACATATATAGCTTTATTAGTTTGTAATGTAAATGTTCATGTGCATAAGACCATTTCAAGATATCTTGCTTCACACTGACTTCGTTCTAGTTTCTTCAAAAAAATATATGATTGTTCACCTGAACATTAGTAAAATTTTTTATTATAACCTTGATTTATATACTATGCTTCATTTAAAGAAAAAATGTCCTCCAAAATTCCTTTACTGTTGTCAAAAAAGGTTCTTTTTTGTAACCAAGTACTCTATTTTAGAAAAAATAGAGACTATGATCCTTGTAACCATTACGAACAGATTATAAAATTTCACATGAACCAAAAACTAATGTTCTAATTGATGTTGAGGTAGTATTCATCCACGAAAATTAGACCTCCGGCAAAAGTAGATAATTTTGCCTTGAAGAATAGCAATATTATTATTGAAGGGCTAATTTGGAAGAGAAAAGATTATTTTTTATGAATAAAATTTGAAACACAACAAAATAATGTTATTAATAAATTTCATTTCTGACCCAACTTTTTCTCTTATCGCTTCTTACCAAATTTTAAAAAATTATGCGATTCTAATAAATCACGAATCATTTTTTCAGAGTAAATATTTCCCACAACTTCACCGTTTCTGATTTTGAAAAATAAATTCTTTAATGGCTGAAACCATTAAAAAACATTTTCCAAAATGAAATTTTTATAAACAAATTGCTGAATTTGATAATAATTTATTCATTTTCGAAAATTGGAAATGGTTAAGTTGTTGGGAATCTTTTTCTTGAAAAAGTGATTTGTAATTTATTAAAATCGCATCATTTTTTAAAATTTGATAAAAATAAGCGATAAGAAAATAAGTTTGGGCAAAAATAAAATTTATTGATAAAATTATTTTTCTGTATTTCAAATTTTTTTCATGGAAATTAATCTTTTCTCTTCCAAAATAGCCCTTCAATAATAATATTGCTATTCTTAAAAGAAAAATTATCTATTTTTGCCTGAGGTCTAATTTTCGTGGATCAACTACCTTAAATTATAGCCTCAAAAAGCAAATCAAATTTTGTAAAAAAAAACGCTATTTTCCAATATATTATATATTCTTTTTTTTTTTTAAAACATCAATCGTATTGTAAAAGATTAATGATTCATCAAAGCATTGAATTTTGCGCGTGTTTCTGAAAGTCTATAAAAATATTTTCAACAACAAAGAACATAGAAGTTTCTTTATTTTCTTGAAAACAAGTGTCTACAGCTACGTGCTCATTTAAATATGAAACTGAATATTTCAAATCTAAAGTATAATTTTTATAGACATTATATTTTATAATATTCTGAAAAAAATTATAAAATTCAGTAAAAAATTTAATGAATAATTTTTTCCAAGTTGTAACTACTAGAAGTATATTTAAAAAATAATGTTTAACTAAAGTGAAAATAATTCATAAATTTATAAAAAAACTACTAATTTAAATGTTAAAAAGGCATTTACTAAGTTCATTAATAAAGAATTCTATCGATAATAATTATTACCACTAGCTATTATCACTACTGCTATCAATACAATAATAATCAGAAAATTACTAATATATAGTCAAACTATTAATTGCATTAAAATAAAAATATTTCAAAACTCATAAAAAACTATAAACTTAATTTTCAAAAAGCCGTTTACTGATTGCATTAGTAAAGATCTCTATGAATAATAATTTTTACTATTAATTATCATTAAAACCGTTATCAATATCATATTAGTTAGAAAATAACTGAATTTTCTAAAATTCTATCTCAATTTAACGAAACTGTAACTAAATAAAACTCCAGTCATGTGTTAATCTCTAAATTTAAATCAGTCAAAATCTACTGATTATCAATGAAATTTGACTGATTCAAATAGCTAAAAAGAGCTTACTAAAAATCAGTCAAATTTCACTGGTAAATCAGTAAAAATTAACTAATTTAACAGTGAAAAATATAATTTTTACTGATGAATCAGTGAAAGGGCAAATAACTGATTCAATCAGTGAAACTTTGACTGATTCAGATTTAGAGAGTACGGGAAATTACGATAAAATTTTTTAAAAGTTTTATTTAGGTAATTAGTAGCCTTTTATTTAAATTTACAGCTTTTCCAAAATTAATGCTTTATAAAATCTATTCTCTTTTTCCTTTTACAACATTATTTTAATTTTAACTTTTTGCAGAATATTACAATACAATACAATACAATACAATTAATTAGTTTCAAATTAATTAGTTGAGTTTGAAATTTTTGTCACTGCCTACATTATCGGAGGATCACTAGTCGCGTATCAGATTTTTTATAATAAAATAATAAACAATGCAATTTTTTAGAATCCGAAAATTTTTAAAAAACTTTAAACGTACGGTAAAAGATAAGTTTTAAATTTATCAAAAAGTATTGATTTTTGTGCCTGTTTATAGCTACGTGTTTGTGTAAAAATAAAAACGTTAAAAAATTCACGATGAAATTATGGTCACAAAGAATATATAATTTTTTAATATTCTGCAAAAAATTAAAATTTAAATAATGTTGTAAAAGGAAAAACATTATTATCAGTCTTATCCATAACTTTATATTTTTCTATCTGTAAAATCATGTATATGTGTGTGTATATATATACATGATTTTACAGATCTAAGATTTTCCAAAATTAATGCTTCATAAAATCTATTCTCTTTTTCCTTTTACAACATTATTTACATTTTAATTTTTTGCAGAATATTACAAAATTATATATTCTTGGTGACTATAATTTCAACGTGAATTTTTTAACGCTTTTATTTTTGCACAAGCACGTAGCTATAAACAGGCACGAAAATCAATACTTTTTGATAAATCTAAGACTTATCTTTTACCATAGGTTGAAAGTTTTTTATAAATCTTCGGATTTGAAAAACCTGCATTGTTTATTATAAAAATTAATATTAGGGAAAATTATTTTTTAACAATTTGAAGTAAAAAATTATTATCAGTCTTATCCATAACTTTATATTTTTCTATCTGTAAAATCATGTATATGAGTCTGTATATATATACATGATTTTACAGATCTAAGATTTTCCAAAATTAATGCTTCATAAAATCTACCCTCTTTTTCCTTTTACAACAATATTTTCTGTCCTTTTGCAATCCGGTGTCAAAAATAGGGGTTTCCATTTTAAAAAATGGTCTTGACCTTTGAATGAACTCGAAAGTTAATCTAAGACTTATGTTTTACCGTACGTTTAAAGTTTTTTAATAATTTTCGGATTCTAAAAAGTTGCATTGTTTATTATAAAAATTAATATTAAAGGAAATTATTTTTTAACAGTTTGAAGTAAAACATTATTATGAGTCTGGATAAGTTCTGGATAAGACTAATAATAATGTTTTACTTCAAACTGTTAGAAAATAATGTCCTCTAATATTAATTTTTATAATAAACAATGCAAGTTTTTAGAATTCGAAAATTTTTAAAAAACTTTTAACGTACGGTAAAAGATAAGTCTTAGATTAACTTTCGAGGTCATTCAAAGGTCAAGACCATTTTTTAAAATGGAAACCCCTATTTTTGACACCGGATTGCAAAAGGACAGAAAATTTTATCTTAGAAATGATATTTTAAATTTTTTTATTGTGACCTTGAGAAGGTATAATCAAAGTCAAATTGTCAATCAAGCACTCCAAACGTGAGAGGCAAAGGGACTCAAGATAATCATGCACCCTTAACCTCGAGAGGCAAGGGAACTCACGATAATCAAGCACCCCAAATCGAACAGAACTTACACTGAGAAAAAAATTTATCCAACAAAACTTTTTTTGTTATCCTGACAAAATATTTTGTTGTCCCAACAAAACATTTTGTTTAACCAACAAAATTTGTTTGATATAGCAAAATGTTTTGTTGGCACAACAAAAGATTTTTGTTAGCTAAATACTAACCAAATATTTTTGTTGATTTGACAAAACTGTTTTCTCAGTGTACTACGTCCACGTCGTTGTTATCGGGTACCGCTTAAAGTAAGTACAAGGTGTTTAAATTGTTTTCAGCTTCTCTACTACATATTTGGAGTTCCGCCAAACACTGATCACTAGATTCTACTGAAAAAAATTGACATCGACCTTAAAATGACCTTAAATTTTGCATCTGCAGGTCAAAATGGTCAAGATTATTGATACTTTTGCATATTATCTACTGTTTAAAGTTACTTTTAACGTTTATTATTCCCAAATACCTCCGAAAGTCGAATAAAAAGCTTCTGAACACTTTTTAATAATTTGACCTTAATTTTACCTTCTGAAGGGTCACAATAACAAATTTAAAAATATCATTTCCAACGTGAAATTTCCTGCTCTCTACGAATCCGGTGTCAAAAATAGGAGTTTCCATTTTTAAAAATGGTCTTGACCTTCATATGACCTCAAAAATTGATCTGAAGGTCAAGGTCATAAGGACAGATAAATGACCCCTACTGTCCTTGACAATTTTGGTCAAAACCATTTTTTTGCAAATAGCATATTTTAGGGGATAGTTAGATCTATAGATTAAAATAGGATACCCTGTGTATATATCACTTTTGCTGATTGAAAATAATACATTTTTTGATTTTTGATTTAATTAAAAAGATTTGCCCTTCGCGCATATTCTCATCGCATAAGCAGCTCGCTTCGCGTTTGGTCTCATAAATACTATGCATACACTGTAAAAAAAATCGTAATTTTCCAATACATAGGTGATAATTTAAAAAATGGCATTAAATTTTATGTAAATAACTTTAAACTCGAAGGAAATTCGGATTGTGAATTAATTATATAATTCTTGTTATTTATCATACATTATGAATAAAATTTTTATCATTTCTCATTATTTTGGCATAGGGTCAGATTATTTTTATTTTCTTACATCTCAGAATATAAATCTGAATGCAGTAATAAAAAACCTTCAATTTTTTTATTTATTTCTTAACATACTCAAATAATATTGAGTAAAACTATATGTATAGATATTATAATAAATTAGTTTTCTGTAATGCCTTGCTTGCAAATTCAATATTAAATGAATTGTCCGTGAAGCTGAAATATAAAAAAAAAATCGTTTCTTGAAAAATACACGCCTTTGTCCACTCGTGAAAATCAACATAAACGTCTCGAATTTCTTAACTAGGTATAGGACAATACTCTTCTTCAAGGAGGAAAATAACCTCTCAGGATTGCTTATATAAAAAAATTTTCGGTCAGCAAAGCCATATGTCTCAAGTCGGTTTTGAAAACAGTTCAGATCATTCTATAAGACTCCGGCGGTAACAAAGTCTTCACGCATAGTTTTTAAAAATGTAAACCTTGCTCGCGTTCTGCCCCCGATTACCAATTCGGAATCGTTCTTTAATAAAAAAAAAAAAAAAAATTTTTTTTCAAATTGTGGTCGGTTCGTGTGAAAATTTTTTTTTTATGTTTTCCGGTTTATTGGTTATCCGGTTTTTTATTCACAGTGAACTCTAAACATTTTTTCAATTCGTGATGCTGCATACTGGACTACTTCATTTTGAATTGCAAGCTATGAGATAAGTTT
The DNA here is from genome assembly GCA_030998225.1 of Diplolepis rosae. Lineage (NCBI taxonomy): Eukaryota > Metazoa > Arthropoda > Insecta > Hymenoptera > Diplolepididae > Diplolepis > Diplolepis rosae. Next base: position 2,974,718 of record JAPYXD010000581.1, on the reverse strand, counting down.
TTCAATTTTATGATAATTCTTATTTTAATTATCTACGTTTTACAAAAATTTTTGAATTAATCTGTGATTTCTTGGCACTGAAGAGGGCCCCCATATGTGACCGAAACGTTTGCCTTGCTTTCTTTTTGAGTATTTTTATATCAAATAGTGACAATTTCAATCGAAGAAAATAAAAATAATCTGACCCTATGCCAAAATAATGAGAAATGATAAAAATTCTATGAATTTTGGGTCAATATAATAGCAGACATGTTATCAAACATGTCACTTCAAAATTATGAATAAAGTTTGAATCTTTTTGCTAGCAGCTGTAGACGCCGAACTTTTAACGTTCTTTTTGCATGAGCACGTTCTTATAGTTATTGAGCAATAGGTGACATGAAACGAAGGATATATCTATGTTTCTATTTGTTGAAAATATCTACATGAATTTTCAAGACCACGAGCGAGATTCAATGTTTTGATAGTTATAAAAAAATTATATTTCACAGCATGCTTGAAGCGTTAAAAAAATATAAGAATTTTTGAAAAATTACTTAATTTATTTAAAAACTTGTTATTTGCGTCCAGAATTTAGGAAAAATCAGAAGGATTTTTTTGATTGAAACAAAAAATTTATTTGAATTAAATAGTATTTATTTAATTCAAACAAAATCTCTGGGCCAAATAAATATTTTTTCAAAATAAATAAAGTTCTGCCTTAAATCAGATAAATTACACTTTAAAAGAAAATTGTCATTTTCCAATTCATAGGCGATGAAAATTTTCAAAATAAATTGAAAGAATAATCTTCTATCAAACTATTTTAATAATTTACAAGAAATATTCGATTCCCTATTGGGTTTTTTTTCAGTATTAAAATTTTTCAAGTGTAGTCTTAGAATTTTTCAAAGTCAGACACGTAATATCCGGCACGTCATTAAATATTTCCTACATGATTTATATAAAAATTTCAAAACATAATGGTTAATTACTTCCCAAACTTTATTGGAAGTTTAAAAAAAAATGTTTAGAGTGTATGCATAATAATTCCATCACTGATAGTAAAAACTATTCCTTCATTTCGGGAATTTTTCACTATTTTTGCTTAATAATTTTGGTTTACTCTTCAAAATAAAACGTTAAACTTTTAACCATTGAATTTCTCTATGTGTATATTAATCTTTAAATACTGCGATTAAAGTAAATTTTCTTTTATTGTAAACGTAAATTAAGGGCGTGTGGTAATTAGAAAATCAGAAAATTTAATAGATTCCAGGTTTCTACGAGTTTGAATTTGAAATAATAAAAATTATATAAAAATTTGTCAGGGGCAAAGATAGATATAAACGTAATTGAAAGACTGTGTTTCGTTTGATTAAGGTAGTACGATCACGAAAATTAGACCTCAGGCAAAAATAGATAATTTTGCTTTCAAGAATAGCAATATTATTATTGAAGGCCTAATTTGAGAGAGAAAAGATTATTTTTTATGAAAAAAATTTGAAACACAAAAAAATAATGTTATTAATAAATTTCATTTTTGCCCAAACTTATTTTCTTATCGCTTCCAGCCAAATTTTTAAAAATGATGCGATTCTAATAAATCACCGTTCATTTTTTTAGGAAAAAGATTCTCTACAACTTGACCGTTTCCGATTTTTGAAAATAAATTCTTTAATAGCTGAAATTATAAAAAAAAAAACAATTTTTTGAACCAAAATTTTTATAAACAAATTGCTGTATTTGATAATAATTAATTCAATTTCAAAAATAGGAAACGGTCAAGTTGTAGGGAATCTTTTTTCTAAAAAAATGAACCGTAATTTATTAGAATCGCATCATTTTTAAAAGTTTGGCTCGAAGCGATAAGAAAATAAGTTTGGGCAAAAATAAAATTTATTAATAACATTATTTTGTTGTGTTTCAAATTTTTTTCATAAAAAATAATCTTTTCTCTCTCAAATTAGCCCTTCAATAATAATATTGCTATTCTTGAAAGCAAAATTATTTATTTTTTCTTATCTACAGAAACCAATAATAATTTAATGACCATTTTTTTGTTTTATTATTTTTATTTTATAGTTTCAATTATTTTTATCGTAAACATGTTGAAACTAAACATAGTTCATAGAAGGTTGATATTTTTTTAACTACCACATACCCCCAATGGGTTCAAAAGATAAATTGAAGACGAAATTGCCGTTTACTCATAGAATGATATGCGACAAGGAAAAAGGCTCGAAATTACGATTTTTTAATAATAAAAGTTCTATGAAAATGATCTAAAGTAAGGATCGGCTATTTTATGTTGTTACATTCTCATCATGGATGAGAAGGAATTGGTTTTATGTGAAAAATGACTTTCGAAAATTTCATCAAATCTTTACGTTTTGAGACCCCCTGAGTCAGAAAAAACGGTTTTTACGAAAGTGTCTGTCTGTCTGTCTGTCTGTAGGTCGTGTTCGGCATAACTCTCGATAGAATCATCAGATTTAATTGAGCTTTGGTACACTTTATCGGAGCCGAAAAAGTAAGGACAAGTTCGTTAACCAGCTACATCCAATCAAAATTGAGGGATTGAGCACTACTTTTGTGTTTTTGAAAATAATTTTTTGAAAGAATCAAAAATTTTAATACCGGTTTTAGATAGTGCTCATAAATCTCTAAAAATTATCTTGATAACGTTTTTTGATTAAATCAAAATTAGAAATGATACAGCATATTCAAATTCGAAAAAAGTCAATATAAAAATTCCATTTTCCAGTTAAATTATACGAGATATGAAGAAACGTTATGATATAATATTAATTTCTACATAAGGACCTACAAATTTGAATTGTAACATTTTTTCATAAGATGCATATTTTTTTTTTTAATTCAAAAATAATCTATTGAAAATCCAAAATTCAATTTTTTAACAATAATATGTGAAATACGAAAAAAACGTAAGAATATAAAGTTGTTCGTTTCAAAAAGATCTACAAGTTTTGTCTTACACAGTTTATAAAAAAACATATATTTTTCGTTTCAATTCCAAAAAATACGATTAAAATTCAATAATTCCATTTTTTAGACAAAATATATGAGATACATAAAAAAAGTTTAGATGAAAAATTATTTGCCTAAATGAGGTCTACACATTCTTATTATGAAATTTCTCGACAGGATGTATATTTTATGTTTTGATTTTTAATATTAAAAAAATTCGATTTTTTTCACCAAAATATGTGAGATACGAAATAAGCGTTGTTCTGCAAAATCGTTTCCTTAAGGTAGTACGATCACGAAAATTAGACCTCAGGCTAAAATAGATAATTTTGCTTTCAAGAATAGCAATATTATTATTGAAGGGCTAATTTGAGAGAGAAAAGATTATTTTTCATGAAAAAAATTTGAAACACAAAAAAATAATGTTATTAATAAATTTTATTTTTGCCCAAACTTATTTTCTTATCGCTTCGAGCCAAACTTTTAAAAATAATGCGATTCTAATAAATTACGGTTCATTTTTTTAGAAAAAAGATTCCCTACAACTTGACCGTTTCCTATTTTTGAAATTGAATTAATTATTATCAAATGCAGCAATTTGTTTATAAAAATTTTGTTTTGAAAAATATATATAATATTATAATCACATCATTTTTAAAAATTTGGCTTGAAGCGATAAGAAAATAAGTTTGGGCAAAAATTAAATTTATTAATAACATTATTTTTTTGTGTTTCAAATTTTTTTCATGAAAAATAATCTTTTCTCTTTCAAATTAGCCCTTCAAAAATAATATTGCTATTCTTGAAAGCAAAATTATCTATTTTAGCCTGAGGTCTAATTTTCGTGATCGTACTACCTTAAATAAAGTCTACGATTATTTTTTCTTTTTGAGAGATTTGGAAGAAAATAAATTATTTTAATCATGTAATTTATTAAAAAGTTACTGAAATGTATACAGAGAATCGAGCTCGAAGCGCGACGTTCAAAAATTCTGGAGCGCGCAGCGCGACGATCGAGTGTTACGGAGCGCGAAGCGCGACGATCAAATCGCGCGCCCTAGGCGCGATCAAGCTTGCGAGCGAAGCGAGCTGCGCGCAAAGCGCGCGATGAGAATGTGCCCGCGAAGCGGGCAGATTTTTTTCTTTTAAACTAAGATTTCGTTCCTAGAATTAAAAAATAAAAACTCAGAATGAGAAAAATACAACAAAGTTATCAATTAATAAAAGAAAATTATTATTAGTTATACCCTGCATGGTTTTCTCCATTATAGTTTTTGAATAATTGGGACTTAAGATTATTGAGAAACTGCTTCAAAAGCAACAAAAAGATGAAATGCCAGACTTCAAATTTATTGAGAACTTAAATTTAACGAGGAAATCAATTATGATAAGGCCCTACGGATCTCAAGGTAGTTTCCTGCCAAAAATTAGGTTTTTGGAAAAAAAAGTTTTTCTATGATATCAATACTTGAAATGATATTATTAGTCGTGTCTTATGAAAGGAAAAATATTATCTTTTACGAAAAAAATCTGAAATTCACCATTAAAATGGTTTGCGTTGGCGCATACATTTTCAAATTCCAGAAGGATAAAAAATAAATTTTAATTTAACTAATCGAAAAAGGCTATACAGAACAAAATAGGAAATACTCTTTACGAAAAGAAAAAGTAGGAATAAAATAAAAATGCATCCATCTTGTGTAGGATTTTTTCGTTTTCTCAGAAAAATTGATTATTTTTCACTCTTTTCAACAAAGAATTTGTTCTATTTATATTTTTTATTTTTTTAAATCTAGTATATTTTTCTAAAAAGAATTTCTCATTTTGAATTAAAAAAAGAGCATAATAAAACGATTTTTTCAACGAAAACAGATTTTTTTTCTTTTTAGTAAACAAACGATTTTTTTAAAATTCAAAACAAATTTTTCTTTGAGTCTAGAAGTTAAACCTTATTTATTTTTAAACTCTTGCAAAATATTACAAAATTATAATTTCATTATAAGTATGATTCAGATATTTAACTTTAAGCGGCTTTTTTGCACGAACACGTTTTTATCTATTGAGCAATGGGCGATATGAAACGAAGGTAACATATATGTTTCTTCTTGTTAAAAATAACTACATGAATTTTCAAAATCACGCGCGAAAATCAACGTTTTGATAATTATAAAAAAATTTATTTCTTAAAACATGTTTGAAGCTTTGGAAAAATATGAGAGTTTTGAAAAAATTATTTTATTTATAAAAAAATTTACTTTATGCCTCCATAATTTAGGAACAAAAAAAACATTATTTCTTAGCTGTATGATTTGTACATTTAAAAAGTTATCTTACATGAACTAATTAATGTATAATTTAATTACATGGTCCCATTGTTCCATGTCCTTAAGTTAATAAAATACTTGGTAAATTAAAAAAAACGATATTGATTTATGAACGTAAAAAAAATCAAGTAGAAATTAAATAACCATTACAAATGAAACGGCATGAAATTTTACATACACAGAAAAATTAATTAATTAATTAATAAAATAATATTTAAAGAATTTTGAAAATCCTTCTGTGGAAATGTAGGCAGTGACAAAAATTTCAAACTTAACTAATTAATTTAATAAAATAATAATAAAATTATTTTTATTAATTAAAATTTTATTAAAATTAATAAATAAAGTAATTTTTTCGAAATTATATTATTTTAACCCTTCAAACATGATGTAAAAGATAACTTTTTTTATAACTATCAAGACATTGATTCTCGCTCTTGAACTTGAAAATTCATGTAGATATTGTCAGCAAACAGAAACATATATATATCCTTCGTTTCATATCTCCCATTGCTCAATAACTATAAGAACGTGCTCATGCAAAAAGAACGTTAAAAGTTCGGCGTCTAAAGTTGCCAGCAAAAAGATTCAAACTTTATTCATAATGTATGATAAATAACAAGAATTATATAATTAATTCACAATCGGAATTTCCTTCGAGTTCAAAGTTATTTACATCAAATTGAATGCCATTTTTTAAACTATCACTGTAACTTTATAGTAAAAATTTTAAATTACATAGACTTACTTTGAAAGCATATCTAAATGTGAACGTAAATTCTTGAAAAAAAATACTCGATAAAATAGAAAGATAAATTGCCAGGAATTATTTGTAAAATATCGGTAAATTATATAAGCATTTTTCTATTTTGTTTCCGACGTGATTTATTGATAATTTTGACACGTCATTTAAATGGGGGTAGGGTAAAACAGAAAATTTCCATGTCTTATTGATAATGCGAGGATTTATAAGTATTGAAAATGTTGACTTTAAAACACTTTTCTTCAATTTTTATGGATTATTTTGGATAAAGTTCTAACTTTTGTTCGCTGTTTCTACTATATATATCGTCCTATTTTGAAAATGAAATTCCCGTCTTTATCAATATTTATTAAATTAATATGTAATAAACTTCAGTCCATGATAGAGCATTTTCCGAAAAGTAAAATTTGATAGTATTATTCTATTTAACTACGATTTTATAAAAGTAAAATATAATATTCTTCTCTTGTAGTTTATTTAAAGAAAAGTTTAATTTAATAAAATAAATTTGGTTTTTACTACAAAAAATTCTTTTATATTCTGGAATAGAATGTAACTCTCGAGACAATGCCGATAATTCATCGCATCGGGGCCTGCACCCGCGGCCCTGCGTCTCGGGTAGACTTGGCTGTCCGCGTCGTTCGGGGGTGGAATCTGTATGTTTTCTCCCCTGGGTGGCGCGGCTAGTCGGTTTGCCTAGTGGGCGTGTGGCCGCGGATGTAGGTTCCGAGCGAACGGATGACGGAAGAAAAAAAAAAAAAAAAAAAAAAATGCCGATAATTCATTGGTATTTTCTTATCATTTTGGGATAAATAAAGAGGCTTTGGAAGTCAAAAGTTGCCAGCAAAAAGATTCAAACTTTATTCATAATGTATGATAAATAACAAGAATTATAAAATTAATTCACAATCTGAATTGATTGTTTTATTTTTAAATATTATTATATCTAATATTAATATACACTAGAATTAAAACTGGGATTACTAATTAAATCATAGTAGAATTTCCTAAAAACTAGTAAAATTAAAGATTTTCGGTTATTTAAAAAAAAATCTAATAATCTTGCTAGCCAACCGGTCAAAAGATTAATCTTAACAGTTTTTTCTTTAGTGTTATACAAGGATTATCAATAACAGAAATTATACGAACATCTCAAGGCCATGGATCAATCGGACCACGTGACTAAATTATACATTTATTTCAAATTAATTAGTTGAGTTTGAAATTTATGCCACTGCCCTTTATGTAAGATAACTTTTTTTATTTACAAAGAATCTTTCTGAAAATTTGGAAAACGTAACAAAAGAAATAAAACATGTCTGTTAACTTCTTTTTAGTAAAAATTTCTTAAAAAATTCGAAAAACTGTAAACATTTTTGGAAAATTTTCACTCAAATGAAGTTGACAGACTTCTCTATCGTATTCTCTAGTATTTTCCAAACTTCCAGGAAAATATTTTGTAAAATAAAAAGATTATCTTACACGAACTTTTACAGGAATTTGGTCACGTAATTTAGTTGATTAATGGTCATAAGGTCATGGATCAATCGGACCTCGTAACTACTAGGTTGTTCAAAAAGTTTTGAAAGCGACATCTATAGAGCAGTAGAAGAACCAAAATTTCTACGCCATTTTAAGATTTCATCTTTCATATGAACGTACCCAAAGTGTCATTCCACTCTGTCAATTCATTGTTTGTTTACAAGCCATTTGAAGTTGACGTGTCAGTGTATTTTTGTACAATGGAAAAAACCGAATATCGTGCAGTGATAAAATTCTTTGTTTTGGAAGGTTTATCAGCAACGGAAATTCATACAAAAATGGTGAAAGTGTTGAAGGAAGCTGCTCCTTCATTTCCAACTGTGCATCGATGGGTTTTAGAGTTTAGACGTGGTCGAAAAAGAGTTGAAGACGATCCACGCTCAGGACGTCCAAAAAGTACATCAACACCGGCATTCATAGCAAAAGTACAGGATATGGTTTTGGAAGATCGTCGATTGACCGAGAGAGATTTAGCAGAGGCCCTAGACATCTCATTAGGCAATTTAAGTCATATTTTACGTGAAGTTTTGGGTTTTAGAAAGCTCTGTGCACAATGGGTGCCGCATTCGCTCACAATGGAACAAAAACACGTTCGAATGCGACTTTCTGAGCAACATTTCGAGCGTTTTCGAAAGGATAAAAAGGATTTTTTGCGTCGATTCATCACTATGGATGAGACTTGGGTCTTCCATCATGATCCTGAATCAAAGCAAGAGGCTAAGGAGTGGTGTGAACCAGGCACTTTGGCACCGAAGCGAGTTCGTGTCCAGAAATCGGCGAAGAAGGAGTTAGTATCAGTTTTTTAGGATGCAAAAGGGATTTTGTTTGTGGATTATCTCCAAACTGACAAAACAATAAATTCTGAATATTATTGTAACCTTTTGCATCAATTGGATGCAAAAATTCGTGAAAAAAGACCCGGTTTGCAGAAAAAAAATCCTTTTTCATCAAGACAATGCACCCGCTCACACAGCTCAAAAAACCATCACTAAAATAACCGAATTAAAGTACGAATTGTTGCAGCATCCACCTTATTCGCCTGATTTAGCTCCCTCTGACTTCTGGCTGTTCCCACACCTCAAGAAATTCCTTCGTGGGAAGCATTTTTCATCAAACGAAGAGGTTATAGCAGTCGTAGAGGAGTATTTTGCAGGCCTTGCAGAAAATCACTTCCATGATGGGATAAACAAGTTGGAAGACCGTTGGACCAAATGTATTGATCTTATGGGAGATTATACTGAGCAATAAAAGTGATTTCACCAAAAAAAAAAAACGTATTTTCATTTCAGCTTTCAAAACTTTTTGAACAACCTAGTATATTCCTACCTAACGGGCATTTCAGATAGACCTATCTAGTCATAAATGTTAATACTTACAAAAATAGATTAAAAAAAGTAATTTTATTCAGAAATTTTCAACTCGGTATCTCATTTTGCAATAAAAAGTAGCGGCACAAACTGAAATGCCGGTAAAAGGCAAGAGTCTAATTACGCGGTCCGTTTGCAATATGGCCTTAAAAGGCTTTCATAAAATATTGTATTAAAAAAAAAAAATCGCAAAACTGAGAAATAGCACAACAAACGTTTAAAATTTTCAAATATATCCTTGGAAAATATTTAATTTTCCTCTCCTGTCTTGGAGTATAATACTTTTATATGTTCCACAAAGTTTTTCATTTTCTTATTTTTAAAGTAAATAATTTTTTGAAGAGTCTGATCGTTGATTAATTTAAACTCTTGCTTGAACTGTCGAGAAATAAAATAACTGATAAAGAAGGATTCTAATAGAATTATTTGCGAAATATAATTCTATTTACCTCTGCATCATTATTGTTTTTTAGCATATTCATGGCTTTTCCATCCATTAATTTAGTGATGCCCAATGTTAGTATGTCTCCTTCAATTGTACATTTTGCAACACTGATTCCGTTCATGCTATGAGACGCTAGATACGTGTTAACACTATTCGGCTTTGTTATTAAAAATGCGGTAATATGATGTATGGGTTTCTTAGATTTTGAATTGAAGGTTTCATCGATGAAGCGAAAACTTGATGTGTCATAATCGGTTATTTTTATGCTTCCCTCGTATTCTATTTCTGACAATTTATCATCAAGCATCCTTATCTTTCCGGGTTTATTTGTTTTCCACGACCCTTTGATACGCGATAAGAAAGCTGAATCAGATTTACTAGGTCCATTCATTTGGCGATTTAATAGTACTGAAAAATTATGAAGGTCAGTTTTAATATTTGATAACAAAGTTTCAGTTACTTTATTTTTATTTAAATTTAAGAAATCGTTTTTTAACTTCATTTCTTCAATTCAAAGTAAAAGCACCATTGGAACAAATATAAATTTACTCGATTTCAAGAAATCACCTTTTTGGCCTTTTTTAAATAAAATAAATTATTTTTTTCACATTATTTATTTGATTTAAAAAAATATTTTTTTGATTCAAATACATTATCAGTAAAAAATTAAGAAATAACACAGCCACACAAAAAAAAATTTCTGGCCTAGGAGTAGGACCATTTTTATTATATGTTTTTGGGGTCGCTGAAACCGAATCCGAAGTCCATTTTACCCTATCACTTCAAAGCGTTTAGAAGTAAGCACAATTATATTAAAAATACAACAATTATTATGGAGTTTTATTTTCCCAAGATTAAATTTTCTTTAGAAATTTTGAGGGCCCCCACAAAACATTGGCCCCAGGGCACATAATTCTTAATTCGGCCCTGGTTTTTGTGGTCGTTAAAACCGAATTCGAAGTCCATTTCACCTCATCATGTCAGTTTTTAGACATAACATTAAAAATTCTTATAATCCAAGTCTAATTAAGTCGTTATACCTAATATATTGAATCTCATAACCCCTTAATGGGGGGTTCTCTTAGATTTTTTCGAGCAAATCGAAATCGAGGAAGAGATTCTATATACGGCCCAGGAATATCCGACTAAGATCCTGATGTGGGTATAACGTAACATATTTGACAAGAAATTCACGTTCGGCGATCGTGGGACCTATTTATTGAAATTTCGTTTGCAATTTGCGAAAAAAAAATTTTTTGGTCAGCCATTTTAGATTTGTTATCTTTGATTTTTAAAAACTAATGATAAATTTAGATTTTGGTCCAAATTTGTGAATAAAAATTTTTGTTTATCCGCCATATTGGATCCGCCATCTTGAATTTCGTTACTTAGACTCCATATTTGTTATCAGCGACCCCGAAACCCTTTAAAAATTGAAACTCGTCGTGATAACTAAACAAACAAGGATGTTTTTCCAAGGCGAACTTACTAAAACTTTAAACGCGCTTTTCTCAAAACCATGTTTTTCATCATAACTTCAAGCACAGGTCTTGATCTATTGATCCGATTCACTTCATTTAAAAACTGGCCAAAAGGATATACTTTTTTGTATGGCTTATACCTAAAATGGGCATAAAAAATTGTTAATCAATAATTTTTAAGTGAGCTCCAAGTAACAAAAAGTAGGTGAAAATTTCACTTTTTTTGAAATAATCATAATTTGGTTTATTTTTTGTTAAAATTCAATCCAATAAGGTATAAACCGTAGAGAATTTCATTGATTTTAATGACCGTGAATTATTATTATTTTTGGAATTTTAGGTTAGGGAGTCCAGGGGTGAAGTAGTCGAATGGTTATAGGGTTAAGAGATTATGAGGTTCAATATATTATGTATAACAGACTAATTGGGCTTGAATTATCAGATTTTTTAATGTTATGTCCATAACCTGACATGATGAGGTGAAATAGACTTCGGATTCGGTTTCAGCGACCCCGAAAACATATATTAATAATAACCTGATCCCTAGGCCAGAAAAAAATTTTTTTTGTGTTACTGTGTAATTTATTTCATTTTATTACCTTGAACAGAACAATTTTTCCTATACATTAAAACAATATTTCTGTTAATCACATTATACATGTACTTATGCGACTGCGCAGAAATTTATTTCTTAAATTCAAAGAAAAAAGTAATCAAGACATTTCTTTAAATCAAAAAACTTTTCCTTGACCGTATAGCAATGCATAAATTTGTTTGGTTCAAACAATTTCTTTTTTTTAATCAAAAGAACTTTTTCTGGGTGCACATACTTTGGTTAAAAAATGGAATTCTTTATTTTCAATAGCATTTTTAAAAGTAAAACATAAAATATACATCCTGTCGAAAAATGCCCTGATAAAAATTTGTAGACCTCATTTGGGCAAATAATTTTCCATATCAATTTTTTTTTATCTTACATATTTTGTTTAAAATATGGAATTTTTTGAAATAAAAATAAAAAATATAAGTTTTATCAGAAACGATGTCAGACAAAATTTGTAGATCTTATTAAAACGAAAATTTTCGCATTTTTGCGTTTTTTTTTCGTATTTCACATATTATTGTTAAAAAATTGAATTTTGGATTTTCAATAGTATTTTTTTAAATTAAAAAAAAAATACATCCTTTCAAAAAATGTTGCTATTCAAACTTGTAGATCTCTATTTAGTAAACAGTTTTGTATTATTTTTTTTTTTTGTATTTCGTTTTATAATTAAACTTGAAAATGGAATTTTGGTACTGACTTTTATCAAGTTTTAACATACTGTAACTTTCTTAATTTTAGTTTTAAAAAAGGCTGGTAGGATGAGACTGTAAAAAATCCCTAGAATAATTACAGGCAATATTTTAACTCAAAATACTCACCAGAAGATGGCAATATAGTGAACAAGAAGATAAAGGAAATAATTCTGATAAGTGACATTTTAAGAATCTTGATGAACCTTCAAGTAATAAGTTCCGAAAAATTTGCGGTAGCTTTTATATTGCGCTTTGAAGCCTATAAGAGATTCTATAACAAAGGAATATTTAACATATTTAAATTTTCAAAAGATTCACAATCAACCGACACTCACATCTAATACTTCTTATCATTATTAGCAACAGTAAATTTTTGCGTCTTACCGTGAGATTTTTTCGTGAGAATGGGTAATTGAAAAATAATGAAAACACGTGTTCTTTTTTAAAATATCTGAGCTGTATAAATATTAAATTATTATAAATAATGATTGTGTAAACATTTAACGTCTGTAAAATTTTAATAGAATTGAATTTTTATAATCAAGAAATTGCTTTTGGGAGCCATTACATATAAAAATAAAAAAAATAAAAATTAGAACTTTATTAATTGTTTAACTCGACTTCGCCTGAGTATTACTTGAAAATTTTAAATGAACTGTTCTATGTGGGACATTCTTTTACATGTCGTACGGATTTAAAAAAAAAAAATTGTTAACATTTCTAAAAGTCTCAAACTTTTTTTGTGGCATCTTTTTATTAATTTGATCGACACGTGTATCGGGATTTTCAATTCAGGGAAAAATGTATGACTTTGATAATTTTTGTTAGTAAAAATACCAAACTTTATAATAATGATATGAAACTTTAGTATAAAATATAGTAAAATTTGCTATGAACTATGCTGAAGTTTCATATCATTATTATAAAGTTTAGTATTTTTATTAACAAAAATTCTCAAAGTTTTTAAAACAGTTCAGATCATTCTGTGAGAGACGCTGGTAATAACGTCTTCACGAGAAGGTTTCATAAATGTTAAACTTGTTCGCGTTTTGCCATTTAGAATCAATTTGGCATCTTTCTTTAATAATAAACATTTTTTGAAAAAAATTCCGGTCGGTTCGTGTACAAAATCTTTTATACTTTTTCATTTTATCCGGTTTTTATTCATAGTGAACTTCAAATTTTTTTCCATTCGTGATGCTGCATACTGGACTACTTCATTTTGAATTGCAAGCTATGAGATAAGTTTTAAATGTCTATGATAATTATTTTTTTTTTTTTACTTATCTTCTATATTCTAATCCTTTACTGAAATTTTGAATGAATCTTTGAATTTATGGCACTGAAGAGGGCCCCCATATGTGGCCGAAACGTTTGCCTTCCTTTCTTTTCTTTTTTGTGCATTTTAAAATCTAATAATAATAATTTTAATCAAAGATAATAAGAAGAAACTGACCCTATGCCAAAGAAATGAACAAAACTTTTATGAATATGGGTCAATACAATAATAGACATGTTATCAAGCATGTCACTTTGAAACTATTGAAATAGTTTGTGCTGACGCATAAATTTTCAAAGTTCAAAAGGATAAAAAATAAATTATAATTTAACGAATCAAAAATTCTATAGAATAAATTGAGTAATGCTTTTCACGCAAAGAAAAAGCAGGAACAAAATTAAAATGCACCCATCTTACGTAAGCAGATTTTTCCGTTTCCTCAGAAAAATTGATTATTGTTCAATCTTTCCAAGTACAAACAAAATATGAAGACGTTCTAAAGACGTTTCTTTGATGTTTTTGGTATAAATCTTTTATATATCTAGAAGACATTCACAGAACTAAATATCCCTTTTTTGTTGGAAAAATATTGTGAGAGACAAAAAAAATCAAGTGATCAAAGTCTCTCTGTCTCGCGTTTGTTTTTATTAAAATTAAATTTTTCATTTGGAAACTGAGAAGTCACTCAGGAAAAGAATTTGATTGCATGATAGAAAATAAATTGTTTGAAAGACTTTTCTTCATTCAAACAAAAGATTTATTTAAATTAAATGACATTTGTTTACTTCAAACAAAACCTCTTTGGGCCAAATAAATATTTGTTTGAAACAAATAAATTTTTTTTCAAAACAAACAAATTATTGCATTCGCATTTTATCAAAGATATACACTCTAAAAAATTTTCTTGGAAACTTCCAATAAAGTATTGGCAGAAATTCACCAATATATTTTTTGAAATTTTTATTGTTTTGTTAAATTGCAAATTGCACCAAACCTGGTGAGTGAATAACGTGAGGAGGTTCAAAGAATACAAAAAACAATAAAGTATCTTAAGGAGAAAAAATGAAATATGCTATTATTTATTTTACTAAGAAACCCAAGAGAACTCTTACATGAACTTTACTCTATGATATTCTCTCGTCAACTAGTCACACAAAATACAACATTCTACGCTTTCCGCCTAAATTGAACCTCTCATTCTTCGAAGATGGTCACTCTTTACTTTCTCAATATCTGTTGCGAATTGTTTTACAACTAAGATCCCTTTTAAACACTTCGGCTCTTATACCTACTCATACCGCTTTTCCAAACATTTCCCGTCTTTTATAGCTGACCCGGATTAGTCGTTTTCACAGTCCGTCCGTGTCTCCTCATTTCTTTCCAAAATTAAAATAAATATATATATGTATCTGACATTTATATAAAATCATGCACTGAGAAAAAAGATTTGATTGAATAAAAAAAAATAATATGTTTGAACGACTTTCTTTGATTTAAAGAAATGATTTGTTTAAATGAAATAAAATTTGTTTGATTCAAACAAAATATCTTTGAACCAAATAAATATTTGTTTGAATCAAATTAATTTTTCTTCAAAACAAAGAAATTAATTCATTGATGTATGGTCAAAGATATAATTTGTTTGATTTAAGGCAGAAATTTATTTGATTCGAACAAATATTTATTTGGTCCAAAGATATTTTGTTAGAATCAAACAGATTTTGTTTGATTTAAACAAATCATTTCTTTAAATCAAAGAAAGTCGTTCAAACAAATTTTTTTTTTTTGATTCATTCAAATCTTTTTTCTCAGTGTGTAGGAAATATTCAATGACGTGCCGAATATTGCGTGTCTGACTTTGAAAAATTCTGAAACTACAATTGAAAATTTTCAATATTGAAATAAAAATCCCATAGTGATTCGAATATTTCTTGTAAATTATTAAAATAATTTGATAGAAGATTATTCTTTCAATTTATTTTGAAAATTTTCATCGCCTATGAATTGGAAAATGACAATTTTCTTTTAAAGTGTAATTTATCTGATTTAAGGCAGAACTTTATTTATTTTGAACAAATATTTATTTGGCCCAGAGATTTTGTTTGAATTAAATAAATACTATTTAATTCAAATAAATTTTCTGTTTCAATCAAAAAAATCCTTCTCATTTTTCCTAAATTCTGGACGCAAATAACAAGTTTTTTAATAAATTAAGTAATTTTTCAAAAATTCTTATATTTTTTTAACGCTTCAAACATGCTGTGAAATATAATTTTTTTATAACTATCAAAACATTGAATCTCGCTCGTGGTCTTGAAAATTCATGTAGATATTTTCAACAAATAGAAACATAGATATATCCTTCGTTTCATATCACCTATTGCTCAATAACTATAAGAACGTGCTCATGCAAAAAGAACGTTAAAAGTTCGGCGTCTAAAGTTGCCAGCAAAAAGATTCAAACTTTATTCATAATGTATGATAAATAACAAGAATTATATAATTAATTCACAATCGGAATTTCCTTCGAGTTTAAAGTTATTTACATCAAATTGAATGCCATTTTTTAAACTATCACTGTAACTTTATAGTAAAAATTTTAAATTACATAGACTTACTTTGAAAGCAAATCTAAACGTGAACGCAAATTCTTGAAAAAAACTCACTCGTTAAAATAGAAAGATAAATTGCCAGGAATTTTTTGTAAAATATTTTTTCTATTTTCATTCTGACGTGATTAATTGAGAATTTTGACATGTAAATTAAGTGGAGGTTAGGGTAAAAAGAAAATTTCAATGTGTTCCCGTGCAGAAATTGCCTAATTTGGTCCGAGTTTGCGAAGAGGGCCCGATGAGGTTGGCCACTTGGGGCCGTAATGAGGAAAATTGTGCGGTTCTGATGAGGGCCAGAGAGGGATAGTTGATAAATAGTCGCAACGCCATCTACTCTGCTGTTATGAGCGCCATAATGCTTTTATGTTATTGTGTTATTTATTTTAATTTAGGGGTTTATGAAGTTGAGTGAATTATAATAAAATTTGAAAAAATTGATCAAAAAATGCCAAAAGCTAAGAGCACTTTACGTGTTCGAAGACACAGGTAAATTGCTAGTATTCCTTACGCAATGAAGACCAAGGTAAGTAAATTAATTATAATCATATAACCTTTCCAAACCTCAAATAGTTATGATTTATCACTAGCGATGTGCCTTTGAAATTTTCAATGTGGAATTTTTGATCCACGAAATTTTTCACAGAAGTAAGTAACCGTTTTTAACTATTTTTAAAAATAATAGATTTGAAAGGCAGAAAAATACTTTTCTTTGCAAAATTTTTCCTAAATAAAAAGTTTTCTATTTCAATTATTAGAGATGCTTGAGTTTAAAATCAGCCACTGTACTATGGAGGTAAAGAAAGTATCATCAATAATTTATTGCATTAATCCTTTCATTCAAATTTTTTGTAAAACCATCAAAACATTTTTTTCTACTCATTTTAATCAAGTAAGCTTTATTTAGATTAATTTGAGCCGATGTAAAAAAAAATATTTTTTAATAAATTATTTATTCCGTAATTTTAGTTTATATAATCTATTTTGTTTAATTTATTTTACTCGTAAAAATATATGATTGCACTTCATCATAATCTGTCTCCTGTAGAGAGAATATGACTGAAAGGGTTGACAGGATGACATAAGATTAATTTCAAAATGTAAAATATATTTATCAAGTATATTTCTTTATGTAAATCAAACAAAACGGAATTTGATGGACTTTTACTGTATATTTGATTCGAATTCACCACGATTATTTCAATTGTTTTCGATAGGTCCCTCATTCGATTCGCATTGCTGGCAACTTCATGAATATCATTACGAAAAAATTCGTTGCAATATTTCATCTGTATGAATCTCTATTCGCCTAAAAAATCGCGCTAGTTACCATAAGGATATTTTTTTTTAGTTTTTATCCGTAGCTCATGCTAAAGCAATAAAGTTTTTGAAGTATTTTGAAGTGTTTGTGGTAAGCTAAAAATTTATGTTTTGGTTATCCATGTTTACAGTATTGAAATCGAGATAGCACCGGCATATTTACTACGTGGCTATAGTTTTCAAGTGTAACGTAAGTATTATATACTTTAAAAATTAGTTTCTTTAACTGATAGTATAAAATTTGCTAATATTTTATTCACTCTATTTAATACAATAACCTCCAATGATAATTTATAAGGATTCAACAGAATTTTCTCTCTTTCCAGAAAAACGTGATTCAGAATCATTATATGGAATTTATTAATCCATGAATAATATGAATTTTGAAAAACTTTTCGTTAACTGGGACAATATGAAAATATTAATTTATATCAAAGGTTACATCCTAAAATTAAATTTTTTTATCCTGCAAGAATATACGGTGAAGCTTATTGGTGATGGACGTAAGTTTAAAAATATTCATTTTTCTCGTGTTAGGGCTTATTCCCTATAAAAATTAAGAACTTAAGTCAATAAGCATAAAACGCTAAAAAATATAGCACTGAGAATATATATGATGTAATAACAATATTTCATAAAAATTAATTATTTCCCTAAGTTATTAAGTAGGGTTTTACTAAAGTGACTTTTAAATATTTCCATAGAAACCTATGCAGAAGCAGTGGACAAGCTTAATAATTTAAAAACGAAGGAGTATGCATACAACAGTGGATCAGAATTTCATGCAAGAGATAAAGCTGTTGCCGTAGCTAAAGAAATAAAAGCAAGGGAATCTGTGCCTGGTTTTCAATGCTTAATGTCAGTCCCTAGCCTCAGTGAAACTGTGGATTCGAAGAAGGAAGCAATTGGTAGTAAGATTTCTATTAAAAAACGAACGAGGCAATCGAGTAGTGAACGTAAGTGTTTTTTATATTTTATTCAGTATTATATTTTTATTTTTAAATAATCTAATTCAGTTGGCTGCTGGTTATATATTTTTTCAATTGATTGCTTATACAGTGCTTACATAAGTTTATACTTTTTGTTTCTTGTTGAAAATGTGTATGATACTATTACAGACAGTAGTGTAAATCTAACTTATCTGGTAAACCAAGGGTAAAAGAAACTCTATTTAAGAGTGAAAAAAGGAAAGATGTTCAGTGTAAGTATTTGAGTAACATACATATATTTATATTAATAATTTTCATAATATTTTTCAGCTAAAATTTTGAAATTGACTGAAAATTTAATATTCAATTCTAATTAAAAAGAGATTTATTTTACAGTATTTTATTATAATTGTACTTCAATGTAAAATAACTGTTTAAGGTAGTTGTCGTGCCAAAAATATATAATATTAATAATAATAAGATTATTTTTAATGGAAAAATTTAAAATTTACGATAAATAAAACTTTTAATAATCTTTTTAATAATTGAATTTTTCTTTACTATCGCTCTTTACCAAATTTTAAAAAATTATGCGATTTTAATAAATTACAAATCACTTTTTCAAGAAAAAGATTCCCTACAACTTAACCATTTCCAATTTTCAAAAATGGATAAATTATTATCAAATTCAACAATTTGTTTATAAAAATTTCGTTTTGGAAAATGTTTTTTTAATGGTTTCAGCCATGAAAAAATTTATTTTTAAAAATCAGAAACGGTGAATTTGTGGGAAATCTTTTCTCTGAAATAATGATTCATGATTTATTAGAATCGCATAATTTTTTTAAATTTGGTAAAGAGCGATAGTAAAGAAAAATTCAATTATAAAAAAGATTATTAAAAGTTTTATTTATCGTAAATTTAAAATTTTTTTCATTAAAAATTATCTTATTTCTTTCATAAGATACGACTGATAATATCATTTCAAGTCATAAAATCAAAAAAAAACTTTATTTTCCAGAGACCTGATTTTTGGCACGCAACTACCTTAATAATCATGATCAATTTTCAGATTTTGAAAGTGACAGTCATTCTGCAACAGAACATATCGACAAAGGCAAACAATAATTTGAACTTAATAAATTTATTTATTATCCTGATGAATATCATCATTTTATATGAAACAATATCTTTCCTTTTTAGGTTATTGAACCTCTTTCTCTGATCAGTTTTACACGAATCGATCTTTTGAGAACGAGTTATCCGTTGACTAAGAAAAATGCGATAAAAAATTAGGAGCAATTAGTAAAAAAATCTCTACTGAAAAAAGAACGACACAATCAAGTAGTGAAGGTAGGTATATAAAGTTAGGTTCATACTAAAATTAATGTATACTTTTTGATCCATGTTGAAAATGTGTATAATGTTATTACAGACATTTCAAGCAATTTTGAGTGTACATCTAACTTATCTGATAAACCAAGGGTTAAAGAAACTCTATTTGAGAGTAAAAGAAGGAGAGATGTTCAGCGTAAGTATTTGAACCTGTAGATATATATTAATATTAATCATTTTTATAATATTTTCCAACTACAGTTTCAAAATGTTCTCAAAATTTAATATTGAATTTTAATTAAAAAGATATTTAATTTAAAGTATATTATTATAGATCTACTTTATACTTAATTACATTTCAATACGGTTTAATTTCGCTTTGGTTTGCTTCGCGCAGGTTCGAAGGGACAGTCACAGTTGTGTAACACTGTAAAGAAATTACCTCAAATGTTAAAATCCAAAAAAAGTGAGAAGGATGTCAATAGCTTTAATAAACAGCCATCAAAAAATACGCCTTATGAAAGTACCAATAAAATTTGTAAGATATATTTGGATTCTATTAAGTTCATCTACGTGTTAAAATTTAAATGATTAATTTAAATTAATGAATTCATTTTTCTGATTTCATTTTTGAATCGATATTTTATTACTTTTATGTAGACCAGGTACTGTTGAGAGAAATAAGAGGACTTCGATCAGACATGAAGGAGATTAGTGCTAATCAAATGACGCTTATGACGATGTTTGAATCAGTTGCTCGTATAAATTATGTGTCACAGAAGCCCTTCGAAGAAAAACACAGCTTTGATCTGCCTTTCAAAACAATTGATCAGTTAAAAGATTTTGACAACAAAATTAAAACTGACAAAGAATGTTGTCATGATTTCGTAAGTTTTCTCCCTTTATAAAGTTAACAATGTTAATTGTGAGTATAATAATGTTGATTTGCATCAAAATTTTTATTTATCTTTATTTGAGACAGCTACACTGATCCTATGTTTCGATAAAAATGGAGTTATTAAAAAAAACCATCAACAATATGATGAAAAAATTTTATCAAGAGAGGTTGTCATGAGTTTCACTTCTGTTAAAAGAATTACTAATAAATTAGTTTTTAAAGACTATTACATGTGCTCATGTATCATCGGTAAAAAAATTAACCATTATTAATCATTGAATACTTTTTACACACTATTTATATATTCCAGTTTCTATAAACTTCAATTACTGATATTATTAAATTTGTAGCTGCAGTTTCTGAGAGGTGCAAAGTACCAGAGGACGAAGTTCTGTCACATATTAGCTCCGTAATCCACAATGCCAAAGATTGGGATGGAAACAGAAAGCTCCGCATAACCCAATAGAATAAGATTTTTGTGTATTTTTATTCTTATTTTACCATAATTAGGTAATACTTAAGTTACACTTTTGCTCATATTTTAATAAATATTAGTTGATGAATTGCCCATTTATAGATGTATTTTTTATTTTAAACAAAAATATAATTAAATAGATAAGAATATATATATATTACACATGAAAACTATAAGGGGCCTCATAGGAGCCACATCAGGACCTCAGTAGAGGCAAAACCTTGTGGTCCTCATCAGGTTAGGCGTTTCATTTCCCATCGGGCGCTAACGAGATTGCCTCATCAGGGCCCCATTTAGCCCCATTAGGGCCCGAAGGACGCCTCACTTAAATTTCTGCAAGGGTTATTGATAATGCGAGGATTTATAAGAGTTGAAAAATTTGACTTTAAAAAACTTTTCGTCAATTTTTATGGATTATTTTGGATAAAGTTCTGCCTTTTGTTCGCTGTTTCTACTATATATCGTCTCATTTCAAAAATGAAACTGCCGTCTTTATTAATATTTATTGGATTATTATATATTAAACTTTAGTCCATGATAGATCATTTTTCAAAAAGTGAAATTTGATAGTATTATTCTATTTAACTATGATTCTATAAAAGTAAAATATAATATTCTTCTCTTGTAGTTTATTTAAAGGGAAGTTTAATTTCATAAAATAAATTTGCTTTTTACAACAAAAAATTCTTCTATAGTTTGGAAAAGAATGCAACTCTCGAGACAAAGCCGATAAATCAGTGGTATTTTTTTATCATTTTAGGATAAATAAACAGGCTTTAGAAGTCTAAAGTTGCCAGCAAAAAGATTTAAACTTTATTCATAATTTTTGTTAATTTCTCGTTATTTTGACATGGGGTCAATATGATAAATACCAAGAATTTCAAAATTAATTCACAATCCGAACTGATTAAATTTTATTTTTTAAATATTATTATATGCGTAGTATTAATAAACACAAGGAAAAAAATTGGGATTACTAGTTAAATCATCGTAAAATTACTCAAAAAGTAGTCATCTTGTTAACCAACCAGTCAACTGGTTGATTTTACCAGTTTTTTCTTTAGAGTAGAACTATTATTATCGATAATAGAAATTATAAGAACATCTTGAGGTCGTAGATGCAAAATGATACCGAGTTTAAAATGTTGTGAAACTAAATAAAATCCACTAAGATAGATCTGTATGGTCATAAATGTTTATAATAACTAAGAAAAATACTTAGAAAAAAATTAATTTTATGCTTATAATTTTTTATGACCACAGACGGTGAATGGCAAAAGTCTAATTACGTGGTCTGTTTGTTATATGGTCTTAAAATATTTTCATACAATTTTATTGTCTTTAGCCTTTTTTAAATAAAAGAAATTATTTTTTTAACATTATTTATATCATTTAAAAAAATATTTTTTCGTTTCAAATACATTACTGACAAAAACTTAAGAAATAGTTTATTTTATTTTATCACCTTGAATGAAGAAAATTTTTTCTTTCAATTAAAGAAAATATTTCTGTGAATTACATTAAAAGTATGTACTATGCGACTATGTATACATTCATTTCGTTAATTAAAAGGAAAAAGAAATAATCAAGTAATTTCTTTAAATCAAAGAAACTTTTCTTTGACCGTATAGAAATGCACAAGTTTGTTTAATTCAAAGAAATATGTTTTTAATCAACAAAACTTTTTCTGTGTGCGCCGGGTGTTTTTGTTCCGCAAACTCCTAGTAAACGCGCAAAAGAAGATTAATTCGTAGTCCAATAGCGGAACTATTGGGCCAATTGCCTCTGATGAATTAACTGGAAAATTATGAAGATCAGTTTTAATATTTGATAACAAGGTTTCAGTTACTTTATCAAGAAAAAAGAAATTTGAATTTTCTGAAATTTTTCTTAATATTATGAAACTCAACTGGATTTTCATAAAATATATCTTAAAACTATCAAACTCAAACAGAATTCTGTTACAAATTCCCCTTCAGTATAGCACGTTTATGAGTGTGAAAAAAAAAGTTTAAACAAATCTATTTACAATAAAAAGATAGAGATTAAATTCTAATATAAACCGTATTAATTACCATTGATATACATTTTTATAGATAACCACTTAGAAATAACTAATACATTATCATTCCTAATACATTTTATTTAATATGCAAAATGCAAATAAAAATAAATACGTTTGTGGATTATAAAAAGTTTTTTTTTTTGTAATAAAATTGAAATAGAAGTCTGTTTCCTAACATAAAATGACTTGCAATAATATACTTCTTAGTTTGGGGTACTGTAGACTTTAAAACCTATAGTAAACTTTAATAAAGTTAAAAAAGAAAATATCAATGATGTTTTAAATCATGAGTAGTAAAAAATTGAATTAAAAAGATTTCAAATTCTTTAAAATTTAATATTTATTTTAAGTTGTTCAAATTCTTTCATTCATTCAAAGTAATAGCTCGATTAGAAACTTCAATTATACATTTTCGTTCCTTTTGTACTAATTTTCCAATAAATAATAATATATTACTTTATCATTGAATAAACAAAATCACATGCGTTTTACCTAAAAGAATACTTGCATTCATAAAAAGACTTATATAAATATGTGTGTTTTTTAATTTCTCTAGCAATTTCGTATCACGATTGTAGAAATTACATTTCATGAGTAAATCTTCAGATACTTTTTTAATTGCAAACTATTGTATATACACAGTATTTCATTAAACTCCAAAAATAGTACAAATAATCGTTAGTCAAACCGATTATTTCCTTAGTTTTTTTATTTATTCGAATTTCTTTTTATTGGAAGTGCGGAAAATTTTATTTCGAATGAAATGAGTAATCAAAAATTTAAATCAGATAAAAATTAGATTTCTTATTGGCAGATTTATATGACCTAAGAACAGCTGAAAAAACTGAAATTTGTCTATCAATCTTAACGACTGACCATAGAACTTCAATTTAAAAAAAAAAGTCTATAAAATAACATTTTAAGTGAAAAAAAAAAACTGAGAACTGAGGAAATAGTAACTTTGACTACTTTTTTTCCAATTATTTTTCCTTAACATTATATTTAGAATCAATATATATAATATTTAATATCTAGCAGTCATTTATTTCTGCTTGAGGTATTCTGCTCGCAAATGTTCTGTTAGGTTAGAAGTGGTCTCAGTGGACATGTAAAAGATTAGTTGAAGAACGTCCTCTTTAATAAGTGTAATCTCGCGCTTCGTCTGTCAAGAAATAAAAAAAAACTTATAAAACAAATTTCTGATAAAATTAATGTAATGTAAATTAAATTTAAACCTTTAGAACTTCGGGTGGCTTTGAACCTTGAGTTGGTCTGGTAACTGATGTGCTCGTCAAGGTTATTTTCTTTTGTGTATTGTTAACCTCACCTTGTTCAATAGTTGTCAAACCAAAGTTTTGAGCTACAAAGAAATTTAGGTTATTTGTACCTGGAATTATCTTTAAAAACCCTGTCTCAAGTTGCATAGGCTTTTTGGTTTCGGGGTTCCAAGTTTGAGAAGAGTAGTTAAAAAGTGGTTGACCAAGTGAAGTAAACGACATTTCCCCGACGTATTTAAATGATTTTATTGTAGGAAATTTACCCTGTCCGGGTCTTTTAATCTCCCAGGTTCCTTCTAACCAGTTTATGGGTTCTAAAGCTTCATGTCGTGGCAGGGAAATCATGCCGATTGTGTTCGTTAAATTTGTAACTGAACTGTTCTGTTTTGAGGTTATGATATGGAGGTTAGGGATGGGCGATTCTACTCGATTCTTTTGAATCATTCGATTCTCTTGCCTTCAGAATCGATTCTGGAATCGATTATTTTCGAAAACGATTCTTGAAGTATCGATTCTGTTTCAACGAAGAATCGGTCAACCAGAATCGACTCACTTTTTAACATTGTGCATCAATGTGTATGTCACATTCTCTTCCGAAATTTCAAGTAAACAAAGGTAAGTAAAGAGTTTATGTGATAATAAATAATAATTTCTTTAATCATTTAACAAATTTTCAACTTGACAATTCAAAGTGCAAGTGGATTTGGATAGTATATTTGTTTAATGTGTGCGTTGTGTTTGTGATTACCGATGTCGGTGTCTATATTTCGAAAAACAATTAAAATTAAAGTACAATTATCCCAAAATTGAATAATTGTATACACATATTATTAAGAATATTTCTAATATTTTATTTATGTTCCAGATTCCATGAATCAATAAAAAAATGGAAATCAAGTATCCTAAATACATTTGCGTGGATATATTTAAATATATATATAAAATATATCCTTGTTTTGAATAAATGTCCTTCCTATTTTAGATTCTTTAATTTACAAGCAAGTTTAATATGGGTTTGGCTACTTCGATTTTTTGAATTTTTTCTGTATGTTTAGAACGATATTTTATATTTTATGCGTGAATTCTAATTTTGAAGTACAGTTTTAACTTTTTTAGTGATCAAAATGCGCTAAAATCAATTTCTTTTTACCTTTAAGTATCGCCCATCCCTAATGGAGGTTAGTAGCAATGTGCCGTTAAAATTTTCAGTGTGAAACATTCACTTTGAAAGTTTCAAAAGATGAAATTTTTGACGTAACTTATGAACTTATTTTGAAATTTCTGATTTTTTTAGTGAAAAATCAACACCAAATAAAACTGTTTTTTCTTTCAATTCCGTTTTTGCTGAAGTTTTACTTCTTTAATGCCATTCCGTGGATACTTTATTCACCCTTTATTACCGAAATATTATTCAATCAAATCCAAACTATCGCATCAATAAGAATTAACTTGTTTTACAATCAGCTTATTTGAATTTAATCCATATCATAAACTGTTAGAAAAAACTATAACTACTTGAGTCGAAATTTTATTCAATTATCGTGGTTGAATAAATCTTCTACAAAAAATGAGTGAATTTGAATGAATGAATATTGATAAATGAATTGAATTTATAATCAAATTTAAATAAAGGCATTTTCAAGCAAAGATTTAATGAATTTTCAACTACAGTAAATAAAAAGTGGTTGAATTAAAAAATTTTTTTAACAGTAGTCAAATTCAAATCAAATTCAGATATTGTCTTATAGAATAAACTTACTAGACACCACTTCTTATCTGTACATATTTTTCAGGTAATTTGCCGACAAGAAAAAAAAGAGTCATATTATATTAAATATTTTAGCTGATAATAATTTTAAAAAGTTGGAAATTAAAAATTTGTGTAATCCTATTTACTCTTTGTATATGCAATTAGTGAAAAGTGAGCCACTAATTCAATATGCTCAAAATTTCTGCTAATTACTAATCATTTTTCTACTGATTACTTTTCAAAATCTTTAAATGAATTTTGTTCTCATGCTTCATATTCCATAGGATTTTATATGTTTAATTACTTGATTCGTTATTTTTTAAGTTTGAAAAATGAATATTATTCTATAAAAATTGCAATTATTTTGGAATATTTTTCATGTTATTTACAGATATTAAATAATAATGACATATTCGATACTAACAGTGTCATCTAGTGGCGAAAAATCAAAACTTTTTGTTCTTGTGTTTGAGTAGAGTTTGAAAATTCTCAGTAAGATAAAATTGGACGAGTTAGTACAGAAAAAAACCAAAAATTATCAAAAGAGCGTCAATTTACATGAAATAAATTTTTTTAGGATGACAGTGCTAATTTATAGTATTCATAATATTTTATACAATTTCTGTCAATTTTTTTGAGCATATAAGAATTTCACCTTGCAATTATCATTTGTACAGTATCGCCTTATATGAAAAATAAAATTCCCGTTTTCTTGGAATCAACTTAATTAATTAGTAATAAACTTTCATTCAATAATAAGAAATCCCCTTCAAAATTGAAAATTTTTTAGTATAATTCTTTCATTTACTGACATTTTAATAAAGCATGGTTCAATATTTCTCTTAGTTAATTTAAAGCTGTTGAAAATTGGTAATTAATTTGATTTTTTACGTAAAAATATAAATTTTTGTGAATTCTGGAAAAAAATAGCTTGAGACAATACCGTTAATTATTGGGATTTTCGTATCTTTTTTAGGGGTAAATAAAGAGCATTCAAAACTACAGAGATATCTGCTGAAATTTTAAACTTTATTCACAATAAATGACAAACAATATTTATTATTATAATATCATACTGTTAGAAATTTCTATCATAATTTGCTGAAAAACGCGACTGAAGTTTTATTCAGTTACAGTTTCGTGAAATTTTGTTACATGTAACTCAAAATGTTGTTACAGTTTCGTATAATGTTATAATAAATTTCATAAAAATTCTGTTACAGTTTATTAGTTTTAAGATACATTTTATGAAGATTCAGTTAAATTTCATAATATTAAGAGAAAATTCAGAAATTTTAGAACATTTGTGACAATTTTAAGATATACTTATTCTCAAAAAAATCATAAATATCATCAAATTTTACGTTACCTTTGTAACATAAAAATTTTGAAAATTTACGTACATTTCTAACAGTGCATTTTAAGAAGAGAATAAATAACATTATACTTAATTCTAATATATAGTACGAAGATTATCGATAATATGAATCATAAGAACACTTTAAAATACTTATTTTGTAAAATATTATTGTATCCACACAAAACTCCGAAAACTAATATACAGCCCCAAAACGTCAAGCATCGTTAGTAAACCCCTGAAAGACGTGTTTCACTTTTCCACACGGAAAACGAATTCGGCAGTTTGCTCGCTCCCGACTGTGGCGTCACACTTCCAGAGTGTGCGTACATCTAACCCTGGATGGCTTCTATAGTCACCTATCCTGCCTTGAAGGGAAATAGTGGGGATGAGGCAGATCTCTGGACCAAAAGGAAACATTCCAGAAATTGAATAGATATAGTAAAGGCCTCGACCTTCACATATTATAATTATCTTCTGAATAACCAGGACATATTAATTATATTAGAATAAACAAATAGGATCTAAGTGTAGTTTTTACGACATAGATTTCATAGGAATTTCGAGTATGTGGCAAGTGACTATAAGCTTAAGCGGCAGCCCTTGATGCTTTGGTCCACGTGCATTTAAGGAGAGAAGTAGGGATATAGAGATCTAGAACTTATGTTAATGAGTAGGGATTTATGATCAATACTATTGGCTAGCCGCACTAGTTCTAATTAGTGGGAAGACGCAAGGATGGTGCACAACTGCACATATGACGGTGTAACTCGCGAGACTTCGTCGCTGAAGATTAGATTTTTTTCTGACCATTGAACTTAATCGATCCGCGTGCGAAATCGTGACCGATCATTTCTTTGACTTTGAAGTTAAATGTAAATTATAAGTTTAAAGTTGGTGTCATATGTAACTGTAGGACATTTCAAATATATATATTTGTTTTATCTTTCCTATTTAAATAATCTTTTATCATTTATTTAATTGCCCTATTTATATTAAAATTATATTAAATAGTTTTATTCTTTTTTACAGGAAGTGTTTCCACTCAAGGTGAGGTGAGTTTCCACTCTTAAACGTGGAGAGCTCACATCCAGCCATCGGATTTCAAGATTTTATTTAAATTTAAATAATGAAATTTAAAATTACCGATGGTTCCCGCTTGAATTGACTCGGCGCGTCACAGTTAGAGACTAACAATATCATCTAGTGACGAAAAATCAAAACTTTATATTCTTGCGTTTTAGTAGAGTTTGAAAATTCGCGAGAAGATAAAATTGGACAAGGTAGTGCAAAAAAAAACCAAAAAATATCAAAAAAGCAAAACTTTACAAGGAATTAAATTTTTTCAGGATGACAGTGCTAATTTATAGTATTCATAATATTTTGAACAATTTCTTTCAAGTTTTATGAGCATTTAAGAATTTTACATTACAGTTATCATTTATACGGTATCGCCTTATATGAAAAATAGAATTCCCGTTTTCATGGAATTGATTTAATTAATTAGTAATAAACATTCTAATGAAGCATAGTTAAATCTTCTTCTCTTAGTTAATTCAAAGTTTTTAGAAATTGATAATTAATTTGATTTTCTACGTAAAAATATAAATTTGTGTGAATTCTGTAAAAAAATAGCTTGAGACAATACCGTTAATCATTGGGATTTTCGTATTTTCTTTTGGGGTATAAAGAGCATTCAAAACTATAGAGATATCTGCTGAAATTTCAAACTTTATTCACAATATCTGACAAACAATAATTATTATTTTAAAATCACACTGTTAGAAGTTTTTGCGGTAATTTCCTGAAACACGTGACTGGAGTTCTATTCAGTTACGGTTTCATGAAATTGATATAAAATTTCAGAAATTTCGGTTACTTTTCAGTAAATTTAAGAAACAATTTCTTAATTTTCAGTTACCATGTGTTGAATATTCTGATACTTGTGTCTGGAAATTTTGAAACTTGAAACAGGAATAATGTAACGTTTTGGGTAACTTCAGCTTTATGCAGTTTATTGTACATGTATATGAAAATTTTGCTACATATAACTGAAAATGTTACAGTTTTATATAAGTTTATGATAAATTCTATAAAAATCCTGTTACTGTTTAGTAGTTTTAAGATACATTTTATGAAGATTCATTTAAATTTCATAATATTAAGAAAAATTTCAGAAATTTCAGTACATTTTTCGCATTGTTAAGATACCTTTACTCAAAAACATCATAAATATCATCAAATTTTACGTTCCCTTTGTAACATAAAAATTTTGGAAATTTCCGAACATTTCTAACAGTGCATTTTAAGAACAGAATTCACTTAATATTATTTACTGAATAACATTATACTTAATTCTAATATATAGTACGAAGATTATCGATAATATGAATCATAAGAACACGTTAAAATACTTATTTTGTAAAATATTATTGTATCCACGCAAAAACACCAAAAACTAATAAATATAGCCCAGAAACGTCAAGCATCGTTAGTAACCCCCTGAAAGATGTGTTTTACTTTTTCACCTCCAAGTGACTTGCTCTTTCACGTTCAACATAATTTGTTGTAAAAGGATTTTGCTCGTGATAGGAAATCATTAAAGTGTCTACTTCGGTGAAATCAAACGTTCGCAAAGACTGTTAAAAAATAAGGTTACTTTTATACCATATTTAGAGGAGAATTATTCAATGTAACGTATAGTTACTGACCTCCCAAATGACAAATTTCTCCATACCACCACTTCCTTCTTTAATTATCTCTCTTTTAAAGGAAAGCTTTCGAGAATGTGTCTCGCTTTTGTATGGCCCTCGTTCGACAGAGGCTGCATTATAACTGTGACTCGCTACAAGGATGAACTCTTGTTTAATTTCAGATGCTCTTATATATCCGCAACTAGAAAACAGGGGTGATTCAGTTTTGCTGTTCCAGGATTCATAAACGAAGTGAATAAATGAACCATAATTCACAAAAACAATCCGGCTTGAGTATCTAATGTGTTTACGGTTTTCATAATCATAAAATGTTCCATTTGCTTCATTTTCCCAGGTTCCTTTAAGAAAAGATATAAGCTCTAATCTTGAATCTGGGTCATTGCAATCGCTTAAACAAGCTGAAAAAATAAGAGGGTTCAATTCGATATTTATTAATTTATTAATATTAATAATTAATAAAATATTGTTGATGTTCTTAGTTGATCCTGTTCATTATTATTAATTAATTGAATTTAATTAGTTGAGTTTAAAATTTTTATTACTGCCTACATTATCGGAGGATCACTAGTCGCGTATCAGATAGGACACGTTGCCGACAGGTGTCCTCGTAGACAATTTCAAACTCTTATATCGCAAATAATGCCAATGAATTCAAATATTAAAGAATTTGAAAATCTTTCTGTGGAAAAAAAGACGCTCTCGACTACGCTGGGATACGAGCCCAGGTCTTTCGATTGCAGGTCGACTGCTCTAACCTCTGAGCTACACAGCCGTCCGACATATTCTTCTCCACAGGAAGATCTCCTTATATGGCCTAGTGGCTCTGCCTTGCGGCTGTAAATGATTTTAAATTAATTAATCGAGTTTGAAATTTTTGTCACTGCCTACATTATCGAAGGATCACTGCGCAGTCGAGATTTTTATAAACAATATTTTAATCCGACTGAAATTCCGTGTTTTTCGATACTCCGGGATCAAAAGAGTATGATAAATTTCAAGTTCGAAAAAAACTGAGTATGCAAAGGTCCTTCGAGATGACGAGCAACTTTTCTGAAGAAGTAGAATTAATCAAAACAATTTTAGTCGGATAAGATGTTGCTTAAAAAAATAATCGGCGCATACGCGCGCCCGGTCAGCAGTCAAGCGCGTTACGAGTCCCAATCATTTCCGTTATTTAATATTGCTAAACGATTTATGCAATAAATAAAATTCAAAACAAACTGAGGGATATAATTTCACGTTCCATTTCACACTAATAATTTTACGTTTATTGCTTTGTATGAAAAGGTATGTTCCGCCTACAAAAAGTTTTTTTTCAATTTCGCAACAAAAAAACATACATTTGTATTGGAAATTATCGTGTACAGTGACTTTATCAGTGCAGCCTCGAGTTTTGCTTATAATTATCCTAATATTCACTTAATTTTACAACAAAATAAATTTTCAAGCACAAAGAAAGAATCGTTAATCGTATTTGTCATTTTTTTAGCACCGAGTTTAATTATATATTTCTAATGATTTGGATTCACGAATAATTATTTTCGCTTCTTGTTTCATGATATAAAACATTTATTCGTATGTTAAATTTTTCTTTTTCCCAACTTGCTTGACATATTGTAGAAAAAATTATTTCAATATGGAGCTGATGAATTTGTACAGATTTTCGACATCTCTTACTTTTAAATCTGTAACACCGACGTATTTTTTTGGAAACTTTGAAGTCGTCAATCCAACATGATTGTTTGATTTGGTAAGATGAAGTGTCGGAAAAATAATCCTCTTTTACATCAACTTTTCCAGAAGGGAAGTAGTCAATTACAAATGCAGAATTAATCTTTAATTATCCTTTCGAGAGTCTCTGATTTTTCAATTTGCTTTCAAAATCCAGAAAATCAGCGTCTGATATATCAACCATAATAAACGGTGAATTTCTAGCAGCTTGAATGATTTTCACTTATTCGGTAGGAGTTTCTATGCACCCGTCGCGCGCGTACACACCGATTATTTTTTTAAGCAACATTTTAACCGACTAAAATTGTTTTGATTGATTCTACTTTTTCAGAAAAGTTACTCGTCATCTCGAAGAACAATTTTGCTTACTCAGTTTTTATCCAACTTGAAAGTTTTCATACTCTTTTGTTCCCGGAGTATCAAAAAACACGGTTTTTCAGTTGGATTAAAATATTGTTTATAAAAATTTTGGTTTTTCAATTGTTTTTAAAGTCGTAGGCATCGCTGAAGATCCCTGTGTAAAATGAATTTTTATTTTTGAAAATCCATCAATAATTGCCCGAGTTATGACGAGTTATGTTTTAAAAACATTGTTTTTATATCGAAAAAAATCTATCTTTTTGATTTTTTTCTCGAAAAGTAATATTTTTATTGAAAAATCCTTAATGGAACCCCAATCTCTTTTTTGAAGTACTATAGCCCTATATATTTTATTTTAAACACTTTGAATTTTCACTAGTGACATCACCACTCGGACAATATTTTACCGTGATTTCGCGCGCAATAGTTGTTCTTGCATCCGCAGGTTCAGTTATATCAGATAATTAAATATTTAAGATAAGTTTAACCAGCATTTGTAGAAAATACTTATTATATAATATTATATTATATAATACTTATTCAGGTTCCTGTAACCTCATTTCTATGCAGAATGAGACTTACAACCAGACAATCTTATCTTAGTACATTTTATTACATGCTCATCGTAAATGAGAAGGTATTAGTTTTATGTGAAAAATGACCTTCGAAATTTTCATCAAATCTTTACGTTTTGAGAACCCCTGACCAAAATAGTTCAAATAAGAGCATTTTTTGTACTTTTGAAATTTTTTTCCGTAAAAATTAGTAATTGTAACATTGGTTTATGACTGTGCTCATAAATCTCTACCAATTATCCCAAAAACATTTTTCGATTAAACTGAAATCACGAAAGTTACAGTATGTTCAAACTTTTAGAAAGACAATATCTATGGTAAATTCCTTTTATCAGATAAATTTTACGAGATACGAAAAATTATTTATGATACAAAATTGTTTAATGCATAATGAATGAAAAATCGTTTGCTTTATTAAAGTCTACAATTGTTATTCCTTTTATATATATTCGGAAGAAAATATATTTTTTAATTGTATAAATTATTGGAAAATTAATAACTCAGATGGATATAAACATGCATCAGATGCATATAAACATACCTTGATCTTTCTTTATCACTTCTACTTGTATGCTATAGAAAATGACTAAATTTCTACCTTACCGGCTTTTTAGTTTGTGTTACCCAAATTAAATGCAAAATGCGATACAGAAATGAAAATTTGTAAAATTAAATAAAATGTACTAAGATAGGTATTTCATTGTGAAAGAAACAAGGTTACAGAAATTGAAATCCCGGTAAGGTAGGAATCTAGTCACGTTGTCCGGGCCATTGACTTGGTCTTATCTGATACTTTTCGTCCTTTGCAATTTTAAATTAATACTTCAAAATTACTTTTTATAGCAGATAAACATAAAAGAAAGAACAAGGTACATTTATCTGCTATGGAAAACCCGTTTGAGCTAATTATTTAAGAATGGGAAGAACGAAAAGTATTGGATAAAGTCAGGACCGTGACGTGACACGGCCTCAGGGCTATGGGCCAACATAGGCCAATGTGATTAAATCTCTACCTTACCGGAATTTTTTGGTCTGTAAACTCCTGCCCATGCAAAATGAGACATCAGGTAAAAATTTGTGAAAACAAAGAAAAAACACTAAGGAAGTTTCGACAACTCTTGAATTTAATTAATTATAAAACAATATTTTAGAATTTTTTTTTTGCGATTTTAAACATCTTAGTTGATAGACTTTCCTTGGTGCCTTTTCTTACATCCTACAAATTTTAGACATAATATCTTATTTTACATGGACAAAAGTTTACAGACAAAAAAATTAACATTTCGATCATATGGTTTGGTTGATCCATGGCCTTAAATAATAAAAGTAGTAAGAGAACTAACAAGAAATTGTGGAAAATACTTATCAATAAAGTAGTTAGTAGCTATAACTAATAATTATTTTTCGGTGTATGCAGAGAAGAAGTGTTAACTTTTAGAGGAAACTTCTATTATAATTACACTGAGAAAAAAATACTCTTGAATCAATGAAATATTAGTTTAAAGCATCAGACGGTGCTTTCGCGCTCGGTCAAATGCAGATACCATTATTTCAAACGCATATGCTGTCAATTCTTACACTATTGCTTCAACCGAATTCATTGTTGAAGCATTGAAGAAAATATTGTTTCAAATAAGACACTGTTGAAATCGGAAATATATGTTGCTGATACAACAAGTTACTTTATGAATTCAGTAATATATACTAACATTTGTACAGTATTTTTATTGTGTTGATTGTTTAATTGGATGATACAATGATAGAATTTTTTTGCTTTAATAGAAAAGGTACACAATGCTAAAGCATATTTCAATCAATCAATGCTATATCCTATTCATTTAATAACGGAACGTTATTGAATCAAAGTTTGATATCACGACTTCAATAATAAAGTATTATAGATCTGAACTTCTATGAAATTGAATGAAAAAAATTGTCTTACAGATGCGAGAATTATTATATTTGATTCTAAAGCATGATACTATGGTTTCAAAGTATCAACTATGCAGCCTATAGTACGTTGCTTTGATGTAAAAGTTTTTATCTTCAAATTACATGAAAGGTATTGAACCAAATGTATATTTAAACTATTCAAAAGATAATATATGAGAACATAACAAAAATTTTGTTTGTTCTGCAGCCAAGCCTTTCCTTTTGTAATTGCTCCTCTTTGTTGAAACGCTGTCGTACTAATTTGATAATCCAATTGACTTCACAAAGCATTCTTTAATTTTACGCTTATATACATATTACTAAGTACAACTTTATTGACCTTCAATACTTATAAAGTCTAAGCCGCACGATCGTCTCTATCGAATTCTAAATTCTAAACCTAAGTAACTCTGTAAATCGCTATCGCATTCGTCGCTCGCATACACCGCTCGCATTTTCTTCGGCAGTTTCGATTTGATGTTCCTTATATATCAAGCAGTAAAAGTTTCGCCGCTTGTGAGAAAATGAGGAGGCGACAAGCTCCAAATAGAATGCGAGACTGGTGGCTGTTAAAGAAATTTACATCTATTTCTTCCAAGAGTACGCGGGAAGATTTGAATTGGGAAGTTTTTTTGATGAATAGAGATATAAAGTTTTTAATTGTGTTTTAAGTATTATTAATATTCTCTTTTTAAAAATGTATGTAATATCACATTATATTTCTTATTATATTACACGAAATGAAACAAAAACTTAACTACGAAATTATATGAAGATAATATGAAGTTTTGAGCGACAGATAATCAATAAACACGTTAATTTAATATTTTTTGGCAAATAATTTAATTTTTGGAATTAGTTTTCGAATTAATAAGCTTTTCTAATTTTCTCATACTTAAATTTAAATTCCATGTAAATTCTAAACTTAGTTTAAAATTAAAAAAGAATTTTCTATAGAAATCATGTTTTCCAAAATTTTCAGTTCAATCTTTTTTCTCTAAATAACATTTTGATGCTAATAATGAGATCATTTATTTTTTGGATTTAAATTTAAATTCAGTCCTAGATTGAGACTTAAGAGATAAATATCTCGGTTTTTAAATGAAAATAGTCATTCAACTTTTAAAATTTTTTTATTTAACTCAAATTGAAATACGAAAAGTGGCATCATGAAGAACAATTTATAAACTACAGGTCATTCTTTTAAGAATTCATGCCATGGATAATTTCAGAATTGAAATATTAAATTCACAGTGATGATGTTACCTCATTTCGATTATAAAACATATCGCAATGAAGGTTTTACGAACTTCAGAACAATCTCGCAACATCTTTTTTAAATGAAGAGTTTAGAATTTTAAAACATACAATTTACTTTGACATATTATATGTAACGCAATGATTAAATAAATCTATTTAAGCAAATCTTAAATAAGTCCATCTAAGCAGTCTACATCTAAGCAGTCTGTTCTCTCTTCTTTCCTTTCTGCCATTACATGGGAATCGTACAAACGTAGCGTTTATTATTCGACAGTCTGTGTATGCCGAGCGTTTTATATGATATTAATTTCTTTTGTGCAATATATCCCCAGTTATTTGTTTCACCAACTTCGAAGGCTTGCATATGCTCCACGAAACTCAAAATTTTTATTTCTTTATACATGAAGAAAGCCTCTTCGTTCTCATTGACTAAAATATGTTCAATTTTGCCGAAATGTAACGCAGATTAAGTTTTCTTAACCGTTACAATTATGCCGTTTTGATATTTAGTTCCACATACTTCAACCCAGGTAGTGGAAATCCAGTTTTCTGTGTTTTTATTGATGATGAGATTTTTGAAACTACTGTAATTCTCTATTTGATCCAATCCTATACACACAACTACACCGCAATTGACACGTTTTGTGAAACCTTTATTTTGAAGAAACCGATAATTTTGAATGAGTTGGTGTTTTAATGCCAAAGAATACGGAGAATTGACGCGAGATCTGTTAACTGATGCATAATTTTTACTTTCTTTGTGTTTAGATTCGAATTTTCGTGTCGCAGCGGATTTCATTGGGCCAAGTTTACGCATTACGTTCGGATAATGAATTAAGTAATGGTGTTTTGGTTTAAGATTCTTGAATAACTTTTTGTACAATAAATGATGCTGTGCTATAATACGTTGCAAATTTTCGAGGTCTTGTACAACAAATCTTGGTGCATAAACGATTTCAACAATTTTTCGAATGAGTAACAAGAGTTTCCAAAGCTTGTTGTTTAGTGGAATATGAAGCCCAATCATTAACGGAAGGTATAAGATGAATGTCATCATTTCTGAAGCTGTGTACATTATTTGATTGTTGTCTAGCCATTCTTTTTTTACGTGAGGCGGGAAATTCAGATTGTTTTTCGCACCATAGTCAAAAAAGCGAATCTTGTTGTTCAAAGATTCTAGAGAAAAAAATTTGCTTTCTTTAATAAAATTAGAAAGAACTTCTGCAGTTTCATAACGAAGAACCCCTTCTAGAATATCGTGGTCAGGGTCAAAAGCTATATTTCTGGTGACATGAAAACTGGGTATTTTATTAAAAACGCATTCCTCTCGAATACCTCTTGCAAGTGTTTTTACATCAGTAGAGTAATTTTCCTCTGTGCGCAAAAAACGAGGATCTTCACGAATCTGGCTTTGTCGTATTTTTTTATCTGCTATACACGCTCTACAATTAAAATTAGCATTAAAACTTCTGTAATATCCAAAAGCACTGTGGATTGCTAAGCTATCCCCTGCCATGATAAGTATTGCGAACTTTACTTGTCTCTGTATGCTATTTACGATTATCGTTATACCGACGGTTTCTAATTCAATTAGTTGTTCAATTAATTTCCAAAATATTTGTTTATTGTCACAGTTGTCGTAGTCTATTGTGTTGTGGAATTGAGCGAGAAATATATTTTCCAATTGACTTGCATATTCGTCTGGAAGACAACCAAGGGAAAAGTAAACAGCTCCGATTTTGTGAAAGCAACGGTGAGTCCCAATCGGATTATTTATCTCAAAATCGTCAAAGTACAAAATCAGAGGAATAACAGTTCCCAAATTTTTTTTTTTTATAGAAATCCACAATTCTCCTTGTATTAAAGAAATAAATTCTTTGCTTTTCTCAGCTTGCTCGATAGATGATAAAATAGTTTCGAACACCAAAGGTAATTCCAAGAACTGCTTCAAGATTTTTTTTAACGGGACGAAAGAGAAATCGTGGTCTGTATAGCTCGTTTGCCGTTTACCTGCCCTAAGTCTAGGTTGCATGTCACCATCAACATTGAATTTTTCTGGCATAATTAGTGTTTTACAATTTTGAAAGTAAGGCAGCGATTGATGTTCGGTACCGTGGTCTATAAATGCATTTTGAAAAATGTCAAACATCTTGTTTAAATCAGCTGATTGTGTCGTTTCATTTGCTGAGCACATTAATTTCAATGTTTCGACGTGACTAGTGATATCTTTTAAACCATTTACGATTTCTGTAAGAAGTGACCGATGCACAGATGAGTTAGCATATAATTTTGCTACGAAAAGCGCTACACTTTTACTCAATTCTGCAGCAAACTGCATTGGCGTGAAAGTTGGAACTTCTCTTGGTGCACTGGAAATATTGGGGAGAGTATTAAGAGATTGAGAAAAATGATGAGACAAAGCTGGCACATCAGAATTAGCTTCGGAAATGGTTTGAAAACTTTTTATATCATTTGTACTTTTTTTTCATGCTGATCTACTCTATCCGTAATATGAACTCGTGATAAATGTCTTTTAAAAACATAGACATCTGAGAAAACTCGGCAACATCTAGATTGTTTACAACTCAAACTTGAGTTCACGTCAGAGTGCCTGCATTTCCAGTGGTTCATAAATATATCTTCTGTCGCACAGGATGCATAGCACACGGGACAGTAGTACATTTTTACAATTTTTATTTAATGTTTATAAAAATATTGTCAGAAGAAGAAACCGCTTATCATGTGCAGTTCAGGATTTGGCACTTTACGGACTATTTAAAATTTAAGATCATTTGCAATTTCAATAACGTCTGTTTTGAGTTTATCTGACTTAGTAGAGAATTTGTAGAGAGCCCTTTGAATAAGAAGCCAAACGTGTTCAGCAGGTCGAGGATACTCCGCGTGAAAAACATGGAAAGACTTAAAGCAAATGTCAATTGCTTGCTTTGCTGATTCTACTTCGTACTTGATTTCGTCGACGACCACATAGATTTTTTCTACTGTATTTACTTCCGGTCCGACGACAATAATATGAGGCTGAACAGTCAAACCTTCCTCATTCATTCGTTTTTTGTAGTCATCCTGGATATTCTGAATGTCATCGATCGTCTAGAGAACAAAAAAATAATGGTAAATTGCAATTAAGAAATGTAACAACTATAATTTTGTGATCAATGGAAGGGGTTGAAAATATAGCAATTAAGGAAATAGTTTACTATAGCGAAGAATATTATGTGTGGCTAATTAAGTATTATTGAAGTTAGACTGACTTGAGAATGCTGGACAATACTTTTCTCCGACTCCGACATACTGAACTTCCAATCAGGTTTCTTTGATCGACGTATTCTTCCTTTGGGTGCAACCAAATATGATAAGAGGCATAATTGTGTTATAATTTTTCCATCTAAATACATAAAAAAAGAGACAATTTAATAAGTGATTAATATATTTAATAATATTATATGTGATTTAAAATAAAAAATTAATATTACCGTCACTCTCCGCCGTCTTCAGCAAATTCAGTAAATGTTTTACGCGAAGATCTTTTTCTTTCTTCTTATCAAGTGGACATAACTTTCTAATGGCGTCATAAAAATCAGGCCAGTTTTGAATAGCTTCATATTGGATGGGTTCTTCACTAAACTTAAAATTTACAAAATCTTCTTCAATTAACGTATAAGCTTTCGGATGTTTTAAAATGGGCCACTTTTCGTAAGTATCAAATAATTTCGTAGCAGAGCTAATTTTTAAATCTTCAGACCGAAGATTAAAGGTAACTTTCCAGTGCTGAAGAACAAGATCCCATGGCCCACGATTATTTTTTAACCATTCAACACTTTGTTCTACTGAAGCTGGAGAAGGAATTAGTTGTTGCTGTAGTGCTAATTGTAAATAAATGTTACGTCATCTGTGATAAATACTTTTAGAAAAACTTACCATCCATAAACTGATCATACTCTTCATGATTCTCATGATCAGTAATGGTATCTAACGATCTCAACTTCCTTAATCTGAAGTAATATCTAATGGCCAATCTTCCCTTTACGGATATGGATTTTCCGGTCGGAGATTTAGCTTTGGGGACAGGCGGTATGTAATAATACTGAATGTCTTCAGTAGGGAAAACTCTCTTTACCTCCTCCGCCAAATATTTGAAATCTTTGTACCTAGCACTTCTGCACCA
Source organism: Diplolepis rosae (assembly GCA_030998225.1). Lineage (NCBI taxonomy): Eukaryota > Metazoa > Arthropoda > Insecta > Hymenoptera > Diplolepididae > Diplolepis > Diplolepis rosae. The sequence continues at coordinate 2,934,478 of JAPYXD010000581.1, read as the reverse complement.
TGAGGAACAGAGAAAGTCACAAAATTTTAATAACTTTAAATTTATTAATTTTTTCTATCAAGAGAAATTAAAATTGGTGGAAGTAAATGTGTCATTATACTTAAAGTCTCATTTATTTATTCAATTGTTAAATTTATATTGTTACACATTATACTTAAAAAAAAAAGAAACGTAACTGAGTTAAATAAAAAAATTATCGTTTTTTGTTCTTGAAACTTTCTTTATAAGCATGTATATATTGATAAGAGAAAATTAATAAAAGAATTTTTATTCCAATTAGCTTTTTTTTAAGCTCGACTTAAGTTACCAAAGGGTTCTCAAGGTTTTCACAGGCCCAAAAATTGCTTTCAAGAAAAATTCTAATTTGTAAAATTAATATTTTCGGATTAACATTTACAGCAATCTTGTTTTTGAAATGGAACATGGAAAAAAACTGAATAAAAAACGTGAACTGACAGAAATATACCCTTCAACGCAGTTCAATAGATATGACGTTATTGACTCAACGAGTGCACGTCTTCCATTACGAGTGAGAGTTCCTATCTTCTTGTAAGTTTTAATAAGTAGACGCCCTTCTGAACAATCCTGAAGAATATCTTCTATTTTTGGCAAATCTTGAATTTCCCTTCGCATTCGCTGTCCGATAAATTTATCATTATTACGTGGTGTATGATTTTCCTGTTCAAAATCGCCTTCAGAGTCTTCGTCTGAAATTGTCTGCGAGTTGTCCTTGTCATTTTAATAAAGAAAAATTGAAAAATTAGAAAAAAATCAAATTATATTTTAAAAGAATTAAAAAAAAATTTATTTAATAAAAGTAAGATACAAAAATTCTAAGATTGTCTTATCATATATGATAGAAATTTACAACGAGAAATCAGAAACTTGGCAATATAATAATAATTTGAAACTAAGAAATCGAAAAAAAATGAAATATACAAGCTGTTAAAATTTAGAAAGATTTGAACCAAAATAAGCTATGCATTGCGTAATTGAGTGAAACAATAATTTTAAGCAATATTCAAACATTTTGCAAATGAATAAAATGTAAAATATTACTTTTTAAGTTAAAACTACTCATACAATTTCAATGGAAAGCCTGTGAAATTCAACCTCTCTCAACTACATTACGAAAACTAAAACTTTCCGAATTTGCTCTCTAAATCTGAATAAGTCAAATTTTCACTGAAATAATCAGTGAAATTTGACTGATTTACAGTAACCTCTTTTTAACTATTTGAATCAGTCAAATTTCACTGATAATCAGTAGATTTTGACTGATTCAAATTTAGAGTGGAAAAAGCATTTAAAATTTTTCTTTGTATCTAAATTGAAAGCTTCTCTATATTTTCTATTCAAAAAAAGTAAATTTTCAAATTAAATGAAAGTAAAAATGATTAAATGAAACAACAATATCAATTTTAAATTTCAGATAAACATTCTGGCTAAATTTTCCCATTGACAAGCTACAGTCGCTTTATAAAAGCAAACATGCACACTTCACAGGTTACGAATTCCCAATGTAAATAAAAATTCAAATGCCAGAAATTTAAGCTCCTACCTTTTAGAATAAAATTCACGAAAAAAAATTCAAAACAATGTATTCCTAACCTGCAAAGAGGAACCCGGTAGTTTTTTATGAAAATGGCTTTCCCATGCACTGATGAATTTAATTCGTAGGCCAATTGACTTAATTAATTGCTGTACATAGATGACTGTCAAATCACCTAATATTTTTTCATCTATCTGGTTTTCTAGAAAAGTAAAGGAATCATAAAAGCTAGAAGCTGTGCGATTATGCCACAATGCCAGTCTGATATAGGCTAAGAACACTAATCGGACTTACCTTTGAAAACATCTATCAACATTTTAAGTCCCCACTCTTTCAAAGTGTCCATAATAGATTTCTTTTCGGGTTGTGGATTGTCCGTATCCTCACTAATCTGCTGATCTTTCATTTTTATGATTTACCTCCACGTGACGATCAATTTAATTAACGCACCAGCCGGCAAACTGGATAAACTTCACTCAATACGCAAATGCACTCGCTATAGGTATATACTATATTCATACTATGAAACTGTATGAAACGTGTATGAGAGTGGGCACAAACTACGTCTTTTGCCATAAGTATACCTAAGAAACGTTTTACAATGTTCAATTACGTCTTCCAATTTTTTGAGAATGGAGGAAATTATTTTATTATAATCAGTCCTCATATCGTCTTTGCTTCTCGTCTCAAAATCTGTTTTTTTGTCCACAATAATTTTTCCAATCACATGGGCGAAGTAATAAAGAATAATTACTTTTCTTCTCGATATTATACATCGACATATTCGACATCGTGATGCTTTCTTCTATTTTCTACAGACGGGAAATCAAATTATCGATTTTTATTTTTAAGTTTATTAGGCCAATTTTAACAAAGAATCACACTATCAATATTTTAAGTGTTAATTTTGTATCATTTATTCAGTTTTCAGTCATGTTACCGAGTTACCGAAATGATACCCAATTCGGTAACAGTTCGGTTCATGCGACCCGCCAGGGTAACCATTCGCGTTTAATTTTGCCTGCTTTTTTAGTTGCCGTACATAAAATAAAAGATCGATATTTAAAAATCTTGACTTATAAAAGAGCTACAATTCCCGTATGTAAATACACGCATTACTTTTTATGAAATTAAATTTTTTTTAAGTATAGTGCTTTAATCTATTTTCATATACTCTTGAAGCACAACTACATTTTATATATTACAAAGGTTTAATAGTTTCCATCTAATTGTATAATGTCTTTATATAAATTGTGTAATACTTTAAGTGATAAAAACTTGTGTATCACTTGACAATATTCCCGTTCGTATTGAAAGAATTTTTCTTCGATATAAATACATATTTCAATCTGATAATAGAATATACAGATGACTCAAAATTTATTTTTCTTCGTTTCTATCACAGATACTGTAGATTTTATAGTACATGCTTTTGACTGTATTCGAAAGCACCATTCATTGTATCAGCAGTAAATACTATCAAATCAAAAATATCTTTGTTTGGCGGAAATCATTCTCTGTATAAATTAAAACAATACTTCGTTGATTCAAAAGTATTTTTATCACTTTAAATAAAAGTTTTCCTTGAAATAAATCTAAATTTATTTTCCTCAACTTTATATACTTCAGTTTCTTTGAATCATCAATCTTTCTATCTGTAGTACTGTATTTTTAATTCAAAGACTCGAGTTATTTTGCCCGAAACAAAGTTTATTGAATTATTTACATAAACTATTGGATCAATAATGCGGAATTCAATAGCAACGAAACTTTTGATTCAACAGTTCTTTTTTCTCAGTGTAGAGTTATTGTTAATTGTTTATTAACTATCCTTTTCCTAATTCAAAATAAAAATTCATTTATTTCACAAATGAAATATGTTCAAATTAAGAAAAGCGGATATCAGTATTAGAACAATTTCCTTGTTGAATTGATTCGTTTGATTTAATAATATTTTATCAACCAAATTGATTTTTTAACAGAAATGGCTCGTTAAACACATCAAAGAATCCTTTATCCCAAAAGAGGAAAGTCAACCCAACATTTTTTGCAATTAGGGAAGAAATTAATCTATAATTATTATTTTACAATACAAAATCAAAAGTACTCACCACTGGTATCTTGCGAAAAAGTACTGAAAAAGATTAAGAAAAAAATTCTAATGGATGACATTTTAACAAACTTGGAAAACTTTTAAGTAATACGTCGCGAAGACTTTGCAGTGGGTTTTACACTATACTTCAAATCCTGCGAAAACCTCAGGAACAACATCAAATAATAATTTACATATCTTAAGTATTATTTCTAGAAAATTAACAAAAAATATTACTTTTAATACTTTTTATCAATATTGGCAACAATAGTCGATTTCTCTACCTTTTTACTGGAAATTTTGCCTGAACACGTAACTGCTGATTCAGTGATAACTTCTATTCTCTTTTTCTCATTTCAGAACCAAATTTGTTTATATTTATATTACGAAACAAGTTTTCAGACCCTAAAAAATAACGAACTTATTTCAACAATTCCTTTGATAAAATTATTTTATCAATTTCAAAATCTATTATTTTGATTCAACCAAAATTATTTTTTAAATTCAGAAATTGTATATATTTTACTAAATTTTGTTTGACTATATCTGATTCTCTTAATCTTGTTTTTATTAAAAGAATAGTTTGGTTAGATTTCTCATAAATGTTAGAGGTGAATCATTATTTACTTTGCAACTTTTTGCAGAACATGCACTTAGTAAAAAATTTTGTTAATATAACCAAAGAGTTCTCTTATCATACACGTACTTCATTGTTGGAAATATCTATGATTTGCATTTGCATCTTGCATTTTCATGAACACCTTCGTAAATCAATACTTTGACAAACCTAAACAGTTGTAAGAAAAAAATTTAAAACTTACGAAAGATAAGACTTTTAGTAACGCTTTCTGTAAAAGATTTTTTCTATATAAAATTTGTTTTACATCCAAGTGATATTGAGATAATTGTAGAAATAATCAATGCGGGTACAATTCCGACATCAGTATATTCATAATAAATTTCTGCCAACGTTTCGCCTCATCTCCAGAGGCATAATCAGGGCATACAAGAAATTAGCCAATAAACGTACATCACAGAATGGATAATAATATGTAATGTCATGTCAAACCCATAATAGTCAAACTGATAAAATATCACAATAGTTTTAAGATAAGAAATCAAAAATCATATTATAAGACGAATTCAAGTGTTCAATATCTGTGATTTTATTAAGACTATTCTCACTTTCTTTTTTTATATAGACCGTTTCAGAAAAGGCTCTTTTAAATATATTGGTTTCTTTATGTAAAATTTTGACATTATTCCAAATAAAAAATTGATTCTCTTGATCATCTTCATACTTCTTACGGTGTTTACTGATGACATTGTGAAACTTTTCATTAAGATTGAAATTCTTAAAATGTTCATCAATTCTAATCCTCAACGGACGTTTGGTCTGACCTACACAACACTTACCACAATGGCAAGAAATTTTATTAACAACGTTATTTTGTTCTCCAATTTCATAAGGATCTTTACCTAATATTATAAATTTATCTAATTTGGAATTTATTCTAAAAACAACTTTCACATCGTATCTTGGCAAAAATCAGGCAGGTCCATGCCCAGGAAATCGTCATACATGACGTTCCAAACGAGTGGATCTACCCGCGACCCTTAAGAGACGCCACATGTCATCTCTTCTTTGAGAGACCATTTGTCGTCCTCGTATATTACCCGTCTGTCGCTCAGAAAGTCATCTATCATTCGCAGCAGGTAGTCTAAAAACCTTTTTCCGCACCATCGCCTCGATGCAGCTGTTCCACTTCGCGGTATTGAACGCATTGCGTATATCAATGCTGATCAAAGCGCAGAATCCCTTACGCTTACCAGTTCCTCTTCTTGCCTTAGTGGCGATGTCCACCACTGCCTGGATGGCGTTAACTGTCGACCTGCCTTCTCGAAAGCCGAACTGGTTCTCCAAAAGGCCGTTCTCGCGGACCATGTGACCCTGCAGTATTTGTAGAATCATTTCCTTCAGAAGCTTCCCTATTGTATCCAATAGACAAAGAGGTCTATAGGAGGATCTCTGCGTATGCCCCGATCACCTCTTTGAGGATGTGGTTTGGCTCCCCGTCGATCCCCGCGGCTGTATTTGCCTTAAGCCCCCCACCCGCTCTCTTTAGTTCCTCGAGAGTGAAATGTTTTTCGCGTCGGACCACGCAGGAACTTCGTTTCTGTCTTTGGAATGGCTCTACGTGTGGAAACAAGCTCCGCACAATGTACTTGACTCGATCGGGATTATCCAGGCCCGGGGTCTTTCTTCTAGACACCAATCTCTTGGTGACTATTTTGAAGGCGAGACCCCATGGGCCCTTCTCGACCTCACCGTTCAAGTTTTTCCAGCACTCAAGTCGGCTTTTCTTTATGCCTTGCCGAGAGCTGATTTTGCTATCGGGGGGAGGAGGAGCAACCCTCTTCTCCCCCTTTGTCAGCTTTTATGGGGTATCTCACAGAGATACAGAGCGCGGTGTAACGTCCTGCGTCCATTTAATACTTTTCATTAATTTATAATTTTCTATAAGCAATAACTTGGCAATACTTTATTTTCTTCAAAATTTTAATCTTAAAAGATGTAAATATTTTAAGCTCAATATCTTTTCCAAATACAATATAGATTCAAAAACCTTTTAAGAAAATGTGCAGCTGCGTCAATATGAAGATTTGAAATTTCATAGCAATCGGTAAAAGTAATAAACGTACACTTAGGAACTTTGACCAAAATATACAGCCCACAATCGTATTCTTTATTAAATATTTCTATCTACTATCCTCTTTTAAATAAATACATAAAACTGCATAGAGCTATAGCAGTATATAGCTTAGCGATTAGCCATTTCCGGTAATATCGTAAATAGCTTAAGCTAATGGTCAAAAGGGCCCGCGCTGGTACCACGCCCATGAAAAAACAAATAGAGACAAAGTGCATTTTCCGTTTAGATAATATCTTAGGCCTATGCAACATAGAAAATAAACCTTTTGACAATAAAAATTCATAAAATACTTGATTTAAATAAGAAATTAATATCACTTTTAATTTTTATATGAATAGAAAAAGAAATTATACCAACTCATAAGAGAACTGCAATTTTAATCTATTTTTATGTGAACTAACGTTGCAAACCTATTGAATGCAACTAAAAACCAATAGCAATTTATTTAGAAGATTTTGATAATTAGGAATCTACTTTACCAATGTAATAATTTTCGAGAAGTTATTTACGAAGGTAAAATACCAGTTTATAAATTACTAAAAATTATTCATACATTTTTCATTGTATTTTGAATTAATTCTATGAAATTCAAACATCAATTTATTTGATAATTGAATATATTGCATATTTATTTTCAATAGTAATTTAACAAACCTAACTATTTTACCTTCACAAAAATATACAATTATTCTTTATAAACATATTTCAAACTTCGTAAAACTTTAAATCAATCTGAGTCACAAAAACCCTAAACTAACTTGTAATTAATAATCCGAAATATAATTGTATTAGAAAATTAATAATTCAATTAAATCAATGTTATTCAGGATTTTAAGTAATAGAAATGTTCTGTTTTACCGACACAATCATGTAATTAGATATATATTTTATAAGTAACTTTGCACACAATTTTCAAATCAAAATAATTTGTTTTAAACGTTAAATTATAACATCTTTACCTACAAATAAAAATGTTAAAACAAAGCAATAGAAAATTACTATTCAGCCAGATTTCAGAATTAGTACTTATATTTTTGAGAAATGAATTCCATTAAGAGAAAACTGTTGAATAAATTCATCCATTTTGTTTATTAAAACCTTATATAATTTTAACAAAATATTCGGCGTCTAATAAGAATTATTTGGAAAAATAACTTCGAAATATGTGTTTATCTTAAGCGACAATGATTCTTTTGTATTTGACGTAGAAACATGACTAATTTAATGTAAATTAACGATTTTGTAAGCTAATTTACGATATAAATGAAACATAGCATAGTTTGACTTTTCGATTGGTTGAAATTTACGAAATCTGTAAACATAATTGTTTAAATAATTGATTTTCAAAGTATTTTATTTTAGAATATACATGTAGCGCCATCTCTTGGGAAATCAATGAATCTGGAAAAGTTTGGAAACTCCTACAAGGCCCATCTTAATGGGTAAGCCCTTGAGATTTTCGTCGACTATTGCGGGGGCGTAACTATGTCACTATAGATAGCCAACCAATCAAACAACTAAAACTAGTAGTTTCAACTGCCCTAAAAGATTTTCAAGTAGAAAGGGAAAAGATGAGAATACATAAAAGCTATGCATTTTCATTTTTAAAGTCAGTTCCTCTTCTCTACAATTTCATTTGTAAATGCTCTCTTCAATAATAAAATTCAGTTAATCACGGTCATCAATTTAAAAATTCTTCAAAAAGAGTTACGAGTTCCAAACATCCACACGCAGAAAAAAGAAAGGCAAAATTTACTAACCAGGAACAGTAAATGATTTTAAGTAAATGTAACAGTAAAAACTGTTAACATAGCTGAAAAGAAATGTCGGAATTATTGAGCGTTTCGTAAATCTCATAGTAAAATCAAAGTAAATCTAACTCTGTCACTTGTGAGTTAAAAATACCTTTATCATATGTATTAAATACAGGATGATAAGTACCATTCACTGGAACTGAATTACAATACTAGTATAGTACACATTAACGAAAGATCATTAGATTTTACCGATCTGGATGTTTCGCTTAACTCGCGCACATGTAACGAAAACATAACCTTCATGTGTAAATCACGTGTGCCGGCAACGCTGGGTGTAAACAAAGGAATTTCCAACTGCAGTGAGAAAAACGGATCATAAAACCTGGATGTTAAAAGTAGGGATAGTATTCGGTAAAATCAAAACATTCATTCTCGGTTTTTCATATAATTCGTTTCAGAATGTCGTCCGAGTGCTTCCGACGTTATCCAAATAGCTTCGTAGACTCGAATCCAAGTCTGGCCAACTCAGTAGTGGCTTATAAGCGACATTTATTTCGGAATATGGCAAGCGAGAATAGCCGAGAGGATTTAGGCGTTAGGAATGCGTTTAGTCAATGTCGATATAGGTAGAGTTAGAGGGTTCGAACCCAAAAGCGATTCTGAAATTTAATTTCAAGCGTATTATGCGATTATAAATAGTGTAGCATTGTGTACTTAAATATGTGAACATAAATGAGGTATGATAATAATACTTGTGTATCTATCTTTCTTTTGTTTTGCACGCGTTAAATCTGGTATGTTTCAGTTTATAATCCAAGATATTATCCGATACTATCTTTTTTTTAACATCTACCGATTATGGTTTCAATAATCTATATCGCTGTCCCATAGTTAATAGTCCAAGATTATAACGGTAACATATTTTTCATTACCGTTTACAATCCATTTTTCTCAGTGTGCAAAGAAATGATTTCCATGAATAAATTTCCTAGTTTTCTGAAGTCCGAGGACTATTTCAATTTTTTCGATATATAACTAAAATTACTTTAAATTTTATATATTTAGTTTAAAAACGCTTAAAAATCGAGGTCATTATACAATTTGAATTGTTTGCAATTAAAATTTTTGTGAAGAGGAACCATTATAATTATTTGTAGATCTTTTTACTTAAATATTCCCAACATATTCAATTTAAAATTGTAAAAAATATTACTAATTAAACAATTTTCAATGCATCATTATTTTTTAATCTGTCCACTTATGATTTTCTTGTAAGCTTTAAATTAATCACTTTCGAAAAGCACTTATAGCCTTAAAAAAGCCTTTGAAAATTAACAAAATTTTGAGTTCAAACGATTTTAAAACTCTTTAATTTTTAGATTATTGTATCATTAATTTACTGATTTATATTGTACTTTTGTGAAATTTTGATATCTGTAATTTAATTTTCGTTTGCAAGACTGTAAAAGTATTGGATTTAAATTCTAAACTCAAAATTTCAATTTCTCTTTCCGACCAAAAATATTGACAGTAACAATTTTTCCCTTCATAGATGTACTTTATTACCTAAGGTATAAGTAAGAAAGAATATTAAAGAGTTATTTCCTGTAAGTAATTATTTATTTAGTAATTTCATAAATTTCGGGTTGCCTGCAAAGTTTTTCCTACGTAAGCAAACTTGAAGCTAGGTTTCCACATTTTGTCTTTAAAGCAGTGTTTTTATATTCTCAGAAAATAGAATTACAAAAAAGGTAATTATGACAGAATTTATTAATTAAAAATGATTATTATTCCAAAAATTTATATAAAAATACAATTAATTAACATTCTGAATTTACAATATTCAAAATCAATTGAGTGAAACCAAAGAAAGTTAAAAAATAAAATTACTTGATTACAACGGGTTATGAACCTAACCTCAAATTCTGAATTTAAATTCTACAAACAAATAGTATCGAATAAATAGTCCTTGCAGATCACACACTCGAAAGAATTATTTAACATTTCCTGAAATTCATAAAATTTATGTCACGTAATCAACATTATTTAAGATTTTTTACAAAATTTGTTAGCAGTAAAATTTTGTAAACAGAAGTCGCCGGGCGAGCAGACGACGAGATGCACGAGACATCGAATCGAAGAAATCGCAGAAACTCAGAAAGTTAGGGAACGCTTGATTTTACCGATATATAGACGAAATAAGGAGAGAGCCGAAGTTTCCCGAAGATTTTCGGGCATCTCCGAGTTTTCGAATTCAGAAGAGGAGAAGTCGGTTACGTGCGCAACCAAACTTACAGCTCCTACTTTATTCACACGGACCTAGCCTGTAATTGTGTGCAAATGGTTGGCGTGTCCGATCTGAGCACACTGGGCTCTCTTGGTCGGGAAGAGCGGTTTCTCGGAAAACCAGTTCGGATTCAGGAAAGGCAGGTTCACTGTGGACGCCATCCAAGCTGTGTTTAGTATCGTCACAAATGCAAGAAAAGGAACTGGTAAGCGTAAGGGATTCTGTGCGTTGATTAGCATTGATATACGCAATGCGTTCAATACCGCGAGATGGGACATCTGCATCGAGGCGATGGTGCGGAAAAAGGTTTTTAGACTACCTGCTGCGAATGATAGATGACTTTCTGAGCGACAGACGGGTAATATACGAGGACGACAAATGGTCTCTCAAAGAAGAGATGACATATGGCGTCTCTTAAGGGTCTCGGGTGGGTCCACTCGTTTGGAACGTCATGTACGACGACTTCCTGCGCGTGGACCTACCTGCTGGAACGAGCATCGTCGGCTTTGCAGATGACGCTCTTGTCGTTTGCGCCGCTGATGACGTCGGAATCCTAGAGCTGAGGTTCAATGAAAGTCTGTGTCGAGCGAAGCGCTGGTTGGATAGCATAGGCCTGAAAATGGCCCTCGAGAAAACCGAGGCTTTGCTCGTTACGGACAAGAGATCTTTCCAATACCAGAGGATCGTTCTCGGAGAGGATGAAGTTGAGTGGAAAACAAGCATCAAGTACCTGGGGGTGTAGCTGGATCGTAAGCTTAGCTTCGGCGAACACCTAAAGATAGCAGCTGCCAAAGCCATCCAATGTGGCTCGGCTTATCCAAACATTGGTGGACCCACGGAAACGAAAAGGAGAATGGAGGTGAGCGTGGTCCATTCAAAGCTGCTTTATGCAGCTTCGGTCTGGGCTAATGAGATGGCATCGTGAACAGACCGGGAGATGGGCCTACCATCTAATTACGGAGTTCTCCACCGGGCTGAACAAAAAGCACGGAGAAGTCGGCTTTTATTTGGCGCAAGCGCTCTCAGGCCATGGATGTTTTAATGCATACCTAGGCGCTTCAAGAAGAGAGACGAGGAGATGTGTTGCTACTGCGATTTCCCGGTGGGACCGCAGAGCATGCGCTCTTCGTCTGCGCCAAATGGGGTGTGGCAAGGGAGGCCCTCGGGCAAGCATTGGGTGCCGAGCTTACTCCTGACACGATGATCCCTCTCACGCTCCAGTCTAAGCAGGTCTGGACGCTCATCGAGTCATTCGTCACACTTGTGATGAAGACGAGAGAGCTCGATGGGCGTCGGGATCGAAACAACGGAGAGGGCCAGTAGAAATCGCATCGTGGCCTGCACCCGCGGTCCTACGTCTCGGGCGGATTCGACTGTCCGCGTCGTTCGAGGGAGGATACTTTTTAGTGTTCTCCTGGCTGGTGCGGCCATTTTTCCTCCTCGCCAAAAAAAAAAAAAAATTAAATCATTTGAATAAAAATACAAATCAATAAACAAAATGTATAGAAAATAACTTCAAAAATTTGTCTTCAAAAATAGTAGTCATAAATAAAGTTAAATCGTTAATTTGAAAGTGTTTATTTACACTGAGAAAAAAGATTCTTAGGTCCAAAGAAATGTATTAAATTGATTCCATTTCTTTGTATCAAGAAATTCGTTACCCAATTGAATTAAATATTTTTTAGAAGCATGAAACGCGTGCTTTGATTCAAAGAAATAATTTATTTGATAGTCATTTCTTCAAATACAAAGAAATATTTCTTTCCTTATAAATGTGAGCGAATTGACTCAATCAAATCATGTCTTTGAAACTAAGTACCTAGTTTATTTGAATCTTTTTTTCGCACTCGAAGAAAAATTTTTTTGATTCATTAAGTCCCATTTTTTTAATTCAACAAGACGCATTTGAATCAAATATTTCATCCATGGATGAATCAAGTGAGACGGCTCAGCCTCGAGTCTCCGCCTTTTGCAAGGAAACGGGAGCATAATCCACGAAAATAAGATAGCCATGAGAACAAGCAGATTCACACGAAACTCGCACAAAAGAATTGCGAGGTTTCATTGAGTCTTTGCGCCATAATTGATAAATTACTTCCAAACCTGAAGTGAATGTGACACAAACGAGGCGATCTGGTTTTCACGGACATTTTCGTTCGTACTCTCAGCGAGCGCCACACTAACCTGTGGTGGCTGCTACTCGACCGATCACCCAGGTTAAGCAGCTTAATGCATGATTGCTCGATGGGCATCCCGCGCTCATATTTGTTTCACTTTTTTTTGCATTGTTTATTATAGGTTTGTTTATTTACGTATATTATAAATATATTATATATATATTATAAATATTAAATATTAACTGTAATTTTAATTATGAATATCAATTATAGATAATAATAAATTAATATTAATTAGTTAAAGATGTAAAGGCTCTTTAGACAATGAGCAAAATGCTAAATTTATAAATAAATAAACAATGCGCGACCATTTGATCATTTTCTCTTCAATCTTCCTCACAATATTTTAACACGTGTGATTGGGGCCTGAAGATACGGGCGGCCAATCAGCAAGCACTCAGACCATCAATGCCTTTCATACACCGCAACCCGGGCCAGGAGAAACGGCATAGGGGAAAAACGTTCTTGTTATCGCGCGGTATGCTTTCTCTTTTCAGCGCACACCAATATTTAAACGCCTCCACCGGACATAATATGCGACCGTTAGAGATGTAAAACACATCATCGTCACCGCGAAAACGTAAGCTTTCTCTTGATACTATTTTCCGACTATAAAACAGTCTCTAAGGGGGGGACAATATCGTGTACAAATTCCATAATTTATTGATCGCGTTGTATATGCGTTAGAAGTTTTAAAATTGACTATAATGATCAGTAAAATGGATAAACTAAGCGGAAAACCCGTATAAAAATACAGAAAGTTTAAAAAATAAATTTTCTGATATTTTCATACATTTATTCACTTAGTTTATCCATTTTACTGATCATTATAGTCAATTTTTTAAATTATCAGACAATGTAATATAAATAAAAATATTAAAGAATTTGATTCCCACCTTTTTCAGGCAACAACACTGAAGGCACTATTTTTTTTTAAACACATTTCGCGGACCACATAAATAATCCTGATCGCGAAAATGCAAATAACACACTCGATAGCCGCTCTTGTGAATTTCTTCGTAGGTTAGGTTCTTCAACAGTGGGTTTGACACTGCCTCTAACCGCAACAAACCCTGCTTTTCGTCCTTGGGGAACTGGTGATGCTTTGCGTGACGAGACGAGACACACCCAGGAACAACACACCTCCGTTTATTCAAAATCACCTTCCTTGAATTCATTTTTTGCTGTTTGCAGTTTTTCACGTTTGTTGACATTCGTGCAACGCAGTGCGACGAGAACCAAACGATGATATGCGAGGACGGACGCACACTTAGGCGAGCGGGGTGGGGTGCAGCGGGGCCGACACGTAGCGCCAACAGTTGGCTGCAACTTGTACTACGCCTAAAATAATAATCATAATTCGTCATATTCATCCATTAGAGTTTACAGGGCCTGGTCCGGTGCTGCATTTTTAAAAGGTAAGGCCACGTCGCCCCGGGCAATTAATACAAAAGGATTATTAGATCGAAGCTCATAGTCAAGTGACGTGCAAAACAGCATCACCGCACCTGACTATTGGACAATTCGATCGCTTATGTCTCCCCCGTCCTCCGTACAGACAGGGACCTGCGGGCTTGCGATTTATTTGATTTTGGGCGCGTTTTTTTTTATTTTATCCGGTTTAATTTAACATATTAAGTTCTAATCTCGGCGTTTTAGCGAGCGAGTTGCCTTTCGGAAAAATAAAATAGATTTGTTCTTCGAGTCTTGAGTGTCGAGTAGCCGTTGACTCACCCCAGAGTGAGAAATTGGGAAAGTCACTCTTATTTTAAGAAGTCCTTATCATTTTCAATCGTCGATCAGGTGCCGTAGCCCCTCAGGTAACTTTACCCGTGAGGCGATATTTTTTCATTTTTATTATTCATCACAAAATTTAATTGTTGATCAGGTGCCGTAGCCCCTCAGGGCCCTTTTCCTGTGAGGCAATAATTCTTTATTTTATTATTATTTTTTTTGTTATAACTAATTCAATTGCCAATCAGGTGCCGTAGCCCCTTAGGGCACTTCACCTTTGAGATGACATTCTCTTTTTTCTTTCATATAAGCTCAATTTTTGGATCTGGTGCCGTAGCTCCTTAGGGTACTTTACCAGTGACACGTGCTTTCTTACCCCCGGAGAATTGGAGAAGAAATCTACGCGAAATTACTTTGTACTGTAGGAAGGTTTCTTTTTAAAAATTAAGGAGTTGACCGTACTTTCAGGGCAGATGATGAAAGTTTCTGTCAGTGTGAGCCTGAGTGCTTTCTGTACACGTCAGAACTCTGATACCAAAATTGGAAGATTTCCTTAATTTAAATAAGTGAGACTCAATAAATTTTTGCTAGTGTTCGAATGTTTCGAGGCTGGAATATGGAAATGTAGAAGCACAAAAATTGAAGTTGAAAAGAGCCTGTACGTCGACCAAGATGTTATTTTCAGATGTAGGGAAACCCCAAATTTAAAGGTGATTTTGAAGGCGCAACTGCGCGAAATCGTGGCGAATACTAATCGAAGTTTATTTTTACGGATTTCAGATACAAAATTTCTAAACCACGGAGAACAATTACGAGGATTCGTCTTTTTTGCCTTTGCTCACTCGGACGCACGCATAAATTTTAAAAGGCAATTTTGAGCCAAATTAGGCAAGAATAGTCTCAAAAATATTCAAATATTAATAAATATGAAATTCGAAAGAGTCGAAATGTTTCAACTGGCGTCCAATGTGGGGCACGAAGGTTCTTAAATTAGAAAATTTCGCGAAAATACGAAATTTTTATGTTGAGTAATATATATATTTGTATACGGGTGGTCGTTTCTAAAAGGATTCTGGCGTTTCGGCTGGTATTCCTGGTAAAATTGTCCTATTTGTGAGTCCAAAATAATTTGCCACCGGGTGCATGGATTTTATTTCAATTTAAAATATATTTCAAAGGTGAAGGAAATAGATTCACCTCCGAATCCTAGATTGTCAACAGTCAAATGTCAGCTTGATGTCACTCAGCTGACTTTGACGTTTGACGTGGTGAGCTGGCACGTGTAGCCGGAGAGTGAGCGCGAAGGTGAATGCCCCGCGTGGTAAATAAAGAGACGAATAGGTCTCACCTTAGGCAAGGAAAACGGATGAAATAATATTTCGATTTAAAATTATATTTCTTTTTGATTTTGAAATAAATTCTCTGTTACAGATTAAATAAAATCTGACGAAGAATAAAAATAAAAATTGATAATTTTTCTTTTAGCAACCATTAATTGATTATTGATAATTAATGGTATGTGAATGTTTTTCTTAGATTAATAAATTTATTTATTTGAACAAAGTTGAAATTGATTTTGATTAATTTTAATTGTTGTTTTAATTGAACCTTGAAATGAGAATTTTATGTTAATTTAATTTATAAATTTTTTTTTATTGTCATTAGAGTGATGATTTCATTTCCACAAATTATATTGATGCTAGATGAGTTGTCCAAAACCAGGACAACCCACTAACACTTAATTATATTTTTTGTCTGTATTGTGATAGTAAATCATTTACATAACGACTATACAATTCTTGTTTCTTTTATTGAAATTATAATTTCAAAATGGCCAATTCAAGCGAAGGAAATAGGAGGACGTTTAAGCAGTCTCAGTCCATGATGGCTAGCAGTTTTAACATGGGCGAATTGTTAAGAAATACTACCCAGTTACTAGCCAGAACCTGCGATGGCTTAAACGAACAAAATACCGCAATAGATCTGTCCTTACACGAGAAAAATATGTCGCATGAATCTGTGGATACTGAATCTCTTTGTTCCTCTCTGGACGTTGATGAATTTGTTGATTCAGATGATAAGGATATTGCCGAACTTGATCAAATCTTGTTGAAGCTAAAATCTATCGGCGTTCAAATTAAGAGCGTCGCAAATAATCAAGTTAAGGTTATTAACACAGTTAAGAAAAATTCGAAGAAAATATCCAAATTAAAACACGATACGGCAAAGAAATTCATTAAGTTTACGGGTTTAATTGTTGATAGGATGGATAGTTCCGAACAAATGCGCAAGGCCGAATGCGATTATAAAAATTTAGAATTGGAAAAGAACATTAAATAGGTAGAGGCAAATGTAAATGTATTAGGCGAGGCTTCTGAAGAGCTTCATGCTTAAGTGGAGATTTCGTTGCTAAAAAAATGATACATGAGAAAAGAATTAAACATCTGGAAGACCACCAGTTTGTTCTAGAAAACAATACCTAATCTTTTGAGAACTCATCATATGTGATTCCTGCCCTCCCTAAGATAAGAATTGAGAGGTTTTTCTTCTTTTTTTTGAATAAATTTGAGAATAGAAAAAAAAAGCAAGACATAGGGTAACTTAAAATTCTATCATAAAATAAACTCGAGGGTTTTTTCTATCGGATCGAAACACTTGGTAGGCTCACCTCGTACTACCAGTAGAGTGAACTCCCATCTAGGGAGACACCTCGAAAATAGTGCTCCTAAAATAAAATAAAATTGACCAGATTTCGGAACTGAATCCAAGGTGGTCGAATCCCCATGAGGAGCTTCCTACAAGGATTTAATGCTAATAGAATAGTTAACAGGTGACGGATCCCCTCGGGGAGCTTCGCGTGGGTAATTTTAAATTTCCAGATTTTGAAAGAAAGAATAAACAAATAAACAAAGAATAGTTAACAGGTGACGGATCCCCTCGGGGACCTTTGCCTTAAGAATATTCTTGTTCCTTTTTTTTTTACTACCTATTCATTGAGGGAAGCCTTGCCAAGCGCCGGGAGTTTCAGCGCATTATTTTCAAATGTGGGTGGAAGTGAAAATGATGAATCATGCCAAGACTAGGTTGCTTTGTCACCAGATTTTCTTGGCTATCTGATGTTCAGGGTTTTAATACGTATTAGATTGTTCAAAGTTGTAGTGTCACATATCCATGACAGTTATATTATACATTATAATTATATAATACTATTATGCTATTATATCATAAAACACGTTTTATTATTGTTATAAATATTGTTGCTAGATACATGTAATTCTCCACAGGAAGATCTCCTTATATCGCCTAGTGGCTCAGCCTTGCGGCTGTAAATGATTTCAAATTAATTAGTTGAGTTTGAAATTTTTGTCACTGCCTACATTATCGGAGGATCACTAGTCGCGTGTCAGATAGGATACGTTGTCGACAGGTGTCCTCATAGACAATTTCAAACTCTTATAAGAAAGATTTTCAAATTCTTTAAAATATTATTAATATTCTTATTTAATGTTAATCAACGATCAGCAATTAATTATAAAATACGTTCTTTTTAATATCTATTCAAATCACTATTACTTACCTATGTATACAAAGAATGTCATTGACCCCTGCGACTAAGTCTACCTAAAAACCTGGTGGCACGGGTTTACACAGCCCTTGAGACAGTGATCCCAGAACGTGGGAGCTGGCGGCCCCCACCATAGATGCCTCGAGCTCATTGTGTCTTCCTCATTCAACAAACCTATTGCAGTCGAGCGAGGAAGAAGCCATGAGCTGTTGGGGACTGTGGGGCCGCCAGCTCCCACGTTCTGGGATCACTGCCTTGAGAAGATGTGAGTACACCCACACCACGAAAGCATGACCCACACGGACTTGAAAAATCGGTGTGAGTCCCCAAGCTCACCAACGCAGCACACCAGCAAACTGGCCCATAGTCTCAACTCAACACACTGACACCTAAGATTCTAATGGACTTCGAAAAAGCTATTGAAACCATGGAACTCAAATTCCCATACTTTATACCTACCAGTTGAAACTACAGACGACAATATAAGCCAGGCTGCAAGGCCTAAGCAGCAGTCTAAGGGAACATAAGATCGAGCAGCATCATTAGAACCGGTTTACAATTAAAAGTCGCTTGGGTTAAAATAAAATTTGTATTTTTTATAATAAATTATTATTAACATCAATTGTAATCTAATTCATTTGGCTTGTCCTCTACCCGGTTAATTGATAATTTTAACAATAAACGGAGGAACATAGTTAGGGTAATTGGCTCTAGACTTTAGGTAGGAAATATATATATTATAATTTAAAAACTTAGGACGTCACAGTAGAATAACGATGGGGCAGGCATTAAAGACAAATAAAATGAAATCGCTTATGCGTAATGAGAAGCCTCTCAATCAACAAAAACTTATTTTCAGATGCAGGAAAAAAATCCCCAAATTGAAACGTGTCAGGCCGTGCAAACCTAATGGAAAGGAGGTGGACCGTTAGCAACTAGCGCCGCGTACAGCACTGCGCATGAACTACCATTATGTGTGCACGTGTTAGTGCATATACATGCATACGTAGGTTCTTTAAATGTGTTACAGAAAATATAATCAAATAAAATTAAAAGGAAATTGAAGATTCAACGCAAAATTGTGAAAATTGAATTCAAGAGTGAGAAGTTAATATCAACTCACTCTTGAATTACATTTTCACAATTTTGCGTTAAATCATGGAACCTTCAAATTTGTCAGAAAATGAATTGTTTTTATTCACGAATAACGAGGATTCGGAGATCTCGTTTGAGACACCGCTTTGTGAAGAATCTGATTCTGATGAAAGTTCAGACTTGGAAGAAATTTTTTTGAGTTATTATATGCCATATGATGATTTAAATTCACCACGTTTTGATACTTCGCATGCGTTGAAAGAAAAAGTACGCTTGTTCATTGCTAATTTATATAAGTATCCCAATATCGCTAGATAGAGGGCCGATGAGGTGATATGTGAAGTTTCAAAACTTTTTGAAGAGAATTTGCAGTCTATTAAAGAAGAAATTCGTACACGTGTTAAACATTTCGATACAGATTTAATCACGGTTGACGAAGTTTATAGTATTTTGGATAAATTTTCATCTCCTTTTCAAAATTTCGATACAGAGAGAAAGCGATTCTCTCATTTTAAAAATTGTGGAACATTCGTACCTTCTGGAAGTAATAAACTTGGAGAAGTGAAAGTAATTGTAGAGAAAGAAGGAGAAAAAAAATTGATACATAAAGACCTCAATGTACAATTTATACCTCTCCGAAAAGTTTTAAAACTTTGCTTTGAATTGCCGGGAATCCTCGAAAAAACCTTGCAGTATATGAACAAAATCAAAGAAAATACAGAAATAATAACAAACGTTATACAATGTTCTCTTTGGAAACAGAAAATTCTGAATTCTTCAGGCACAATCCGGATTCCTCTTGTGGGTTACTTTGATGAATATGAGAATAATAACCCCCTTGGTAGTCACAAAGGGATTAGCAAATGCGTAGCTGTTTATATTAATGTTGCTCTTTTACCACCAGAAATTCATTCCAAGATAGATAATATTTTTCTCTTCATGTTGTTTAATAGCAAACACCGGGTACAATTTTCTAACCAAATTGTTTTCACACGAGCCATTGAAGAACTTAAATATTTGCAAACTGAGGGAATAACGGTGTGTATTGACAACAAGGATATAAAGAGTTATTTTGACTTCCTTTTACTTACGGGCGATAATTTAGGTTTACATGCGATACTCGGTTTTGTGGAGAGCTTCTCGGCAAATTTTTTCTGCCGCTTTTGTCTCACGGAACATAAATGTCTACATACCGTTTTCAACGAACGTAATTGCGTGCTTCGCAATATAACAAATTATAATAATCAATTGTTGGAAAAAAATGTTGCGAGATCTGGAATCAAAGACACTTGCATTTTTAATGAAATTGATGATTTTCACGTCTTACAAAATTTGAGTGTAGACATCCAGCATGACATCTTAGAAGGCATTTTACGCTATGATTTAGCTATCGTGTTATTCCATTTCATATGTAATGCGAAGCGCTTTTCACTCGATGATTTGAATCTGAGACTTACTGGGTACAAATATGGAAACTATGACAATGTGAATAAGCCTCCACATGTTTCAGAAAAGCACCTGAGAAACGGATGTATCATCCTTTCTGCAGCTGAAATGCTGAATTTTTTCCGAGGTTTGTTTCTTATTGTTGGACCATTAGTACCTGAAGATGATCATTGGCAGTTACTCATTGAATTGAAAACAGTTGTTGAAATAATTTTCAGTAAAACCATCCACGAAAGTACTCACATGCTACTTGATATAGAAATAACTGAGTACCTAATTGAACTCTCGAAACTTTATCCCAATCACATGAAACCCAAGCATCACTTCTTGATTCATTATCCTAGAATTATGAAATCAATTGGTCCTCTTCCTCAAATTAGTTGTATGCGAAACGAGAGTAAGCATAGAGATGGAAAAGTGACTTCCCATGTAGCAATTTGCAGAAAGAATGTCTGTCCCACAATTGCAATTAAACATCAATTAATGCTAAATTACAGGTTTTTCGCTAAAGAGGAGATCTTTGCAACTTTCACAACCGGTCCTGTAAAAATTGTTAACTTCGAAGACTTAGATGATGTGTTTAATTTTCATCACTTATTACCTCATTACTCTGTTGGAATGGAAGTCTATTTAGCAAAGTGGATAATCCGCTTGGGCATTGTAACTATTTTTTCAGAAAATGGTTCTTATTTTCATTTAGTCAAAGTAATTTTACTTTCCGAAAATAATTTCCAAATTTCTTTCTGATAGAACATTTGCAAGCTTACAAGATTTTCGATAATCGCAACTATTCGTATGCTGTGCTTAATTTATGTGATATTACCTACAACACGCCTCTTCGTGTCACAAATAAATTAGCAGATGGATATTGCTACATTGCTAAACATTGGATGTGAAAATTTGTAAAAATGTTTGTAATATACAATATGTTTAAGTAAAGAATAAAATGGGGCTAAAATACATTTTGTCTTATTTTTTCTATATATTAACCGTTTTAATTCATTTATTGTGTTTTAAGTTGAAACACATAGAATTATTTTACTGCTTATTCTTTTTTGATAGTTTAATATCAAAGTAATTTCGAATTAATGCATTACAATTTGAAAGTATTCTGAAAATAACTAAAAATAAATAAAAAATTTGAAAACAATTTCTGTTTTAAAAAAATTCTAATACAGTTGTAATTACTTTGTAAATTGACATATACTTCAGAAATTATAAAATTCTTACATTCAATAATTTAGAATTTAGTTATTAATTTATTAAAAATCTCCTTATTTAAAAATCTAGAAAAATAATAATTATTTAAATTTCTTTATTATATAAAATTGTTAGTGAAACAAGGCGCAGTAATTTCTCACACGCCCCTGCATTTTCTATAGATAAAAGGTACCCAACATTTTCTGGGAAATATCGCAAGTGTGACGTCCTGACACTTACCTTCCTTTAATAATATATTTTATTTTTCCCTCGTTTTAGATCGGTAAAGAAATCCAGAGGATTTCTAAACCGAAACTAGGATGAGGGTAGCTAACTAAAATGAAACTCGAAACTTACTGAATTTACAATTATTAACCTTTATTTTGATGGGTACAAACTGAGAGAGAGACATAGAGAGAGAGATAGAAAGTTATTAAAATTTCCTCCTGGGGTCATATATTAAAATTGGACTTACTCGAATCCAGACTGGAACCACTGATAATCCGGAAGGGGTACACACCTTCTAATTCACTTTACGATGCGTTGAAATTCTGAAAGGTAGACCAAAATCCAAATAGAGAAACTGTGACAGGTGGGCCTTAAGGACGTTCTCTTGAAAATCACTTTTCTTTAGATTTCTTTCAAACTTCGTAAATAAGTACTTTTTACCATGATCTACAAAGCGGTAAAAAGATTATCATCAAGACCGGTACTTAAAATCGAGAAATTAAGCTCTAAAGTTGAATCTCTTAACACGTGTTAGACAGGCGTAGTTCAGTTTCGCGATACCTTTCTTTACATTAAAAGCACAATTTTCTTTAGATTTTTTTGGAAAACTAGTATGTTATACTAGAGATTATAAGGAATCGTATGCCATCATAAAAAACACGTGTACCGGCACTACTTTTAAAGATATACGTTGTTGAAACTCGCAGTTGCACAAATTCTTAGCCGGCTTGCTGAAGCAAATATGGTGACTTGGCAACACCGCATCAACAGCGCGCGCGTACGCTTACATTTGACATTGCTTCCAGAGCTTTGTTTTTACGAGAAGCTGATTTTTGTGAAATAAAAAATCTATTTTTGTTGAGAAATTTATTAGACATCTTATTAGTATTTACAAACTGTCAATAAACTCATAATATAATCTCTCTCACACCATATGCTTTCGACTCGATATGAGAAAGACAGGAAAACGGTGTTGCCAAATCGCACAAATCGACGTAGAAGACACATTTTGTTACTTTTGCGCATAAACGGTGCTCAACTCATTCGGTTAGAAAGCTTAAAAGTAATCCCACTACCTATGATAGAGTAGGATGAGCACATCTACAGGCAAGAGAACGTCCTTAAATCCACAAATCTATTTCGTTCTGGACTAGTGATGATCCCGAAGGGTGAGTTGAAGATGCACCTGTCAATATATACGATGTGGGGCCTCGGTGTAATCGAATCGTAGACACTTCAATATATGAACCGTTCACAGGTTCCACTTTTTAACTCACGAACAATGTTCCACTAAAATGAATTTCTATGTAATGTTAAATTGACGAGGAAGATACTGACAAAGATGGACTGAGTTGACCGGGGTAACTTCGGTAGAGAGTTCTCAAATTTTAAGATGGTCCGAGGGGGACTAATTTTTTGAGCAGAGTTCCGGCGTTGAAGATTTCCCGGCGGCAACTGTACTTTTCGCGAGGAGTTCCGCTTCTGAAGATAGACCCGACGGCAACTGAAGATTCGCAGATTCGCAGGTACTTTTATGTGCTAATTTTCGGTCGATACTGGCTACCTTTTGATCGATACTGACATGGAACTTCTAGGTGGTGATTAATGGGTTTTATATTTTTTGTCGATACTGACTTTGTTTAATTTTGCCCTGCTAATATTCTTCTGATGTTGGCCTGACCTTGGCACGTGTCTGAGCTGGCCTCTTTTCCTTTGGGTTGCCATTTTTTTATGTACTGAAGAAAAAAGGGGAGACTTCGTTTCCTTATTCTGGTTTCCTCGACGTTCCTTCTTCTTGAGATGATTCATTTTTTAATTTCTATCATTTGCTGCGCCTGTCGATATTCTTGTGTACTTAGGACATTCCGATGGGGTTCCCTTATTACCAGGTAGTTAAGAGTTTACGATGTTTTCTATTTATAAGTTCACTACTATCTCTCTTTCTATTACAATTTTATTTTCGTACATTCAATTTCCATCTAATCAATGCTTTTTAATAGCTGTTGCTTATGCATGTTTTATGTTAAAATCTTTCACTAATTTTACATATTTTGGTATTATGCAATAAATAAATAGCAACGGTTACGATACGTGACACAAGTGCCTCAGTAGCCTTGCGGTTTAATTTATAAGTTTAGGATGCGTTATACATGTAGGTTAGGTAAAAGTTAAGGTTCGAATCTTGTCAGTGTAAGATTAATTTCAACAGCGGTAATATATTATGTTCAACGATGTATAGTGATATTGTACAATAGTATAGTTTGTAATACAAATCAATAAAAAACACTCTAAAAACAAGTGTGTTACTTCTACACGTGAATCACGATAGTAACTTTTTAGGCATTTGAAGTGTATATTTTTAATACACATTACAAACGTAACGTTTAATTTTCAAACACTTTAACGTTTTGTACCCAAAATGTCTGTTAAAAATACACACTTCAAATGCCTGAAAAGTTACTATCGTGATTCACGTGTAGAATTAACACACTTGTGTTTAGAGTGAAGTAAGTAAAAAAAGACAGCTTGCGAAAATAATTTTTTTCTCTTGTTGCCTTCGATAGTCCATAAAAACTTCATTGACTGACTTTGAAGTTTTCATGCACGAGTGCTTGCGAGCTCTATCTGCCTAGATCCAGAATTTCATATTAAACCTTAGAAATATCCAATCTATGAACTTTATTTTCTCTAATTATTCATAAAAATAATACATTTTGCGTACTCAGAATTTTCACGGACTTTCCACTGAATGCTTTTGGAAAGTTCTATACTTTTTCCAGGATTGTGGATCTAATTGTACAAGAACGGTACTTCTAGTTTTGGGTAACTTTTGAACGTATCTGAAAGTCGAGCACTCTCATGTAAATTTCTTAAAAAATGTTTGAAGCTTTGAATAAATATGAGAGTTTAAAAAAAATTATTTTAATTATTAAAAAATTTACTTTATGCCTCCCTAATTTAGGAATAAAAAGAACATTATTTATTAGCTGTATAATTTGTACATTTAAAAAGTTATCTTAAATGAACCAATTAATGTATAATTTAATCACATGGTCCGATTGTTCCATGTACTAAAGTTAATAAAATACTTGGTAAATTCAAAAAAAAGATATTGATCTATGAACGTAAAAAAATCAAGTAGAATTTAAATAACCATTACAAATGAAACGGCATGAAATTTTACATACAGCTTATAGAAATAATTTTCTCATTTTTCCTAAAGTGTGGACGCAAATAATAAGTTTTTTAATAAATAAAGTAATTTTTTTTAAATTCTTATATTTTTTTAACGCTTCAAACATGCTGTAAAAGATCATTTTTTTATAACTATCAAAACATTGATTCTCGCTCGTGATATATATGATCAAAGACACAATTTATCTGATTTAAGGCAGAAATTTATTAATTTTGAACAAATATTTATTTAGCCCAGATATTTTGTTTGAATTAAAAAAAATATTATTCAATTCAAATAAATCTTTTGTTTCAATTAAATAAAGTCTTCTCATTTTTTCTAAATTATGGACGCAAATAACAAGTTTTTTAATAAATAAAGTAATTTTTTCAAAAAAAACATACGAAGGTGACGGGCCGCCCTTCCCCCTCTTAGGAGTTCTTTCCTGAGGCGGGGAGGGGGCTGCCCTCTTCTCACCTTTAGAATGGGGTTTTGGGGTGTCGCCCAGCGACGCAGAGCACGGTCTCCGGAAGATACCCATTTTTTTCCAGCCTCTTCTGGAGTTCCACCCCGCTTTCAATTAGGCACCTGTGGGTGTTGAGCATACCGCCCAACACCTCAGCTGCCTCGTTAACTGAGTCTTTCACAAAGCCAGGGTTGTTCCTGAGCATACCTTTTTGTATCACGCTCAGGGCCCTGGCTAGTTTTTCCATTTTCTCATTTTGCTCCTTCAGGAGCTGAAGGACGTCCTTCCATCCTTCAGCTCCTGATGAAGCACCCAAGTCCTCTTTCCCCATCGTTTTTTGTTTGGTATCCATAAATCATTTTAACCAGCGCATCGAGCGTAGAGGAGCGGGTCGGAATAGTTGGGAACGGGTGTACCCTCGGACCTACATACGGAAACGATCGTTTGGACTGTTCTTGGTCACAGACAGCGGAGGCTTTGCAGTGTCCCCCAGGAGATTCCATACATCAATTCGCTCTTAGCCTCTTTCAAGAGGGAGACCGTCTATAGGTTCTCCTCTCACATTCGAAGGACACATATCACAGTCATGCGGCGCTGACATTCGTTCAGTTCACTCATTCCTCACAAGCACTCGCAGACTCACTCTCAGCGCCGCTACCTGGGGTATACATCCTTCTCCATGCATGGGGATAGACGCGTTTATAGCGTCCCCCACTATCATCCTGGGATAGACCCGTTTATAGGGCACCCTTCACGCAATGGGAAGATGCCCGTCTATAGAGCCCCCTGCATTTGTTCACCGATTCATCGGGACACTACAACCTCCATGACCCGAGGGCCGTCTGCTAAAACTCATAAAAAACTATAAACTTAATTTTCAAAAAGCCGTTTACTGATTGCATTAGTAAAGATCTTTATGAATAATAATTTTTACTATTAATTATCATTAATACCGTTATCAATATCATATTAGTTAGAGAATAATTGAATTTTCTAAAATTCTATCTCAATTTCACGAAATTGTAACTGAATAAAACTCCATTCATGCGTTAATCTCTAAATTTAAATCAGTTAAAATCTACTGATTATCAATGAAATTTGACTGATTCAAATAGCTAAAAAGAGCTTACTAAAAATCAGTCAAAATTCACTGATTACTATAGTGAAAATTAACTGATTTAACCACGAAAAATATTTTTCACTGGTAAATCAGTAAAAATTAACTAATTTAACAGTGAAAAATATAATTTGTACTGATGAATCAGTGAAAGGGCAAATAACTGATTCAATCAGTGAAACTTTGAATGATTCAGATTTAGAGAGTACGGGAAATTACGATAAAATTTTTTAAAAGTTTTATTTAGGTAATTAGTAGCCTTATTTAAATTTACAGCTTTTCCAAAATTAATGCTTTATAAAATCTATTCTCTTTTTCCTTTTACAACATTATTTTAATTTTAACTTTTTGCAGAATATTACAAAATTATATATTCTTGGTGACTATAATTTTAACGTGAATTTTTTAACGTTTTTATTTTTGCATAAGCACGTAGCTATAAACAGGCACGAAAATCATTAGTTTTTGATTAATCTAAGACTTATCTTTTACCGTAGGTTTAAAGTTTTTTTTAAATCTTTGGATTTTAAAAACCTGCGTTGTTTGTTATAAAAATTAATATTAGGGAAAATTATTTTTTAACAATTTGAAGTAAAAAATTATTATCTGTCTTATCCATAACTTTATATTTTTCTATCTGTAAAATCATGTATATGTGTGTGTATATATATATATGATTTTACAGATCTAAGATTTTCCAAAATTAATGATTCATAAAATCTATCCTCTTTTTCCTTTTAAAAAATTATTTACATTTTAATTTTTTGCAGAATATTACAAAATTATATATTCTTTGTGACCATAATTTCAACGTGAATTTTTTAACGTTTTTATTTTTACACAAACACGTAGCAATAAACAGGCACGGAAATCAATACTTTTTGATCAATTTAAAACTTATATTTTACCGTACGTTTAAAGTTTTTTAATAATTTTCGGATTCTAAAAACTTGCATTGTTTATTGTAAAAATTAATATTAAAGGAAATTATTTTTTATCAGTTTGAAGTAAAACATTATTATGAGTCTGGATAAGTTCTGGATAAGACTAATAATAATGTTTTACTTCAAACTGTTAGAAAATAATGTCCTCTAATATTAATTTTTATAATAAATAATGCAAGTTTTTAGAATTCGAAAATGTTTTAAAAACTTTTAACTTACGGTAAAAGATAAGTCTTAGATTAGCTTTCGAGGTCACTCAAAGGTCAAGACCATTTTTTAAAATGGAAACCCCTATTTTTGACACCGGATTGCAAAAGGACAGGAAATTTTATCTTAGAAATGATATATTAATTTTTTTTATTGTGACCTTAAGAAGGTATAATCAAGGTCAAATTGTCAATCAAGCACTCCAAACGTGAGAGGCAAAGGGACTCAAGATAATCATGCACCCTTAACCTCGAGAGGCAAGGGAACTCACGATAATCAAGCACCCCAAATGGAACAGAACTTACTACGTCCACGTCGTTGTTATCGGGTAACGCTTAAAGTAAGTACAAGGTGTTTAAATTGTTTTCAGCTTCTCTACTACATATTTGGAGTTCCGCCAAACACTAATCACTAGATTCTACTGAAAAAAATTGACATCGACCTTAAAATGACCTTAAATTTTGCATCTGCAGGTCAAAATGGTCAAGATTATTGATACTTTTGCATATTATCTACTTTTTAAAGTTACCTTTAACTTTTATTATTCCCAAATACCTCCGAAAGTCGAATAAACAGCTTCTGAACACTTTTTAATAATTTGACCTTCATTGTACCTTCTGAAGGGTCACAATAACAAATTTAAAAATATCATTTCTAACGTAAAATTTCCTGCTCTCTACGAATCCGGTGTCAAAAATAGGAGTTTCCATTTTTAAAAATGGTCTTAACCTTCAAATGACCTCAAAAATTGATCTGAAGGTCAAGGTTATAAGGACAGATAAATGACCCCCACTGTCCTTGACAATTTTGGTCAAAACCATTTTTTTACAAATAGCATATTTTAGGGGATATTTAGATCTATAGATTAAAATAGGATACCCTGTGTATATATCACTTTTGCTGATTGAAAATAATACATTTTCTGATTTTTTATTTAATTAAAAAGATTTGCCCTTCGCGCATATTCTCATCGCATGCGCAGCTCGCTTCGCGTTCGGTCTCATAAATACTATGCATACACTGTAAAAAAATCGTAATTTTCCAATACATAGGTGATGAAATTTTTTAATAATATATTGAAAAAATAATCTTCTATCGAATTATTTCAACAATTTACAAGAAATATTCGATTCCCTATTGGGTTTTTTTTCAGTATTAAAATTTTTCAAGTGTCGTCTTAGAATTTTTCAAAGTCAGACACGTAATATCCGGCACGTCATTAAATATTTCCTACATGATTTATATAAAAATTTCAAAACATACCCTCTAAATCTGAATCAGTCAAATTTTCACTGATTGAATCAGTGATTTGCCTTTTCACTGATTCATCAGTGAAAAAATATTTTTCACTGTTAAATCAGTCAATTTTCACTGAAATAATCAGTGAAATTTGACTGATTTACAGTAACCTCTTTTTAGCTATTAGAATCAGTCAAATTTCACTGATAATCAGTAGATTTTGACTGATTCAAATTTAGAGAGTAAATTGGTTAATTACTTCCAATACTTTATTGGAAGTTTAAAAAAAAAAATGTTTAGAGCACGGAGAAAAATGGATATTGACCCATAATATCTAGATATTGAGGCACAATGTCAGTAGCATTCAACTATGTGACAAACATTTAGATATTCTACTTCAATGCCTGCAGATATTGAAAAAAAGATATTAACCACCAGTATCTCAGATATTGAGCTTGATTATCTCAGATATTAAAAATGAATATTCAAGATACTAAACTTCTGAATATCCTCGTTAGTAAACTTGAATGTCTGAGGTACTGAAGTTGAATATCTCAGATATTTAACATCAATATCAGGTATACTGAAAAGGTAAGTTATAGATATTACAGCTCAATATCTAAGATACTCAAAAAATTATTTTAAAGGTTATGAAATAACTACATATTCAGTTTTTAGAAAAAAGTCAAATTATATTTTATCATGGACATAAGTATATAGCAGATTTATACTTCGCTCTCATTTTCATTATTTGGTATGTCTAACATTAATTTAAAGTTCTTGTTAAAAAATTAACCTCAACACTGAGGTTAGATTTCATTCTCGGCTATAAACCACATATATAGAGAAAATATATAACTTATATCTTTTACTTACTGCATCTTAAGTTAAACACCCGATCTTTATTCCATTGAAAACACTTATTAGAATTTTTACGAAACTTTCAAAATTTTTCTTCACGGCACGCTGCAAGCATGCAAGCAGATTTCAATGAGCGCGAAAAAGTGATCACATGACCTTTATATATATGCGCGCGCACTTCATGCTTTAATATCTAAACTATTGAACTTGAATATCAAATGTTAATTCTCGGAAAAATCTTATATATTGAAAAAAAAAATTTTAATATTGCGTGTCAATATCTAGATATTGTGGATGAATCTTTTATTTGAATATCTACTTTTCAATATCCATTTTTCTCCGTGAGTGTATGCATAATAATTCCATCACTGATAGTAAAAACTATTCCTTCATTTCGGGACTTTTTCACTATTTTTGATTAAAAATTTTGGTTTACTCTTCAAAATAAAACGTTAAACTTTTAACCATTGAATTTCTCTATGTGTATATTAATCTTTAAATACTGCAATTAAAGTAAATTTTCTTTTATTGTAAACGTAAATTAAGGGCGTGTGATAATTAGAAAATCAGAAAATTTAATAGATTACAGGTTTCTACGAGTTTGAATTTGAAATAATGAAAATTATATAAAAATTTGTCAGGGGCAAAGATAGATATAAACGTAATTGAAAGACTGTGTTTCGTTTGATTAAGGTAGTACGATCACGAAAATAAGACCTCTGGCAAAAATAGATAATTTTGCTTTCAAGAATAGCAATATTATTATTGAAGGGGTAATTTGAGAGAGAAAAGATTATTTTTTATGAAAAAAATTTGAAACACAAAAAAATAATGTTATTAATAAATTGCATTCTTGCCCAAACTTATTTTCTTATCGCCTCGAGCCAAATTTTTAAAAATTATGCGATTCTAATAAAGCACGGTTAATTTTTTTAGGAAAAAGATTCTCTACAACTTGATCGTTTCCGATTTTTTAAAATGAATTCTTTAATAGCTGAGATTATAAAAAAAACAATTTTTCGTACCAAAATTTTTATAAACAAATTGCTGTATTTGATAATAATTAATTCAATTTTAAAAATAGAAAACGGTCAAGTTGTAGGAAATCTTTTTTCTAAAAAAATGAACCGTAATTTATTAGAATCGCATCATTTTTAAAAATTTGGCTCGAAGCCATAAGAAAATAAGTTTGCGCAAAAATAAAATTTATTAATAACATTATTTTGCTGTGTTTCAAATTTTTTTCATGAAAAATAATCTTTTCTCATTCAAACTGGCCCTTCAATAATAATGTTGCTATTCTTTAAAGCAAAATTATTTATTTTTTCTTATCTACAGAAACCAATAATAATTTAATGACCATTTTTTTGTTTTATAATTTTTATTTTATAGTTTCAATTATTTTTATCGTAAACATGTTGAAGCTAAACATAGTTCATAGAAGGTTGATATTTTATTAACTACCACATACCCCCAATGGGTTCAAAAGATAAATTTTGAAGACGAAATTGCCGTTTACTCATAGAATGCTATGCGACAAAGAAAAAGGCTCTAAATTACGATTTTTTAATAATAAAAGTTCTATGAAAATGATCTAAAGTAAGGATCGGCTATTTTATGTTGTTTTCTTTTAAACTAAGATTTCGTTCCTAGAATTAAAAAATAAAAACACAGAATAAGGAAAATACAACAAAGTTGTCAATTAATAAAAGAAAATTATTATTAATTATACCCTGCATGGTTTTCTCCATTATAGTTTTTGAATAATTGGGACTTAAGATTATTGAGAAACTGCTTCAAAAGCAACAAAAAGATGAAATGCCAGACTTCAAATTTATTGAGAACTTAAATTTAACGAGGAAATCAATTATGATAAGGCCCTACGGATCTCAAGGTAGTTTCCTGCCAAAAATTAGGTTTTTGGAAAAAAAAGTTTTTCTATGATATCAATACCTGAAATGATATTATTAGTCGTGTCTTATGAAAGGAAAAATATTATCTTTTATGAAAAAAATCTGAAATTCACCATTAAATTGGTTTGCGTTGGTGCATACATTTTCAAATTCCAAAAGGGATAAAAAATAAATTTTAATTTAACTAATCGAAAAAGTCTATACAGAACATAATAGGAAATACTCTTTATTAAAAAAAAAAGTAGGAATAAAATAAAAATGCATCATTCTTGTGTAGGATTTTTTCGTTTTCTCAGAAAAATTGATTATTTTTCACTCGTTTCAACAAAGAAATTGTTCTATTTATATTTTTTATTTTATAAACCTAGCATATTTTTCTAAAAAGACATTCTCATTTTTAATTAAAAAAAGAGCATAATAAAACGATTTTTTCAACGAAAACAGATTTTTTTCTTTTTAGTAAACAAACGATTTTTTTAAAATTCAAAATAAATTTTTCTTTGAGTCTAGAAATTAAACCTTATTTAATTTTAAGCTCTTGCAAAATATTAGAAAATTATAACTTCATTATAAGTATGATTCAGACATTTAACTTTAAGCGGCTTTTTTGCACGAACACGTTTTTATCTATTGAGCAATGGGCGATATGAAACGAAGGTAGCAGATATCTTTCTTTTTGTTAAAAATAATTACATGAATTTTTAAAATCACGCGCGAAAATCAATGTTTTGATAATTATAAAAAAATTTATTTCTTAAAACATGTTTGAAGCTTTGGAAAAATATGAGAGTTTTGAAAAAATTATTTTATTTATTAAAAAATTTACTTTATGCCTCCATAATTAAGGAACAAAAAAAACATTATTTCTTAGCTGTATGATTTGTACATTCAAAAAGTTATCTTACATGAACCAATTAATTTATAATTTAATTACATGGTCCTATTGTTCCATGTCCTTAAGTTAATAAAATACTTGGTAAATTCAAAAAAACTATACTGATTTATGAACGTAAAAAAAATCAAGTAGAAATTAAATAACCATTACAAATGAAACGGCATGAAATTTTACATACAGCTTATAGAAATAATTTTCTCATTTTTCCTAAATTGTGGACGCAAATAATAAGTTTTTTAATAAATAAAGTAATTTTTTAAAAATTCTTATATTTTTTTAACGCTTCAAACATGCTGTAAAAGATCATTTTTTTATAACTATCAAAACATTGATTCTCGCTCATGATATATATGATCAAAGATGTAATTTATCTGATTTAAGGCAGAAATTTATTTATTTTGAACAAATATTTATTTAGCCCAAATATTTATTTGAATTAAACAAATATTATTTAATTCATATAAATCTTTTGTTTCAATGAAATAAATCCTTGTCATTTTCCCTAAATTATGGACGCAAATAACAAGTTTTCTAATAAATAAAGTAATTTCTTCGAAATTATATTTTTTAACGCTTCAAACATGATGTAAAAGATAACTTATTTAATAACTATCAAGACATTGATTCTCGCTCGTGAACTTGAAAATTCATGTAGATATTGTCAGCAAACAGAAACATATATATATCCTTCGTTTCATATCTCCCATTGCTCAATAACTAAGAAACGTGCTCATGCAAAAAGAACGCTAAAAGTTCAGTGTCTAAAGTTGCCAGCAAAAAGATTCAAACTTTTTTCGTAATATATGATAAATAACAAGAATTATATAATTAATTCACAATCGAAATTTCCTTTGAGTTTAAAGTTATTTACATCAAATTGAATGCCATTTTTTAAACTATCACTGTAACTTTATAGTAAAAATTTTTAATTACATAGACTTACTTTGAAAGCATATCTAAATGTGAACGCAAATTCTTGAAAAAAAAAATACTCGATAAAATAGAAAGATAAATTGCCAGAAATTATTTGTAAAATATCGGTAAATTATATAAGCATTTTTCTATTTTGTTTCCGACGTGATTTATTGATAATTTTGACACGTCATTTAAATGGGGGTAGGGTAAAACAGAAAATTTCCATGTCTTATTGATAATGCGAGGATTTATAAGAGTTGAAAATTTTGACTTTAAAACACTTTTCTTCAATTTTTATGGATTATTTTGGATAAAGTTCTGACTTTTGTTCGCTGTTTCTACTATATATATCGTCTTATTTTGAAAATGAAATTCCCGTCTTTATCAATATTTATTGAATTAATATGTAATAAACTTCAGTCCATGATAGAGCATTTTCTGAAAAGTAAAATTTGATAGTATTATTCTATTTAACTACGATTTTATAAAAGTAAAATATAATATTCTTCTTTTGTAGTTTATTTAAAGGAAAGTTTAATTTAATAAAATAAATTTGTTTTTTACTACAAAAAATTCTTTTATATTCTGGAATAGAATGTAACTCTCGAGACAATGCCGATAATTCATTGGTATTTTCTTATCATTTTGGGATAAATAAAGAGGCTTTGGAAGTCAAAAGTTGCCAGCAAAAAGATTCAAACTTTATTCATAATGTATGATAAATAACAAGAATTTTAAAATTAATTCTCAATCTGAATTGATTGTTTTATTTTTTAAATATTATTATATCTAATATTAATATACACTAGCAAAAAAACTGGGATTACTAATTAAATCATAGTGGAATTTCCTAAAAACTAGTAAAATTAAAGATTTTCGGTTATTTAAAAAAAAATCTAATAATCCTGCTAGCCAACCGGTCAAAAGATTAATCTTAACAGTTTTTTCTTTAGTGTAATACAAGGATTATCAATAACAGAAATTATACTAACATCTTGAGGCCATGGATCAATCGGACCACGTGACTAAATTATACATTTATTTCAAATTAATTAGTTGAGTTTGAAATTTCTGCCACTGCCCTTTATGTAAGATAACTTTTTTAATTTACAAAGCATCTTTCTGAAAATTTGGAAAACGTAACAAAAGACAATAAAACATGTCTGTCAACTTCTTTTTAGTAAACATTTTTTAAAAAATTCGAAAAACTGTAAACATTTTTAGAAAATTTTCACTCAAATGAAGTTGACAGACTTCTCTATCGTGTTCTCTAGTATTTTCCAAACTTCCAGGAAAATATTTTGTAAAATAAAAAGTTTATCTTACACGAACTTTTACAGGAATTTGGTCACGTAATTTAGTTGATCAATGGTTATAAGGTCATGGATCAATCGGGCCTCGTAACTATATTCCTACCTAACGGGCATTTCAGATAGACCTATCTAGTCATAAATGTTAATACTTACAAAAATAGATTAAAAAAAGTAATTTTATTCAGAAATTTTCAACTCGGTATCTCATTTCGCAAAAAAAAGTAGCGGCACAAACTGAAATGCCGGTAAAAGGCAAGAGTTTAATTACGTGGTCCGTTTGCAATATGGCTTTAAAGGGCTTTCATAAAATATTATTGTATTAAAAAAAAAAAATCGAAAAACTGAGAAATAGCACAACAAACGTTTAAAACTTTCAAATATATCCTTGGAAAATATCTAATTTTCCTCTTCTGTCTTGGAGTAACATACTTTTATATGTTCCCCAAAGTTTTTCATACTCTGAGTTTTAAAGTAAATAATTTTTTGAAGAGTCTGATCGTTGATTAATGTAAACTCTTGCTTGAACTGTCGAGAAATAAAATAACTGATAAAGAAGAATTCTAATAGAATTACTTGCGAAATATAATTCTATTTACCTCTGCATCGTTATTGTTTTTTAGCATATTCATAGGTTTTCCATCATCTATTAATTTAGTGATGCCCAATGTTAGTATGTTTCCTTTAATTGTACCTTTTTCAACACTGATTGTCTTTATGTTATGAGCCGCTAGATACGTGATTTCAACACTTTTCGGCTTTGATATTAAAAATGCGGAAATATGATGTAAGGGTTTCTTAGATTTTGAATTGAAGCTTTCATCGATCAAGCAAAAAATTGATGTGTCAAACTGGGTTATTTTTATGCTTCCCTCGTATTCTATTTCTGAAAATTTATCACCAGACATCCTTATCTTGCCGGGTTGATTTGTTTTCCAGGACCCTTTGATACGCGATAAGAAAGCTGAATCAGATTTAGTAGGTCGATTCATTTTGCGATTTAATAGTACTGAAAAATTATGAAGGTCAGTTTTAATATTTGATAACTAAGTTTCAGTTACTTTATTTTTATTTAATTTGAAGAAATCGTTTTTTAACTTCATTTCTTCAATTCGAAGTAAAAACACCATTAGAACAAATATAAATTTACTCGATTTCAAGAAATCACCTTTTTTAGCCTTTTTTAAATAAAATAAATTATTTTTTTAACATTATTTATTTGATTTAAAAAAATATTTTTTTGATTCAAATACATTACCGGTAAAAACTCAAGAAATAACACAGCCACACAAAAAAAAGAATTTCTGGCCTGGGAGTCGGAACATTTTTATTATAGGTTTTTCGGGTCGTTGAAACCGAATTCGAAGTCCATTTCACCTCTTCATGTCAAGTTTTAGACATGACATTAAAAAATCTTATAATCCAAGTCCAATTAAGTCGTTATACCTAATATATTGAATCTCATAACCCCTTAATGGGGGGTTCTCTTAGATTTTTTCGAAAAAATCGATTTTTTTTGTTTACAAAAAATGAAAGTCCCATATGTGTAGAATATGTATGCAAAAGGATATTCCGATAGGAAACATATTTATAGAATCCGAGCGTCTCGAACGCACCTACCTTACCGAAGCCGATAACGAGCAAATCCTGACAGCTGAACGACGAATATCGCTCGCTACTCGAAATGCACGCTTTGTGCAACGTCAGCTGGAGCAGGCCAATCGAAATCGAGGAAGGGATCCTATATACGGCCCAGGAATATCCGACTAAGATCCTGATGTGAGTATAACGTAACATATTTGACAAGAAATTCACGTTCTTTGTTATCTTTGATTTTCAAAAACTAATGATAAATTTACATTTCGTTACTTAGACTCCATATTTGTTATCAGCGACCCCGAAACCCTTTAAAAATTGATACTTGTCGTGATAACTGAACAAACAAGGATGTATTACCAAGGCAAACTTACTAAAACTTTAAACGCGTTTTTCTCAAAACCATATTTTTCATCATAACTTCAAGCACAGGTCTTGATCTATTGATCCGATTCACTTCATTTAAAAACTGGCCTGAAGGATATACTTTTTTGTATGGCTTATACCTAAAATGAGCATAGAAATTGTTAATCAATCATTTTTAAATGAGCTCCAAGTAAAAAAAATCTGCCCGCTTCGAGGGCACATTCTCATCGCGCGCTTCGCGCGCAGCTCGCAAATTTGAGCGCGCCTAGGGTGTGCGATTCGATCGTCGCGCTTCGCGCTCCGTTCTTTCTGGACCTCGCGCTTCGCGCTCGGTCTTATGCTCTTCGCATATATTTAAGTTTATTTCTTATAATTTGATACTGAAGCTCAAACCAATTTTATAATAATATTACAGATGATGTGAATTACACATTTTCTCAAAGTCACTCTATTTCTTTTTGAATTTAAGTGAAACAGGAGATTCAATTTACTTAAGGCTCTATCAGCCTTAAGGAACACATTCTCATCATGACGCTCGCGCTTCGCGCTCGATTTTCTGTATGCATTTTTGTAACTTTTTAATAAATCACATGATTATTGATAAATTTATTTTCTCCCAAATATTTCAAAAAGGAAAAACAATCGTAGATTTTATTTAAGGAAACGATTTTGCAGAACAACGCTTATTTCGTATCTCACATATTTTGGTAATCGAATTTTTTTAATATTAAAAATCAAAACATAAAATATACATCCTGTCCCGAAATATCTTAATGAGAATTTGTAGACCTCATTTAGGAAAACAATTTTCCATCTAAACGTTTTTTTTGTATCTCACATATTTTGTCTAAAAAATAGAATTTTTGAATTTTAATCGTATTTTTTGGAATTGAAACGAAAAATATATCTTTTATCAAAAAATGTGTGAGACAAAATTTGTAGATCTTTTTGAAACGAACAACTTTGTATTCTTACGTTTTTTTGGTATTTCGAATATTATTGTTAAAAAATTGAATTTTGGATTTTCAATAGTTTTTTTTTTAATTAAAAAGAAAAATATGCATCTTATGAAAAAATGTTACAATTCAAAATTGTAGGTCTTTATTTGTTCAATAATATTGTATCATAACGTTTTTTCGTATCTCGTATAATTTAACTGGAAAATGGAATTTTGATATTGACTTTTTTCGAATTTTAATATGCTGTAACATTTCTAATTTTGATTTAATCAAAAAATGTTATCGGGATAATTTTTAGAGATTTATGAGCACTATCTAAAACCAGTATTGAAATTTTTGATTTTTTCAAAAAATTATTTTCAAAAACACAAAAGTAGTGCTCCATCCCTCAATTTTGATTGGATGTGGCTGGTTAACGAACTTGTCCTTACTTTTTCGGCTCCGATAAAGTGTACCAAAGCTCAATTCAATCTGATAATTCTATCGAGAGTTATGCCGCACACGACCTACAGACAGACAGACAGACACACGCAGAAAAAAGATCAGTAAAATTTACAGGAAGTTCGGTACTTATTTGGACAACATGACTTATTAGTAAATTTTACAAGAAGTTGAGTTCAATCAACAGATTTTCTGTACAATTCACTTAGCGTACAGTACAATCAACTTAACTCGGATTTTTTCGTATTCAGTAGATTTTACTGGACGCTGAGTGAAACGTACAGAAAATCTGTTAATTGAACTCAACTTCTGGTAAAATTTACTGAAAAGTCATGTTGTCCAAATAAGTACCGAACTTCCTGTAAAATTTACTGATCTTTTCTCTGCGTGCAGACAGACAGACAGACAGACAGACTGACAGACAGACAGACAGACTGACAGACAGACAGACAGACTGACAGACAGACAGACAGACAGACACTTTCGTAAAAACCATTTTTTCTGACTCAGGGGGTCTCAAAACGTTAAGATTTGATGAAATTTTCGAAAGTCATTTTTCACATAAAACCAATACCTTCTCATCCATGATGAGAATGTAAAAAGTAGGTAAAAATGTCACTTTTTTTTAAATAATCATAATTTGGTTTATTTTTTGTTAAAATTCAATCCAATAAGGTATAAACCATAGAGAATTTCATTAATTTTAATGACCGTAAATTATTATTATTTTTGGAATTTTAGGTTAGGGAGTCCAGGGGTGAAGTAGTCGAATGGTTATAGGGTTAAGAGATTATGAGGTTCAATATATTATGTATAACAGACTAATTGGGCTTGAATTATAAGATTTTGTAATGTTATGTCCATAACCTGACATGATGAGGTAAAATAGACTTCGTATTCGGTTTCAGCGACCCCGAAAACATATATTAATAATAACCTGACCCCCAGGCCAGAAAAAAAATTTGTTTGTGTTACTGTGTAATTTATTTCATTTTATTACCTTGAACAGAACAATTTTTGCTATACATTAAAAAAATATTTCTGTTAATCACATTATACATGTACTTATGCGACTGCGCAGAAATTCATTTCTTAAATTCAAAGAAAAAAGTAATCAAGACATTTCTTTAAATCAAAAAACTTTTCCTTGACCGTATAGCAATGCATAAATTTGTTTGGTTCAAAGAATTTTTTTTTTAATCGAAAGAACGTTTTCTAGGTGCACATACTTTGGTTAAAAAATGGAATTCTTGATTTTCAATAGCATTTTTAAAAGTAAAACATAAAATATACATCCTGTCGAAAAATGTCCTAATAAAAATTTGTACTTGTAGACCTCATTTGGGCAAATAATTTTCCATATCAATTTTTTTTTATCTTACATATTTTGTTTAAAATATGGAATTTTTAAATTTTATTCGTATTTTTTGAAATAAAAATAAAAAATATAAGTTTTATCAGAAACTATGTCGGACAAAATTTGTAGATCTTATTAAAACGAAAACTTTTCATTTTTGCGTTTTTTTTCGTATTTCACATATTATTGTTAAAAAATTGAATTTTGGATTTTCAATAGTATTTTCTTAAATTAAAAAAAAAAAATACATCTTTTCAAAAAATGTTGCTATTCAAACTTGTAGATCTCTATTTATTAAACAGTTTTGTATTATCACTTTTTTTTGTATTTCGTTTTATAATTAAACTTGAAAATGGAATTTTGGTACTGACTTTTATCAAGTTTTAACATACTGTAACTTTCTTAATTTTAGTTTTAAAAAAGGCTGGTAGGATGAGACTGTAAAAAATCCCTAGAATAATTACAGGCAATATTCTAACTCAAAATACTCACCAGAAGATGGCAATATAGTGATCAAGAAGATGAAGGAAATAATTCTGATAAGTGACATTTTAAGAATCTTGATGAATCTTCAAGTAATACGTTCCGAAAAATTTGCGGTAGCTTTTATATTGCGCTTTGAAGCCTGTAAGAGATTCAATAACAAAAGAATATTTAACATATTTAAATTTTCAAAAGATTCACAATCAACCGACACTCACATCTAATACTTCTTATCATTATTAGTAACAGTACATTTTTGCGTCTTACCGTGAGATTTTTTCGTGAGAATGGGTAATTGAAAAATAATGAAAACACGTGTTCTTTTTAAAAATATCTGAGCTGTATAAATATTAAATTATTATAAATAATGATTGTGTATACATTTAACGTCTGTAAAATTTTAATAGAATTGAATTTTTATAATCAAGAAATTGCCTTTGGGAGCCATTACTTATAAAAAAAATCAAAAGTAGAACTTTATTAATTGTTTAACTCGACTTCGTCTGAATATTACTTTTTATATTCATAACTATTTATAATTTAGGATACACTATGGACATTTTTCTCTTCTACTACAAGTTTGATGTGTGAAGAAATAGAATTGAAAATTTTAAATGAACTGTTCTATATGGGACATTCTTTTAAATATCGTACGGATTTAAAAAAAAAAAAATTGTTAACATTCCTAAAAGTCTCAAACTTTTTTTGTGGCATCTTTTTATTAATTTGATCGACACGTGTATCCCAGGCGGAAAAGCTTTAATTAAGTTTTCTTCAAAACAAAGAAATTAATTCATTGATATATGGTCAAAGATATAATTTGTTTGATTTAAGGCAGAAATTTATTTGATTCGAACAAATATTTATTTGGTCCAAAGATATTTTGTTTGAATCAAACAGATTTTGTTTCATTTAAATAAATCATTTCTTTAAATCAAAGAAAGTCGTTCAAACAAATTT
Source organism: Diplolepis rosae (assembly GCA_030998225.1). Taxonomy (NCBI): domain Eukaryota; kingdom Metazoa; phylum Arthropoda; class Insecta; order Hymenoptera; family Diplolepididae; genus Diplolepis; species Diplolepis rosae. The sequence continues at coordinate 2,893,427 of JAPYXD010000581.1, read as the reverse complement.
TTTTTTTTGATTCAATCAAATCTTTTTTTCTTAGTGTGTAGGAAATATTCAATGACGTGCCGAATATTGCGTGCACTGATAGAAAGGAATGGCTGTTACAACGATATTTATGGTTAATTTAACCTTATACCTTATTGCTGGCATAGATACAGCAATATGAGATTTGTATTTTAACTATCCGATTATAACTGAATAAATATGAACGAATCAACCATATTATTGGTTGCTATGGAAAAATGTATTGGTCGCCTTCCCATATTATATTTCTGATTCGACCAGTTTCACTTACAATATTTTGATTTCTGTATTCAACATCCTGTGTTGTTCAGAGAGACATATTATTTTATAAATACAATTATAAATTCCCAACCTACAACCGAATGGCTAAAACTCCCGAACCATTTCTATCAGTGTGTCTGACTTTGAAAAATTCTGAGACTACAATTGAAAAATTTTAATATTGAAAAAAAAATTCCATAGTGAATCGAATATTTCTTGTAAATTATTAAAATAATTCGATAGAAGATTATTCTTTCAATTTATTTTGAAAAATTTCGTCGCCTATGAATTGGAAAATTACAATTTTCTTTTACAGTGTAATCTATCTGATTTAAGGCAGAACTTTATTTATTTTAAACAAATATTTATTTGACCCAGAGATTTCGTTTGAATTAAATAAATACTATTTAAATTAAATAAATCTTCTGTTTCAATCAAAAAAGCCTTCTCATTTTTCCTAAATTCTGGACGAAAATAACAAGTTTTTTTATAAATTAAGTAATTTTTCAAAAATTCTTATATTTTTTTAACGCTTCAAACATGCTGTGAAAGATCATTTTTTTATAACTATCAAAACATTGAATCTCGCTCGTGGTCTTGAAAATTCATGTAGATATTTTCAACAAATATAAACATAGATATATCCTTCGTTTCATGTCACCTATTGCTCAATAACTATAAGAACGTGCTCATGCAAAAAGAACGTTAAAAGTTCGGCGTCTACAGCTGCTAGCGAAAAGATTCAAACTTTATTCATAATGTATGATAAATAACAAGAATTATATAATTAATTCACAATCCGAATTTCCTTCGAGTTTAAAGTTATTTACATAAAATTTAATGCCATTTTTTGAACTATCACTGTAACTTTATAGTAAAAATTTTAAATTACTGTCACGTCCCGCGACTCTACCGCCACAGGTAACAAGCAGATTAAGAAACCAATAAAGGGATCAAGACAGCATTACAGCGAGTGTGATTTTATCGACGCAAGTTATAGACAAATCTACAGATCAATAGGATGATCAATACGAAATTACCATGTGTCGTTCTAATACCTACACATGATAACAAATCGACTGACCCAGAGAGAAAGTAAATGAAGCCCTACAATACCCACACACTACCGTCATAACATGCGACTTGTAATAGCATGTGACTGGTAATAACATGCGACTCGTCATAGCATGTTACTCGTCATACTTGACCTTTCAAAGTTCTATAAAAAGCTAAAGTTCCAAGGAAGTCAGTCCAGTACCATCATCTCTACACCGCGAGTTCAGTTAGTTAGTCAACGTTCGATTTCTACAATGTGACCAACGCGAGTCCAGTCCAGTGCCATCGAATCTATACCGCGAGTGCCATCCAGTCAGTCCAGCTTCTCCAGATTTCTACCGCTACTCAACCCGAATTCTAACTCGGCGCTGAGTTCAACGACATTAGAAAGTGAAGGGGAATCGCCTTCCAAATTCTCTCGAAACTGGGATCGAAGAATCAACTAGATCAACTATCTAGATTACCAATTTACTATACAGCAGAAACTATCTGAAGATTACAAGTTACACTCAACTGACCACATTCGCTTACTGGACTCAATTGATCATCAATCAATTCAAACTCAGGATAACTAAAAGGGTATTTCTAATTTTGATTCTATTTTTACATTTCTATGGTGCTTACCTGATAAAATCTCAATTGTCAATAAATATATTTTATATACCTAACCCTTCTCAATCACTGACTATTCCTCATCCCTTAGAGAGGATCCTTCTGATCCTGACATAAAACGAGGAGATCTTTTTAAAAGGAGAAATGTTACGTTTCTGACGTAACATTACATAGACTTACTTTGAAAGCAAATCTAAACATGAACGCAAATTCTTGAAAGAAACTCACTCGTTAAAATAGAAAGATAAATTGCCAGGAATTTTTTGTAAAATATCGGTGAATTATAAACATTTTTCTATTTTCATTCTGACGTGATTAACTGAGAATTTTGACATGTAAATTAAGTGGAGGTTAGGGTAAAAAAGAAAATTTCAATGTGTTATTGATAATGCGAGGATTTATAAGAGTTGAAAAATTTGACTTTAAAACACTTTTCTTCAATTTTTATGGATTATTTTGGATAAAGTTCTGCCTTTTGTTCGCTGTTTCTACTATATATCGTCTCATTTTGGAAAAAAAATCCCCGTCTTTATTAATATTTATTGGATTAATATGTATTAAACTTTAGTCCATGATAGAACATTTTTCAAAAAGTGAAATTTGATAGTATTATTCTATTTAAATATTATTTTATAAAAGTAAAATATAATATTCTTCTCTTGTACTTTATTTAAAGGGAAGTTTATTTTCATAAAATAAATTTGTTTTTTACAACAAAATATTCTTCTATATTTTGGAAAAGAATGCAACTCTCGAGACAAAGCCGATAAATCAGTGGTATTTTCTTATCATTTTGGGATAAATAAACAGGCTTTAGAAGTCTAAAGTTACCAGCAAAAAGATTCAAACTTTATTTATAATTTTTGTTATTTTCTCGTTATTTTGGCATAGGGTCAATATGATAAATACCAAGAATTTCAAAATTAATTCACAATCCGAACTGATTAAATTTTATTTTTTAAATATTATTATATGCGTATTATTAATATACACTAGGAAAAAAATTGGGATTACTAGTTAAATCATCGTAAAATTATCCAAAAAGTAGTCATCTTGTTAACCAACCAGTCAACTGGTTGATTTTACCAGTTTTTTCTTTAGCGTAGAACTATTATTATCAATAATAGAAATTATAAGAACATCTTGAGGTCGTAGATGCAAAATGATACCGAGTTTAAAATTTTGCGAAACTAAATAAAATCCACTAAGATAGATCTGTATGGTCATAAATGTTTATAATAACTAAGAAAAATACTTAGAAAAAAATTAATTTTATGCTTATAATTTTTTATGACCACAGGCCCATTTTGGTGCATTTTATTGAATTCAAAAACTTTCAACTCGGCATCTTATTTTGAAATAAAAAGAAATGGGACAAACTGAAATGCCGGTGAATAGCAAAAGTCTAATTACGTGGTTTGTTTGTTATATGGTCTTAAAATATTTTCATAAAATATTATTGTCTTTAGCCTTTTTTAAATAAAAGAAATTATTTTTTTAACATTATTTATTTGATTTAAAAAAATATTTTTTCGTTTCAAATACATTACTGACAAAAACTTAAGAAATACTTTATTCAATTTTAAGAAATTTGAATTTTCTGAAATTTTTCTTAATATTATGAAACTCAACTGGATTTTCATAAAATATATCTTAAAACTATCAAACTGAAACAGAATTCTGTTACAAATTCCCCTTCAGTATAGCACGTTTATGAGTGTGAAAAAAAAAGTTTAAACTTTTTGGTTTGGGGTACTGTAGACTTTAAAACCTATAGTAAACTTTAATAAAGTTATAAAAGTAAATATCAATGATGTTTTAAGTCATGAGTAGTAAAAAATTGAATTAAAAAGATTTCAAATTCTTTAAAATTTAATATTTATTTTAAGTTGTTAAAATTCTTTTATTCATTCAAAGTAATAGCTCGATTAGAAACTTCAATTATACATTTTCGTCCCTTTTGTACTAATTATCCAATTTTTTTTTTTTTTTGTGAGGAGGAAAAATGTCGAAATCTTTTATAGACGTTGTACAGGACCCTCCTAGGACGGGTCTAGGCATACCTGTTAAAACCAGAAAACCCCCTCTCACGAACCAATACACCGCTCGCGGAACCACCTTTCGGCTTCAAACTTCGCGGGCAGTTGGTTCCAGCTTAAAGTAGCGTACGACTCTTCCGTCGTCCGTTCGCCCGGGACCCCCATCCGCGGGCCCACGCCCGTTAGGCAGGCCAGCTAGCCGCGTAAACCAGGGGAGGAATATAAAGATTCCTCCCCCGGCCGACGCAGACAGCCAAGTCCACCCAAGACGCAGGACCGCGGGTGTAGGCCCCGATGCGATTTCTACTGGCCCCCATTGTTGCCGCGCTCTGCACGCCCATCGAGCTCCATCGTCTTCATCACCAGGGTGACGAATGACTCGATAAGCATCCATATCTGTTCAGACTGGAGCATGAGAGAGACCATCGTGTCAGGAGTGAGTTGTGCGCCCACTGCCCGACCGACAGCCTCCCTTTCCGCGCCCCACCTGGCACAAACAAAGAGTGTGTGCTCTAAATTTTCCACAAGGAAACCGCAGTAGCGACACGAATCATCGTCTCTTTTCTTGAAGCGCTTCAGTTTCGCATTAAAGCAACCATGGCCCGAAAGCGCTTGTGCCAGGTAAAAGCCGACTTGACCGTGCTTTCTATCCAGCCAGGTGGCGAGCTCCGGGATCAAACGGTGTGTCCATCTCCCAGTTTGGTCACCATGCCATCTCGTCTGCCATTTCTCAACGAGTCTGCGCCTTCCATCCTTGCGGATGGCCTCCTTCGTGCGAGCGATTTCCTGCAGGTTTGTTAAGCAGGTGAGCTCCTTACGGAGCTCGCCAGGACCAGCACAGCGCTCGTCGACACAGTTCGGTATGCTGAGACAATTCTCATCACCACACCTCTCTGTGCCGAGAACAGCTTCTTCAGGATAGCATGGTTGTTAAGGGCACTTGTCCAGATCGGAGCTGCATAAAGTAGCTTCGAATTTACCACGCTCGCAACCAGCCTTCTCTTAGCTTCCCTGGGTCCACCAATGTTGGGCATGGGCCGAGTCAGGGCAGCCCCACATTGGATGGCTTTGACAATCGCGATCTGCAGGTGTTCGCCGAAGCTAAGCCTTCAATCCAACTGCACACCCAGGTACTTAATGCTCTTTTTCCACTTGATTTCATGTTCCCTGAGAACGATCCTCGGGTATTTGAAGGATCTCCTGTCCGTGACCAGCAAAGCCTCGGTCTTCTCAGGGGCCATTTTCAGGCCTCTGCTATCCAACCAAAACTTTGCCCGCCACAGACTATCTTTGATCCTCAGCTCCAGGATTTTGACGTCGTCAGCGGTGCACACGACAAGTGCGTCATCCGCGAAGCCGATGATGCTCGTTCCAGCAGGCAGGTCCATGTGCAGGAAATCGTCGTACATTACGTTCTAAACAAGTGGACCTACCCGTGACCCTTGAGGGGCGCCACATGTCATCTCTTCCTTGAAAGATCATTTGTCGCCCTCGTATATCACCCACCTGTCGCTCAGATAGTCATCTATCATTCGCAACCGGTAGTCTGGAACCTTTTTCCGCACCATCGCCTCGATGCAGATGTTCCATCTCGCCGTATTGAACGCATTGCTTATGTCAATGCTGATCAACGCGCAGAATGCCTTACGCTTACCAGTTCCTCTTCTTGCTTTAGTGGCGATGTCCACCACTGCCTGGATGGCGTCAACTGTGGACCTGCCTTTCCGAAAACCGAACTGGTTTTCCAAGAGGCCATTCTCGCGGACCATGTGACCCTGTAGTCTTTGTAGGATCATTTCCTCCAAAAGTTTCCCCATCGTATCCGATAAACATATTGGTCTATACGATAAGGCATTATCCAGGCCCGGGGTCTTTCTTCTAGTCACCAATCTCTTAGTGACTATTTTGAAGGCGAGACCCCATGGGTCCTTCTCGACTTCCCCGATCAAGTCTTTCCAGCACTGAAGTCGGCTTTTCTTTATGCCTTGCAGTAGAGCTGATTTTGCTTTTTTTCATGCCTCGCGCAGCAGAGGATCACCCTTTGAGCAGGTAAACCTCCGCCGCGCTGTAAGGCATTTTCGACGCAGGACGGACAACTGCTCATTCCACCAGTACATCGAGTCCCCGGTACGCCTGTGCCCGCGGCGAGGCATGCAGTGGTCACATGCTGCGACCAGTTTCAGTCAACCTTGCCCAACCAAGCTCATCTATGAGCCTGGTTTCTTCAAGGTGCTCACGAAGCTTGTCTTTGCTGATTCGTTTTGTGTTCCAGGAGGGGCACCTTACCTTGCCGCCGCTTCCCGTATTCACTGGGTGACTCCGTTCCTGGATGCTAAACTCAATGCACTGATGGTCGCTCAATGTTATTACATCGAGGACGCACCAGTCGCCTATCCTTGAGGCAAGACGGGGCGCGGCAATCGTGAGATCGATAATTGACCCGCCCCCCGCTCCTCGTCTGAACGTAAAATCCCTGCCCCGATTCAATACAATCAGGTCATTCCTGGCAACCATCTCACCGAGCAAGATTCCCCTCCTGTCCAGACGGGCTTCTCCCCACTCGGGCGACTTACTATTAAAGTCGCCCGCAATAAGGGCCGCCCACAAGCCTCTTTGAGGCTTTCCTCAAGGAGGAGGATCTGGGTCTCAAAGATCTCGAAAGGATCGTTGGGGGAGAAGTAGTAGATGAACACGCGTACCCCCGCCACCTCGACCCAAACGATCCCCGCATCGGTCTCCAGGAAATCCGCGATGCTCAAATCAGGGCTGCAGACAAGGGTCCCAGCCCTCCTTGATGCATCCTGGTACCAAGCAGAGTTTTCGGACCATTTGTGTTGCTCACTAAGGAGCAACACATCGGTCCTCCTCTCCCTGGCAGTCTGCATCAGAAGGTTCTGGGCTTCCTTCCCTCTCCCGAGGTTGAGCTGTAGAAATTTCACTTTCCACCTCTCAACCTCCGGAGTTCCGCCCTGAATATTGAGCAAGAACCGCTCCCCGAAGCATGGGCGACATCTTTTTCGCCCATATCAGTGCAAGTCAGGCACCGAGGGGAAGCCTTGCACTCCTTGGCCACGTGTGACGCGCCCCCACACCTCCAGCAGGCATCCTTCCTGCCTGGAAGCGTGCAGCCACGCGACACATGGTCATATCCCTGGCACCTGAAGCACCGGGTAACCTCGACATGCTCTCGGATGCGGCAGTTTACCCACCCCACCCTTAGCCTACCGAGCCCAAGCAAGCTCCAGGCGTCCGCCTCGGTTAAACGGACCACCGCAGTCTGCACACCGCCAAAGCGTTTGTACAGCCAGCACTGATCCCCGAGGTCTGGCTTGCCCAGCGCGATGCATCGCGCGGCAACAACCTCTTCTCTTGTGACTGTCTCGTCGAGGTCCCTAACTTCAAGGTACCTCTTCGAGACCAAAGATTTAACTTCGGCCCTCTCCCCGACCGCCTGGTCAAGCGCTTTTCGAAGGTCGAGACGTCACCCCCGTTTCTGAGGACCATAAGGATCTTCTCCCTCCTGGTTCTCCGAATGGAGAGGACCTCCGCCCCTGCATTTTGGGGGTTAACCTTCGCCTTCATAGCCTTCAGGATATCGGCGTAGGACTCTTCATCCTTCGCCGACACCCTGATAGCGTCGCCCGACCTGGCGGCCGGAGAGCGCGTCACCAACTTCCCCTTTGTTTTAGGTTCCTGCGCAGAGGGCACAGGAACCTCTTTCTTTTTCTTATCTTTTTTTATTTTTTAATTTTTTTTCTTCTCCACCAGCTGCCATTCTCCATCCTTTTTTGGGGTTTGGCCTCTGGTGGCCGCAGCGTAAGTCGGCGAAATGCCCCCCTTCCCTTTCTTGGGAAGCCGCTCTTCGGCGTGTGGGGGGGGGGAGAAGGAGCAACCCTCTTCTTTCCCTTTGTCAGCTTTTTTGGGTTATCTCCCAGAGACGCAGAGCGCAGTCTCCGGAAGATGCCCATCTTTTTTTAGGCGGGGTGGGATTCTAGCCTTTTTTGGATTTCCACCCCGCTCTCCAGTAAGCACTTGTGGGTGTTGAGCATTCCACTCAACACCTCCGAAGCTACACTGACACTGTCCTCAACATGGCCAGGGTTGTTTCTCAGCATACCCTGCTGGATAACGTTGAGAGCCCTGGCCAACCTCTCCATTTTCTTACTTTGCTCCTTCAGGAGCTGAAGGACGTCTTTCCATCCATCAGCCCCTGGAGGAGTGTGTGAGTGCGCATCTGGCGCCTTCACCTCTCCATCTCCTTTGTTATTGATTGAAAACATATTAATTCCGTAGTGTCTTGAGACGGTTCGCCCATCATGGGAGCCCTACCAGAGTAGGGCTACTATCCCCGCCTGTATAGATCCCTAGTTATGTGCGCCGAAACCGAGAAGCGGCTTATCGGATGGTCGATTCTATCGGCACATTGAATGAAGCTAGTAAAAAGGTTACGGAATAGGCCCACGCCATAATGATGCTAAAGGTTTAACGTCACCCCTATCGACCGAGCGGTGCCGGGTCCGCCCCGACACCGGACCCGGACTTCAGGCTAGACGGTGTGCGATTTATCCTACGCAGCGTCGGTTATAAGGAAATACTGACCAGGTAGTCCTTCATTCCTGCGCCCGGGCGTCCATGATTTCAACCCCGAAATTGGCTCCAGACAGTAGAAAGGTGAGCGGTTTTTCCAGTTTGACATGTGGTTTCACGGGATCTTTGCCCTTCGCGGCCGAACATCGGAGGGACTTACATTTACCCATATTACTTCCACAGAGGTAAGGTACTGACATCGCGTCTTACCCTGGTCGGGAGGCTACTACTCCTCCCGTGGCTAGTCTATCGGGAATATACACCAGGCGCCGGCCGCAGCCTATTCACTCAGCAACGCATTCATACTGGTATGTGTGGGTGTCGGTATCTTGCATATGGTTGTGATGTGACCGCGAGAAGGGCACGAGGGAAGTTCAGCGTCACCGCCGCATGCGCATTTGGGTTGATACCCCGATTAAGGGGCCCCCCCCGCATTCACACTGTTCCCACTCATGCGGCATCAAGGAACCTGTTCAAGGTCCCCTGATGCTTTTGCTCCACACCGCGTCCTCACGCGCCCGAAGGTTGAGGAGAAAAGACTCAAACGCGTGCGCCCGGCAGGCCCACCACTAGGGAAAGCCTGTCTATAAGGCTCCCTTGACGGCCATCCTGACGGCAACAGCCCAGCTGCTGGCAGAGTCCTTTCGGCTACTACCGTTGGCGGGCTGCAGGACGCGTCTGCTCTGTGCATGGCCACACACATTCCTCTGGGCGAGATGCTGCCCTCCCGCGAAACGCCGTCTCGGGTTTCGCATCCGGGCTTGGGACCGGCAATGGCGGAGTTACTAATTTTCCAATAAATAATAATATATTACTTTATCATTGAATAAACAAAATCACATGCGTTTTACTTAAAATAATACTTGCATTCATAAAAAGACTTACATAAATATGTGTGTTTTTTATTTTCTCTAGCAATTTCGTATCACGATTGTAGAAATTACATTTCACGAGTAAATCTTCAGATACTTTTTTAATTGCAAACTATTGTATATACACAGTATCTCAGTAAACTCCAAAAATAGTAAGTGCAAATAATCGTTAGTCAAACCGTTTATTTCCTTAGTTTTTTTTATTTATTATTATTATTTATTCGAATTTCTTTTTATTGGAGGTGCGGAAAATTTTATTTCGAATGAAATGAGTAATCAAAAATTTAAATCAGATAAAAATTAGATTTCTTATTGGCAGATTTATATGACCTAAGAACAGCTGAAAAAAACTGAAATTTGTCTATCAATCTTAACGACTGACCATAGAACTTTAATTTTTAAAAAAAGTCTATAAAATAACATTTTAAGTGAAAAAAAACTGAGAACTGAGGAAATAGTAACTTTGACTACTTTTTTTCCAATTATTTTTCCTTAACATTATATTTAGAATCAATATATATATATAATATTTAATACCTAGCAGTCATTTATTTCTGCTTGAGGTATTCTGCTCGCAAATGTTCTGTTAGGTTAGAAGTGGTCTCAGTGGACATGTAAAAGATTACTTGAAGAACCGTCCTCTTTAATAAGTGTAATCTCGCGCTTCGTCTGTCAAGAAATAAAAAAAAACTTATAAAACAAATTTCTGATAAAATTAATGTAATGTAAATTAAATTTAAACCTTTAGAACTTCAGGTGGCTATGAACCTTGAGTTGGTCTGGTAACTGATGTCAAAGCTCGTCAAGGTTATTATCTTTTGCGTATTGTTAACCTCACCTTGTTCAATATAGTTGTCAAGCCAAAGTTTTGAGCGACAAAGAAATTTAGGTTATTTGTACCTGGAATTATCTTTAAAACCCGGTCTCAAGTTGCATAGGCTTTTTGGTTTCGGGGTTTCAAGTTTGAGAAGAGTAGTTAAAAAGTGGTTGAACAAGTGAAGTAAACGACATTTCCCCGACGTATTCAAATGATTTTATTGTAGGAAATTTACCCTGTCCGGGTCTTTTAATCTTCCAGGTTCCTTCTAACCAGTTTATGGGTTCTAAAGCTTCGTGTCGTGGCAGGGAAATCATGCCGAATGTGTTCGTTAAATTTGTAACTGAACTATTCTGTTTTGAGGTTATCATATGGAGGTTAGTAGCAATGTGCCGTTAAAATTTTCAGTGTGAAACATTCACTTTGATAGTTTTAAAAGATGACATTTTTAACGTAACTTATGAACTTATTTTGAAATTTCTGATTTTTTTAGTGAAAAATCAACACCAAATAAAACTGTTTTTTTCAATTCCGTTTTTGCTCAAGTTTAACTTCTTTAATGCCATTCCGTGGTTACTTTATTCACCCTTTATTACCGAAATATTATTCAATCAAATCCAAACTATGGCATCAATAAGAATTAACTTGTTTTACAATCAGCTTATCTGGATTTAATCCATATCATAAACTGTTAGAAAAAACTGTAACTACTTGAGTCGAAATTTTATTCAATTATCGTGGTTGAATGAATCTTCAACTAAAAATGAATGAATATTGATAAATGAATTGAATTTATAATCAAATTCAAATAAAGGCATTTTCAAGCAAAAATTAAATGAATTTTCAATCACAGTAAATAAAATATGGTTGAATTAAAAAAATTTTTTAACAGTAGTCAAATTCAAATCAAATTCAGATATTGTCTTATAAAATAAACTTACTAGACATCACTTCTTATCTGTACATATTTTCCAGGTAATTTGACGACAAGCAAAAAAAGAGCCATATTATATTAAATATTTTAGCTGAAAATAATTTTAAAAGTTGGAAATTGAAAATTTTGTATTCCTATTTACTCTTTGTATATGCAATTAGTGAAAAGTAAGCCACTAATTCAATTTGCTCAAAATTTCTGCTAATTACTAATCATTTTTTTACTGATTACTTTTCAAAATTTTTAAATGAATTTTCTTCTCATGTTTCATATTCCATAGGATTTTATATTTTTAATTACTTGATTCGTTATTTTTTAAGTTTGAAAAATGAATATTATTCTGTAAAAATTGCAATTATTTTGAAATATTTTTCATGTTATTTATAGATATTAAATGTTAATGACATATTCGAGACTAACAATGTCATCTAGTGGCGAAAAATCAAAATGTTCTGTTCTTGCGTTTGAGTAGAGTTTGAAAATTCTACGTAAGAGAAAATTGGACGAGTTAGTGCAGAAAAAAACCAAAAATTATCAAAAGAGCAACAATTTACAAGAAATAAAATTTTTTAGGATGCCAGTGCTAATTTATAGTATTCATAATATTTTATACAATTTCTTTCAATTTTTTGAGCATATAAGAAATTCACCTTGCAATTATCATTTGTACAGTATCGCCTTATATAAAAAAAAAATTCCCGTTTTCATGGAATCAACTTAATTAATTAGTAATAAACTTTCATTCAATAATATGAAATTCCCTTCAAAATTGCAAATTTTCAGTATAATTCTTTCATATACTGACATTTTAATAAAGCATAGTTCAATATTTCTCTTAGTTAATTTAAAGCTGTTGAAAATTGGTAATTAATTTGATTTTCTACGTAAAAATATAAATTTGTGTGAATTCTGTAAAAAAATAGCTTGATACAATACCGTTAATTATTGGGATTTTCATATTCTTTTTAGGGGTAAATAAAGCGAACATTCAAAACTACAAAGACATCTGCTGAAATTTTAAACTTTATTCACAATAAATGTCAAACAATATTTTTTATCATAATATCACACTGTTAGAAATTTCTATCATAATTTGCTGAGAAACGTGACTGAAGTTTTATTCAGTTACAGTTTCGTGAAAGTTTAAATAAAAACTTCGTTACATGTAACTGTAAATGTTGTTGCAATTTCGTATAATGTCGTGATAAATTTCATAAAAATTTTGTTACAGTTTAGTAGTTTTATGATACATTTTATGGAGATTCAGTTAAATTACATAATATTAAGAAAAATTTCAGAAATTTCAGTACATTTTTTGCAATTTTGAGATACTTTTACCAAAAAAAATCATAAATATCATCAAATTTTACGTTACCTTTGTAACATAAAAAATTTAAAAATTTCCGAACATTTCTAACAGTGCACTTTAAGAACAGAATTCACTTAATATTATTTACTAAATAACATTATACTTAATTCTAATATATAGTACGACGATCATCGATAATATAAATCACGAGAACACTTTAAAATACTTATTTTGTACAATATTATTGTATCCACACAAAAACACCAAAAACTAATATAAAGCCCAAACACGTCAAACATCGTTGGTAATCCCCTGAAAGACGAGTTTCACTCTTTTACCCTATTATATATTATGTATACACGTTGAAATGTCTGTCTTTTTACAGGATGATGCTCGATGAAGACTAGTACCAAACAATCGTTATCGATAAATTGAAAAAATCGCTCTGGCTGTTAAAAAGTAAGGTTACTTTCATACCATATATACAGGAGAATTATCCAATGTAACGTACAATTATTTACCTTATATTTGGACAATTTCTTTATATCATCACTTCCTTGTGCATTTATCTGAGTTGTAAAAAATATCCTTGGATGACGTACCCACCCTTCGATTTCCCCTGATTTGAAAGAGGCTGCATTATAACTGCGACTCGCTACAAGGATGAACTCTTCTTTAATTTCAGATGCTCTTATATATCCGCAACTAGAAAACAGGGATGATTCATTTTTGCTGTCCCAGGATTCATAAACGAAGTGAATAAATGTACCATAATTCACAAAAACAATCCGGCTTGAGTAGCTAATGTGTTTACGGGTTTCAGCATCATAAAATGTTCCATTTGCTTTATATTCCCAGGTTCCTTTAAAAAAAGATATAAGCTCTAATCTTGAATATGGGTCATTGCAATCGCTTAAACAAGCTGAAAAAATAAGAAGGTTCAATTCGATATTTATTAATTAATTAATATTAAAAATTAATAAAATATTGTTGATGTTCTTAGTTGATCCTGTTCATTATTATTAATTAATTCAATTTAATTAGTTGAGTTTAACATTTTTATTACTGCCTACATTATCGGAGGATCACTAGTCGCGTATCAGATAGGACACGTTGCCGACAGGTTTCCTCGTAGACAATTTCAAACAATAATAATAATAATATAACAATAATATAGCAGCAAATAATGCCAATGAATTCAAATATTAAAGAATTTGAAAATCTTTCTGTGGAAAAAAAGACGCTCTCGACTACGCTGGGATAGGAGCCCAGGTCATTCGATTGCAGGTCGATTGCTCTAACCTCTGAGCTACACAGGTGTCCGACATCTTCTTCTCCACAGGAAGATCTCCTTATATGGCCTAGTGGCTCTGCCTTGCGGCTGTAAATGATTTTAAATTAATTAATCGAGTTTGAAATTTTTGTCACTGACTACATTATTGGAGGATCACTGCGCAGTCGAGATTTTTATAAACAATATTTTAATCCGACTGAAATTCCGTGTTTTTCGATACCCCGGGATCAAAAGAGTATGATAAATTTCAAGTTTGAAAAAAACTGAGTATGCAAAGGTTCTTCGAGATGACGAGCAACTTTTCTGAAGAAGTAGAATTAATCAAAACAATTTTAGGCGGATAAGATGTTGCTTAAAAAAATAATCGGCGCGTACGCGCGCGCGGTCAGCAGTCAAGCGCGTTACGAGTCCCAATCATTTCCTTTATTTAATATTGCTAAACGATTCATGCAATAAATAAAATAATAAAATAAATCAATAAATTATGAAAATTTTCAAAACAAACCGAGGGATATAATTTCACGTTCCATTTCACACTAATAATTTAACGTTTATTGCTTTGTCTGAAAAGGTATGTTCCGGCTGCAAAAAGTTTTTTTTCAATTTCGTAGCAAAAAAACATACATTTGTATTGGAAATTATCGTGTACAGTCACTTTATCAGTACAGCCTCGAGTTTTACTTATAATTATCCTAATATTCACCTAATTTTACAACAAAATAAATTTTCAAGCATAAAGAAAGAATCGTTAATCGTATTTGTCATTTTTTTAACATCGAGTTTAATTATATATTTTTAATGAATTGGATTCACGAATAATTATTTTCGCTTTTTGTTTCATGATATAAAACATTTATTCGTCTGTTAAATTTTTCTTTTTCCCAACTTCTCTGACATATTGTACAAAAAATTCTTTCAATTTGGGGCTGATGAATTTGTACAGATTTTCGACATCTCTTACTTTTAAATCTGTAACACCGACGTATTTTTTTAGAAACTTTAAAGTCGTCAATCGTACATGATTGTTTGATTTGGTAAGATAAAGTGTCGGAAAAATAATCCTCTTTTACATCAACTTTTCCAGAAGGGAAGTAGTCAATGACAAATGCAGAATTTAACTTTAATGATTCTTTCGAGAGTCTTTGATTTTTTAATTTGCTTTCAAAATCCAAAAAATCAGCGTCTGATATATCAACCATAATAAACGGTGATTTCTAGCAGCTTGAATAATTTTTACATATTCGGTAGGAAGTAGGTAGGTAGTAATTGTAACATTGGTTTATGACTGTGCTCATGAATCTCTACTAATTATCCCGATAACATTTTTCGATTAAACTGAAATCACGAAAGTTACAGTATGTTTAAACTTTAAGAAAGTCAATATTTAAATTACATTTATCAGTTAAATTTTACGAGATATGAAAAATTATTTATGATACAAAATTGTTTAATGCATAATGAATAAAAAATCGTTTGCTCAATTAAAGTTTACGATTGTTATTCCTTTTAGAGATATTCGGAAGGAAATAAATTTTTTAATTGTGTAAATTAATGGAAAATTAATAACTCAGATGGATGTAAACATGCATCAGATGCATATAAACATACCTTGATCTTTCTATATCACTTCTTTGCTATAGAAAATGTGACTAAATTTCTACCTTACCGGCTTTTTAGTTTGTGTTACTCAAATTAAATGTAAAATGAGATACTGAAATGAAAATTTGTAAAATAAAATAAAATTTACTAAGATAGGTATTTTATTCTGAAAGAAACAAGGTTACAGAAATTGAAATTCCGGTAAGATAGGAATCTAGTCACGTTGTCCGGGCCATTGACTTGGTCTTACCCGATACTTTTCGTCCTTTGCAATTTTAAATTAATATTTCAAGATGACTTTTTATAGCAGATAAACATAAAAGAAAGAACAAGGTACATTTATCTGTTATGTAAAACCCGTTTGAGCTAATTATTTAAAAATGGGAAGAACGAAAAGTATTGGATAAAGTCAGAACCGTGTCACGGCCTCAGGGCTATGGGCCAACTGGCCAACACAGGACAATGTGAAACTCTTCATTAAGATTGAAATCCTTAAAATGTTCATCAATTCTAATCCTCATCGGACATTTAGTCTGACCTACATAACACTTACCACAATAATAATAACGTTATTTTGTCCTTCAATTTTATAAGGATCTTTACCTAATATTATGAATTTATCTAATTTAGAATTTATTCTAAAAACAACTTTCACATCATATTTTGGCAAAAATCAGGCAGGTCCATGCCCAGGAAATTGTCATACATGACGTTCCAAACGAGTGGACCTACCCGCGACCCTTGAGGGGCGCCACATGTCATCTCTTCTCTGAGAGACCATTTGTCGTACTCGTATATCACCCGCCTGTCGCTCAGAAAGTCATCTATCATTCGCAACAGGTAGTCTAAAAACCTTTTCCCGCACCATCGCCTCGATACAGCTGTTCCACCTTGCGGTATTAAACGCATTGCGTGTGTCAATGCTGATCAACGCGCAGAATCCCTTACGCTAACCAGTTCCTCTTCTTGCCTTAGAGGCGATGTCCACCACTGCCTGAATGGCGTTAACTGTGGACCTGCCTTTCCGAAAGCCGAACTGGTTCTCCGAAAGGCCGTTCTCGCGGACCATGTGACCCTGCAGTCTTTGTAGAATCATTTCCTCCAGAAGCTTCCCCATTGTATCCAATAGATAAATAGGTATATAGGAGGATCTCCGGGTATGCTCCGATCACCTCTTTGAGGATCCGGTTTGGCACCCCGTCAATCCCCGGCGCTGTATTTGCCTTAAGCCTTCCACCCGCTCTCTTTAGTTCCTCGAGAGTGAAATTTTTTTCGCGATGACCACGCAGGAACTTCGATCCTGTCTTTGGAACGGTTCTACGCGTGGAAACAAGCTCCGCACAATGTACTTGACTCGATCAGGATTATCCAGGCCCGGGATCTTTCTTCTGGACACCAATCTCTTGGTGACTATTTTGAAGGCGAGACCCCATGGGCCCTTCTCAACCTCACCGTTCAAGTTTTTCCAGCACTCAAGTCGGCTTTTCTTTATGCCTTGCCTCAGAGCTGATTTTACTTTCGGGGGGAGGAGGAGTAACCCACTCCTCCCCCTTTGTCAGCTTTTTTGGGGCATCTCCTAGAGATGCAGAGCGCGGTCTCCGGAATTCCAGCCCGCTTTCTAAAAAACATCTTTGGGTGTTGAACGTTTCGTTCAACACCTCTGTAGCCTCGTACACGCTGTCCTTCACGTGGCCAGGGTTATTTTTCAGCATAACCTGTTGGATTTCGCTGAGAGCCCTGGCTAAGACCTCCAGTTTTTCACTTTGCTCCCTCAGGAGCTGAAGGACGTCCTTCCATTTTGCAAATTAAATTCATAAGTCTTTTCACCAGCGCATCGTGCGTAGAGGAGCGGGTCGGAATAGTTGAAAACGGGTGTACCCTCGAACCGAAGTCCTACCACAGTTCCCTGGGGCCCAACCTCCGCTTAGCTGGTCCCGGAATACACGGACAAATCGAACTCGTTCGGAGCAACACAGGCTCCGAAACCTGTGTTTAATACGTACTACCTGATCAAGGTCCCGAAGGGGCTAGCTCCTGATCCCGTATGGCACACCACCTCGGCAGAGCTAGGCTCACAGCAGCCTCGCCTTCTCTTGGGCCGTGGAAGACGCCACTCGGCGCCGAAGCACTCTCAGTGGGATGTCACACGGAAACGATCGTTTAAACTGTTCTTAGTCACAGACTGCGGAGGCTCCACAGTGTCCCTCAGGAGATTCCATACACCCATTTGCTCTTTGCCTCACTTAAGAGAGATGCCGTCTATAGAGTCTTCTCTCACATCCGAAGGACACATATCACAGGCATGCGGCGCTCACATCTATATTTTCGATAGAAAAGGTTATAAATATGGTTCCACTATCTCCAAAAGACTATGGTGATTCGGTTAGACAAAAAATGTGACTTAACTATTGTCTTTTGTAAACTAGAAATTCTTTTTTAGCAATTAATGAAACATTTATTGGGTTTACTTCAATATAATTCGTTCGATGTGACGCTTACGATTTTACTATTTCAAGAAATAAAACTTGCTTTTGTTTTTAGGTATATATACAATTATTTCACCATTTTCTCCAATATTATCAGTAACTCCATAGTTTAATATTCCAAATAGTAAATTCTAAAGAAGTGACGTTATATCCTTGTTTCCTAGTAACTTTTAGTAAAAATAAATATAATAATACTAAATTCTACAATGAAGAGTTTCTCCGTGTATTATTTTTTGTAAATTCACGAATTAATTTTAAACCTTTTGCAATGATTTTTTCTATCTCAGAGATTTGTGAAGGAATTTTAAAAATATTTCGAAGATATAGATAGAACTTTATGTCCTATTTCATCATGACATTTCTCAGGAAATTTCGTCAAATTTGTTTCTATGTCCTTTACAATTCCAAATACATGGTCTTTTTTATAAGAAACATGCTGAAGAAATAAAATCTATTTATACCTGCCAAATTACACAGGCACACAAAAAAAGTGGAATGAACTTTACACGTGAGTTTACTCCCCCTATGGATTTTGAGCCGCTGTATCCAAATGCGGTCTCAGAATTTTCCCTGGAACCCCATTTTTTTCCGAGCCTAGGGGAAATGCATGAAATCTTAGAAACTTCAGTATTTGTGAAAGCAATTTTGATCTACGCAATATTCAGAGATGGGTAAAATGGTTCTCAAAATGTATTTAAAATGTAAAATGCAAAATAGTTTCGCAAAACCCATTTAAAATCCAAAATAGAAAATGGTTTCCTATTTTCTATTTAAAATGAAAAATGCAAAATGTATATTTGCAATAGGTTAGTACAAAATGCAAAATGGATTTTCAACAATACACAAAATTACATCAAGAATATTTATTATTCTTTGCGGATGTGTTCATTTTCTGTATGTAGCAATTGCTTCTCGAATATTGCGTCCCCAATGGGTCTACTTTTTGGGCGCAAAATCATGCCTGCATAACTAAATAGTAAAATAAAATCAGTGTTTCGAAAAATGGCTAGAAAAATTCTGCCATCGGCTGTAAACTGGCGCGCGATTCAATATCGAATTAAATTAATTCTATTTTAAATCGCGCGCCAAATTTTGACCAATGGCAGCATTTCTCCGGTGGGAGACAAACATGTGCTTTTACTTGTCCAGGACAAAACCAAAAAAAATTGAAAATAGTATTTTAAGTTGAAAATAGGTTGAAAACCTATTTAAAATGGAAAATGCAAAATGGTTTGCTTCTTCCTATTTAAAATACAAAATGGAAAATGGCATTTTGCAATTCAAATAGGTATTTGAAATGGATTCATTTGAAATAGTTACCCAGCTCTGGCAATATTAAATAAATCGATAATGTTTTCACGTATCTTGAGTCGCTTAGTTCGAATCTCACTGTAGAATTTCCCTAGAGTACCTCAGAATTCCACTAGCCTGAGGGAAAAAGTGTTAAGCTGCGCAAAATTTGCTTTTTCTGGAAGGTTCTATTTTTGCGCAAGAAAGCTTATATATTTTCGTATTTTGAGTTCCTGAATTCATATCTGACGTGAAAAGTGTTCTACAGTACTTCAGAGTTTCCCTTGCCTGAGGAAAAACGTAGAAAAGTGTGCAAAAATCGAAGTTTCATGCAGGCCTTTTTCGTACGGGAAAGCTGATATCTTTCCGTCTTCTGAGTTGCCGTGTTCATTTCTGTCATCAGAATTTTTGTCCAGCTCCTAATAATTGCCCTAGCCTATGAAAAATTCCATCATAGCTTGTTCGTCTTTTCCTTGTTCTTTTATCATCAAATGTCCGACGGAGTGGATTCCACTTTTTTTTGCTTTCACCTGCAACATCCCTCTTCAATAACCAGCAAAAATCTGCCATCATGTGTTCACCCCTTCGTCCCTGATAATGTCGCTCCATTTCTTTGATATCTTGGTGGAAACGTTATCCTTGTTCCTCACTGTAATCACCAAGATTTTCAGGGAAGTGTTCGAGATGGGAATAGAGGAAGTGTAATATTATGCTCATGAAGCAACCTTGTTCTTGAAATTTTTGCAACACGTTTTTCACTATTTTCTTATAGTTGTCGCTTTTAAAGTTACCTAAGAAATTTTCGACGACTTCCTTGAAACTGATCCAAGCAGATTTCTCCCTATCATTCATACTGTCAGTAAACTTGTCATCATTCAACAATTTACGAATTTGATGACCATCGAGAATTCCTGCCTTCAATTTGGCGTCAGATATAATAGAAAATTCATTTCCTAAGTATCTAAAACAATCTCCTTCTTTTTGAGTGATTTAACAAACTGTTTCATCAAGCCAAGTTTAATATCGAGAGGCGGGAGAAGAATTTTCGTGGGATCTACCAAACGTTTCTGCAGTATATTTTTTGAGCCAGGTTTGAATGAACTCCTCTCAGGCCATTTCTGTTTTTTGTAATGATTCTTGTGATCTCTGCTGTCCCACAAGCACAAAAATCATGGATGTGTGGTGAAGCCTGATTGTTGCCCCAACAGTATTGTTACAATTATGAGATTCCCATATATCATCCAGTTATGCTCCGAGTACTTAATCACACTTGACCCTTTCTCCATATTCACATAGCTTTCCTTCAATATGGTAGAGTGTGCTATTGGTATGGATGCGACTTTGTTGGCATTGTGGACCAATACTACTTTAAGACTGCGCTGAGAGGAAGCAATGAAAAGTTTCCACTCCTCATGTTTATAAACATTCGGTTTCACTTCATTCATTAATCCATCAACATCTAAACAATAAACCAAATCAGGTTCTCGAGAAAAGAAATTCAAAAACGCTTTTTCTCTGCTTCGATAAAGAGTGGAATGAGTTCCTTTCATTACCAAGTTTCTTTTTTTCAAATCTGAAGCTAAATGTTCAGCAGCATCTTTGGGTAACCCTAAATTCTGATGAGGTCTTTCAATGATTATTGAGTGTAAAACTCAGGTTTCTTCTGTTGGCCTGGAGGAATAAATTCATCTTCATCGTTTTCATCATAGTTTCTCGCACAGTTGTCGCTTGCGTATTCTTCGTGTGAATACGTTTCAATTGCGATTTCTTTCAGAGCTGAAACGACATTTTTTTCGACAACCTCGATATTTTTAGAAGTCTTGATATTTTTGACATGTTCATTGCAAGAAAGTGTCGGCTTAGTGACGCTAGAAACATTTGCATAGTTGATTTTTTGTGTGTTCGAATTTTTAAAGCCGACGATGTTTGTCATGCAAAAATAGCAATCTTTTTTATCTTTAGGTTGGTTCCAAAGCGTAGGTGAAGTAAATTTGATTTTTTTGTCTGCTGTACTACGGCATAGCATGTTATAACAAAGACCGCATATGACATGTGGTACCCAATCACTCTGTTGATTTTCAATTTCAATATGGAAACATTCTTTGTAATGTTTTTTCATTGAATTTGTAAAATTTCGTAGCCTGTGTGTGATTCAATCATGCTTCCAATTTCAAAATACATAAGTTCGACCCACAGTGAAACTGTAGTTTTTCTCAGTTATAACTTTTCTTTCCTATGCTAGAAAGTAAAAGTGATATACAAAACAAAAAAATCAAGGACAAATTTTAGTTCTATCCCTTACAATGCTTAAACACATGTTATATGCTCGTCAGCTTTTTCATGTAAAAATGAAGTCACCGTAAAACCCACGTACTAGGCTAGGGAAATTTCTAGGTCCTGTTGAAAAAGTCTGATATCAGATATGAATTCAGGTACCCGAAAGACGAGAAGGCATAAGCTTCTCCATATAAAAAAAATGCTACGTGAAATTGTAAGCATCCCTTATCTTTGCATATTTTCCCTAGGCTAGGAAAATTCTGAAGTACTGTGGAACATTTTTCACGTCAGATATGAATTCAGGAGTTCAAATTACGAAAATATATAAGGTTTCTTGCGCAAAAGTAGAACCTTCCAGAAATCGCAAGTTTTGCTTAGCTTAACACTTTTTCCCCTAGGCTGCTTGAATTCTGAGGTACTCTAGGGAAATTCTACAGTGAGATTCGAACTAAGCGACTCGAAATACGTGAAAACATTATCGTTTTATTTCATATTGTGTAGATCAAAATTGCTTTCACAGATACTAAGATTTCTGAGATTTCACGCATTTCCCCTAGGCTAGGAGTATATTATATTTTTCAAAGAATTTAAAAATCTTTCTGTGGAAAAATATTATACTCTAAAAATAGACTATTGACTGCCAAATGATTCCTTTCACTATTAAACGATTTTCTATTGAAAATTATCACGAGAAGAAATCCCGTAACAGTTAAGGGATTGTCGTTTCAAATGCGGTCCTTTTACTGGCAAAGTATTTCCTTTGGTCTGGAAATGTAATCTTTTGTCATACAAAGGAAATATGATGTCAACAATAAAAGATAACAGATTGTATGATTTGTACTATAAGTAATGTACACAAGCCCAACTTTGACAAATTCCATTATTAAATCGATCATTATCAATACTATAATAACGATCCGTCTTAGATTTCAGCTTAAAATATTTTAAGATACAACTTTGATGAAAATCATAATATTCAATGAAATTCAAGGACGCTTTACAAAATCATTTTATAAAAGGACGGTTGATAACCCTTCGATGGTTAAAAGCATAAAAAATTAATAAATTTATAATACTCGGAATGTCAGAAGCAATAAAAAATGAGGTTATACACTGTTAAGCACTAGACGATGTAATGCCGGTGAAGTTAGCACAACAAATATGAAAAAAAAAATTTTTTTTATATGAAATCGTTTGGTGGTGTATTGATTAACATTAATATATTAATTTAAAAATTACATTTTTTTGGCTTAAGTCTAATCTTCTGAGCATCGCTAGCATATTTTACGCTAGTATATCAAATTTGAGCTCATTTCATCGATAAACAACGAAGTGTTGACGAGATAAGAATTTGTACAATAGTTTTTATTTTTTATTTCGTAAATGACAAGTCGAATCAAAAAATTTGTTCAACGTAATATGTACCTTTTTGAATGTTTTATAGGCTCATTTTTTTTAGCTTCATTTTCCGAAGTTTTCTCCGAGACAATTTTTTCCCGGCACTGCCTTACGAAAAAAGAACACAGTGAACACTCACCGTTGCTACGTAATAGTTACGTAACAGTTCTGTAAAAATGTCGTCCCATAAGTGTCGCAGTTACAGAATAAGAACCGCTATGGTCGTTTTCATTCACGAAAAAATACGGTATAATCACACAACGGGCATGAAAACTGCACCAAACAGTCACTTCTTGCGGATGCAACGGTGTCTCAAGAAGCACATTTGGGTTTGTTGCTGAACAATAACGCATATTTTGCTTATTAACAAAGCTATTGAGCCAGAAATAAGCTTTATCGCTGAAGATGATTTTTCGATGAAATTCTTCATTTTCTTCAAGCTTTGCCAGAGCCCAATTGGAGAAGTTCCACCGTTTCAAATCATCAAGTGGCTTTAGTTCTTGAGTCAATTTAATCTTGAAAGCATGTAGGCCAAGATCTTTTCGAAATATTATTTCTTCGCTTCGAGCAATGCGACGTCTTTTTGGCACCGGAACGTCCAATAGTGTAAATTTGGTCTCGAATTTATCCACTATAGCACGCACAGACTGTCGGGTGGGACGATTATTACGGCCGAAAACTGGAGTAAGCGCTCTTAAAGTTGCGACCACCGACTCAGAATTTCGGTAGTAATTTTTAATAATTTCCAAACGTTGCTGGTTCGTGAACTTTACCATGATGAAAATGTTGACTTTAACTAACGTTTTGACATTGACAGTTCATTAAAAAAGTTTAAGGGTGCGTTCAAATAAAGATACGAAATTGTTATGTCCCTATTGGAAAACCCTTTATTTGAATGGCTGATTCCAATCAATGTTTTTTAGCAATATTTATGCATTTTTGCGAAATATCTCTTTAAATATGCTTTGTGATCGGTAGAATACACTCGTATTCAAATTTCTATATTAATTTGTATTTGATAAAGGATTACAACATTATAGGACAACATTGTTGCAATGTTGCAGCAATATTGATTGGCAGCGGACATTCTTAATGACACAGTGAGTGCCTGGAAAAAGAATGATTTACTAGTGCCACATGGAGCTAATTATATAATAGTTGATGATTAACACTTCTATAATATAACAGCATGTATAATAAAATTGTGCAATCGACATTTTGCAATACATTTAATACATCACAAAATCCTAAAAAATCTTTCTTATCAAACCTGTCACGAACAAGATTATAAATTAATTAAATCCCTCCCTTTGGACTGGGACCTCGACGAAGTCCTTCTCTTGGCTTTGCCAAAAAAGGACGGGTGGGGAGGCTTAGCAGGCGACCCTTGGGCCATAGAGGTTGCAGTGTCACGATGAATCGGTGAAAAAATTCGGGGGACTCTATAAACGGGAATCTTTCCAGTTGCCTGAAGGGTGCCCTATAAACGGGTTTAATCCCAAGCTGAGAGAGGAGTACGCTATAGACTCGTTCATCCCCATGAATGGGGAATGATGTACGTATGAGATTGCAGCGTGAATGGCGCGAATGGAGCTGAGAGTGAACTGGTGGATGGAACCTCCTGAGTAGACATTGTAAGCCTGCAGCCCTCGACTAACAACAATCCAACTGATCATTCCCGTATGGCGCCCCACTGGGAGCGCCCCGCCGGCTGATGGTGTCTTTCCCGACCCACTAGAAGGCGGGATTGATGTGAGCCTGGCTCTGCCGAGGTGGTTCTGGTCCTCAAAAACGGGGGAGACGTTTCGGCCTTCCGCAAGGAGCTCGACCGGGCGGTCGGGGAGAGAGCAGAAATTTCGGCCCTGGTCTCGACAAGGTCTTTCGAAATTAGGGACCTTAACAAGATGGTTGAAAAAGAAGAGGTTGTGTCTGCCCTGTGCTTGGCGCTGGGCAGAACGACATGCGACGGGTCCTGCACGCTCTTCGCCCGCTTCGGTGAGGTGAAGTGCCGCATCCGGGAGCACGTCGAAGTCTCCAGATGCTTCAGGTGCCTTGGGTATGGCCACAGGTCCCGTGGCTGTAGCAACCCCGACAGGAAAGATGCCTGTTGGAGGTGCGGCACCACGGGACACTTGGACAGGAACTGAAGGGCACCACCGAGGTGCCTGGCGTGTTCAGACAAGGGCGACAAAGATGTCTCCCATGTTTCTGGTAGCGGCTCCCACCCGATCTTCCGGGAAGAGCTTCGGAGGTTGAGAGACAGGAATTGAAGTTTTGCAGCTCAACCTCGGAAGGGGGAAGGATGCCCAGGACCTCCTGATGCAGACTGCTAGGGAGAGGGGGACCGATGTGTTGCTCATTAGTGATCAACACAAGTGGTCCTAAAAGCCTGCCTGGTATCATGACGCATCAAGGAGGGCCGGCATCATTGTTTGTAGCCCTGATTTGAGCGCCGGGGATTTTCTGGACTCCTACCCGGGGTTCGTTTGGGTGGAGGTGGCAAGGAGTTTACGTTCAGACGAGGAGCGGGGAGGTCTATCATTGACCTCACGATTGCTTCACCCCGTCTCGACTCAAAGATTGGTGACAGGTGCGTCCTCGAGGGAATAACCTTGAGTGACCACCGGTGCATCGAATTCCATTTAGAACAACTGTGCCAAGCAAAACCATGCTACCCAGAGGAGGCCGTTCTCGGCGCAGAGACTTGTCGCGCTAAGAATAGTTTCAGCATATAGAACTGTCTCGACGAGTGCTGTGTTGGTCCTGGCGAGCGTCCCGCCAATAGACTTATTGGCGGAGGAACCTTTTCGCTGCGCAAGGAGCTTACCTGCGCCGACCCGTAGGAAATCGCTTGCGAAAAGCAGGCCATCCGCAAGGATGGAAGGCGCAGACTCGTCGAGAAGTGGCAGATGAGATGGCATGGTGAACAGACCGGGAGATGGACCTACCGCCTAATCTGATGAAGACAAGAAAGTTCGATGGGCGTCGGGATCGAAACAACGGGGAGGGCTAATAGAAATCGTATCGGGGCCTGCACCCGCGGTCCCGCGTCTCGGGCGGATTCGACTGTCCGCGTCGTTCGGGAGAAGATACTTTTTGGTCTTCTCCTGGCTGGTGCGGCTTGTCGTTTCGCCTAGCGCGCGTGGCCGCGGATGAAAGTCCCGGGCGAACGGATGATGGAAGAGTCGTACACGACTTTAAGCTGGAACCAATATTTATTTTTTTTAGTTGAAACAAATGTTTTTTGTGAACAGTAGAATGAAAGAATTCATTCAAAAATGGACATTTATTTCAAAGAAAACGATATTTTGTTGAAATGACTGCAAGTACGTTCAGTTAAAATAAATAATTTTTTTGATATAAATGTTTGGCATCATTTTTACAATTGTAAATCTTTTTGAACTTGCAACATATTTTGTAGAATTAAATCTTTATTAGATTTCTCCTAGGAAATATCTGCCTACATTATCAATATAAAATAATTTAATCCAAAAATACCAATTTTTCAAAAGAAAGAAATATTTTTTTGAAAAAACTGTAGGTATATGTAGTTTAAAAAATTTATTTATTCAATTGAAAGGTTTGCCATAATGTTATGATAACATATTTTCTAAACTTAGAACATATTCCATGTAATTAAATGTTTATTGGATTCCTTCTAGGAAATATTCGCCTGCATTATGAATATGAAATAATATAGACCAAACTGTCTGTCTCCAACCAGCCCGTGCCTACATTGTATAAGAATTGTATCAATGGATTTTGTAATCGAGTAATTATTTTAATAAATTCAATTTGTATTATTTTGATAACCGTTGTGTCTTTCATTGACTTATCCTCATCCCTAAGCGAGGATCATTCGATCCTAACTTAAAACGAGGAACCTTTGATCAAAGTAAGTATTTACGCAATTGTGGCGTAACAATAATAAAAAACGCAAAAAAGAGAAAGCAAACGTTTCGGCCGCATATGGGGTCCCTCTTCAGTGATATAAATTAAAAGATTAATTCAAAATTTCCGTAAAAGATGAACATGTAGAAGATAGTTAAAATAAGAATAATCATAAAACTCAAAAACTTATCTCATCGCTTGCAATTTGAAATGAAGAAGTCCAGTAAGCAACACACGAATTGGAAAAAATATGGAGAATTCACTGTATATAGAAAACCGGATAAAATGAACGACAAAACTTAGAAATTTGTAACAAACAGGCCAGAATTTTTGTTTGTTTTTTTTATTTTATTTTTTTCCTGAAGACGGATGCCCAATTGGTTATTAATATTAAAATGCGAACAGTTTCCAATTTTGAAAACTTTTCTTGAGAACTTTGTTACCAGAGTCTCTCAACGATCGATCTAAACTTTTTTAAAAGCCGACTCGGGACAAGTGGCTTTGCTGACTGACAATTTTTTTTAAAAGCTATCCTGAGAGGTTCTTTTCCTCCTTGAAGAAGACTATTGTCTTAAACCTAGTTAAGAAATTCGAGACGGTTATGGTGATTTTTATAAGTGGACGAAAGTGTGAATTTTTGAAGAAAAATATTTTGTATATCACACTGAGAAAACAGTTTTGTCAAATCAACTAAAATATTTTGTTAGTATTTAGCTAACAAAATTCTTTTGTTGTGCCAACAAAACATTTTTCTATATCAATCAAATTTTGTTACTTAAAGAAAATGTTTTGTTGAGACAACAAAATATTTTTTCAGGACAACAAAAACAGCTTTGTTGGATAAATTTTTTTCTCAGTGCAGTTTTCCGGACATATATACCATTTAAAACTCAATTCATTTATAATTACTTCTTTATGCTTCACTTAGGTTTTTGAAATTAAATTAATTTTACAAAAATTTAAACAGCAAGTCTTGATAAATTTATAACATAAAATAAAAAAAATCTAAACAGGATCTAGATTTTACATGAATTTCTAATGTACAATAATAATTTGGAATCCACAATTGTATAATTAATATTCTGAAAATATACAACACAGAAATTAAAAGAATTTTCTTTTAAATGTTTTTACACAAGATTAATTTTTATATTAATGAAATTTTTGAATATATATTTTAAAATTTAGTTTCATTAAACTTCATATGCATAGTTATAATAAAAATGTATACTAAATATTAATTAATAATTATATTATATATTTATCAATAATCATAATTATAATAATTTAAAAAAATATTTTATGAATAATTTATAAAAAGAGTTGATTTATTTTTACTTGAGTGAGGCTCAAAAGCTCTAGTTACAACACTTACTCTCACAAGCTCTGAATAACTCTTGCAGTCACTATATAAGAAAGTTCCAAGTTTTATGTCTCAGGATTGTAAGCAAGCGTGTGCGTGATTCGACGAAAGCGTATCGTCCTATATATAAGTTTTTACATTCTCATCATGGATGAGAAGGTATTGGTTTTATCTGAAAAATGACTTTCGAAATTTTCATCAAATCTTTACGTTTTGAGACCCCCTGAGTCAGAAAAAATGGTTTTTACGAAAGTGTCTGTCTGTCTGTCTGTTTGTCTGTCTGTAGGTCGTGTGCGGCATAACTCTCGACAGAATTATCAGATTGAATTGAGCTTTGGTACACTTTATCGGAGCCGAAAAAGTAAGGACAAGTTCGTTAACCAGCCACATCCAATCAAAATTGAGGGATTGAGCACTACTTTTGTGTTTTTGAAAATAATTTTTTGAAAAAATCAAAAATTCCAATCCTGGTTTTTGATAGTGCTCATAAATCTCTACAAATTATCCTTATAACATTTTTTGATTAAATCAAAATTAGAAATGTTACAGCATATTAAAATTCGAAAAAAGTCAATATCAAAATTCCATTTTCCAGTTAAATTATACGAGATACGAAAAAACGTTATGATACAATATTATTGAATACATAAAGACCTACAAATTTGAATTATAACATTTTTTCATAAGATGCATATTTTTCTTTTTAATTAAAAAAAAAACTATTGAAAATCCAAAATTCAATTTTTTAACAATAATATTGGAAATACCAAAAAAACGTAAGAATACAAAGTTGTTCGTTTCAAAAAGATCTACAAATTTTGTCTGGCGCAGTTTCTGAAAAAACATATATTTTTCGTTTCAATTCCAAAAAGTACGATAAAAATGAAAAAATTCCATTTTTTAGACAAAATATTTGAAATACGAAAAAAGCGTAAGAACACAAAGTTGTTCGTTTCAAAAAGATCTACAAATTTTGTCTCACGCAGTTTCTGAAAAAACATATATTTTTCGTTTCAATTCTAAAAAATACGATTAAAATTCAAAAATTCCATTTTTTAGACAAAATATGTGAGATACGAAAAAAGCGTCTAGGTGGAAAATTGTTTGCCTAAATGAGGTCTACAAATTCTGATAAAGAAATTTCGGGACAGGATGTATATTTTATGTTTTGATTTTTAATATTGAAAAAATTCGATTTTTTTCACCAAAATATGTGAGATACGAAATAAACGTTGTTCTGCAAAATCGTTTCCTTAAATAAAGTCTACGATTGTTTTTCCTTTTTAAATATGTGGAAGAAAGTAAATTCTTTTAATCATGTAATTTATTAAAAAGTTATACTGAAATGTATACAGAAAATCGAGCGCGAAGCGCGAGTGTCATGATGAGAATGTGTTCCTTAAGGCCGATAGAGCCTTAAGTAAATTGAATTTCCTGTTTCACTTAAATTCAAAAAGAAATTCAGTGACTTTGAGAAAATGTGTAATTCACATCATCTGTAATATTATTATAAAATTGGTTTGAGCTTCAGTATCAAAATATAAGAAATAAACTTAAATGTATGCGAAGAGCACAAGACCGAGCGCGAAGCGCGAGGTCCAGAAAGAACGGAGCGCGAAGCGCGACGATTGAATGGGGCGCCCTAGGCGCGCTCAAACTTGCGCGCGAAGCGAGCTGCGCGCGAAGCGCGCGAAGAGAATGTGCCCGCGAAGCGGGCAGATTTTTAGTTATTAGGTTTATATTTGCGAAGTTGTATATTTATGTGTATTTGTGATAGAAAATATGATTGGCTGCGACTGAATGGTGTGAATGTAGTTGTATGATGTTTATAAAGGGTTTCCCAATAAGGGTGATATGTTTTGAAATTGAAAAAAAATACTGAATATTCATTCGGAATTGATCGAAATCTTTTTTATTATATTGGATATTCTATGCCATTTATGATTTAAACAATATATCGGCCAAATGTCCCCCGAGACTTGAGCCAAAAATGCGCCTCATCAGAAAAGATGATTTTTTGATGAAAATTGGGATCATTTTCAATTGATTCCAGAACCCAATCCGCGAACTCCCGACGCAAATGATGGTCATTAGGCTTCAGTTCTTGGGCCAGAATCATCTTATAGGGATGCAGGCCAAGATCCAATCGGAAAATACGCCAGGTAGTCATCCTGGACAGGCCCAATTCCTGAGATCGGCGTGGCACGGACAATTCACGGTTTTCCTCGATACTGGCCTGTACGGCGGCTATATTCTGTGTAGAACGTGCGGTACGCATACGATTTTTAGGCTTAGTATCCAATAGAGTAAATTCACTCTCCAACTTATCGATTATTCGACGAATTGAGAGCGCGGATGGAGCAGAATGACGACCATATTTTGCACGATATGCTCTTTGAACACCGACAAAACTTCTCGAATTTTGATAAAATAATTGGACAATTTCCAAACGTTCTGGAAGCGTGAAACTACTCATGATTAAATGGCAAACCTTACTGATGACAACTGACAGCAGACGTCAAAAATTTCAGTTCAAATGAGCCCGATAGGGACATTCAAAATCATATCACCCCTATTGGGAAACCCTTTATATGTATGTATCGGATGACTAATGGCAGGTTCGAGGTAAGAATTTTTTTGTTATTTAAGAGAACTATGACAACGTTTTACTTAACTCCTTACAATTCATGAAGTTTACATTACTTTAAATTTAAGAAATATTTCTTAAATTTTAAAACACGTTTATTCATATCAATAACATCGTTTTGGGACAAATCTCTAACTGACCATAGGCAATATTATCGTTCTTTGCATCCATTTTTACTCAATACACTTTACTACTTGACCATTTTAAACAGTAAATCACATCTTCGGAGCAAATAATTATTTAATCCTACCAAACATTATCTCCTGATTTCAAAGAAATATTTCTCTCAATTTACAATACGCTCATTAAAAACAAGGAATCATATTGAAATGGAAAACAAATTTGCTTGAACCAATGCAAATTTTTGTGAATTAATCCATTGTTTCTTTGCACATGCATCACATCATTTTACGTCAAAGAATTTACTTCTCTTATCGAATAATTGCTACACAATGTTAATAACATATTTATTCAATCAAATGAATAATTAATAGTACTAGAAAAACTTTTTTTTGCTTCAATTATTCATTTTTTAATGACAATAAAAATATTGACACAAAAATATTTATTCGTCACCATCCAGCTCAACCATTTATTTGAATCAAAGAAATATTCTTTGAATCAATAATTCTTTTTTCTCAGTGTAGAAAACTCCCGAAATGACAAATAAATTAGCATGACAAATCATCTTATTTGTTATTTATGTTTTTAATTATCTAATTACCATTAATACTATATTAATAAACAATCTATCGTAACTACCAAAGACCAACACACTCAGAAAAAAGATTTGATTGAATCAAAGAAAATGGATTGTTTGAACGACTTTCTTTGATTTGAAGAAATTATTTGTTTAAATGAAATGAAATTTGTTTGATTCAAACAAAATATCTTTGAACCAAATAAATATTTGTTTAAATCAAATTAATTTTTCTTTAAAAAAAAGAAATTAATGCATTTATATATGGTCAAAGATAACATTTGTTTGATTTAGGACAGAAATTTATTTGATTCGAACAAATATTTATTTGATCCAAAGATATTTTGTTTGAATCAAACAAATTTTGTTTCACCGAAACATAACATTTCTTTAAATCAAAGAAAGTGTTTCAAACAAATAATTTTTTTCATTCAATCAAATATTTTTTCTGAGTGCAAACGATTTCGAATCGATTGGTGCAAAAAAATTCAAAAAAATCAAATTTTGGGGTGCAACATATTATTTTTCGAAATTCCATATTTTTTCTAATTTTGACTACCAAACGATAAAAGTTGACTACCAAACACCACCAAAGACCACCAAACGATTCCCGAAAACAAATTTGATAAATAATAAAAAGTGGGGTGCAAGCATGAAGTTAGCACCCCAAATTTGAATAAACCGTAATTCTATGAATTTTGACCACCAAACGTCAAAACTTGACCACCAAATGTTAGTCATTGTCTAGTAGAATGAAGTTACTAGACATCACATCTCATCGTAACATATTTTTCAGGTAATGTGACGACAAGAAAAAAAAGAGTCATATCATATTAGAAATTTTAGCTGAAAATAATTTTGAAATTTGGAAATTAAAAATTTGTGTTATCCTACCTACTCTTTGTATATGCAATTAGTAAAAAGTGAGCCGCTAATTCAATGTGCACAAAATTATTGCTAATTATTAGTCATTTTTCAATGATTACTTTCCAAAAACTTTAAATGAATATTGTTCTCATGTTTCGTATTCCATACGATTTTATATGTGTAATTACTTGATTCGTTATTTTTTAAGTTTGAAAAATGAATATTATTTTCTGAAAGTTGCAATTATTTTGAAATATTTTTTATGCTATTTATAGATATTAAATGTTAATTACATATGTCACGTCCTGTGACCATCTCTATTACATAAATAATAATAATACTTTTTATATTAATCAACGAATCCACAATTGTAAAATATGCGGAAGCACTAGATGCGTAACGTAAACAAGTTGTAAAGGGAAAAAAAGAGGTGAGAATTAGTGAATGAACATAGTAAAGGTATTAGCTATTTTTGGAAGAGGAACTCCGTCTCGCCGTGTTATGTCAACAAACCTCCCAGACCGGTAGGCACAGGTAGAAGATTAAGCGGGGGGTCTGCCGCTACGGAAAGAAGGAAAATCGGAGAAACCTCAGAACCAGCATTTAACAAAACAATTCTTGGAAAACACGTGAACGCATTGTTCGTGACTCGTAAAAGAGGGGATTTTCGCCCAGATGAGGGCCTATAAAACTAGCTGTTAATTGGCAAAAGTCAGTGTCTTTTCAACCATCGCCCGGCACTCGGCAGTGTCTTCTTCAGTCCTCGACCAGTACTCTTTGTCATCAAGTGTCAACGACCCGTCTTCAGTATAAATTCTTCAAGTCCCAATTGTTCAGTTCGGCAACTTTATAATACTCCCCAAGTATCTTCAAGTATCGGAGCATATCGGTCACAAGTTTGGATTATCAGTGAGGACAAATTTCGGATTATCAGTGGTTCCTGAAAGGATTCTTCAACAAGTAAGTCCTTTCAATAATCAACAAGGAAGGAATTTGTATTTAGAAATCAATCTCAATCTCTCTCTCTCTCTCTCACAATTTATGTTTGAATCTGAAGTCTCATTGAATAAAGTGGATCATTGTAAAATATTTGAGTAATTATTCGTTGTTGGCTTCCCTCACCCAGTTTCGGTTAGGAAATCCTCTGGATTTCTTTACCGTTCTAAACGAGGAAAACAAATTAAATATAATAATAAAGGATAAGTGACCAAGACGTCACATACCCCTTTATTATTTTTGGTGCATCGGCTCGGGAAAGTTATAAGCCAACAATGAGAATTAAATCAAATTAAAAATTGAAATTGAATTAAAATTAAATTATATCAAAGTAATATAAATTAATTGAATTGAATTGAATTGGAATTGAATTAAATTAAAATTAAATTAAAATTTGAATTGAATCAAATTGAAATTGAAATCGAATTAAAATAAAATTATTTGAATTGAAACTGAATTGAATTGAATTGTAATTGAATTAAGTTAAAATAAAATAATAATATTATAATATAAGAAATTATTGAAATTTTATGAAAAATTAAATAAATTCGATAATTTATTTTTAAATTAATATTAAGAGAGATTTTAGTGAAATAATTGAGCGAATATTCCTTCTATTATATTAATAGTACATACGACTAGTGATAAGAATATTACAAGTGTGACAAAATATGACAGGTGTGAATAAAGTGTATTCTCGCGTACAAATTAAAAATAAAAATAAATTATAAGTTTCTTTTTAATTTAAATTTTAAATAGAATAATATGTTTTTGAAAATTTTTATTTATTTTTTTTTTTGCTGTAAGGTCCACAAAATATTAATATTGAGAACCAACACAAGTTACACTACCCTTAATTATTAAATTTAAAGTTTTCAGATTAAATTTTTTTTTTAAGTTAAATTTATTTCTTTTTTTTATATTTACAAAAACATACACATCCAATTGACGATTATCAGAGTTTTGTAAGTACCTGAATTAGGCAGGAAATTTGTGCTTGAGTCGAGCCTAATTAATTTGGTACCACAACAATTCTGATTTTCGACTATCGTTGCTTCTGTAAATGACAGAATTACTCAGGATTCTGTGCTTGAGTCTAGCTTGAGTAATTTTTCATTGCTGAAGTGCCGAAGTGTTGAACATACAAACATAAAAGGATATAATTTATTTTTAATTGATTTCAACCCTGTGATTGAAATTTGTAGAGGACATAACCCCTCACAGCGTAACCAGTCGCTCGAGGAGGATTATATCGAACAAGGGCCAGCGGTAAAACGCACAGCCGTCCTCAAATTACAGTTTCGAAAGCAGATTTGGGATTAATTTTGTAAATTTCATCTTAAATAATTCAATTACTGAAAATTGAAAAATTCGTTTGAGGATTTAACCCCCCATAGCGTAACCAGTCGCTCGAGGAAGGTTATATTGAACAGGGGCTAGGGGCAACACGCTCAGCCATCCTCAAATTAGAATTTTTTGATTCAGGATTGAAATTTATCCTACACAACCATAAAACATAGACGAACAAAAAGGATATAATTTATTTTTAATTGCTTTCAACTCTGCGATTGAGATTTGTAGAGGAAATAACCCCTCACAGCGTAACCAGTCGCTCGAGGAGGATTATATCGAACAAGGGCAAGCGGTAAAACGCACAGCCGTCCTCAAATTACAGTCTCAAAAGTGGATTTGGGATTAATTTAATAAATTTCATCTTAAATAATTCAATTACTGAAAATTGAAAAATTCGTTTGAGGATTTAACCCCTCACAGCGTAACCAGTCGCTCGAGGAAGGTTATATTGAACAGGGGCTAGCGGCAACACGCTCAGCCATCCTCAAATTAGAATTTTTTGATTCAGGATTGAAATTTATCCTACACAACCATAAAACATAGACGAACAAAAAGGATATAATTTATTTTTAATTGCTTTCAACTCTGCGATTGAGATTTGTAGAGGAAATAACCCCTCACAGCGTAACCAGTCCCTCGAGGAGGATTATATCGAACAAGGGCAAGCGGTAAAACGCACAGCCGTCCTCAAATTACAGTCTAAAAGTGGATTTGGGATTAATTTAATAAATTTACATCTTAAATAATTCAATTACTGAAAATTGAAAAATTCGTTTGAGGATTTAACCCCTCACAGCGTAACCAGTCGCTCGAGGAAGGTTATATTGAACAGGGGCTAGCGGCAACACGCTCAGCCATCCTCAAATTAGAATTTTTGATTCAAGATTGAAATTTATCCTACACAACTATAAAACAAACATAAAAAGGGAATACTCAAAATAAAATTTATTTTCATTAGTATATACCTAAGAATTGTTTAGGTAAATAACTTTCAAAAAAAAATAATCGTATATATATAAATTGAGTCATCGCTCGTAATTGAAATTTTACGTCATATTTTGTAAGCACTGTATAGCAAATGCCTTTATCATCCCCAAAACGTACCTTCAAACGCCCTCGAGCAAGAAAAATTAAGCAAAAAACATTTGCACAAGAAATCAAAATTAAGGAAATTAAAAACAATATAGAATTTCCAAATTTTTTCGAACAGTTGTTGGAAAAGACAGAGAAATTCATTTCAAAATCTGCCCATAAAGTTGAAGAAACTTTAAACAAACCAGAAACAGACAATTCTAAGTCAAAAAAAATTTTGAACTTGAATTAATCAAAAATAATACTCCCCACCATTTAATCCCAATTATCGAATCTTTAAGTATTTACTCTGACTCAGAACTTGAAGGAAATTCGAGAAATCTTGTTTCCAATAAAGATCAAGCATCGAATATCGAAATTATAACCCTATCTTCAGATTCAGGATCGGAAACAGAGACCGAAGAACCTATTTTCGTAACTAATAAAAACTTTTTACCCAAAATAACAAATATTTGCAGCTTAGGGAAAAATGAAGTTAAATTAATTAAAGATTTTTGAAAAAAAAGGGAAAAAATTGGTCCATTTTTGCAAAAAAAAAAGAGAAAAAAAAGAGAAAAAAAAGAGGTAATATTAATAATATCAAATAAATTATTTTCAAAAAATATGAGAAATATCAATGTCGGTTCCATCACGAGACAGTAGTAAAAAGGGCACTATAACTCGTAGCCAAGCAAAGAAAAATCCAATTTTAGGGGAAGAAATTAAAGAAAGTTCGCAAGGTCTGTTTAAACCAAAACGAAAAACCCGAGAAGATATAGATAAATTTTCGCAATATTCAGAAAAATCGAGAGCTTTAGATCAAACTGATCTGTTAGACATCAACGTTGGAAGTATTTCTGATCCCGATACCAGTGCTCAAAATAAATCAATAATTGAATCAAAAAACCCAAAGAGCCCATTTCTTGATAAGTTAAAAACTTTCATCAGACCAAATAATAGCATCATTATTGCAGGAGATAAGTACAACGATACACCACAAATTAACCAGTCATTTGACGATACCACAGGAAATATAACACTAAGAGAAGAATCAATATTTGAAAACATCGCAGCAATTTCTACTTTGTATGATAAAACTTTATGCCCAGATCAATTTAGTGAAATTTCAAACGATAAAATTTTTTCCCTACCTCAGAAAAGATACAAATCAATAGATCCTTTTGCAACAAAATCACAACTAAATAGGACTCCAGAATCTTTCAATCAAACAACAATATTTAAAAATCCAAATCTAGAATTTGAACAAGTCCAGGAAATCTCACCAGATAAAAGCAATCAAACTATAATTGACGATTCTGCAAATATTAAACAGAATCTTAATTCACCAAAATTATCATACCCGTTATCAACCACTAGGAAATCTGATAAAGAAATTTCAATACATAATTTACCAAATAATTTACCAAGTAATTTGCCAAATAATTTGCCAACACAACCTACCGAAATAAATTTACCGACAAACCAACAAGTATCTCTACGAGATGCTTTAGATATTGTTCCATATTTTGACGAATCAAATAAAGTACCATTAACAATTTTTATCGAAGCTTGTAAAGAAGCCAAAGAAATGGTCCCTAATGCAGAAGCAAACTTGATAAAATTGTTAAGAAGTAAACTTACAGGAGAAGCAAGAAGATGTATCATCGGAAATTATTACAATAATTTAGATGACTTCATTTCAAAATTAAGAACATTTTTTGCGCCTTCAAAAACCGTATACCAACTACAATAATAATAATAATGGTAAGGAAGCTGCTGAATTTGAAAGAAACCTGGAAAGAGACGCGATCGATTGTTTTCTCCGAGGTTTAAAACCAGAAATAGAAATTCGAATAGGAACAGCCAGTAAATTTGACGAAATAGTAAAAAGAGCAATACGAGAAGAAAGAAATTTAACAGCCAGAAACGAACTACGAAGAGGAAACAGACAACATTCATTATTTCAAGAACCTGAAAAATCGACATATAATAACCGAGAATTCGCAAAAACAAATAAAATTAACTTAGCGCGAGAAGAACCAATTAAATGTCAAATCTGTCAGAAAATAGGTCACACAGCAGCAACCTGTTTTCAATGTATTAAAAAAATAACAAATAAAAGCTTACAAGGGAATCAGTCAAGAAATAACTTAAATAGAGAAAATAATCAATACGAGGGAAATAGGCAGGGTCAGGGAAATCAGTGGAGACCCTCACAGAGATATCAGATGCAAAACCCAAATCAACAAAGAGGTAGAAACGATTATACAGACATAAATATTTTCCCAACCCACCCAAATTTTTTCCAAGGAAATAGATTCAACCAAAACCCAAACTTTATTCGGAATAATCAAAATATGTATCGCAATCCTACTCAAAATAATCAAAGTCGAAATTTTAACCAAAATTCGAATTTTAACAGAAATTTTAATCCAAATTCAAATTTCAATAGAAATTTTATTCAAGGTCAAAATTCCAATCAAAGTCAAAACTTCAATCAAGGTCAAAATTTCAATCGAGGCAGGAATTTCAATCAAAACCCTTATTTCAACCAAAGACAAAATTATAACTACAATCAAAATAGAAATCAGAATTCAAATTTTGATCAGAACCCAAATCCAAGTCAAAATTTTGAACTTATTTGCTATTCATGTAACACACCAGGACATACATCTAGGAATTGTAACAAACAATTTAATATGAATCAACAATTACAAAAACCACCACAACAACAGCAACAACAACAAGAATTTGATAAACAGGAAAACTCCAATGCCCTTCCCAGAACGGGTGCACAAAGGAGGGCTTAAATGAACAATTGAATGCACCTAACTTTATTGAAAATAAAACAGAAAAAGTCAATTTAAGTACAAGCAATACAATTCCTCATATAATTTTATCAGCTGAAGGATTGAAAAATCCTATACACATGATGATAGATACAGGAGCCGGATCAAATTTAATCAAACAACAAGTAGTCAAAACAAACGTAAAAATAAATATATTTGAATGTCTAAAGCTAACAGGTATAAATGAACACCCTGTATTTACACTTGGCCAAATAACAATCAATATTTTTGGCTACTTGACTACCCTCAACATAATACCGAACGAAGTACCTATTGAACATGATGGTATATTAGGTACAGAGTTTTTCAGAAACAATAACGCAAAAATTAATTATGCAGAAAAACAGCTTGAAATAAATGACAAAATTTACCCATTCGAAATGCAAGAAACTATATTGGTACCAGCAAGAACAATTTCAGATTTTTACGTAAGAATTAAAAACAGTGAACAAAAACAGGGATTCATTCCACAGTTACATCTATGTAATGGAGTTTATTTAGGAAATGCAATTGTCTCTAATAACAACAATAAAGCGTACATGAAAATATTCAATACAGACACACAACCTCAAAAGTTAATCATACCAACTGTTGAACTAATTGATTTTGAAGAAGTGTCAATACACGAAGAAAAGGAAACCAACACAAAAACAAATTTAGAAGACAGAAAAGAATTTAATTTTTCACAACAAATTTTCAATGATTTTACTAATCAGATTCCAAAAATAAATGATTATGATCAATCATTTAACATTTCAAATAAAAATCGGGAAAATTCCATTAAAGAATTATTAAGATTAGATCATTTAAATCAAGAAGAAAGGCAACATGTTGAAAATTTAATCCAAAAATATGCAGATCGTTTTCATATACCAGGAGAACCCTTAGGAGCAACAGCTGTCTTACAACATAACATTCCGACAACAGATGATCAGCCTATATTTTCAAAACAATATAGATTCCCTCCAGTACATAAAGAAGAAATTTCACGACAAGTAAATGAACTGATCAATAATAAAATTATCAAACCTTCACAATCACCATATAACACACCTGTTTGGATAGTACCAAAGAAATTAGACTCACATGGAAATAGGAAATGGCGAATGGTACTCGATTTTCGCAAACTTAATGAAAAAACGATTGGAGATTCTTACCCTTTACCGAATATTATTGATATTTTAGACCAATTAGGATCAGCACAATATTTTTCTGTATTTGATCTTGCTTCAGGATTTCATCAAATAAAAATGAGTCCAGAAGATTCTCATAAGACAGCTTTTTCAACCCCCTATGGCCATTATGAATTCGACCGTATGCCATTTGGTTTGAAAAATGCACCAGCTACTTTTCAGCGCTTAATGGATTTAGTTTTAACAGGACTTCAAGGAACCGAATTATTTGTCTACCTAGATGACATCGTTTTATATGCAAATTCCTTAGAAGAACACGACGAAAAATTTAACAAACTGATGGAAAGACTAAGCGCAGCAAATCTTAAATTACAACCAGATAAATGTGAATTTTTACGTCCAGAAGTTGCATACTTAGGACATATAATAGACAAAGAAGGAGTACGCTCAGACCCTAAGAAAATAGAAGCAGTAAAAAGTTTTCCAACTCCCAAAAACCCTAAAAATATTAAACAATTTTTAGGACTAGCTGGATATTACAGAAGATTCATTGATGGATTCTCTAAAATTGCAACACCCTTGAACCAACTTTTAAAGAAAGATGTAAAATTCAATTGTTTAGAAAAGCAGCAAGAAGCATTTGAACTTCTAAAAGAAAAATTGTGTGAAGAACCCCTTTTACGAAGACCAGACTTCTCACAACCTTTCATTTTAACAACTGATGCGTCAGGATTCGCTATAGGAGGAATACTTTCTCAAGGTAAAATAGGTAAAGATAAACCTATAGCTTACACTTCTAGATCATTGAATGATTGTGAAAGAAAATATGATACATATGAAAAAGAAGCATTAGCAATTATTTATTGTGTAACATATTTTCGCCCTTACTTATATGGACGAAAATTTACCTTAGTCACAGACCATAAACCATTAGTATGGTTTCAAAACTCGAAAGACCCTTGCTCACGAGTAACTAGGTGGAAACTAAAACTGGCAGAATATGATTTTGATGTTGCATACAAAGCAGGTAAAACTAATGTGAATGCAGACGCTTTATCTAGAAACCCTATTGATTTAGATGATATTGAAAATTATGATATAAATACTAAGGGTAATATTGAAAAAAATTTTATTGAACAAAGAAATGCAAAATGCATCGCTGATCTTAAATGTAAGAAAAAGGTACCAGAAACAAATCTTACGTGCTATGACAAAATAGATTATGATGTAATTGAAGAAAATATTGAAGAAAATAATTTTAAGGAATCCAAACAATTTATGAATAGGAAGAATGTATCTAAAAATAAGAATAATCGAAGAAATTATGATGGATTAAAAAATAAGGCTATTGAAGACGAAGATGCTGATTATAGTTATTTAAGAGGAAACGAAGATATACTGATAAATGATGGAAATTTAATTAAGAATATGAAAAATACGGAACAAAACGATGACATAAATAATGAAGATATTGAGAAACAAAAAATTTATGAAAATTATGAAGAAATTAACCAATTAAGCGAAGGAACGTTATTTAAAAATATTGATAAACGCTATTATGATGACTTTAACGAAGAAAATATTGATGGAAACGACACTGAAGAAATTAAACATTTATTAAAAGAAGAATACTTATTAAAAAATGATGATGACAATGATGGAAAAAGTTGTATTGAACTAGATTTTAAGAATACAAAAAAAGAAGCAATATACGAAAACAATGAACAAACTACTGAACAACTGGACGAGGAATTTAATATAATTAATAAAAGGTTAATTAATGTAACAATGAATAAAATGAAAAATAAGGAAAATGAAATCGCTTTTTGCAAATCAATTAATGAAGGAAATATTTCGGAAACATTTGTTTCACAATTTTTAAAATGCGTTATGGACTCAATTCCAACTTTACTAGAAAATAAAAAAGAATGTTATGCTATGCAAACAAGGGGTCAGTTAAAAAATTTGAGAAATATGAATATGGATAAAAATGAAGATACTAATAAAAATAAACTACTAAGAAATGTTGAAATAATGAATAAGGTACAAAAGAAACGTAGAAGGCCACGAAAGATTATTCAAGAAATAAAATTACAGGAACCAATTAAAAAAAGAGGTAGACCCA
Source organism: Diplolepis rosae (assembly GCA_030998225.1). NCBI lineage: Eukaryota > Metazoa > Arthropoda > Insecta > Hymenoptera > Diplolepididae > Diplolepis > Diplolepis rosae. The sequence continues at coordinate 2,851,583 of JAPYXD010000581.1, read as the reverse complement.
GAAAAGTTATAAATGAATCACCTGAGAATGATAAAAAACGTAAATTTCTAGAATCAGAAGACGAATCTGATTCTGATGCAGATTATGATATCAAGCAAAAGCTTAAAGCAAATAAGAAGAAAAAACATGTTAAGGAAGATGAAAAATTTAAAGGAGAATTTAAAGAAGAAAGTTGTTTTGAATCAAATTCTGACTTATCAAGTGAAAACGAAGAAGAAATCCAGAAAAACTTTCAAAATGTAGAACAAGGAAACAAAAACGAACAACCGGATATACTAAAAATAGAGAATTCTGAAAACTCTGAGGAAGACGATTTTACAGACAAAAGGCCACCCCCAGAGCCACCCCCTGATCAACCTTCAACATCCGGATTGCCTAGGACACAGAAAAATATAGTTGAATGCCGAGACCAATTAACGATGAGAAAAGATAATTATGCGTATTTTGTAAGCAATAAAGGAGAACCTCGCGATGTAGGCTCTAAACTTTTAGAAAAACGTGGAAAATTACCTAACTTTAAAAATTTACAGAAAGGAATAGTCCAAAAATTACGTAAGGGAAATCAATACCATTTTGTACTTCCAATAGAAGACAAATTTAAGGCAAGTCTAGGAGAAACGACTAAAGATGTTAAACTATCGATTTATTCTCTTCACTCCATGGTAAAAGAATTAAATATTAAATCAATTAGTATTGCGAAATCACCACACATTAACAATGTTTTGTGGGAAGAAATTTTGGCTACATTAAAAATAGCATTTTTGGATTCTACGATTAAAATAATAATTTGTAATGGAATCACACAATACCCTACAAAAGAGCAGAGAAATCTATTAATTGAAGAAGCTCATTCATCTGCAATTGGAGGACATAAAGGAGTAACAAAAACTTGTAATAGAATCAGACAAAGATACTATTGGGAAAATATGAAATTGGACATACAAAAATATATACAATTCTGTTTACAATGTCAACTTAAAAAACTTGTTCGGGTCAAAGCAATGTTTTCATATAACACAAGTGTTCATGAAGGAACGAAATGAACACCTTATGAATTAGTTTTTGGAAAATTAGCGCGTTTACCATCTGGCGATCCTCTACCAGAACATGAAAAAATAGAAACTTACGATATGTACTTGACAAAATTGATTACAAAATTACATGAAATGCGTGGAATAGCAAGACAAAATTTAATTGCAGCTAAAGAGAAATCAAAAGAGTATTACGATAGAAAAATTAATCCACAAAATTTTAAAATCGGAGATAATGTATTTTTACTAGAAGGAGGAGAACTAAAGAAATTCGAAAACCAATATTCAGGACCATACGAAGTACTTAAAATATTAGGCAAAGGAAACATAAAAATTTCAGTTAAAAATAAACCTAAAATCGTTAATATTAATAGACTTAGACTTTCATATATAACCCCATCAGCAAGCAATCAGAGGAGAAAGAATTAAAATTAAATAAAAATGATTACAGATAACAATGGAACAAAAACATCGCAAACGCATTGACTTATTGTGTGATTTAATCGTTCGCCAAGTTGATATAAAGGCATTATGAGCTTTGTTAAGCGATTATGGAGATTTGGAAACACAAAGAATTTTTACGTCCAAAAATGATACCTTTATACAAAATATGTTTAAGTGACAGTCGCGGAAAATTTAAAACACCGTGGGTTGGGTTCCATTGTCTCTAAACCAGGCATCGAAAGTCTAAGTGACAGTCGAAGAAAATTTTGAACAGTGTAAAAAGGAAAATATTATTTTCTGTGATATGATCCTGCACTTATATAGTTAATTATTTTTCACTTTTACATTACCTATATAATCCTGATATGAACTTACCATTATATTTAACACTGCACATTACAGATACGCAATTTTTTATAAACACTTCGCAGCACCGAGAATCGAACGCTCGCACGCACGCACGCGTGAAATCTAAAATAATAGATAAATTTCAAATTTGACGTAATACACTTTATCAAGGTAAACATATACTTACTCGGAACTAATTCTTCAATGTACGCTTCAATCCAGATTCAAACGAAACCAAACGACACGTAATCTCAAAATCTAACCAAAATTATTACAAAAACATAAAGCTGAGCTGCATTGTCTGCTGTGCGATGCTACGAATTACGTTTCTGCGCATCGCTTTTTGCGACTGTACAATTTACAAAACTATTTGTTTGAATTACTTTTATTTCAAATTATTCGATAGTCTTTTAAAATCTATGACAAATGAATCCAAAGATTATGAAACTTTTCATTACTTCTTAGAAAAGATCAGTTAGTGTTTAAAATACTTTTATAATAGTAAATACGCGACTTTTTTTCTTCGACCTGGTTTTCTAAAAGTTAGTCGACTTTTTTCTACTATTTCCTAAAAGTCATTGAAACCTTACAAGACTTTCTCCGATTTTACTTTCTGTCCACGACTCTTCGAATAGTCTGTTAAATTTTAAGCGACAAATTTTTTCCATGTACTTAGTTTCAAAAGAACACTAATCGAAGGAAACTAAAATATTCATTAAAAACTGAAATTTTATTGATAAAGAATTACTAATAAAAAAAAAGAAAACAACAAATAAAATAAAAGATTATCTTTCTCCCTTAACAATACAAATATTTTCAACTTTCTTGGAGATTTATGGATATTTTTCATGCACATAATTTACTCGCATTAAGAAAATTTTCTCGTGTACTATGATAATTATTGATAACGAAAATTTTCCTAAAAAATTTTCTTAAGGTAATATATTCCCTTCTGCTATGGAAGTAAATGAATTTTATGTAAAGAAAAACACTTATTCAGATGTGCATTGAATGTATATATCAAGTTTTTATGTGAAATGAGTCTTATCAATGATATTCTAAAGCAGAAGGTCCTCTAAAATAATAAATAAGGTATCTATTTCGGAGTTTGAATATAGAAAACAATGAATGTCATTAACGACTTAAGCTGACGTTTTGATGATATAAAAAGTAGTCTTGAAACACGATTGTAAGGGCTTAAATGTTTAAATTAATCAATGTGTAAATTTCCTAGTAATATACCAACACTAATAGCTGTATGTACTATAAGAAAATAAAAAAAATAATAATAATAATAAAAGAGAAGCCAAGCATAATTCAGCACGAAAGCTATTAGAGTTTCTGTACAAGGACCATTTTTTGTAGTGAACAAAGAGAGCCCGAAAATCAATTTAAAAAACCTGTAGAAAACGACTCCGAAAAGACTATACTATATAAATGGACAGGTACATGCGAGCGTTGTTATCAAAGAGGTCACAAACCAGTAAAGTGTCATGGTCCAAAGCGTAATAAAAAGTTTGTAGAGTAAATTTTAAAGTTTCTGTAAAGAAAGATAATAAATTTTATTCAGATAGATATATGATTTTCACGCGATGTGACACATTTTTTTTCATAAATTTAAGTAAAGTGGACAAGTAAGTTCGAACATGTTAATTTCATCACCATGTTCAAACAAAAGGGGGGAGGTGTCACGTCCCGTAACTATCACAAATACGATTGAGTTAACCAACTTCATACGAAAAATTGATATAAGCAAAAATACAAAAACACAAAAAAATATATATATGTGTGTGTTTTGTATGTGTAATAGACATATAAAGAATAAAGCTATTTAATTATATGTGTTCTTTTTTCAAACAAATAATGTTAATTAAATGTTTTGAAAAATAAAATTATATATATATACAAAAAATAATATCAATAAAGCAAAATACAAAATCATGAAAAATATATATATGTGTGTGTGTGTGTGTGTGTGTTGTGTATGTGTGATAAATATATAAAGAATAAAATGTAATTGTATGTGTTCTTTTTAAACAAATAATGTTAATTAAATATTTTGAAAAATGAAATTATATATATATATATATGCAAAAAATAATATCGATAAAGAAAAATACAAAAACATGAAAAATAGATATATATATGTGTGTGTGTGTTTTGTATGTGTGATAAATATCCGAAAATGTAAGCTTAATAATTATATGCGTTTTTCTTTTTCAAATAAATTATGTCAATACATATTGAACGTCTTAACTAACAGAAAAATGAAATTATATGTATACAAACTTACAAGGAAAAACAAAAAAAATATATATATATATGCGTGTGCGTGTGTGTAACAGATTTCTCATATAAACTTTATTAGTGTGTTCGTTTTTCGAAAAATAATAATGTTCAATTATAATTTATCAACATAATTAGTAAGTCTATTCATAAAAATTTATTATTAAACAAGAAAATTATGAAACAATTATAAAAAATAATGAAATTATGCATGCGTGTGCAATAGAAAATTTTCTTGTAGCTTGATATATCAATGAGTTGTAACATTATAAGTTTCAATATATGCAAATCTGTAATTTCTTCGAATATTATTAGGACCGTTTATACGAAAACATTTTTTTGTGTGTAAGCTGATGTATTTACGAAAACGCAATTATCAACCATGGAAATACCAATGTAAATCACCGAAGAATTTGTAACTTTTTAGATTTAATATCTGCGAAAGTTTGTACACGGTCATTTCATCCCCATGTACAAACTTAAGGGGGTAGGTGTCACGTCCTGTGACCATCTCTATTACATAAAGAATAATAATACTTTTTATATTAATCAACGAATCCACAATTGTAAAATATGCGGAAGCACTAGATGCGTAACGTAAACAAGTTGTAAAGGGAAAAAGAGAGGTGAGAATTAGTGAATGAACATAGTAAAGGTATTAGCTATTTTTGGAAGAGGAACTCCGTCTCGCCGTGTTATGTCAACAAACCTCCCAGACCGGTAGGCACAGGTAGAAGATTAAGCGGGGGGTCTGCCGCTACGGAAAGAAGGAAAATCGGAGAAACCAAAGAGTAGGAGTACTGCTCTAGATCTTTTCCTAATATGGCAATTCTGACCACCGGAAACGACAAGTTTGGCACGCACCGAGCTCAGAACCAGCATTTAACAAAACAATTCTTGGAAAACACGTGAACGCATTGTTCGTGACTCGTAATAGAGGGGATTTTCGCCCAGATGAGGGCCTATAAAACTAGCTGTTAATTGGCAAAAGTCAGTGTCTTTTCAACCATCGCCCGGCACTCGGCAGTGTCTTCTTCAGTCCTCGACCAGTACTCTTTGTCATCAAGTGTCAACGACCCGTCTTCAGTATAAATTCTTCAAGTCCCAATTGTTCAGTTCGGCAACTTTATAATACTCCCCAAGTATCTTCAAGTATCGGAGCATATCGGTCACAAGTTTGGATTATCAGTGAGGACAAATTTCGGATTATCAGTGGTTCCTGAAAGGATTCTTCAACAAGTAAGTCCTTTCAATAATCAACAAGGAAGGAATTCGTATTTAGAAATCAATCTCAATCTCTCTCTCTCTCTCACAATTTATGTTTGAATCTGAAGTCTCATTGAATACAGTGGATCATTGTAAAATATTTGAGTAATTATTCGTTGTTGGCTTCCCTCACCCAGTTTCGGTTAGGAAATCCTCTGGATTTCTTTACCGTTCTAAACGAGGAAAACAAATTAAATATAATAATAAAGGATAAGTGACCAAGACGTCACACATATTCAAGACTAACAATATCATCTAGTGGCGAAAAATCAAAACGTTCTGTTCTTGCGTTTGAGTAGAGTTTGAAAATTCTTAGTAAGATAAAATTGGACGAGGTAGTGCAGAAAAAAACCAAAAATTATCAAAACAGCGACAATTCACAAGAAATAAATTTTTTAAGATGACAGTGCTAATTTATAGTATTTATAATATTTTATACAATTTCTTTCAAGTTTTTTGAGCATTTAAGAATTTTTCCTTGCAATTATTATTTGTACGGTATCGCCTTATGTGAAAAATAAAATTCTCGTTTTCATGGAATTAATTTCATTAATTAGTAATAAACTTTTTGATAAAGCATAGTTAAATATTTTTCTCTTAGTTAATTCAAAGTTTTTAGAAATTGATAATTAATTTCATTTTCTACTTAAAAATATAAATTTCTGTGAATTCTGTAAAAAATAGCTTGAGACAATACCGTTAATTATTGGGATTTTCATATTCCTTTTTTGGGTAAATAAAGAGCATCCAAAACTATAGAGATATCTGCTGAAGTTTCAAACTTTATTCACAATAAATGACAAACAATAATTATTTTTTTTAAATCACCCTGTTAGAAATTTCAACCGTAATTTCCTGAAACACGTGACTGGAGTTTTATTCAGTTACGGTTCCGTGAAATTTATATAGAATTTCAGAAAATTCGGTTACAATTAGTAAATTTAAGAAACAATTATTTTTCAATTTTCAGTTACAATGTGTTGAATATTCTGATACTTGTACCTCGAAATCCTGAAACTTGAAACAGGAACAATTTCAGTACATTTTTTGCAATTTTAAGATACTTTTACTAAAAAAAAAATCATAAATATCATCAAATTTTACGTTACCTTTGTAACATAAAAAATTTAAAAATTTCCGAACATTTCTAACAGTGCATTTTAAGAACAGAATTCACTTAATATTATTTACTAAATAACATTATACTTAATTCTAATATATAGTACGACGATCATCGATAATATAAATCATAAGAACACTTTAAAATACTTATTTTGTAAAATATTATTGTATCCACACAAAAACACCAAAAACTAATATAAAGCCCAAACACGTCAAACATCGTTGGTAATCCCCTGAAAGACGAGTTTCACTCTTTTACCCTTTCATATACTATGAATACACGTTGAAATGTCTGTCTTATTATAGGATGATGCTCCATGAAGACTACTGCCAAATTTTTGTTTTTCGTAAATTCAAAAAATCGCTCTGGCTGTTAAAAAGTAAGGTTACTTTCATACCATATATACAGGAGAATTATCCAATGTAACGTACAATTATTTACCTTATGTTTGGTCAATTTCTGTATACCATTACTTCCTTCTGCTTTTATCTGAGTTGTAAAAAGTAGCCTTGGATTATGTACCCAATTTTCGATTTGCCCTGATTCGAAAGAGGCTGCTTTATTACTGTAACTCGCTACAAGGGTGAACTTTTTTTCACCTTCTTCAGATGCTCTTATATATCCGCAACCAGAAATCAGGGGTGATCCTTTTTCGCTGTCCCAGAATGTATAAACGAAGTGAATAAATGAATCATAATTCTTAAAAACGATCGTGCTAGAGCACGTAATGGGTTTAAATTTGAACGATTCACGAAATGTTCCATTTCCTTTATTTTCCCAGGTTCCTTCTAAAAAAGATATAGGCTCTAATCTTGTATCTTTGTCATTGGAATCGCCTGGAAAAGGTGAAAAAAGAAGGTTCAATTTGATATTTATTATCAAGGTTTCAAGGCAATGATGACCTTATATTCTTGCCAGAATTATTTACATTCTGTATAAAGTTCTCAATCTTATGGTGAAAGTGGTTGATTTTTTAAAGAGGTTTATTTAAAAAAAATCTAATTACATTGTAAAATAAGTATCTGTTGTTACAACTATTCTAATCGTTAGGATTTTCTACAAATTTCGGATAAAATTATCTTAACAATTTAATTATCTGATATAACTGTACTTTAAATGTAACTTGAAAACCATGGATCACTCAAAGATTCCTATCTTACCGGCATTCAGGTTCTTGTTACCTCATTTCCATGCAAAATGAGACTTTTACGACCAGACAATCTTATCTTAGTACATTTAATTATACAATCTCATCGTGAATGAGAAGCTATTAGTTTTATGTCAAAAATGACTAGAAATTTTCAAGTCTTTACGTTTCGAGAACCCCTGAGTCCAAAATAGTTAAAATAAGAGCATTTTTTGTGTTTCTGAAAGTTTTTTCGGAAAAAATTAAAAATTGCAACATTGGATTCTAACAGTGCTCATAAATCTCTACTAATTATGCCGATAACATTTTTCGATTAAACTAAAATTACGAAAGTTACAGTATGTTAAAACTTTTAAAAAGTCAACATCTAAATTCCATTTATCACTTAAATTTTACGAGATACAAAAAAATATTTATGATACAAAATTGTTTAATGCATAATGAATAAAAAATCGTTTGCTCAATTGAATTCTACGATTGTTTTTCATTTTAAAGATATTTGGAAGAAAATAAAATTTTCAATGGTGTAAATTATTAGAGAATTAATACAGTAAAACCTCATTTATCGGGACGCCCTTGAAATGTAAACACCTCGTTTATCGGGATTTGGAGGGGCTCCCCACTACCACCTACAGTCTCATGGTGGGTTGCCATGACTCTTGTTGTATGTTGACATTTAGTAATGGTAACGAAGGTATATATAATACGAAGGTATGTAAAAAAATTGACATAATAAAACTCCTGCAAATGAAACATCTGCAAACTATGTCACTATGTACAAGGAGTGGTGGCTGGAGGAGAAACAAAATGTCCCGATAAATGAGGTTGCGAGATCCCGATAAGTGAAAATCCCGATAAATGAGGTTTTACTTCAACTCAGATGGATATTATGATAGCATATATAAACATACCTTGATCTTTCTTTATCATTTCTATGCTATAGAAAATGTGACTAAATGTCTAACTTACCGGCTGCTTAGTTTGTGTAACTCAATTTCCATGCAAAATGAAATACCAAAATGAAAATTTGTAGAATAAAATAAAATTTACTGAGCCAAATAATATTAAATATCTACCTTACCGGAATTTATTAGTCTGTGAACTCCTGCCCATGCAAAATGAGATATCAGGTCAAAAATTTGTGAAAACAATGAAAAAGCACTAAGGAAGTTTCGATAACTCTTGAATTTTAATAATTATAAAACAATATATATTTTGGATTTTTTTTTTGCGATTCTAAAAATCTTAGTTGATAGAATTTCCTTGGTGCCTTTTCTTACATCTTACAAATTTTAGACATAATATCTTATTTTACATGGATAAAATTTTACAGACAAAAAAATTAACATTTCGATCATATGGTTTGGTTGATCCATGGCCTTAAATAATAAAAGTAGTTAGGGGCTATAACTAATAATTATTTTTCAGTGTATGCAGCAGAGAAGTGTTAACTTTTAGAGGAAACTTCTATTCTAATTAGAGTTATTGTTTATTAACCCTCCTTTTCCTAATTCAAAATAAAAATTCATTTATTTCACAAATGAAATATGTTCAAATTAAGAAAAGCGAATATCAGTATTAGAACAATTTCTTTGTTGAATTGATTCATTTGATTTAATAATATTTTATCAACCAAATTGATTTTTTAACAGAAATGGCTCGTTAAACACATTAAAGAATGCTTTATCCCAAAAGAAGAAAGTCAACCCAACATTTTTTGCAATTAGGGAAGAAGTTAATCTATAATTATTATTTTACAATACAAAATCAAAAGTACTCACCACTGGTATTTTGCAAAAAACTGATCAAAAAAATTAAGAAAGAAATTCTAATGGATGACATTTTAACAAACTTGGAAAACTTTTAAGTAATACGTCGCGAAGAATTTGCAGTGGCTTTTACACTAAACTTCAAATCCTGCGAAAACCTTAGGAACAACATCAAATATTATTATTTCTAGAAAATTAACAAAAAATATTACTTTTAATACTTTTTATCAATATTGGCAACAATAGTCGATTCATCTACATTTTTACTAAAAATTTTGCCTGAGCACGTAACTGCTGATTCAGTGATAACTTCTATTCTTTTTTTCTCATTTCAGAACCAAATTTGTTTATATTGATATTACGAAACAAGTTTTCAGAACCTAAAAAATAACGAACTTATTTCAACAATTTCTTTGATAAAATGATTTTATCAATTTCAAAATCTATTATTGTGATTCAACCAAAATTATTTTTTAAATTCAGAAATTGTATTTATTTTACTAAATTTTGTTTGATTTAATCTGATTCACTTAATATTTTTTCCTCTAAAAGAATACTTTGGTTAGATTCCTCATAAATTTTAGAGGTAAATTATTATTTACTTTGCATCTTTTTGCAGAACATGCACTTGTTAAAAATTTTGTCAATCCAACCAGAGTTTTCTTATCATCCGTGCGTACTTAATTGTTGGAAATATCTATGATTTGCATTTACATCTTGCATTTTCATGAACGCGTTCGTAAATCAATACTTTGACAAACCTAAACAGTTTTGAGAAAAAATTTAAAACTTACGAAAGATAAGACTTTTAGTAACGCTTTCTGTAAAAGATTTTTTTTTATATAAAATTTGTTTTGCATCCAAGTGATATTGAGATAATTGTAAGAATAATCAATACGGTTACAATTCCGACATCAGTATATTCGTAATAAATTTCTGCCAACGTTTCGCCTCATCTCCAAAGGCATCATCAGGGCATACAAGAAATTAGCCAATAAACGTACATCACAGAATGGATAAGAATATGTAATGTGAGGTCAAACCCATAGTAGTCAAATTGATAAAATCTAAAGAAAAAGTTTATTGTTTTGGAAGAATTAAAGATAATACAAAAAAATTTTTAATTAATTATGATGTGACGTCAGAAGAACCTCACATGAATTTTATTTGAACCTGGAACTTTCGTTCCAATAGTTCGGGAAACAAGCGTTGTGTGATGTCTTATTATTTTCTTAGATTCCTAAACGGGATAATTGAATTTGGAAAAAATGAGGTAAAGCTTAAATGTTCGCACTTCCTATAATAAGGAGCACGCAAAACATTTAGAGCCTTTTAAGGAAGGGTTAAAACTAGGAATAACGAATTACAGTACTGGAGTGATTACCAGCACCAGAATTTGTGTACGTTCAAGTTAGAATTTAGAAAATTTTTTAGAGTATTCTTAATGTTTTATTTTTCTGTGCACTGAACTGATTCTGAACTGTTTAGAATTTCATTTATTTTTTTTATGTTTGTTGTGAATAGAAAAACTCTGACTTTGAACCGAACTGTTTAGAATTTTTTTAATGTTTGAAGTGAATAGAACTGACTTTTTTTTGGTGTGCAACCTGTTTTTATTAATCGCTCTACTTTCCCTTTCCATAAAAAATGTTCTAGTGCCAAACTTTTCTCAAGATCATTTATTTTCTCAAAGATGGAGACTTTTGTACAATTTTTATTGTAAATTATGATTTTTATGTAAAATCTATAGTTATTAACAATTAAATTAACATTTGTTAAGTTTCGGATTCATACAATAATTCCTAGTTCTTTTGTTGAAAAAAAAAATGATTTACTATAAATATAAGCCTTCAACTATTAGTTATTACAAAATAAATTTAATTTCATATTTTAAAAATAATCGATGCTTATTCTTATGATTTCTATTTCTTAAATAATTATTGATTATTATTTCAATTTACCTATTCAGGTTGTAAATGTAATAATTTATTCTTTAAGAATGAAACATGCATATATTCGTTTACTTTACTTTTACTTTAGGATGTCAGCATAGAAATTATTTTTAGGTTTGATATTAAGAGTTTAATTATAAAAATAAAGTATTTGAAAGAAAAACCGAAAAGTAATAGAAAGATTAAATTCAACTAATTATACTCTGTATTTTCATTATTGTCTTTTGCATAGTAAAAGTAATGTAAAAATAAATTAACACACATCCAAGTGTAGATTATTTACAATTTGAATTAGTCAAAGTGCCGGATATTAACGTGTTGTATAGAATTTGGCGATTATTACATGTGTTTAAATAAATTAGTATACATAAACGAAGTTTTGTTAAAATAAGTTCAAGTAAATTGGTGTATTGTAATAATAGTCATAAGCTAGATTTTTACCTTATTATACAGATTTATTCTAACTTAAGGTATTTATATAATGTGATTTTTAGGTCACTAAATGATCAATTCGAATTAGACCTTTTATCAAAAGTCATTATTACTTTTGGCTGAGAAAGCATAATTTGAATTTTTATATTCGATAAAAATAGACTTGAAATATAGTTTGTTTTCTAAAAAAAAAAGTAATATATATAATTAAATTTTTCTGTGCATATAATTTGTTCATAAAAAGTTTTTTTTTGTTGGTAAACTTGAAATTTTTATTTTTATTACAATTTATTAGTATGTGACTCTTATTTCTGACAGGAAATGCATTTAAGTATATTTGTATTTACTTAGGTTTTTGTGTGGATGGTGTCTGTCCCTTTTGAGACGATGATACAAGTCGCTTTTTAGTTTCTAGGAAGTCTAACGAGATTAAACTAACTTCGCGCATTTGTATCATAGTTTATACATTTGAGAATAAATAAGCGTGATATTTTTTAGAGCAAGTGCGATCGTTTATGGTGAGTTAAGCTTAAACATACATTTGTTTTGGAACGCGGATGGTTTTTTCATATGTCTTGTAGATTTTTGTAGGCGTCTAAACGAAGTTTGCCTTTAGATAATGAATGTATACATAGACGCAAGTTGAAATTAAGGCTATTAAGGCTATTTTCACTTTCTTTTTTTATATAGACCGTTTCAGAAAAAGCTCTTTTAAATATATTGGTTTCTTTATGTAAAATTTTGACATTATCCCAAAGAAAAAAGTGATTCTCTTGAACATCTTCATACTTCTTACGGTGTTTACTGATGACATTGTGAAGCTTTCATTAAGATTGAAATTCTTAAAATTTTCATTAATTCTAATCCTCAACGGACGTTTAGTCTGACCTACATAACACTTACCACAATTGCAAGAAATTTTATTAACAACGTTATTTTGTTCTCCAATTTCATAAGGATCTTTACCTAATATTATGAATTTATCTAATTTGGAATTTATTCATAAAACAACTTTCACATCATATTTTGGCAAAAATCAGGCAGGTCCATGCCCAGGAAATTGTCATACATGACGTTCCAAACGAGTGGACCTACCCGCGAAACTTGAGGGGCGCCACATGTCATCTCTTCTTTGAGAGACCATTTGTCGTCCTCGTATATCACCCGCCTGTAGCTCAGAAAGTCATCTATCATTCGCAACAGGTAGTCTAAATACCTTTTTCCGATCTATCGCCTCGATGCAGCTGTTCCACCTCGCGGTATTAAACGCATTGCGTGTGTCAATGCTGATCAACGCGCAGAATCCCTTACGCTTACCAGTTCCTCTTCTTGCCTTAGTGGCGATGTCCACCAATGCCTGGATGGCGTTAACTGTGGACCTGCCTTTCCGAAAGCCGAACTGGTTCTCCGAAAGGCCGTTCTCGCGGACCATGTGACCCTGGCAGTCTTTGTAGAATCATTTCCTCCAGAAGCTTCCCCATTGTATCCAATAGACAAATAGGTCTATAGGAGGATCTCTGGGTATGCCCCGATCACCTCTTTGAGGTTCTGCTTTGTCACCGCGTCGATCCCCGCGGCTGTATTTGCCTTAAGCCTCCCACCCGCTCTCTTTAGTTCCTCGACAGTGAAATGTTTTTCGCGTCGGACCACGCAGGAACTCCGGTCCTGTCTTTGGAACGGCTCTACGTGTGGAAACAAGCTCCGCACAATGTACTTGACTCGATCGGGATTATCCAGACCCGGGGTCTTTCTTCTAGACACCAATCTCTTGGTGACTATTTTGAAGGCGAGACCCCATGGGCCTTTCTCGACCTCACCGTTCAAGTTTTTCCAGCACTCAAGTCGGCTTTTCTTTATGCCTTGCCTGAGAACTGATTTTGCTTTCGGGGGGAGGAGGAGCAACCCTCTTCTCCCCCTTTGTCAGCTTTTATGGAGTATCTCTCAGAGACGCAGAGCGCGGTGTAACGTCATGCGTCCATTTAATACTTTTCATTATTTTATAATTTTCTATAAGCAATAACTTGGCAATATTTTATTTTATATTTTCTTCGAAATTTTAATCTTAAAAGATGTAAATATTTTAAGCTCAATATCTTTTCTAAATACAATGTAAATTCAAAAACCTTTTAAGAAAATGTGCAGCTGCGTCAATGTAAAGATTTGAACTTTTCATAGCAATCGGTAAAAGTAATAAACTTGCACCTAGGAACTTTGGCCAAAATATACAGCCCACAATCGTATTCTTTTTCAAATATTTCTATCTACTATTCTCTTGTAAATAAATACATAAAACTGCATAGAGCTATAGCATTATATAGCTTAGCGATTGGCCATTTCCGGTAATATCGTAAATAGCTTAGGCTAATGGTCAAAAGGGCCCGCGCTGGTACCCCGCCCATGAACAAGCAAATAGATACAAAGTGCATTTTCCGTTTAGATAATATCTTAGGCCTATGCAACATAGAAAATAAACCTTTTGACAATAAAAATTCATAAAATAATTGATTTAAATAAGAAATTAATATCACTTTGAATTTTGTTATGAATAAAAAAAGAAATTATACCAACTAATAAGAGAACTGCAATTTGAATCTGTTTTTTATGTGAACTAACGTTTCAAACCTATTGAATGCAACTAAAAACCAATAGCAATTGATTTAGAACATTTTAATAATTAGGAATCTACTTTACCAATGTAATAATTTACGAGAAGTTATTTACGAAGGTAAAATACCAGTTTGTAAATTACTAAAAATTATTCATACATTTTTCGTTGTATTTTGAATTAATTCTAAGAAATTCAAACATCAATTTATTTGATAAATGAATATATTTCATATTTATTTTCAATAGTAATTTAACAAACCTAACTATTTTACCTTCACAAAAATATAAATTTATCCTTTATAAACATATTTCAAACTTCGTAAAACTTTAAATCAATCTGAGTCACAAGAACTCTAAACTAACTTGTAATTAATAATCAGAAATATAATTGTATTAGAAAATTAATAATTCAATTAAATCAATGTTATTCAGGATTTTAAGTAATAGAAATTTCTGTTTTACCGACACAATCATGTAATTAGATATATATTTTATAAGTAACTTTGCACACAACTTTCAAATCAAAATAATTTGTTTTAAACGTTAAATTATAATATCTTTACCTACAAATAAAAATGTTAAAACAAATCAATAGAAAATTACTATTCAGCCAGATTTCAGAATTAGTACTTATATTTTTGAGAAATAAATTCCATTAAGAGAAAACTGTTGAATAAATTCATCCATTTTGTTTATTAAAAAACTTATATAATTTTAACAAAATATTCGATGTCTAATAAGAATAATTTGGAAAACTAACTTCGAAATATGTGTTAATCTTAAGCGATAATGATTCTTTTGAATTTGATGTAGAAACATGACTAATTTAATGTAAATTAACGATTTTGTAAGCTAATTTATGATATAAATGAAACATAGCATAGTGTGACTTTTTGATTGGTTAAAATTTACGGAATCTGTAAGCATAATTGTTTAAATAATTCATTTTCAAAGTATTTTATTTTAGAATATACATGTAGCGCCATCTCTTGGGAAATCGATGAATCTGGAAAAGTTTGGAAACTCCTACAAGGCCCAACCCAATGGGTCAGCCCTTGAGATTTTCGACGACTATTGCGGGGGTGTAACTATAGATACCCATCCAATCAAACAACTAAAACTAGTAGTTTCAACTCTCCTAAAAGATTTTCAAGTAGAAAGGGAAAAGATGAGAATACATAAAAGCTATGCATTTTCATTTTTTAAGTCAGTTCCACTTCTCTACAATTTCATTTGTAAAAGCTCTCTTCATTAATAAAATTTAGTTATTTCCACAAAAAGACATTTTTACAAGTACTCGTCGGTCGCGATATCTTCGGAGTTTTTACAAAGTTTTAAATTATATTCTCCAGTAGAACGTTTTCAAGGTTCTTTTTCAACCTCAAATTATAATCACGGTCATCAATTTAAAAATTCTTCACAAAGAGTTACGAGTTCCAAACATCCAGTACTACATTGATTTCTCCAGGGATTTATTCAGGAGTATCTTTCTTTTCTACCAACAAACAAATAAAAACAAAGTAAGTAAAACAAATCCCTTGCTGTCTAACTTTTTCTCTCGATCTTTCAATTGAATATTTTTGTATAAATCTGTTTTCCTCCATATGAATATTTGGGTGCCAGTAACCAATCTGGTATCGATATTCATAAATATCTTTCCTTAACCTATCCCTGAGTTTTTAAACAATCTGGTGTGCTCCTTAATGCGATGTGCAATTTTGTTTAAACTCTCACCTCCCTTCCTCCAATTTTGAATAATTCCCCTAGGATAAGGAAGGAATTTTTCATATATTCACACTGCCATACTAATAAAATTTTGTTCCTGAGATATTAGAGTGAAAACTCTAGATTCGAAAAATTATCTTCTTAAATTGTCAGAAGGACAATTTAAAAACTTATGTGACTTTAGACGTCACAGCGGTCTCCGGAAGATACCCATCTTTTTTGAGGTGGGGTGGGATTCCAGCTTGTTCTGGATTTCCACCCCGTTTTCTAAAAGGCATCTTTGGGTGTTGAACATTCCGCTCAACACCTCTGTAGCCTCCTTCACGCTGTCCTTCACGTGGCCAGGGTTATTTCTCAGCATACCCTGCTGGATAACGCTGAGAGCCCTGGCTAAGACCTCTAGTTTTTCACTTTGCTCCCTCAGGAGCTGAAGGATGTCCTTCCATCCCTAAGCTCCTGGGGAAGCACCCGAGTCCATTTTTCCCATTATTTTTCCAATTAAATTCATAAGTCTTTTCACCAGCGCATCGTGCGTAGAGGAGTGGGTCGGAATAGTTGAGAACGGGTGTACCCTCGGACCGAAGTCCTACCCCAGTTCCCTGGGGCCCAACCTCCGCTTATCTGGTCCCGGAATACACGGACAAATCGGACTCGGTCGAAGCAACACAGACTCCGACACCTGTGTTCAATACGTACTACCTGATCAAGGTCCCGAAGAGGCTAGCTCCTGATCCCGTATGGCACAGCACCTCGGCAGAGCTAGGCTCACAGCAGTCTCGCCTTTTCGTTGGCCGGGGAAGCTGCCACTCAGCGACGAAGCACTCCCAGTGTGATGCCACACGGAAACGATCGTTCAAGAAATAAAGCTTGCTTTTGTTTTTAGGTATAAATACAATTATTTCACCATTTTCTCCAATATTATCAGTAACTCCATAGTTTAATATTCAAAATAGTAATTTCTAAAAAGGTGACGTTATATCCTTGTTTCCCATTGACGTTTAGTAAAAATAAATATAATAATACTAAATTCTACAATGAAGAGTTTCTCCGTGTATTATTTTTTGTAAATTCAGGAATTAATTTTAAACCTTTTGCAATAGTTTTTTCTATCTCAGAGATTTGTGAAGGAATTTTTTTAATATTTCGATTATATAGATAGAACTTTATGTCTGATTTCATCATGACATTTCTCAGGAAATTTCGTCAAATTTGTTTCTATGTCCTTTACAATTTCAAAGGCATGGTCTTTTTTATAAATCGTAAATTGTGAATTGAAATTCACACACAATCTTAATATATCAGAAACACCTTCGGAATTCAAGTATCAGATAAATTAATAAACCAAGGATCTTTGAAGTTATTATTATTATCTATTGTATTGTGTAAATTTAATTTTACAGATTTCTTGTAGATGTTTAATTTATCAAGCTTTTGCTCAATCTTGAATTTAAATTATGATGCTTCACAAGTATATTGTTATGAAAAAATTGTTCATACTCAATAATTTTATAACTTTTAGATTCAGGAAACATTCTGGTAATGTTATTTTGAATAGTAACTGAGCGTTGTTTTATAAAATGAATGTAAAAATGAATATCTTTTATAATCTGATTTAACATCTGTTTTTCGAATTTAAAAATCAAATTTCTAGAAAAATTGCATACAAACATGTTGAAGAAATAAAATCTATTTGTACCTACCAAATTACACAGGCCCACAAAAAAGAAGTGGAATTAACTTTACATGTGAGTTTACTACCCCTATGGATTTTAAGCCGCTGGATCCAAATCCGGTCTCAAAATTTTCCCTGGAACCCTAGTTTTTTCCTAGACTAGGGGAAATGCGTGAAATCTTAGAAATTTCATTATCTGTGAAAGCAATTTTGATCTACGCAATATCAAATAAAACGATAATGTTTTTACGTATCATGAGTCGCTTAGTTCGAATCATACTGTAGAATTTCCCCAGAGTACCTCAGAATTCCACTAGCCTAAGGGAACAAGTGTTAAGCTGCGCAAAACTATCGATTTCTGGAAGGTTCTATTTTTGCGCAAGAAAGCTTATATATTTTCGTATTTTGAGTTCCTGAATTCATAACTGACGTACAAAGTGTTCTACAGTACTTCAGAATTTCCCTTGCCTGAGGAAAAACGTAGAAAAGTGTGCAAAAATCGAAGTTTCATGCAGGCCTTTTTCGCACGGGAAAGCTGATATCTTTTCATCTTCTGAGTTGCCGTGTTCATTTCTGTCATCAGAATTTTTGTCCAGCTCCTAACAATTGCCCTAGCCTATGAAAAATTCCATCATAGCTTGTTCGTCTTTTCCTTGTTCTTTTATCATCAAATGTCCGACGGAGTGGATTCCTCTTTTTTTTGCTTTCACCTGCAACATCCCTCTTCAATAACCAGCAAAAATCTGCCATCATGTGTTCACCCCTTGGTCCCTGATAATGTTGCTCCATTTCTTTGATATCTTGGTGGAAACGTTCTCCTTGTTCCTCACTGTAATCACCAAGATTTTCAGGGAAGTGTTCGAGATGGGAATAAAGGAAGTGTAATATTATGCTCATGAAGCAACCTTGTTCTTGAAATTTTTGTAACACGTTTTTCACTATTTTCTTATAGTTGTCGCTTTTAAAGTTACCTAAGAAATTTTCGACAACTTCCTTGAAACTGATCCAAGCAGATTTCTCCCTATCATTCATACTGTCAGTAAACTTGTCATCATTCAACAATTTACGAATTTGATGACCATCGAGAATTCCTGCCTTCAATTTGGCGTCAGATATAATAGAAAATTCATTTCCTAAGTATCTAAAACAATCTCCTTCTTTTTGAGTGATTTAACAAACTGTTTCATCAAGCCAAGTTTAATATCGAGAGGCGGGAGAAGAATTTTCGTGGGATCTACCAAACGTTTCTGCAGTATATTTTTTGAGCCAGGTTTGAATGAACTCCTCTCAGGCCATTTCTGTTTTTTGTAATGATTCTTGTGATCTCTGCTGTCCCACAAGCACAAAAATCATGGATGTGTGGTGAAGCCTGATTGTTGCCCCAACAGTATTGTTACAATTATGAGATTCCCATATATCATCCAGTTATGCTCCGAGTACTTAATCACACTTGACCCTTTCTCCATATTCACATAGCTTTCCTTCAATATGGTAGAGTGTGCTATTGGTATGGATGCGACTTTGTTGGCATTGTGGACCAATACTACTTTAAGACTGCGCTGAGAGGAAGCAATGAAAAGTTTCCACTCCTCATGTTTATAAACATTCGGTTTCACTTCATTCATTAATCCATCAACATCTAAACAATAAACCAAATCAGGTTCTCGAGAAAAGAAATTCAAAAACGCTTTTTCTCTGCTTCGATAAAGAGTGGAATGAGTTCCTTTCATTACCAAGTTTCTTTTTTTCAAATCTGAAGCTAAATGTTCAGCAGCATCTTTGGGTAACCCTAAATTCTGATGAGGTCTTTCAATGATTATTGAGTGTAAAACTCAGGTTTCTTCTGTTGGCCTGGAGGAATAAATTCATCTTCATCGTTTTCATCATAGTTTCTCGCACAGTTGTCGCTTGCGTATTCTTCGTGTGAATACGTTTCAATTGCGATTTCTTTCAGAGCTGAAACGACATTTTTTTCGACAACCTCGATATTTTTAGAAGTCTTGATATTTTTGACATGTTCATTGCAAGAAAGTGTCGGCTTAGTGACGCTAGAAACATTTGCATAGTTGATTTTTTGTGTGTTCGAATTTTTAAAGCCGACGATGTTTGTCATGCAAAAATAGCAATCTTTTTTATCTTTAGGTTGGTTCCAAAGCGTAGGTGAAGTAAATTTGATTTTTTTGTCGGCTGTACTGCGGCATAGCATGTTATAACAAAGACCGCATATGATACGTGGTATCCAATCACTCTGTTGATTTTCAATTTCAATATGAAAACATTCTTTGTAATGTTTTTTGATTGAATTTGTAATCTTTCTTTCACATTTTTGAGTAACAAATTCACCGCAAACATAACAGAAAGCGTTAGCGTTCCCGCTGCATTGGTTGCTATGCCCAGATTTTTGTTGGCCCAGGTTAAATTAAGAGAGTCAATAATATTTCGTAGCCTGTGTGTGATTCAATCATGCTACCAATTTCAAAATACATAAGTTCGCCCCACAGTGAAACTGTAGTTTTTCTCAGTTATAACTTTTCTTTCCTATGCTAGAAAGTAAAAGTGATATACAAAACAAAAAAACGAGGACAAATTTTAGTTCTATCCCTTACAATGCTTAAACACATGATATATGCTCGTCAGCTTTTTCATGTAAAAATGAAGTCACCGTAAAACCCACGTACTACACTTTTTACCTTAGACCAGGAAAATTTCTAGGTCCTGTTGAAAAAGTCTGATATCAGATATGAATTCAGCTACTCGAAAGACGAGAAGGCATAAGCTTCTCCGTATAAAAAAAATGCTACGTGAAATTGTAAGCATCCCTTATCTTTGCATATTTTCCCTAGGCTAGGAAAATTCTGAAGTACTGTGGAACATTTTTCAGTTCAGATATGAATTCAGGAGCTCAAATTAGGAAAATGTATAAGCTTTCTTGCGCAAAAGTTGAACCATCCAGAAATCGCAAGTTTTGCTTAGCTTAACACTTTTTCCCCTAGGCTATTTGAATTCTGAGGTACTTTAGGGAAATTGTACAGTGAGATTCGAACTAAGCGACTCGCAATACGTGAAGACATTATCGTTTTATTTCATATTGTGTAGATCAAAATTGCTTTCACAGATACTAAGATTTCTAAGATTTCACGCATTTCCCCTACGCTAGGAGTATATTATATTTTTTATAATTTTTTAATTTTAATTTTAATTTTAATTAATATTTTTAAATTTTTTATAAAAGGACGGCTGATAACCCTTTGATGGTTAAAAGCATCAAAAATTAATAAATTTATAATACTTCCATTGTCAGAAGCAATGAAAAATGAGGTTAAACACTGTTAAGCACTACACGATGTAATGCTCGTGAAATCGTTTGGTGGTGTATTGATTAACATTAATATATAAATTTAAAAATTACGTTTTTTTACCCAATTCAAATCTTGTGATCGTCGCTAGCATATTTCACGCTAGTATATCAAATTTGAGCTCATTTCATCGATAACCAACGAAGTGTTGACAAAATAAAATGAAAAAAGTTTTTAATTCGATCCGATTTGTATAATAGTTTTTATTTTTTATTTCGTAAATAACAAGTCAAATCAAAAATTTTGTTTAACGTAATATGTACCTTTTTGAATGTTTTATAGGAACATTTTTTTTTCTTTTATTTTCCGAATGTTTCTTCGAGACACAAGTGCCGCAGTTACAGAATAAGAACCGTTATGGGACATGTATGGAACAGTTACATAACGAATATTGTTCTATAACTGCGATACTTGTGTGACGACATTTTTACAGAACTGTTATGTATCAATTACGTAACAACTGAGAGTGTTCACTGGGAAATGTCAGATGCCTCGCCGCGCCAAAAAGCTTATTGCATAAAGGCCCTCAATTTTTGATTTTTTGTTTTGAATTCCAAAAATACAAAAAATACTCCTATTTTAGCAATTTTGATCGGATATGGCTGATTAACGAACTTGTCCTTACATTTAAGGCACCGATTGAGTATGCTGAAGTAAATGAATACACAAACTCGTATTCAAATTTCTATATTAATTTGTATTTCATAAAGGGTTACAACATTATAGAACAACATTGTTGCAATGTTGCAGTAATATTGATTGGCAGCGGACATTCTTAATGACAATGTGAGTGCCTGGAAAAAGAATGATTTACTAGTGCCACATGGAATTAATTATATAAAAGTTGATGATTAACACTTCTATAGTATAACAGCTTGTATAATAAAATTGTGCAATAGACATTTTGCAATACATTTAATACATCACAAAATCCTAAAAAGTCTTTCTTATTGAACCTATTACGAACGAGATCATAAATCAATCAAATCCCTCCCCTTGGACTCGGACCTGGACGAAGTGCTTCTCTTGACTTTGCCAAAAAAGGACGGGTGGGGAGGCTTAGCAGGCGGCCCTTGGGCCATAGAGGTTGCAGTGTCACGATGAATCGGTGAAAAAATGCGGGGGGCTCTATAAGCGGATATCTTTCCAGTTTCCTGAAGGGTGGCCTATAAACAGCTGTAATCCCAAGCTGAGAGAGGGGTACGGTATAGACGCGTTCATCCCCATGAATGGGGAAGGATGTACGTATGGGATCGCAGCGTGAATGGCGCAATTGGAGCTGTGAGTGAACTAGTGGATGGAACCTCCTGAGTGGACACTATGATCCTCTGCAGCCTGTGACTAAGAACAGTCCAACTGATCATTCCCGTATGGCGCCCCACTGG
Source organism: Diplolepis rosae (assembly GCA_030998225.1). NCBI lineage: Eukaryota > Metazoa > Arthropoda > Insecta > Hymenoptera > Diplolepididae > Diplolepis > Diplolepis rosae. The sequence goes on along the minus strand of JAPYXD010000581.1, from coordinate 2,829,040 downwards.
GAGCGCCCCGCCGGCTGATGGTGTCTTTCCCGACCCACTAGAAGGCGGGATTGATTTCGGCCCTGGTCTCGACGAGGTCCCTCGAAATTAGGGATCTTGACGAGACCGTTGAAAAAGATGAGGTTGTGTCTGCCACGTCCTTGGCACTGGGCAGAACGACACTCGATGGGTCCTGCAGGCTCTTCACCCGCTTCGGTGGGGTAAAGGCCGCAGTGATCCGGCTGGCTGAGGGAGACGCAGCGCGTCTGCTTCAGCTAAGTAAGGTAAGGATCGAGAGGGTGGAGTGCCGCATCCGGAAGCACGTCGAATTTGCCAAATGCATCAGGTGCTTTGGGTACGGCCACGGATCCCGTGGCTGTAGCAACCCCGACAGGAAAGATGCCTGTTGGAGGTGCGGCACCACGGGACACTTGGCAAGGAACTGTAAGGCACCACCGAGGTGCCTGGTGTGTTCAGACAGGGGCGACAAAGATGTCGCCCATGTTTCTGGTATCGGCTTCTGCCTGGTCTTCCGGAAAGAGTTTCGGAGGTTGAGAGGCAGGAATGCAAGTTCCTGCAGCTCAACCTCGGAAGGGGGAAGAATGCCCAGCACCTCCTGATGCAGACTGACAGGGAGAGGGGGGCCGATGTGTTGCGTTACGTTCAGACGAGGAGCGGGGGGGTCTATCATTGGAGAAGAAATCTACGCGAAATTACTTTGTAGTGTGCGAAGGTTTCTTTTTGAAAATTAAGGAGTTGAACGTACTTTCACGGCAGATAAAACTTTCTGTCAGTGTGAGCCTGAGTGCTTTCTGTACACGTCAGAACTCTGATTTCGGATACAAAATTTCTAAACCACGGAGAACAATTACGAGGATTCGTCTGTTTTGCCTTTGCTCACTCAGAAAAGTTAAAAATCGTGAGTTTCTTCAGCGTTCTTACTCCTAAAATAAAGAATATTATCGTCGCGAAATTTTCACCCGTCATGGCACCCACGCATAAATTTTAAAAGACAATTTTGAGTCTAAAAAATGGAATTTTTGAATTTTAATCGTATTTTTTGGAATTGAAACGAAAAATATATGTTTTATCAGAAACTGTGTGAGACAAAATTTGTAGATCCTTTTGAAATGAACAACTTTGTATTCTTACGTTTATTTCGTATTTCACATTTTATTGTTAAAAAATTGAATTTTGGATTTTTAATAGTTTTTTTTTAATTAAAAAGAAAAATATGCATCTTATGAAAAAATGTTACAATTCAAATTTGTAGGTCTTTATTTATTCAACAATATTGTATCATAACGTTTTTTCGTATCTCGTATAATTTAACTGGAAAATGGAATTTTTATATTGACTTTTTTCGAATTTGAATATGCTGTAACATTTCTAATTTTGATTTAATCAAAAAATGTTATCAAGATAATTTGTATAGATTTATGGGCACTATCAATAACCAGTATTGATATTTTTGATTTTTTCAAAAAGTTATTTTCAAAGACACAAAAGTAGTGCTCAATCCCTGAATTTTGATTGGATGCGGCTGGTTAACGAACTTGTCCTTACTTTTTCGGCTCCGATAAAGTGTACCAAAGCTCAATTCAATCTGATAATTCTATCGAGAGTTATGCCGCACACGACCTACAGACAGACAGACAGACACTTTCGTAAAAATAATTTTTTCTGACTCAGGGGGTCTCAAAACGTAAAGATTTGATGAAAATTTCTAGTCATTTTTCACATAAAACCAATACCTTCTCATCCATGATAAGAATGTAAAAATATTCAAATATTAATAAATATGAAATTCGAAAGTCGAAATTTTTCAACAGGCGCCCAACGTGGGGCACGAAGGTTCTTAAATTAGAAAGTTTCGCGAAAATACGAAATTTTTATGTTGAGTAATATATATATGTGTATACCGGGTCGTCGTTTCTAGAAGGATTCTGGCGTTTCTTCTGGTATTCTGGTAAAATTGTCCTATTTGTGAGTCCAAAATAATTTGCCACTGGGTGCGTTGATTTTATTTCAATTTAAATTATATTTTAAAGGTGAAGGAAATAGATTCACCTCCGAATCCTAGATTGTCAACAGTCAAATGTCAGCTTGACGTCACTCAGATGACTTTGACGTTTGAATTGGTGAGCTGGCACGTGTAGCCGGAGAGTGAGCGCGCAGGTGAATGCCCTGCATGGTAAATAAAGAGACGAATAAGTCTCACCTTAGGCATGGAAAATGGATGAAATAATATTTCGATTTAAAATTATATTTCTTTTTGATTTTGAAATAAATTCTCTGTTACAGATTAAATAAAATCTGACAAAGAATAAAAATTAAAATTGATAATTTTTCTTTTAGCAACCATTAATTGATTATCAATAATTAATGGTATGTGAATGTTTTTTTTTAGATTAATAAATTTATTTATTTGAACAAAGTTGAAATTGATTTCGATTAATTTTAATTGTTGTTTTAATTGAACCTTCAAATGAGAATTTTATGTTAATTTAATTTATAAATTTTTTTTATTGTCATTAGAGTGATGATTTCATTTCCACAAATTATATTGATGCTAGATGAGTTGTCCAAAACCAGGACAACAAATTTTTGTTTCTTTTATTTAAATTATAATTTCAAAATGACCAATTCAAGCGAAGGAAATAGGAGGACGTTTAAGCAGTCTCAGTAAATGATGGCTAGCAGTCTTAACATGGGCAAATTGTTAAGAAATACTACCCAGTTACTAGCCGGAACCTGCGATGGCTTAAACGAAAAAAATACCGCAATAGATCTGTACTTAAACGAGAAGAATATGTCGCATGAATCAGTGGATACTGAATCTCTTTGTACCTCTCTGCACGTTGATGAATTTGTTGATTCAGATGATGAGGATATTGCCGAACTTGATCAAATCTTGTTGAAGCTAAAATCTATCGGCGTTAAAATTAAGAGCGTCGCAAATAATCAAGTTAAGGTTATTAACACAGTTAAGAAAAATTCGAAAAAAATATCCGAATTAAAACACGATGCGGCAAAGAAATTCAATGAGTTTACGGGTTTAATTTTGATAGGATGGATAGTTCCGAACAAATGCGCAAGGCCGAATGCGATTATAAAAATTTAGAATTAGAAAAGAACATTAAACAGGTAGAGGCAAAGGTAGATGTATTAGGCGAGGCTTCTGAAGAGCTTCATTGCTTAAGTGGAGATCTTGTTGCTAAAAAAATGATAGATGAGAAAAGAATTAAACATCTGGAAGACCACCAGTTTGTTCTAGAAAATAAGTTACAGAGAAACCTAGGTAGTCCTTCGGCAGTCTCGCCATGGGTGAATAAATACCCCATGCCTAAATTCTCGCGGCCGTACCCAATTAAGGTGAGGACTTATCGCTTTTCGCGATTGTGACAGAAAACAAAGATCGAGGCTCGAGATTAGGTGTGGTGCATTATAGCATCACCGCACCTAATCTTTTGAGAACTCATCATATATGATTCCTGCCCTCCCTTAGATAGGGATTGAGAGGTTTTTCTTCTTTTTTTTTTAATAAATTTGAGAATAGAAAAAAAAGCAAGACATAGGGTAACTTAAAATTCTATCACAAAATAAACTCGAGGGTTTTTTCTATCCGATCGAAACACTTGGTAGGCTCCCTTCGTACTACCAGTAGGGTGAACTCCCATCTAGGGAGATACCTCGAAAATAGTGCTCCTAAAATAAAATTAAATTTCAGATTTCGGAACTGAATCCAAGGTGGTCTAATCCCCACGGGGAGCTTCCTCCAAGGATTTATTGCTAAAGAATAATTAACAGGTGTCGAATCCCCTTGGGATATATGTACATATACATGTGCATATGTACACAAAGAAATCTTTTAAAGTAAAATCTGTTAGAACCGATTGGTCATCCTTTAAACAAAAGTTAGATGACCAATTCGAAAGTTTTTTGTATGATGACTACGAATCTTTGATTCCAGCCGAAAAATATAACTTTCTTATGGGCATCGTAACAGAGGCTATAAAATATTCATCTCCAAAGGAAATTGCCTCTAACAAATGTTATAAACATAGCAATCCTGTCCCTTGGTGGGACGCTGAATGCGACAAATTAAAACGTCTGAGACGCGCAGCATAGAAGAAATGGAGGTACGGAAATCATCTAGAGGACCTAATCATGTATAAAAAATATGCTGCACTCGCTAAAAGAACCTTCAAAACAAAGAAAAAAGAATGCTTCCGAAAATTCTCTGAAACAATCAATTTTCACTCCAGTCCTTCATATGTTTGGAATAAATGCAAAATTTTCAAAAGTAAATGGGTCAAAATAAATCCATCTCATAATTCCCAGAATTTACAACCCAGCATAAATACAGATTTATCCTCAGAGAAGTTTGACCCTCCATTTATTCCAAATTGTCAAAACAATGAGTTCTTAGAAAATCATTTCACTTTTGTCGAATTCAATAATGCGCTCAACGCGAAAAAAAATGTAAATTCTTCTCCTGGCATGGACGGGATTGATTTCGAAATCCTTAGTGAGCTACCGATCAAGTTTAAGCTACTTCTACTCGATATTTTCAATCAAATGTACGAAAATAATTCTTTTCCGACTGAGTGGAAGAAATCCTATGTTCACTTCATCCCCAAAGGTAACGGTACAAAATTTCGCCCAATTTCTTTAACCTCGTGTACATGCAAACTCTTTGAATCAATGGTCAAAGATAGAATGCAGTGGTGGGTCGAGGTAAATAATTTGATTCCCTCTAGTCAACACGGTTTCAGGAAAGGACATTCATGCGCGGACAAATTATCTAATCTATCTCTCAAAGTACAAGAAGCTTTTATGGGAAAAAAACAAGTCCTTGCTGCTTTTATTGACGTGCGTGGTGCTTTTCAAAATGTTCAAATACAGAAGTTGCTTAATATTCTTGCCTCAAAGGGATTTCCCGCTCGTCTCTTATTATTTATTAATTTCATAATCTACTAAAGAGAAGCATTTATACTGAAGCCCGAGATGACGAACCACAATTAATGTACAAAGGTGTGCCTCAAGGGGGAGTCTTGAGTCCTCTCCTTTACATTCTATATGTTTCTGACATTGTTGAAAATTTACCAAAGAACATTATTGTTTCCCAGTTTTCTGACGATATTGCACTTTACATAAAATTTAGCTCAGTTAAAAGAGCTAAAAGCATTTTGCAAAACGCTATAACTAGGATTCAAAACAATCTCTGCCATCTAGGTCTTGAATTGGAACCGGAAAAAACTGTCCTCATTCATTTCAATAACAAAAACATTGTTCCTGGAAACGTAGAAATCCAAATTGGCAATCATACTATCAAATCTAGTGAATACACTCGCTTTCTAGGAGTATTTTTCGACTATAAACTAGCTTTCTACCGACATGTAACTGAAATTCATAAAAGATGTTTTAGAGCACTTAACATTATAAGGTTTCTCTGTGGTACGTGGTGGGGTGCTGACCCAACGACTCTAATTACTCTGTACAAAAGCTATGTCCGGTCGATTACTGACTATGCAAGCTTCGTTTACTTTCCTGTGCGCAAAACTCAAATTGAAAAAATCGAAAAAATTCAATACAATGCCATTAGATCTGCGGTTGGTTTCCGAGTTAGCACCCCGAAAAATATTTTGTTAGCTGAAGCAAAACTCCCCTTCTTGAAAGCCAGGTATTCTCATTTATGTAAAAACTTTTTAACTAAAACGTTTTCTAACCTAGAATCTCAAACATTAAAAAGTGTTAAAAGCTTCTACAACATCAGCATGAAGCGTGATGCGAAAGCTAACAAAATACTGGGCAGCAGTTTGATCGACATATATACTCGAGCTGAAAAATTGATTAAACAACCCAAACATCTCATCTACTGCCACGATTTTGAAACATTACTCACGGCCGTTCCCGCTGACACCTCTTTTGGTAGAAACATTGTTCTGGGATCACTGGTATATCGCCACAAATTAATGTAGCTATCAATAAAAAAATTTTATGTTCCGCTTCCGTGTATACAGCTGAATGCATTGCTCTGAATGAAGTGCTCACGCTAGCCCTTAACAATCAAAACCGGAACATATGCATTTTTTCCGACTCACTTAGTGTTATAACTTCTCTTCAAAACATTAAGTTTAACATTAAAGTCAATCCCTTCATTCTACAAATTAAAGAAAAATTCCGTAAATTTTACAAAATAATCCTCATTACACTCCCCTACAAATCTATTGGATACCTGCTCACATGGGAATATATGGAAATGAAAGGGCCGACCAGCTTGCGAAAGAAGCCACAAATTTTGAACTAGTTGATATAAAGCTCTGTCCATTTACTGATTTCTACGAAAAATTCAAGTCTGATTGTAAACTGCAAACCAACGAGATTCTCATTAGCCAAAGCAATCTAACAGGTAAAATTTATTTCGAAACATATTTTCAAAATAGAAAATCTCCCTGGTTTGCTGGTAAAAATCTAAATCGTAATTTTATCACCACCTTTTCAAGAATAAGAGCGAATCACCAATTATTGTAAAATTCGTAATACACGTAAAGCATTGTAACAATACAATGTATAGCCGAAATAGGCAATGAATCACACGCGAAAATCAACGTTTTGATAATTATAAAAAAATTAATTTCTTAAAAAATGTTTGAAGCTTTGAGAAAATATGAGAGTTTTGACAAAATTATTTTATTTATTAAAAAATTTACTTTATGCCTCCTAAATTTAGGAATAAAAAGAACATTTTTTGTTGGCTGTATAATTTGTACATAAGGTAATGGAACCAATACTCGATCAGCATCCATGTAGGTTACGGAAAACGACCTTTCAAAGTGTATAGCATTAGAGTAATAAATTAAACTTTTGTGTATATATTGTAGAAAAAGGTTTTGTTTATCGAATTCCAGAAGCAGAAAATTTTTTTGTGTCGTTTTGTAAATGAATTAGGCGTTTTTAAAACATTACTTTTGGGTACCAATACTCGATCACCGAAAATCCCGCGAAACCAGTAGTCGATCAGCAAGGCACCAATAGTCGATCATGTTATTTGTGATCAGCTGTTTTACGGAAATTAAAGTTTTTCTTTTCTGATCTTCACCATCTGCAAATGATTATTTTATTAATGTAGTATGTACTGTAACTCATAGTTAAATTTAAAATATAGGTCACTGTGAAAGTATATATGCATATCAAAACAATCATATAACCTCAAAAACATACATACAAAAATTAAAGCATTTACGTGAAAATTTTTGAAAAATATTACTTCTTTTATAGTTTTCACTAATCTAGCACCATAAAATTTCGACCAGAAGTTAAAAAACTCATTTTTAAGAATTAAAAAAAAACGAACACAGCATCGCGGTATGCTGATCGACTTTTGGTTCCCCTTCGCTTTTTGTATACCAAAAGACGATCAGCGTTTTTTACTTATTTAATCAAATTTTTGATTATAATTACCTGTCTGTAATAATAGAAAAAGCCTTCATAGGCCTGGCAATGCCTTCTCTCAGGCGATTTTTCCAACTTTTCCCTGATTATGGTCCAACTTAGCACGGACACATGAGAGTTGGTGGCACCACTGATCGACGGCGCAGGCGACTGTAACGCACGAAATTCAACGGGCGCGTAGGGGAAATATTTTTCTCATACACTATGTTATATTTTTGAATAATAATTGGGCAGTATAATATTGTTAAGTATTTTTTTTAAATGTTACAATTTTTTTGCAGTATTTTGCTTTTTTGAATTCATAATAAACATGAATTCATACCGAAGTGATCGAGTATTGGTTACTGATCGAGTATTGGTTCCATTACCTTATAAGAAGTTATCTTACATGAACCAATTAATATATAATTTAATCACATGGTCCGATTGTTCCATGTCCTTAAGTTAATAGAATACATGGTAAATTCAAAAACACGATATTGATCCATGAACGTAAAAAAAATCAAGTAGAAATCAAATAACCATTACAAATGAATCGTCATAAAATTTTACATACAGCTTAGAAATAATTTTCTCATTTTTCCTAAATTCTGGACGCAAATAATAAGTTTTTTAATAAATAAAGTAATTTTTTAAAAATTCTTATATTTTTTTAACGCTTCGAACATGCTGTAAAAGATAATTTTTTTATAACTATCAAAACATTGATTCTCGCTCGTGACATATGTATATGATCAAAGATATAATTTATCTGATTTAAGGTAGAAATTTATTTATTTTGAACAAATATTTATTCAGCCCAGATATTTAGTTTGAATTAAACAAATATTATTTAATTCAGATAAATCTTTTGTTTCAATCAAATAAAGCCTTCTCATTTTTCCTAAATTATGGACGCAAATAACAAGTTTTTTAATAAATAAAGTAATTTTTTCGAAATTATATTATTTCAACCCTTCAAACATGATGTAAAAGATAACTTTTGTTATAACTATCAAGACATTGATTCTCGCTCGTGATCTTTAAAATTCATGTAGATATTTTCAGCAAACAGAAACATATATACTTGTATATCCTTCGTTTCATATCTCCCATTGCTCAGTAACTAAGAAACGTGCTCATGCAAAAAAAAAAAAACGTTAAAAGTTCAGTGTCTAAAGTTGCCAGCAAAAAGATTCAAACTTTTTTCGTAATATACGATAAATAACAAGAATTATATAATTAATTCACAATACGAATTTCCTTTGAGTTTAAAGTTATTTACATCAAATTGAATGCCATTTTTTGAACTATCACTGTAACTTTATAGTAAACATTTAAAATTACATAGACTTACTTTGACAGCATATCTAAATGTGAACGCAAATTCTTGAAAAAAAATACTCGATGAAATAGAAAGATAAATTGCCAAGAATTATTTGTAAAATATCGATAAATTATATAAGCATTTTTCTATTTTGTTTCCAACGTGATTTATTGAGAATTTTGACACGTAAATTAAGTGGGGGTAGGGTAAAAAAGAAAATTTCCATGTCTTATTGATAATGCAAGAATTTATAAGTATTGAAAATTTTGACTTTAAAACACTTTTCTTCAATTTTTATGGATTATTTTGGATAAAGTTATGATTTTTGATCGTTGTTTCTACTATATATATCGTCTTATTTTGAAAATGAAATTCCTGTCTTTATCAATATTTACTGAATTAATATGTAATAAACTTCAATCCATGATAGAGCATTTTCCGAAAAGTGAAATTTGATAGTATTATTCTATTTAACTATGATTTTATAAAAGTAAAATATAATATTTTCCCTTGTAGTTTATTTAAGGTAGTACGAGCACGAAAATTAGACCTCAGGCAAAAATAGATAATTTTGATTTCAACAATAGCAATATTATTATTAAAGGGCTAATTTGAAAGAGATAAGATTATTTTTCATGAAAAAAATTTGAAATACAAAAAAATAATGCTATTAATAAATTTTATTTTTGCCCAAACTTATTTTCTTATCGCTTAGTGCCAAATTTTTAAAAATGATGTGATTCTAATAAATCACGGTTCATTTTTTTAGAAAAAAGATTCTCTACAACTTGACCGTGTCTTATTTTTGGAATTGAATTAATTTTTATCAAATACAGCAATTTGTTTATAAAAATTTTGTTTTGAAAAATAATTTTTTTATAATTTCAGCCATTAAAGAATTCATTTTCATAAATCGGAAACCGTCAAGTTGTAGAGAATCTTTTTTCTAAAAAAATGAACCGTGATTTATCAGAATCACACCATTTTTAAAAATTTGGCATTAAGCGATAAGAAAATAAGTTTGGGCAAAAATAAAATTTATTAATAAAATTATTTTTTTGTGTTTCAAATTTTTATCATGAAAAATAATCTTTTCTCTTTCAAGTTAGCCCTTCAATAATAATATTACTATTCTTGAAAGCAAAATTATCTATTTTTGCCTGAGGTCTAATTTTCGTAATCGTACTACCTTAAAGGAAAGTTTAATTTCATAAAATAAATTTGTTTTTTACTACAAAAAATTCTTTTATATTCTGGAATAGAATGTAACTCTCGAGACAATGCCGCTAATTCATTGGTATTTTTTTATCATTTTGGGATAAATAAACAGGCTTTGGAAGTCAAAAGTTGCCAGCAAAAAGATTCAATCTTTATTCATAATGTATGATAAATAACAAGAATTTTGAAATTAATTCACAATCTGAATTGATTGCTTTATTTTTTAAATATTATTATATCTAATATTAATATACACTAGAAGAAAAACTGGAATTACTAATTAAATCATAGTGAAATTTCCTAAAAACTAGTAAAATTAAAGATTTTCGGTTATTTAAAAAAAAAATCTAATAATCTTGCTAGCCAACCGGTCAAAAGGTTAATCTTAACAATTTTTTCTTTAGTGTAATACAATGATTATCAAATAACAGAAATTATACGAACATCTTAAGGCCATGGATCAATCGGACCACGTGACTAAATTATACATTTATTTCAAATTAATCAGTTGAGTTTGAAATTTCTGCCACTGCCCATTATGTAAGATAACTTTTTACATTCTCATCATGGATGAGAAGGTATTGGTTTTATGTGAAAAATTACTTTCGAAAATTTCATCAAATCTTTACGTTTTGAGACCCCCTGAGTCAGAAAAAAGGGTTTTTACGAAAGTGTCTGTCTGTCTGTCTGTCTGTCTGTAGGTCGTGTGCGGCATAACTCTCGATAGAATTATCAGATTGAATTGAGCTTTGGTACACTTTATCGGAGCCGAAAAAGTAAGGACAAATTCGTTAACCAGCCACATCCAATCAAAATTGAGGGATTGAGCACTACTTTTCTGTTTTTGAAAATAATTTTTTGAAAAAATCAAAAATTTTAATACTGGTTTTAGATAGTTCTCATAAATCTCTGAAAATTATCCTGATAACGTTTTTTGATTAAATCAAAATTAGAAATGTTACAGCATATTCAAATTCGAAAAAAGTCAATATCAAAATTCCATTTTCCAGTTAAATTATACGAGATACGAAAAAACGTTATGATCCAATATTATTTTCTACATAAAGAGCTACAAATTTGAATTGTAACATTTTTTCATAAGATGCATATTTTTTTTTTTAATTCAAAAATAATCTATTGAAAATCCAAAATTCAATTTTTTAACAATAATATGTGAAATACGAAAAAAACGTAAGAATACAAAGTTGTTCGTTTCAAAAAGATCTACAAGTTTTGTCTCACACAGTTTATGAAAAAACATATATTTTTCGTTTCAATTCCATAAAATACGATTAAAATTCAATAATTCCATTTTATAGACAAAATATATGATACATAAAAAAAGTTCAGATGAAAAATTATTTGCCTAAATGAGGTCTACACATTCTTATCAAGAAATTTCTCGACAGGATGTATATTTTATGTTTTGATTTTTAATATTAAAAAAATTCGATTTTTTTCACCAAAATATGTGAGATACGAAATAAGCGTTGTTCTGCAAAATCGTTTCCTTAAGGTAGTACGATCACGAGAATTAGACCTCAGACAAAAATAGATAATTTTGCTTTCAAGAATAGCAACATTATTATTGAAGGGCTAACTTGAAAGAGAAAAGATTATTTTTCATGAAAAAAATTTGAAACACAAAAAAATAATGTTATTAATAAATTTTATTTTTGCCCAAACTTATTTTCTTATCGCTTCGAGTCAAATTTTTGAAAATGATGCGATTCTAATAAATTATGGTTCATTTTTTTAGAAAAAAGATTCTCTACAACTTGACCGTTTCCTATTTTTGAAATTGAATTAATTATTATCAAATACAGCAATTTGTTTATAAAAATTTTGTTTATAAAAATTTTGTTTTGAAAAATTGTGTTTTTATAATTTCAGCCACTAAAGAATTCATTTTCAAAAATCGGAAACGGTCAAGTTGTAGAGAATCTTTTTCCTAAAAAAACGAACCGTGATTTATTATAATCGCATCATTTTTAAAAATTTGGCTCGAAGCGATAAGAAAATAAGTTTGGGCAAAAATGAAATTTATTAATAACATTAATTTTTTGTGTTTCAAATTTTTTTCATGAAAAATAATCTTTTCTGTTTCAAATTAGCCCTTCAAAAATAATATTGCTATTCTTGAAAGCAAAATTATCTATTTTAGCCTGAGGTCTAATTTTCGTGATCGTACTACCTTAAATAAAGTCTACGATTATTTTTTCTTTTTGAGAGATTTGGAAGAAAATAAATTATTTTAATCATGTAATTTATTAAAAAGTTACTGAAATGTATACAGAAAATCGAGCGCGAAGCGCGAGTGTCATGATGAGAATGTGTTCCTTAAGGCCGATAGAGCCTTAAGTAAATTGAATTTCCTGTTTCACTTAAACTGAAAAAGAAATTTAGTGAATTTGAGAAAATGAGTAATTCACATCATCTTTAATATTATAAAATTGGTTTGTGCTTCAGTATTAAATTATAAGAAATAAACTTAAATGTATGCGAAGAGCACAAGACCGAGCGCGAAGCGGGCAGATTTTTTAATTTACAAAGCATCTTTCTAAAAATTTGAAAAAAGGAACAAAAGACAATAAAACATGTCTGTTAACTTCTTTTTAGTAAACATTTTTTTAAAAATTCGAAAAACTAAACATTTTTGGAAAATTTTCACTCAAATGAAGTTGACAGACTTCTCTATCGAGTTCTCTAGTATTTTCCAAACTTCCAGGAAAATATTTTGTAAAATAAAAAGTTTATCTTACACGATTTTTTACAGGAATTTGGTCACGTAATTTAGTTGATCAATGGTCATAAGATCATGGATCAATCGGACCTCGTAACTATATTCCTACCTAACGAGCATTTCAGATAGATCTATCTAATTTCATCCGGAGATAATAAATTTTAAGTACAAGAGAATTTAGCATTTTATCCAATTTTATCAAAAGTTTAAGTTAATATATTTCTCGAAAACAATTTTTTTACGAAAATCACGATACACGTATTGGTTAATTTATTAAAAAGAAGCTATAAACAAATTTTTATGGAAATCTAAATTCTGAAATCAAAATGGGTGTACAATTTGTAAAATAATGGCCCATATTCAGAAACACATTTGGTTAATCGAAAAAAAAATTTGTTGAATCAACCAAAGAAATTGGTCATTATAGTGTTGGCCAAATTGTTGGTTGATCGAACAAAATCACTTGTTATAAGCTGTTAACCCTGAGCTTTATTGGGTTAGTTCGCTCTGGGGTTACGGCGTTAAATCGGCTTCCGAATTAGATTGCGCGGCCGAGGAAGGGCCAGGATTGGGAGGGATTAAAGAGTGATGCATTTATTAATCACGGTCGCGAAGGTAGCTAGGCCGATGGAAATCATACTCGCTCGTAGCGCGGGATCCAAGCGCTGAATCGACGGTCGTGGCCTCGCAGAGTCCGACACCCGTCGACTAGCCGGGAATTCGAAACGCGTTGGGGAAAGGAGCGTGGCGAACGAGCGCTAGATCAATGGTCGTGGCCCAGCAGGGCCCACGCCCAATCGACCGTGAGGGCAACGCAAATCGACGGTTATAGCCCTAAAAGGTCCGACACCCGTCGACTTACCCGCCGCCCTCTTGACACCCGTTGAGCACGGATCACAGCCCGACCGGAACCCTACGCACTACACCACGCGACGCGACACGACACACCACTACTACTCGGAAGCAGCACAATCCTGGAGGCGGCCACTGGATCAGGCTCAGGAATTAGGAAGGATCTTGATGAGAGGCTGGAGATGTCCGGGATCCGCAGGAACGCTGGTCTCGTCGCTCGTGCTTGTGGGAGAAAGGAACTCAAAAGAAAACCACTGGGTTTAAAAGAACTCAACTTTAATTATTCACATGTCGTAAAATTAAATTTGCTGTACCAGGTCTCGATCGAGGATCGACTGACTCTCCGTTGACGATTTTCTATATCGGCTCGATTTCCTCCTCCTCGAGTTTCGAGTTGAGGCATCCGATTGGCCGGACGTGTCAACGTCGTCATAGCAACGACCAATGCTCGTTGCTCGAAACCCGAGGCGGGGAGTCTTTACTGGTTAAATCCAGCTTGAGGAAATTCTATGAATTCTATTTAAATAAAATCAATAAAGCAAAATATATATATTAAGTTAATTAAGTAAATTATATAAAAGTGAACTATGAGATATGTTAATGAATTTGTCAAAGGAATCCCAAGGCGAAAGCAGATAAATTTTAGTTTTAAAAATAAGAATAGTAAAATTTAAGTTTGTAAAATTAATTTACCTAAAAATAAAAATACAACTCTAAGGTATTGTTGGATCTCAATCTTCAATTTCCACGTCTTTAAATAATTTGCAACTTATTTAAAAACGAAGGAATTCGAAGAATGATTATCCTAAAGCGCTTTCAATTAGAAAAGAAAAGAGGAAAAGCGAAAGAAGGAGATAGTTAAAGGAGAGTGCGCTCGAGCGAACGAAGGAGACAAGGAGAAGGAAGAAGGCGCGCAAGGGGAAAGCGCTAGTTGGCCACCAACAATACCGTCTGGCTATGTTGGCCGTCGATGGAGTTCCTAGAATTAAAAGGAGCAAGCGACGGTCGTATTAAATGCCAAAATGTTTTATATCAAAGCAATTAAAAATTCTTCGTTTGATAGGATTCGGTTGAATCAAATAAATCTTTTAGTTGATTTTACCAAATTTTGTTTGACTTAACCAAAGATCTTGTTTTATTTAAGGGGGGAAATCCATGTAAAAATTTCGAAAAATCGTGCAGCTCGCAAACAGCAACAGATTGAAGAAAATCAGTTTCTTGAAGACTCAGAAGGACTATTGTATGGACCTGAGATTGCAGATTAACCGGTAAGTAACTAAAACTGGTCATTATACTGTACTAAAACTTTAAACGCGATTATCTTGAAACTGTATTTTTAAAAACTGCTCGTGTTGCAACTCAAAAAGTTATCGACCGATTTGTCTGAAATTTTGAGGGACTTTCCTCTACATTATTATCGAAAGGATAAACCTAAAATTTCAGATATTTCGCGGTAATAAAATACATTTTGGGGGTCAAAAATGTCGAAAAAATAGCCCAAAATTCTAACTTATTTTTCAAAGGCTTATTTTATATTGAATTTTATGTTTTTTTTTTAGTGTTACAGGTTTATCCTTCCCGTTAATATGTTATAAAAAGAAAGAAATTTAATTTTTTTTTTCAGATTAATGGTTAATGTGTGATAAATAGAGCACTTTTGGACCTCGCGCCGAAGACGACAGACGAAAAATTATCCTGGGTCGCCATTTTGGAAGGGAATAAAAAAATAAAAAATTGCTTATACTTTAGAAAGGTTACATAAATTTATGTTAAAAATTTTAAACAATAAAATTATTTTATCACCTTGAAAAAAAATGTTTTAAATATGACTGATTTTGAGGCGTTTAGATGGACTTCCCCCCTTAAGAGAATAGTTTGGTTAGATTTATTTTGACCATAAAAAATAAATTATTATTTACTTTTTAGTTTTTTGTAGAGCATGCACTCAGCATAAAGCAAAGAATTTTCCAATCATCCGTGTACTTCTTTCCTAGAAATATCTATGTTTGCATTTGTATTTTGCATTTTTGTTAACACGTGTGAAAATAAATACTCTGATGAACCTGAATAGATTTATTCTCTACAGTACATTTAAATTTGTTTAAATAATAAAGGTAATCAGTTTCAAAAACTGCGTTATTTATCATAAGTAGAATAATAATGATAATAACCTTAAATTAAAAATGATTAAAAATAGAGTTAAGATTTGAAATGATATAAGTCGTATCATATAAAAAAAAACATTATTTAATTTTTTATAAATTATTGAATTATCATAGATAATGGCTTATTTTTCTAAGAAAATATTTTCTACAGCTCTACAGCTGCCAATTTTGAAAATCAGTAAATAACCTTCAAATATTGTTCTTTTTTAAAAAAAAAAAATGTTTCAACAATTTCAGCTACTGAAAAATTTACATTGAAAATTGAAGGCCAGTAGAGTTGTAGAAAATATTAACCCCGAAAAATAAGCCATGATTTATGAAAATCTAATAATTTTTAAAAAGCTGGAAATAAGCGATAGTAAGGGGAAATTTTATTACAAAATTTATTATTACAAGTATTATTTTTGGTAAGTTTCAAATTTTTTTCATAAAAAATAATATTTTTCCTTTCAGAAGATCACGATAAATTTGCACTCCTTTTAATTTGCTGTATGCGTATTTACAAATTCTAAATAGATTTCCAAAGGCTATTGAAATAGTTTGTGTTGACGCATAAATTTTCAAAGTTCAAAAGGATAAAAAATAAATTATAATTTAACGAATCAAAAATTCTATAGAATAAATTGAGTAATGCTTTTCACGGAAAGAAAAGGCAGGAACAAAACTAAAATGCATCCATCTTACGCAAGCATATTTTTTCGTTTCCTCAGAAAAATTGATTATTGTTCACTCTTTCCAAGTACAAACAAAATATGAAGACGTTCTAAAGACGTTTCTTTGATGTTTTTAGTATAAATCTTTTATATGTCTAGAAGACGTTCACAGAACTAAATATCCCTTTTTGTTGGAAAAATATTGTGAGAGACGAAAAAATCATGTGATCAAAGATTCTCTGTCTCGCGTTTGTTTTTATTAAAATTAAATTTTTCATTTGGAAACTGAGGAGAAGTCACTCAGGAAAAGAATTTGATTGAATGACAGAAAATAAATTGTTTGGAAGACTTTTCTTCATTCAAACAAAAGATTTATTTGAATTAAATGACATTTGACTAATTCAAACAAAACCTCTTTGGGCCAAATAAATATTTGTTTGGAACAAATACATTTTTTTTAAAAAACAAACAAATTATTGCATTCGTATATTATCAAAGATATACACTCTAAAAATTTTTCTTGGAAACTTACAATAAAGTATTGGAAGGAATTCACCAATATATTTTTTGAAATTTTTATATAAAATCATGTAGGAAATATTCAATGACGTGCCGAATATTGCGTGTCTGACTTTGAAAAATTCTGAGACTATAATTGAAAAATTTCAACATTGAAAAAAAAAATCCAATAGGGATTCGAATATTTCTTGTAAATTATTGAAATAATTCAATAGAAGATTATTTTTTCAACTTATTTTGAAAAATTTCATCGCCTGTGAATTGGAAAATGACAATTTTCTTTTACAGTGTAATTTATCTGATTTAAGGCTGAACTTTATTTATTTTAAACAAATATTTATTTGGCCCTGATATTTTGTTTGGATTAAATGAATACTATTTAATTCAAATAAATCTTCTGTTTCAATCAAAAAAATCCTTCTCATTTTTCCTAAATTCTGGACGCAAATAACAAGTTTTTTAATAAATTAAGTAATTTTTCAAAAATTCTTATATTTTTCTAACACTTCAAACATGCTGTAAAAGATAGTTTTTTTATAATTATCAAAACATTTATTCTCGATCGCGGTCTTGAAAATTCATGTAGATATTTTCAACAAACAAAAACATAGATATATCCTTCGTTTCATATCACCTATTGCTCAATAACTAAGAACGTGCTCATGCAAAAAGAACGCTAAAAGTTCGGCGTCTAAAGCAAAAAGATTCAAACTTTATTCATAATTCTGAGATAATTAGTTTGGCATGGGGTCAGATTTTTAAGAAATTTTCTTTGTAATAACCATAGAAATTTGTAAAGGCAAACATTTCGGCCACAAATTGGGGCCCTCTTCAGTGCTTTTGAAGATATTGTATTTCTTTCGAGACAGTACCGTAATACGACTTCTAATCCTCAAAACGCAAAGAATAGATTTTATGCATTAATATAATACTGAACTCACACTTATATACGTGGAGTATTGTGTTAAAATTGAGACAGTATCGTAATCCGACTTCTATTCTTGGAAGCGCGAAGAATAGCACTTATGAATTAATATAATAGTAAAATTTCCAATACTTTTTCGGATGTATTATATTTATATTCATTTCTCGTTTTTTTGGCATTGGGTCAGATTCTTTTTATTTTCTTCGATTAAAATTATCACTATTAGACACAAAAAGACTCAAAAAAAGAAGAAGAAAGAAAGGCAAACGTTTCGGCCACATACGAGGGCCCTCTTAAGTGCCATAAATTCAAAGATTGATTCAAAATTTCTGTGAAAGGTTGGAATGTAAGTGATAATTAAAATAAAAAATAAAAAAATAAAATAAAAAAGAATTATCACAGAAATTAAAAACTTATCTCATAGCTTGCAATTCAAAATAAGGTAGTCCAGTATGCAGCATCCCACAGTGAAAAATATTTAGAGTTCGCTATCAATAAAAAACCGGATAAAATGAAAAAACAACAATTTTCGCATGCGAACCAAATGTGGCCGAAACGTTTGCCTTTCTTTCTTTTTCTTTTTTTTGAGTATTTTTGTGTCTAATAATGATAATTTTAATCGAAGAAAATAAAAATAATCTGACCCAATGTCAAAATAACGAGAAATGAACAAAAGTTTTATGAATTTTGGGTCAATATAATAGCAGACATGTTATCAAACTTGTCAATTTAAAATTATATTTATAGTAAAAAACAACCTCGTAATGCCAGTATACTTCTGGAGGTATTTTATTTATATTGAGACAGTACCGTAATACGACTTCTAATCCTGAAACCGCGAAAAGTAACATTTACAAATTTATACAATACTGGACTCGCTCACATTAGCTTGAATATTAGTGTGAATTTCCGGCTTACAATACTTTTTCGAAGGTATTGTATTTATAGTAAAACCAATCCCGTAATGCAGTTACTGGTCCTGAAGACGCGAAGAATGGAATTTTTTAAATATTTTAGATATAGACGTGAATGATATGCACGTAAGAAAGTTTTTGCCAATACTTTTGGAAGTATTGTATTTATATTGAGATAGTACCGCAATACGACTTCTAATACTGAAAACGCGAAGAATAGAATTTTTTAGTTCTTTTTGATTTGCCATATATGCTATAATTGTAAAACCCGTTGCTGCCAATACTTTTGGAGGTATTGTATTTATATTGGGACAGTACGGTAAAACGACTTCTAACCCTGGAAACACGAAGAATAGCATTTATGAGTCATTATAATACTAGACTCACTCTTATATACTTTATAATGACCGTGTGAGTACGCGAGAGATAATAGATATGTTTTTTTATTGGCCTTAATGACCGTATGATTTTACGTTTGGACATACTTCCTCGAAAGTATTGTATTTATAGTAAAAACCTCCAGTCATTCAGGTACTAATCCTGGAATTGCAGAGAATATAATTTTTTTAAATATTTTAAACTGACATGTATGACATACGCGTAAAAGGCGTTGTTGCCAATACTTTTGGTATTATTATGTATATAATAAGACAGTACCGTAAAACGATTTTTAATCCTAAAAATGCGAAAATTAACATTTACGAATTAATACAATACTGGACTCGCTCGTATTATCTTGAATGATCGTGTGAATTTCCGGCTTACAATACTTTTTCGAAGGTATTGTATTTATAGTAAAACCACTCACGTAATGCAGTTGCTAGTCCTGAAAACTCGACGAATGGAATTTTTTTAATATTTTAGATATAGACGTGAATGATATGCACGTAAGAAAGTTTTTGCCAATACTTTTGCAAGTATTGTGTTTATATTATGACAGTACCGCAATACGACTTCTAATACTGAAGACGCAATGAATAGAATTTTTTAGTTCTTTTAAATTGACAAGTATGATATAAGCGTGAAAACGTTGTTGTCAATACTTTTGGAAGTATTGTCTTTATATTAAGACAGTACCGCAAGACGATTTCTGATCCTGAAAACGCGAAGAATATCATTTACGAATAAATACTCGCACTTATTAGGTTTAAAGACTATGTTGAATTACGATTGACAGTACGTTTTTTGGAGGTATTGTATTTATAATAAAAAGCAACACCGTAATGCAATAACTAATCCTGAAAACGCGAAGAATAGGATTTTTTAGTCATTTTAAATTGACATGTACGATATACTCATAAAAAAACGTTGTTGCCAGTACTTCAGGAATCACTGTATTTATATTGAGATAGTACCGCAATACGACTTCTAATACTGAAAACGCGAAGAATAGAATTTTTTAGTTCTTTTTGATTTGCCATATATGCTATAATTGTAAAACCCGTTGCTACCAATAGTTTTGGAGGTATTGTATTTATATTGGGACAGTACGGTAAAACGACTTCTAACCCTGGAAACACGAAGAATAGCATTTATGAGTTATTATAATACTAGACTCACTCTTATATACTTTATAATGGCCATGTGAGTACGCGAGAGATAATAGATATGATTTTTTATTGGCCTTAATGACCGTATGATTCTACGTTTGGACATACTTCCCCGAAAGTATTGTATTTATAGTAAAAACCTCCAGTCATTCAGGTACAAATCCTGGAATTGTAGAGGATATAATTTTTTTAAATATTTTAAACTGACATGTATGACATACGCGTAAAAGGCGTTGTTGACAATACTTTCGAAGTATTATGTATATAATAAGACAGTACCGTAAAACGATTTCTAAACCTAAAAACGCACAAATTAACATTTACGGATTAATACAATACTGGACTCGCTCGTATTAGCTTGAATTATATTAAGACAGTACAGCAAGACGATTTTTTATCCTAAAAATGCGAAAATTAACATTTACGAATTAATACAATACTGGACTCGCTCGTATTATCTTGAATGATCGTGTGAATTTCCGGCTTACAATATTTTTTCGAAAGTGTTGTGTTTTTAGTACATAATCCCGTAATGCAGTTTCTAGTCCTGAAAACGCGAAGAATAGAATTTTTTAGGTCTTTTTAATTTGAAATTTATTATATAGTTGTAAAAAACGTTTTTGCCAATACTTTTAGAAGTATTGTGTTTACATTAAGACAGTACCGTAATACGATTTTTTACTCTTATGTACGTAATAATGGCCATTTGAGTACGCGCGAGATAATATATATGATTTTTTATTGGCTTAAATGACCGTGTGGAATTACGGTTGACAATACTTTTTTCGAAAGAATTGTATTTATAGTAAAAAACCGGTAATGTAATTAGTAATCCTGAAACCACGAAGAATATTATTTACGAATTAATGTAGTACTGAACTCGCATTTATAAAGTTTAACGACCTTTAGGAATTACGGTTGACAATACTTTTTCGAAGGTATTGTATTTGTTGTACAACAATCCCGTTATGCAGTTACTAGTCCTGAAGATACAAAGAGTAGAATTTTTTTAATTTATTTTAATTTGACGTGTATGGTGTACGCGTAAAAACTTTGTTGCCAATACTTTTAGAAGTATTGTATTTATATCGATTTTTAATCCTGAAAACGCATACCTCCAAAAAGTACTGGCAAAAACGTTTTTTTACGACTATATAATAAATGTCATATTAAAAAGAACTAAGAAATTCTATTTTTCGCGTTTTCAGGATTATTTGTTGCATTACGGGATCGTTTTACTATAAATACAATACCTTCGAAAAAGTATTGTAAACCGGAAATCCACTTGGCCATATAAGCTAATAAGAACGAGCCCAGTATTCCAATGTACGCATAAAAACTCGTATCCGCACCAGAGTCACATAAAATAGAATATGTGCCAATGCACACAATGAGGGTGATTGCGTGACGAGCGACAATGCTCGCAGGACTGATCGCGCCTCGGATTCGTCTCGGCTTTGCCTCAGCTACGTCTCGGCTATGCCTCGACTATGCCTCACCTACGCCTCGACTACGCCTTGGCTTCGATCTCCTGCGAGCATTGTCGCTCGTCACGCAATCGCCCTCATTGTGTGCATTGGCACATATTCTATTTTATGTGACTGTGGTGCGGATACGAGTTTTTATGCGTACATTGTAATCTAATCTAGTACTTATTGTAGTTGTTTGCTGCGCTAGTTGTACGAAGCGAGCGCAAATTGGCGACTAGTCCCGGCCATTTTGATTTTATCGGTCTTGTTTAGTAGTCAGTGCTAACGCTGTACGAAGAAGAAGTGAGAAGAAGAAGAATAAGAAATAGATTGCGTTCCGCTGTACGAAGAAGAAGTGAGAAGAAGAAGAATAAGAAATAGATTGCGTTTCGCTGTAAGACTATAATGCACATGCGCAGTTCAATTTCTACATTGTATTCCTCTGTAACGCAATATACAACATTGCTTTACTCTCAGCTGTAACGGAAAAACGAGTTTCCGCGGCTGAGGCACATAAATGTTATTTTCCGCGTTATTAGGATTGAAGTCGTCTTGCGGTACTGTCATAATATAAACACAATACTTCCAAAAGTATTGGCAAAAACTTTTTTACGTGCATCTCATTCACGTCTATCTAAAATATTTAAAAAATTCCATTCTTCGCGTCTTCAGGACCAGTAACTGCATTACGGGATTGGTTTTACTATAAATACAATACCTTCGAAAAAGTATCGTAAGCCGGAAATTCACACTATCATTCAAGCTAATGTGAGCGAGTCCAGTATTGTATTAATTCGTAAATGTTACTTTTCGTGGTTTCAGGATTAGAAGTCGTATTACGGTACTGTCTCAATATAAATACAATACCTCCAAAAGTACTGGCAACAACGTTTTTCACGACTATATCATAAATTTCAAATTAAAAAGACCTAAAAAATTCTATTCTTCGCGTTTACAGGACTAGAAACTGCATTACGGGATTGGTGTACTAAAAACACAATATTTTCGAAAAAATACTGTAAGCCGGAAATTCACACGATCATTCAAGATAATACGAGCGATTCCAGTATTGTATTAATCGGTAAATGTTAATTTTTGCGTTTTTACAATTAGAAATCGTTTTACGGTACTGTCTTATTATATACATAATACTTCCAAAAGTATTGGCTAAAACGTCTTTTACGCGTATGGCATACATGTCAGTTTAAAATATTTAAAAAAATTATATTCTCTGCAATTCCAGGATTAGTACCTGAATGACTGGAGGTTTTTACTATAAATACAATACTTTCGAGGAAGTATATCCAAACGTAAATTCATACGGTCATTAAGGCCAATAAAAAATCATATCTATTATCTCTCGCGTACTCACATGGCCATTATAAAGTATATAAGAGTGAGTCTAGTATTATAATAAGTCATAAATGCTATTCTTCGTGTTTCCAGGGTTAGAAGTCGTTTTACCGTACTGTCCCAATATAAATACAATACCTCCAAAAGTATTGGCAGCAACGGGTTTTACAATTATAGCATATATGGCAAATTAAAAAGAATTAAAAAATTCTATTCTTCGCGTTTTTAGTATTAGAAGTCGTATTGCGGTACTATCTCAATATAAATACAGTGATTCCTGAAGTACTGGCAACAACGTTTTTTTATGAGTATATCGTACATGTCAATTTAAAATGAGTAAAAAATCCTATTCTTCGCGTTTTCAGGATTAGTAATTGCATTACGGAGTTGTTTTTTATTATAAATACAATATCTCCAAAAGCACTGGCAACAACGTTTTTTACGAATATATCTTACACGCCAATTTAAAATAATCGCGTTTTCAGGATTAGTAATTGCTCGCGATCATTTTTAACGCCTGTACTAAAATATGTCCAAGGGAGTGTTTCGGTACCGATTTGAGGGACTTTTCTGGCGATTTCCTCCGAACATGTGGTATGGGGTTTGCTTTCCTCGAACGCTCGAGCACATAAAAATCTCGAGTGCCCGGGACATTGAAAAGATTTTTGAATGTGCATACTCTTTGGGGTTGAAACCTGACTCTTCATAAAAGTTTTCTCCTATACAGAAAACTCTCAATATTTTCTAAATCAGTTTTCTCTCTGTCTTGAAACGGAGTGGCAGACTACCAAACGGTCTGTCGACTCCGTGCCCGAAGAGAGAAGAAGATAAAAATTTTTTTCCCAAATTCAAATTTACCGGTTTTCAACTCACCCCTAACTTCTCGGTTTCGTGCGTCTGTGTGTTGTGCTGTGCGTTCTTCATCGAGGGCTCACGATTGGATTTATATTCTGTGCTTTTCTTTGGAATTAATTGTGGTTGTGTGCCTTTGAGGTGGTGTGTTTCGCAATTCACATCTTGCACGAATCTGACAGGAGAGGACTTCTGTGGAGGACAATACTGGAAGGTCTATTCGCATGCTCTAATTCTACTTTTATAAATAAATTTATTATAAGAAAAAAACAAAAAAACCAAAAAAAAAACAAAATAATTATTAAGTTGCATGAGTTTTGCTTGTTTAATTTATAATAATTATTTTTAATGCAAATTAAAATTGTTGGCACTGAAGAGGGTCCCCATTTGTGGCCGAAACGTTTGCCTTTACAAATTTCTATGGTTATTACATAGAAAATTTCTTAAAAATCTGACCCCATGCCAAAATTTATTATCTCAGAATTATTACTGTGGGTCAATAAAACAATGAACATGTACGGAAATATGTCACGATATTTATTCATATATATGATAAATAACAAGAATTATATAATTAATTCAGAATCCAAATTTCCTTTGAGTTTAAAGTTATTTACATCAAATTTAATGCCATTTTTTGAACTATCACTGTAACTTTATAGTAAAAATTTTAAATTACAAAGACTTACTTTGAAAGCATATCTAAATGTGAACGCAAATTCTTGAAAAAAAAATACTCGATGAAATAGAAAGATAAATTGCCAGAAATTATTTGTAAAATATCGATAAATTATATAAGCATTTTTCTATTTTGTTTCCAACGTGATATATTGAGAATTTTGACACGTAAATTAAGTGGGGGTAGGGTAAAAAAGAAAATTTCAATGTGTTATTGATAATGCGAGGATTTATAAGTATTGAAAATTTTGACTAAAACACTTTTCTTCCATTTTTATGGATTATTTTGGATAAGTTTCTGACTTTTGTTCGCTGTTTCTACTATATATCGTCTCATTTCAAAAATGAAACTGCCGTCTTTATTAATATTTATTGGATTATTATATATTAAACTTTAGTCCATGATAGATCATTTTTCAAAAAGTGAAATTCGATAGTATTATTCTATTTAACTATGATTTTATAAAAGTAAAATATAATATTCTTCTCTTGTAGTTTATTTTAAGGAAAGTTTAATTTCATAAAATAAATTTGTTTTTTACAAGAAAAAATTCTTCTATATTTTGGAAAAGAATGTAACTCTCGAGACAATGCCGCTTATTCATTGGTATTTTTTCATCATTTTGGGATAAATAAACAGGCTTTAGAAGTCTGAAGTTGCCAGAAAACAGATTTAAACTTTATTCATAATTTTTGTCAGTTTCTCGTTATTTTGGCATAGGGTCAATATGATAAATAGCAAGAATTTCGAAATTAATTTACAATCCGAACTGATTAAATTTTATTTTCTAAATATTATTATTTGCGTAGTATTAATATACACTAGGAAAAAAATTGGGATTACTACTTAAATCATCGTAAAATTACCCAAAAAGTTGTCATCTTGTTAACCAACCAATCAACTGGTTGATTTTACCAGTTTTTTACTCCAGCGTAGAACTATTATTATCGATAATAGAAATTATAAGAACATCTTGAAGTCGTAGATGCAAAATGAAACCGAGGTTCAAATTTTGTGAAACTAAATAAAATCCACTAAGATAGATCTGTATGGTCGTAAATGTTTATAATTACTAAGAAAAAATATTCAGAAAAAAAGAAATTTTATGCTTATAATTTCTTATGACCACAGGCCCATTTTGGTGTATTTTATTGAATTCAAAAACTTTCAACTCAGCATCTCATTTTGAAAAAAAAAATGAAACGGGACAAACTGAAATGCCGATGAATGGCAAAAGTCTAATTACGTGGTCCGTTTGTTATATGGTCTTAAATTATTTTCATCAAATATTATATTGTCTTTAGCCTTTTTTAAATAAAAGAAATTATTTTTTTAACATTATTTATTTGAAAGTGACATGTTTGATAACATGTCTAGTATTATATTGACCCCAATCCATAGAATTTTTGTTCATTTCTCGTTACTTTGGCATAGGGTCAGTTTCTTCTTATTTTCTTTGATTAAAATTATCATTATTAGATTTACAATTGCGCAAAAAGAAAGAAAGGCAAACGTTTCGGCCACATATGGGCGCCCTCTTCAGTGCCATAAATTCAAAAATTAATTCAAAATTTCTGTAAAAGATCAGAATATAGGAGATAATTAAAATAAGGAAAATCATAAATTCAAAAACTTATCCTATAGCTTTCAATTCAAAATTTAAAAAAAAAAACATTTTTTCGTTTCTTTATTTCCACAGAAAGATTTTCAAATTCAATAAATATATTCATATTTTTGTACACAACTGTACTTCACAAATTTTCGGACGTGAGTATTAAGTAGGAAATTACCTACATATCACGACTATGTACTCTCTAAATCTGAATCAGTCGAATTTTCACTGATTGAATCAGTAATTTGCCTTTTCACTGATTCATCAGTGCAAAAATATTTTTCACTGACAAATCAGTTAATTTTTACTGATTGGATCATTGAAAAAATTATTTTTCACTGTTAAATCAGTTGATTTCCACTGAAGTAATCAGTAAAATTTGACTGATTTACAGTACCTTCTTTTTAGCTATTTGAATCAGTCAAATTTCACTGATAATCGGTAGATTTTGACTAATTCAGATTTATAGAGTATGTAAGACTAATTAAATTAAATTTCAATTATCTCTCAACAAAATTTCTTTTTTTTATATGTTTTATACTTTGGTTAAAAAATGAATGTTATTTCTTTAAATTTCAGTCTTTTCATTAATAAGTATACTTCTAATAACACAATATGAGTTTTCTTGACTTAATTTTAAGTTTAAATAAATTACTAATACAATACTACTGTATCGGTTACATCTATAGACTTCTTTTTAAATTTTTAGGTTTTTTAAATTCCGAATGATATTTATATCATTATTGCGATGGTTCGTCGCTGATGTTATTGGCTGAGGCAGTGCGTACATCAACAAATCATAATTTCTTGAATAAAAGCGCTCGAAATTTAAATATTATTTAATGACAGTTTCAAAATAGTGAGGTCATTAGAAGAATGCAACGTTTGTATACCTCGATTTTATACAAATTTTAAAAAATGCACACTAATGGCGGAAAATAAGGTACTTTAGGGACCTCAACTGAATATAGAGGACAATAGGGGATATAGGGACCGTTCTGTGAGGCCTGCAATGCACAAGTTTGTTCAATGCAAAGAAATATGTTTTTAATCAACAAAACTTTTTCTGTGTGCGCCGGGTGTTTTTGTTCCTCTAACTCCTAGTAAACGCGCAAAAGAAGATTAATTCGAAGCCCAATAGCGGAACCGTTGAGTGAAGATAGGTATAGAGGAGACATCGAGGGTGACTGAATGGTCCAAACCTTGCGGGGAAAGACGCCAGGGTTAGGTAAAGTTCCAAACCCGAACACGGGGATCGACACTTTCGAAAATCCCCAAAATCTCACGGATAAGAAGTAAGTTGTAGGAGTAAGGCCCAAATTTGTGTTGGTGAGTCTGCTGTATTCGTGATGGGTCAGGTAGTCCTCGTCAATTCAACCCTAACTTGTCGACAAGATTTTACAAAATAGCTTTTTACCTCTTTTCCTTCTACTTCGCTCTTTACTAGTCTTTTCCTAAGATCGGATATATGTTTAAAAAACATATATATATATATAAATCAAATAATATATAAAATGTTTTATATTATAAAGTTTGTATTATAATATATTTGTATTATAATATATAAAAGAATATATATAAATATTACATATATACAAAAGAACAATGTATTGAAATTAACATTTTTTTTTTCAAATTTATTACATATTTATTGACAAATTGTTTTCAATATTCTTTCATTATCTTGATTACAATAATGAAGACATAGAAAATGGAATTAAATTATCAATGATGATATTTTGAAAGTTTAATATTCATACAATATAATTTTCCTTTATACAATACGGTTACAATATTAATATTATTCTCTATAGGGATACAATAATAATTGATTTTTTAAATAAATTTACAATTCTCAGAGAAATTAAAATTAAAACAAAGTATTCCTCTTAATATATAATAATTTATTAGAGAATGTAAATGACCAGCTTCAGATCTGAAGTTATTTTATAGAATTTGAGAGTAAGATAGGCGAAAGGGCTCTTTTACGACTACTTAACAGTTACTGTAAAGCAGCATCGTAATTATAAAGAGCCATCTCTTCGATCGTCATCTTTTCAGATTATAAATCTCAAATTCACCTATCTGCAGGTGCAAAGTATAGGCGTTATGAAAGAATTTTTACAAAGGATTAATAAAATGTTGACTTAGTTTTTAGATCTACAGAATTATGACATGAATGAACATTATTATTTGTACACATACATCAATATTTTTCTTTGAATTTAAAAAATTTGATTGTAAACTAATTCCTGTAAATTATCTGACTTATTTTAATCAATTCAATTCACAATTTTTTTGGAAGTTATTACATATTACAAACCCAAAATAAAAAATGAATCATTTTAACTTTATTACTTGTTTACTACACGGAAAAAATATGTCCAGTAAAAAGTGTAGAATTAGTCCAGGAGTTTTGGACGGGTAGCAAAATGTTGGAGATCTTGAATGACTTTTAATAAAATATTTCAAACTTTTCAGTACTAAATGCAAATGAGTCTTGAAAATTTTCAATAAGAGTCTAGGAAAAATAGTTTTGTATTTACTACACAAAATTTAAGTAAGAAGCCAAATTCAGTTCACGACGAATTGTAAAAAAGTTGTGAATGTTTCTAATTCGGTTCGAAAGAATATGAAAAGTTCCTAAAGTAAAAAATAGCGAGCTGGTATTACAAAAAGTTCTGGACAGTCTAGGAAAATAATCTGCGCCTCGATATGCGCAGTTGACCATCAGCGCATCAGCCGGTAGTGCGAAGTAAAGTGAATAAGTGATCTTATTTTATATAAAGGAGATAAAGGATAAAGGATTAGAAGTGTATTTCGTAAGTACCAACTTTTGTACTAAAATAGTTACCTAACACCTTCATTTTACATTAAATTTTAGTGAGTTTCAAAACTTAATCTATTAACATCAACCTATTTCTTTATTTTACATGTTTGTGAAGAAAGTATTAATGTAATTAATATCTCACTAAGAGAGGTAAGTTTATCTCTATTTCATAAAAAATGTCATAAAAAATTTCACTATTTCATCAAAAATTTTTAGATACCCGGCACTGGACGTTTCTCACAAGCATTGAGAATTTGACTAGCTACTATATAAGGACCATTTCGACCGATATACTCAGTGTGCGATATTCTGCGTGTTACCGTGTTAGTGAATTGCGTTGTATGTATTATGTATTAAGTTAGGTTATAGAATAAGATTTGTGTCTATTAGATAAGTGAAGAATACGTTTCTCGTGTATTAGTAGTGTGAACTTGTAAACAAAAGACTACAAATCTGGTGTCTGCTTCGCTTTTTTTATTTTGCTTTAGAACCCTTCATATTTTCCCATACTGTCTTGGAAATTGTACACGCTGCCTCTACACTTTTTCCCAGACTGTCTTAGACATTTTACAGACTCCAAATTGTTTTTGCTTTATCGAAATTTCCTAGATAGTCTAGGACTTTATGTAGTTCTTTCTTGCGCTTAGTATTGAAATATCTTGTAAATATTCAAAGAAGGAGGTTTTCAATTTTTACAACATTTTGGTACCCGTCCAAGATTCCCAGACTAAGTTCTACACTTTTTACTGGACATATTTTTTCCGTGTAGACATTAAATGAAATAATTTTTCTCCGTTTAAGTGATGAAAAAACATTTTTAATCATAATTAAAAATTGCGGGAGACTTAATTAATTGATTTACGTAAATTCTGTCATTTGTTTTTTATTGAATAAATTCTATTTATTGAATTCCTTTGAATCGACTTAATTAAGACAAATAATTTACAGGAACTAGTTTGCAATCAAATTTTTCTAAATCCAAAGAAAAATATTAATGCGTTCGTAAAAATAACAATATTCTTTCATGTCATAATTCTGTAGATCTAGAAACTAAGTTAAGATTTTATTGATCCTCTGTAAAAATCCTTTTATAATGCCTACACTTTGCACCTGCAGGTGCTTGGATTTGATATTTATAATCTGAAGAAATGACGATCGTCGAGATGGTTCTTTACAATTACGATACTGCCTGCCAGAAACTACGAAACTGTAAATCAGTGGTAAAGAAGCCTTTTTGCCTATCATACTGTCAAAGTCTATAAAATAACTTTTATTTAGAAGGCAAAGAAAAATACCTGAATTTTTCAATCATAAAAATTCATTTCAACACTCTTTTTCTTAATCCTCAGTAGCTACTGACTCTTGGAGCAAAACAGTTGTGTCAAGTAAAAAAGTAAAAAATTTTCGTGGAAGATTGAGATCTCAGTGAATGAATTAAAAGTGTGTTCAAATACAAAAAGTGTAAAAAAAACTATGACGTGCAAATTCAAGAATTGCATGAGCAAGTATGGTGTCACGAAAGGAGCGTCATTTCATTGTTTCCCAGTCCATGATAAAAATTTGTAAGAATTTTTTTTTATTAAACATTTAACCATTTTATATTTTGTTCAAAATTCGTGTTTTTGAAAATTATATACAGTACTGGTCAGAATTGTCCGGCCACCTGTTTTTCGATAATTGCTTAAATTACCCTAATTTGAATTATGTAAGTGAAAAAGTTTATTCTCTTAATTAAATTTAAAGCTATCAAAATTCTTTATAAAATGAGCCCAGTATGAATATTAAACTTTCAAAATATCATCATTGATAATTTATTTCCATTTTCTTTATGTCTTCATTATTGTAATCAAGATAATGAAAGAATATTAAAAACAATTTGTCAATGAATATGTAAGGTAAATGCACCAGTCCTCGGACAGTTAAGACATCAGAGCGGAAAAAATAATAAACCTTTCGATGAAATTGCTATCTATTGTTCATTTATCATAGTAGCAATATTAGGGATATCATTTTCTTCACAAAAATATACTTGATAATGGTTTTGAGTCATCAATTTTGATAATATAAAAGAATTATGATGATTAATACACGTGTGCCAGTCCCCGGACAAGTCAAATGTGATTGCGTGAGTGGCCGAAAATGTATGCTCGAGTCTCCGGACAAGATAATTATTAAAAGTAAATTAATTGAAACAATATATAACACGTTTATTTTTGTTTTTAACGAACTTTTAAATACAATCAATCAATATTTGTGTTAAACAAAAATTATTTCATTATTGAATTACAACGCATACGAGCGCTAGTCATCGTTAATATCTTCGTCGATTGCTTTGGCCTTTTCTGTCTTCTTCCTCTTGGTCAGTGTTTGATTCTCAACTGCTTCTGCGTTTCGATTTTCTTGTCTTCGTTTGTCCTTTTCAGCTTTTTCCTCTCTTTTGATCCTTGCTTTCGTTTCGCTTTTTCAATCTGCTTCTCTTTCTTAATCCTCTCAAACTCAGCACGCTCCTCCGTCTTTTTCTTCGCTTATTCTATTGCTTTCTCCTTCTTAATTTTTGCCAACACTGGTTTTCCTCCTTGTTGCTGTTTTCTCAGCTTTACCCTTTCTTCTTTTTCAAGCTGAATTGCGAGTTTCTTTTCCTCACGATCTCTATACCATTCCATCCAACCGTCTCCAATTGCAGCGTAAGGTTGAGAATGTTTGTCAACTTTTTTCTTCTTATTTGTTGCTTGCGATAGTGAAGGGCAAACAATAGTATATTACGTGCCTAGGCGCACAATGAGGGTTATTGCGCGACGAGCGACAATGCTCGCAGGAGATCGAAGCCAAGGCGTAGCCGAGACGAAGCCGAGACGAATCCGAGGCGCGATCCGTCCTGCGAGTATTGTCGCGAGTCTCGTAATTTCCCAAATTGTGTGCATTGGCACGTATTCTATTTTATGTGACTTCGGTGCGTATACGAGTTTTTACGCTACAGTTGAGAGTAGCGTAATGTTGTGTATTAGGATACAGAGGAATCTAATGTAAAATTGAACTACGCATGCGCCTATTACGACACAGCGGAGCGTAGTCTTCTTCTTATTCTTCTTCTCCTTCGTACAGCGTTGGCACCGTACTGACAAAGCATTGTACATTTGAACTGCGCATGCGTCTATTACAATACGCTACTACTACACAAATTCGAGAAATTCAAAATGGCCGGAAGTATTCGCGGAATGTGAAGTGAGATGGGCGATAATCACGGCAATTTTGACCTTTTCAGATTGGATTCGAGTGTACGCATAAAAACTCGTATATGCGCCGAAGTCACATAAAATAGAATATGTGCCAATGCACACAATTCGGGTAATTACGAGACTCGCTTAAAATGCTCACAGCACTGATCGCGCCTCGGCTTTGATCTCCTGCGAGGATTGTCGCTCGTCGCGTAATAACCTTCATTATGCACCTAGGCACATAATATACTATTACAGCATAAAAAGTCAATAACTTTTTGATTGACGGCGACTGGCACAACACAAAAAGGTTGCGGCGCTAGTTTTGGTGATTGTGTCGGAGGACTGGCACATTGGCATGTTACGTGATCCAGTGTCCGGATTGTTTATTTATTAACATAAGAATAATAAAATCTTCAAAAAAATAAATACATTGTATGCGAAATTCATTTTTACAAAGTATACATGCATTACTTCTTTCATATCGTAAAAATTTAAGTGTATATTTCCTTATGAAATTCAATCTGTTTCTAACGAAAACAGTAAGCGCGTAATATTTTCTGAGAAATAATTGACATCGACTTACACAATATTGATTTTTTTTTAAACTATTGCTCAAGAAAACAAAATGTTTCGTGTCATCTTTACTTCTTAACTACAGCTTACTTAAAAAAAAAAATTTCAGTAAAATTTATTAATTATTCATTTAACAAAAGTCGGAAACGATTGACTTTGTCCGGACTCTGGCACATGTCCGAGGACTAGTACATTTACCTTAATAAATTTCTAAAAAAAAATTGTTAATTTCAATACATTGTTCTTTTATATATATTTAATATTTATATATATTCTTTTATATATTATAATACAAAATTTATAATATAAAATATTTTATATATATATATATTATATTATAAAATTTATAATATAAAATATTTGTTATGTATATTCTATTATAAAATTTACAATATAAAATATTTTATATATATATTATATTATAAAATTTATAATATAAAATATTTTATATATTATTTTATTTATATATATATATATATTTTTTAAAATATATATCCGATCTTAGGAAAAGACTACCTGACCCATCACGAATACAGCAGACTCACCAACACAAGTTTGGGCCTTGCTCCTACAACTTACTTCTTATCCGTGAGATTTTGGCCATTTTCGAAAGTGTCGATCCCCGTGTTCGGGTTTGGAACTTTACCTACCCCTGGCGTCTTTCCCCGCAAGGTTTGGACTATTCAATCGCCCTCGATGTCTCCTCTATATCTATCTTCACTCAACAGCGGAACTATTGGGCCAATTGCCTCTGATGAATTAACTGGAATATTATGAAAATCAGTTTTAATATTTGATAACAAGGTTTCAGTTACTTTATCAAGAGCAAAGAAATTTGAATTTTCTGAAACTTTTCTTAATATTATGAAACTCTACTGGATTTTCATAAAATGTATCTTAAATTATCAAACTGAAACAGAATTTTCATCAAATTTATCATAAAATTACGAAACTGTAACAAAATTTTCAGTTACATGTAAATGCATAAAACTTAAGTAACCCAAAACGTAAAATTATTTCTGTTACAAATTCCCCTTCAGTATAGCACGTTTATGAGTGTGAAAAAAAAGTTTAAACAAATCTATTTACAATAAAAAGATAGAGATTAAATTCTAAAATAAATTGCATTAATTATCATTGATATACATGTTATAGAATTTAAGGTTTTGGTTAGTTGATTGAGGCCAAGAATGTTCTGCGATAGAAGACGCGCCTGCGCAAGAGGGAAAAAGAAGAGGAAGAGGGAGCGAGAGTTGTTGGGTCCGAGAGAATATGGGCAGTGTGCTGCGAGAGAAAAGGTTACAAAAAAACGTGTGATAAAAGAAAGGGAAAAGTTAGTGGTGTGACAAGACGAGAGAGTGATAGCGAGAGATCTCTGATATTCGGAATGAGCTTGTGTTGTTTAGTGGCATTCCCGCTGATCTTGAACGTACGTTTATTCAAATTAATAGCCATTGTACACTGGTAATAACCTGACTATTAAAATAATTCTTTATCTATTACTGATAGAACAGCTTGCTTAATCCCATTCGCCCTACTCCCTCCATCCCTAAAGATACCATTTTAAAATTTATAACATACATTTTTTATAGGTAACCACTTAGAAATAACTAATATATTATCATTCCCAATACATTTTATTAATATGCAAAATGCAAATAAAAATAAATACGTTTGTGGATTATAAAAAGTTTCTTTTTGTAATAAAATTGAAATAAAAGTCTGTTTCCTAGGATAAAATGACTTGCAATAATATACTTTTTAGTTTGGGGTACTGTAGACTTTAAAACCTATAGTAAACTTTAATAAAGTAAGTTAAAAAAGGAAATATCAATGATGTGTCACGTCCCGTGACCGTCGATATTTATTTATTTCATAATACCAAAATATGTAAAATTAATAAAAGATTTCAGCATAAAACATGCATAAGCAACAGCTATTAAAAAGTATTGATTAGACGAAAATTGAATGTACGAAAATAAAATTGTAATAGAAAGAGAGATAGTAGTGAACTTATAAATAGATAAATATAAATAGAAATTAAAAAATGAATCATCTCAAGAAGAAGAAAAGTCGGGGAAGCCAGAATAAGAAAAACGAAGTCTCCCCTTTTTTCTTCAGTACATAAAAAATGACAACCCAAAGGAAAAGAGGCCAGCTCAGACACGTGCCAAGGTCAGGCCAACATCAGAAGAATATTAGCAGGGCAAAATTACACATAGCCAGTATCGACAAAAAATATAAAACCCATTAGTCAGCACCTAGAAGTTCCATGTCAGTATCGATCTAAAAATAGACAGTATCGACCGAAAATTAGTGCATAAATGTACCTGCGAATCTGCGAATCTTCAGTTGCCGTCGGTCTATCTTCAGAAACGGAACTCTTGTCAAAAAGAGTTGCCGCCGGAAAATCTTCAACGCCGGAACTCTGCTCAAAAAATTAGTAACAGAGTTCCCCACAGGCCATCTTAAACTTAAAAACTTTTCTTAGAAGTAACCCCGGTTAACTCAGTCCACCTTTTGTCAGTATCTTCCTCATCAACTTAAATTAACATTGAAATTCAATTTAATGGAACATTGTTTGTGAGTTAAAAAAGTGGAACCTGTGAACGGTTCATATATTCAAGAGTGTCTACGATTCGATTCCGCCGAAGCCCCACATCGTATATATTGACAGGTGCATCTACAACTCACCCTTTGAGATCATCAGTAGTTGTCAGTAGTCCAGCCCGAAATAAATTTGTAGATTTGGTGCCTACCTGTCAGAGTTTCCCTATTTGGATTTTGGTCTACCTGTCAGAATTTCAACGCATCGTAAAGTGAATTAGAAGGTGTGTACCCCTTCCGGATTATCAGTGGTTCCAGCCTGGATTTGAGTAAGTCCAATTTTAATATATGACCCCCAGAAGGAAATTTTAATGATTCTCTATCTCTCTCTCTCTCTATGTCTCACTCTTATTTTGTAATCTTTAAAAATAAAGGTTGACAATTGTAAATTCAGTAAATTTCGAGTTTTATTTCAGTTAGCTACCCTCATCCCAGTTTCGGTTTAGAAATCCTCTGGATTTCTTTACCGATCTAAAACAAGGGAAAAATAAAATATATTATTAAAGGAAGGTAAGTGTCAGGACGTCACAGATGTTTTAAATCATGAGAAGTAAAAAATTGAATTAAAAAGATTTCAAATTCTTTAAAATTTAATATTTATTTCAAGTTGTTCAAATTCTTTCATTCATTCAAAGTAATATCTCGATTACAAACTTCAATTATACATTTTCGTCCCTTTTGTACTAATTTTCCAATAAATAATAATATATTACTTTATCATTGAATAAACAAAATCACATACGTTTTACCTAAAAGAATACTTGCATTCATAAAAAGACACATAAATATGTGTGTTTTTTTATTTTCTCTAGTAATTTCGTATCAAGATTGTAGAAATTACAATTCATGAGTAAATCTTCAGATACTTTTTTAATTGCAAACTATTGTATATACACAGTATCTCAGTAAACTCCAAAAATAGTACAAATAATCGTTAATCAAACCGATTATTTCCTTAGTTTTTTTTTATTTATTATTATTATTTATTCGAATTTCTTTTTATTGGAAGTGCGGAAAATTTTATTTCGAATGAAATGAGTAATCAAAAGTTTAAATCAGATAAAAATTAGATTTCTTATTGGCAGATTTATATGACTGAAGAACAGCTGAAAAAAAACTGAAATTTTTCTATCAATCTTAACGACTGACCATAGAACTTCAATTTTTAAAAAAAAGTTTATAAAATAACATTTTAAGTAAAAAAAAACTAAGAACTGAGGAAATAGTAACTTTGACTAATTTTTCTCCGATTATATTTCCAATTATTTTTCCTTAACATTATATTTAGAATCAATATATAATATTTAATATCTAGCAGTCATTTATTTCTGCTTGAGGTATTCTGCTCGTAACTGTTCTGTTAGGTTAGAAGGGGTCTCAGTGGACATGTAAAAGATTAGTTGAAGGACGTCCTCTTTAATAAGTGTAATCTCGCGCTTCGTCTGTCAAGAAATAAAAAAAAACTTATAAAACAAATTTCTGATAAAATTAATGTGATGTAAATTAAATTTAAACCTTTAGAACTTCGGGTGGCTTTGAACCTTGAGTTGGTCTGGTAACTGATGTGCTCGTCAAGGTTATTTTCTTTTGTGTATTGTTAACCTCACCTTGTTCAATAGTTGTCAAGCCAAAGTTTTGAGCTACAAAGAAATTGAGGTTATTTGTACCTGGAATTATCTTTAAAAACCCGGTCTCAAGTTGCATAGGCTTTTTGGTTTCGGGGTTCCAAGTTTGAGAAGAGTAGTTAAAAAGTGGTTGACCAAGTGAAGTAAACGACATTTCCCCGAGGTATTCAAATGATTTTATTGTAGGAAATTTACCCTGTCCGGGTCTTTTAATCTTACAGGTTCCTTCTAACCAGTTTATGGGTTCTAAAGCTTCGTGTCGTGGCAGGGAAATCATGCCGATTGTGTTCGTTAAATTTGTTATTGAACTGTTCTGTTTTGAGGTTATGATATGGAGGTTAGTAGCAATGTGCCGTTAAAATTTTCATTGTGAAACATTCACTTTGAAAGTTTCAAAAGATTAAATTTTTGACGTAACTTATGAACTTATTTTGAAATTTCTGATTTTTTTAGTGAAAAATCAACACCAAATAAAACTGTTTTTTTCAATTCCGTTTTTGCTCAAGTTTAACTTCTTTAATGCCATTCCGTGGCTACTTTATTCACCCTTTATTACCGAAATATTATTCAATCAAATCCAAACTATCGCATCAATAAGAATTAACTTGTTTTACAATCAGCTTATTTGGATTTAACCCATATCATAAACTGTTAGAAAAAACTATAACTACTTGAGTCGAAATTTTATTCAATTATCGTGGTTGAATGAATCTTCAACTAAAAATGAATGAATTTGAATGAATGAATATTGATAAATGAATTGAATTTATAATCAAATTTAAATGAAGGCATTTTCAAGCAAAAATTTAATGAATTTTCAATCACAGTAAATAAAAAATGGTTGAATTAAAAAAAAATTTTAACAGTAGTCAAATTCAAATCAAATTCAGATATTGTCTTATAAAATAAACTTACTAGACATCACTTCTTATCTGTACATACTTTCCAGGTAATTTGACGACAAGAAAAAAAAGAGTCATATTATATTAAATATTTTAGCTGAAAATAATTCTAAAAGTTGGAAATTAAAAATTTGTGTAATCCTATTTACTCTTTGTATATGCAATTAGTGAAAAGTGAGCCACTAATTCAATTTGCTCAAAATTTATGCTAATTACTAATTATTTTTTTACTGATTACTTTTCAAAATCTTTAAATGAATTTTGTTCTCATGTTTCATATTCCATAGGATTTTATATGTTTAATTACTTGATTCGTTATTTTTTAAGTTTGAAAAATGAATATTATTCTATGAAAATTGCATTTTAGAATATTTTTCATGTTATTTATAGATATTAAATAATAATGACATATTCTGTTACGAGCTAGATGATTCGCTCCTTCAGGTCGAACGATGATTTGTCGGGTCCATAGGTCAATTAACTACTACGTAGAGCCGGGAAATTTGAATTTTTTAAAATAAACACAAACACTTTTAGTTCACACAACTTGAAAATATATTTAGAATTTAATAATCAAATTCTGAGCAAGTCAGATTTACAACATTAATCGCGATCGCGTCGTGAAAAGACAAATAATTTTAAGTAACACCGATATCTTGGAGTGACTTCAACGATTAGTCACTTCAAGTTGTATGTCCGTAGTAAAAATTGCTCTGAGCTCCAGAGAAGAGAAGTTCAAGTCCGCAGCTTCTCAACCCCCGCTCCGTTGCTGTGATTTCATCTCAAGCGATTAGAAAAACGCCTCACACTTCACATCATCCAATTATCGCGTTACAATTTCTTACATATTCACACATCAAGCAGTCACGCAAGCCAATCATACTCGAATTCGATCCCACTTATTCTGCCCTTTGATGCACACCATGCATATCATATCGGGATCAATGGTTCTTTTTGATCACGACCGATATTCCAAGAAAAGTAATTAATTCTCACCCTAGTTTTTAAACCAAGTCACATTTATCCTATCGTTTCGAATCTTATCTACATTTTTCTAGCACCTACATTAAATTATTTATGCGTCGCTCTTAGCTTCCAAGCAGTTCAGTTTCCTATTCTATTTACACCGATATAAATAAAATTTGCCATAAATTATAATTAATATTTACATTCATACTAAATCTACGACTCTTTATATCTGACTTGCTCTCTTTATCTAACCTAAATTATAAACAAAAGTTATCAATCTATCGTACATAAGGTCCTTATTCTAACGTGCACGTGTGAGGTTCTCTGAACCCCCGACTCACGGCACAACTCCAAAAGATAAAAATATTTACTAAATATTTCACGCAAGGAATTTATACTTTGCTACGCATTATTTTCGAAGCTGTAAATTTATGAATATAAGTTCCCTTTCGAAGTTCAAACTAAAACGTAGTTAAAACGATGATGCATTCCGATTACCATCCACATTTCCTAAATAACCATTTATATAGAATTTTACTTCATTTCATCATTATTAGTTTTTATTTTGTTAATCGGTTTAAAATTTTAGTGCGCAAAGTTTGTCTCTGAGAGCTGCCGCTCTCTAGTGGAGAACGAGGGAGGTATAGTCGCTCGTCACAATTTGTAGGTATTTTGGTTATAGGGATCCTACTCCCCTAGTCAACTTGATGAAATGATCAACTCACAATATTCACTCAACAAATATTTATTTAACAATTAACAAAGGTCTATGGTCAGACCATGAAGCGATCACGGGAACGATCAACTACCAACTAGTTACAGAGCGTGGCTGCCGCTACGGCATAGAACGAGATACAACAGTAGATGGGAAACTCGCCGAATCGCGCTTAGCCAATCATCGTTCCCTACAGTACTCCTCCGAGAGAGAGCGGTCAAAAATATATAATCGCAAGTATATCGAGTATATCGTCAATAATATATAACAGGTGTGATTATACCGAACATAAGACGACAAGATAGAATTTCATGTTACAAAAAGTAATTTGATAAAAATATACATTTTGTTACGTAGTTTAGGCAATTACATTTCCCTATGCAGTTTAGGCAATGTTTTCAGCGTAGAATTTGATACAATGTTTGGAAAGGAGAAATTTGTCAAATAGAAATGCGTAAAATTTTGCGGAAACAATGGTCATACTCGTAAATGGAGATGAGAGAAGATACCAAGGAATAGATCACAGAGGTTTGACTTGTCTTGGCTCTTTTCTGACATCAACCAATGATGAGATGACATTCCTTCAGCATTTTTACGCTTACATTTATTGTTTAAATGTAACTCGCTTGCGTGAATAAGTTTTAAGACCCGGTTTGACAATGTCCGGATGAGTTACATTTTGCGATGGATCATGATGATCGACGTCATCACGCAAGAAGTGCGCCGGCAGACACATGGCGTGCAACGCCGTTAACCTCTATTTCAAAAACTCTGTCTGACGGGCGATTTAAGACTTTATGAGGGCCCGTATAAGGGCGTTCCAAAGCCTTCCTGGCATGATCACGCAGAAATACGTAAAAGAAATACGAAAGCGTTTCGTTTATACTTTTGAGCTACTGGAACTGGTTTAACCTTCCGCATATGTTCTCGAAACTCTTCGAGAAAAATGTGCGGGTCAGGCGAGAAATCCTCGGGCAAGACGAACTCCCCGGGGATTCGGAGGGTAGTTCCGAAAACGAACTCAGCAGGTGACGCCCCGATGTCCAAAACGTTAGTCCGTAATCCGATTAAAACTGAAGACAAAGATCGTGACCATTCGCGGTCGGAATGGCACATGATAGCCGCTTTAAGTGATCGATGCCACCGTTCGATCATGCCATTCGATGCGGGATGATAAGCGGTGGTTCGTATGCGGTTGCAGCCTAATAATTGCAAAACCATTACTAATGGGGAGTGGACCGATAATGTCCATGTGCACATGGCGGAAGCGCCCATCCGGAGCGGAAAAACTCGTTGGCAGTAGGCGATTGTGCCGCGAAATCTTCGATTGTTGGCATTCCGGACATGCCTTGCACCAATCGGAGATATCGCGACGCATCGACGGCCATACGTATCGCTTGCGGATGACGCGATCCGTAACTTTTGCGCCAGGATGCGCTTGGTTATGGAAGAGATGGAACACTCGTTTCCTGAGAGAAGATGGAATGATAGGGCGGAGTGCCTCGCCAGTCAAATCGCAATACACGGATGTGTGATCTGGTCCCCATTGAATTTTTCGAATGTTAAGCGAGCATTTAGGGTCTGATATTAGAGATTTGATCTCTTCATCTTCAAGTTGCTGTTGAGCGAGTTCAACAAGGCTAAATTCCGTGGGAATACGTACGCTTTCAACTCTGGACAGTGAATCGGCAACGATATTTTCGTGACCTGGCTGGTATTGAATGTCGGTTGTGAATTGCGAAATAAAAGCAATTTGACGTTGCTGACGTTGTGACATTTTCTCGACGCGTTGCGAAAACATATAAGTCAGCGGCTTGTGATCTGTGAAAATGGTGAAAACTTGCCCTTCGAGGAAGTGTCGAAAATGTCGGATGGCTTCATAAATGGCAGTGAGCTCGCGATCGTAAGCGCTGTAAACGCGTTGTGATGAAGAAAATTTTCGATATAAAAACGCCAGGGGTTTCCAACTGTTAACCAGCCATTGCTCAAGAGAAGCACCCATACTTTTGGGCGTTTTTTCCAAATCGCTGATGGTAGAAGCAGCGACCCTGGGAACTTCTACTGCGTGAACGATCTCGTCGCTGAAAATTACGAGAATTAGAACGACCACGTAATCGGGAACCCGTTTTTAAACTGCGAATTTCGTTTGAGAGCTTTTCAACTTTGTTAGTTAAAACGTTAATTAAAGATGACAAGTGATTGTTACTCGGTGCATTATCAATATTTGATTTAGGAAGACTAAAATGAGTTGACGTGGAGGCGACCTGGTAATTTAAGGGCTGTGATGCCTCGGACACTTTGTCGGCCAGGTTGGCCAGTTCTTGGAGATTTTCCACATTTGATAAAGCTAAAATCGCGCGTACTTGAGATGGCATTTGTTCAAGAAAAATGCTTTTAATTACCGCGTCGGTGCAACTACCATCGTTGAGTGCGCGAAGTCTTGTCAGAAGAAGAGAAGGTTTTCCTTCTGAGACAACCTCTCCTCTTAATAATCTTCGTAGACGTGATTCAGCAGAGATTGAAAAACTTTGTATAAGTTTATTTTTAATTTGCGTGTAAATATCTGCGGGTTTAGGCTCTAATTCTAGTAAATGTTTGATGTGCGGAATGAGATCGTGATCTAAATTGGCCACAAGATAATCAGCCTTAGTTGATTCTAGATTGATTCGCGCCTGACGGAAAGAAGCCTCGACTATTACAAAAAATGATAAAGGATCCTCGCGAAAGAATTTCGGGATCTTAGGAATACGATAAGCATCCGCGCGTTGGTTCTCAATAACGGCTAAATTTTCAATCATTTTGGAGAGTTCAGCCTCACCCGAGGATGGTCTACCAGTTGCCATTTTGATAAATTTAAAATGAGGAATATAGTAATACAATATAGCGATAAATACAAATATTGTACAAATAATTAAAATTGAGTATTGTAAATGAATTTTATAAAAACCAATGCAAATAGAATGGTTAGAACCGGAATTGTCCTGCTGCCTGATCACACCATGAAGACTCGGAGATCTCAAGTCGTTGGTGAAAAGCTGTAGTCACTACAAGCCTGCGCATTCCGCCCGACGACGCCAATCACAGCATTTATCCTGCGAAAAATAATCTAGGAAATAAATAGTTCACGAAAAATTCAAATTGAAGATAGCAGAAGAAAAATAAATGAAAAATCAATGATGTCCGGTATGCAAGCTTCAGCCTCCAGTATGAAACACAGCAATATACAGAGGTCGAAACCTGAATCCCGACAATCGCTGCGGTTAAAAATTTAAATTGATAAACAGGCACTCAGGGGGAAACGAATCAAAATTATTTAAACAATGGTAACACATAAAAGACGTTGATTCGCAAAGTTATAAACTTGTAAGTAACAAAAGTTTAAAATATTTGTCGTGATAAAACGCAACGCGTATAAGAAAATTAAATTCCGTTGATTATAAAATTAAATTTACAAGATGTACACACACATCTAAATAAACAGATATGTAAAAGATATCAAAATAAAATTTAAGTTATTATAATTTGATAGGTCAACGCAAGACTTTTAACAAGGCTAGAAATTCAATATTGACGTTCACAAATAATTTGGTACAATGTTTGAGCGACGTCGAAAAATAAATTTAGTAAATTTTAAATTCCTAAATTCCTAAAACACCAAGACTGGTTAACAAAAATACGCTCCTATAAGCGTCGGTTGAAATTTACAATAAATAATATTAACTTTCAAGCCGTATAAAATTTCGAGTAAAAAAAGAATTTTGAAAATACGTATGTTAAAATAAAATGTTTAACATTACCGAGTTGACTCGTGTGATGAGAAGTTCTTCGCCGTCGTTGAAATGCTCACTGGAACTCAGGTTTCCTTGAAATTATATGTGAAGAAGCGTTGCTGAATTAGTTGAATATTTGGAGCGAAAATCTTTTGCAGACGCCAAAGTCGCAATCGTTGCGGCGAGAATTTATTTTACGAAGGGAATCATCTTCGGAGTTCCAGTATATGAAAAAGCAGGTTGGAGTTGGTAGCGGTGATGTTATAGATCGTCCCGGACGCTGTTGAGGATTTGAAATTGGAGCAACAAGTTGAAAATTGACGCCATAGTTGCTAAGCGTGCTTTTTTCTTCGACGGTAAATCACGTCGGGGTCACCAATTTGTAGGTATTTTGGTTATAGGGATCCTACTCCCCTAGTCAACTTGATGAAATGATCAACTCACAATATTCACTCAACAAATATTTATTTAACAATTAACAAAGGTCTATGGTCAGACCATGAAGCGATCACGGGAACGATCAACTACCAACTAGTTACAGAGCGTGGCTGCCGCTACGGCATAGAATGAGATACAACAGTAGATGGGAAACTCGCCGAATCGCGCTTAGCCAATCATCGTTCCCTACAAATTCGAGACTAACAGTGCGATCTAGTGGCGAAAAATCAAAACTTTTTGTTCTTGCGTTTGAGTA
This sequence comes from Diplolepis rosae, assembly GCA_030998225.1. Taxonomy (NCBI): domain Eukaryota; kingdom Metazoa; phylum Arthropoda; class Insecta; order Hymenoptera; family Diplolepididae; genus Diplolepis; species Diplolepis rosae. The sequence continues at coordinate 2,784,890 of JAPYXD010000581.1, read as the reverse complement.
GAATTTGAAAATTCTCGGTAAGATAAAATTGGACAAGTTAGTGCAGAAAAAAACCAAAAATTATCAAAAGAGCGACAATTTACAAGAAATAAAAATTTTTAAGATGCCAGTGCTAATTTATAGTATTCATAATATTTTATACAAATTCATTCAATTTTTTTGAGCATATAAGAATTTCACCTTGCAATCATCATTTGTACAGTATCGCCTTATATAAAAAATAAAATTCCCGTTTTCACGGAATCAACTTAATTAATTAGTAATAAACTTTCATTCAATAATAAGAAATTCTCTTCAAAATTGAAAATTTTCAGTATAATTCTTTCATTTACTGACATTTTAATAAAGCATAGTTCAATATTTCTCTTAGTTAATTTAAAGCTGTTGAAAATTAGTAATTAATTTGATTTTTTACTTAAAAATATAAATTTTTGTGAATCCTGGAAAAAAATAAATTGAGACAATACCGTTAATTATTGGGATTTTCGTATCCTTTTTAGGGGTAAATAAAGAGCATTCTAAACAATAGAGATATCTGCTGAAATTTTAAACTTTATTCACAATAAATGACAAACAATGATTATTATTATAATATCACACTGTTAGAAATTTCTATCATAATTTGCTGAAAAACGTGACTGGAGTTCTATTCAGTTACGGTTTCGTGAAATTGATATAGAATTTCAGAAAAGTCGGTTACTTTTCAGTAAATTTAAGAAACAATTTCTTAATTTTCAGTTACAGTGTGTTGAATATTCTGATACTTGTATCTGGAAATTCTGAAACTTGAAACAGGAATAATTTAACGTTTTGGGTAACTTCAGCTTTATGCAGTTATTGTACATGTAAATGAAAATTTTGTTACATATAACTGAAAATGTTAGTTTCATATAATTTTATGATAAATTCTATAAAAATCCTGTTACTGTTTAGTAGTTTTAAGATACATTTTATGAGAATTCATTTAAATTTCATAATATTGAGGAAAATGTCAGAAATTTCAGTACATTTTTCGCATTGTTAAGATACCTTCACTCAAAAACATCATAAATATCATCAAATTTTACGTTAGCTTTGAAACATTAAAATGTTGTAAATTTCCGAACATTTCTAACAGTGCATTTTTAGAACAGAATTCACTTAATATTATTTACTGAATAACTTTATACTTAATTCTAATATATAGTACGAAGATTATCGATAATATGAATCATAAGAACACTTTAAAATACTTATTTTGTAAATTATTACTGTATGAACGCAAAAATACCAAAACCAATATATAGCCTAGAAACGTCAAGCATTGTTAGTAATCCCCTGAAAGACGTGTTTCACTTTTTCACCTTCCGATGTGCTGCTTTTTGAAGTTCGAATGCCTTATTCGTTATTCGAGTATACTCGAAAACGGTTAATACCAACATGTCATTTTCCATATAAGAAAAGCTTCGTGTCGTTTTCTTAAAAATAAGGTTATTTGTATACCATATTTGCAGGAGAATTATTCAATGTAACGTACAATTATTTACCTTAAAAGAGAACAATTTTTTTATACCACCACTTTCTCCTTCAATTCTCTGACTATTGAATTCTAGGTACCAATAACCAGCGATGTAATAGAGTTGCCCTGATTCGACAGAGGCTTCTTTATTACTGTGACTCGCTACAAGGGTGAACTTTTTTTCATCTTCTTCAGATGCTCTTATATATCCGCAACTAGAAATCAAGGGTGATCCATTTTCGCTGTTCCAGGATTGATAAACGAAGTGAATAAATGAACCATATTTCACAAAAACGATCGTGCTTGAGCACTTAATGGGTTTACTGGTTTCAACATCATTAAATGTTCCATTTGCTTTATTTTCCCAGGTTCCTTCCAAAAAAGATATAGGCTTTAATCTTGAATCTTGGTCATTGAAATCGCCTGAAAAAGCTGAAAAAAAGAAGGTTCAATTTAATATTTATTAACAAGGCTTCAAGGCAAAAATGTCCTTATATTGATGCCGGAATTATTTGAATTCTGTATAAACTTCTCGATCTTATGGTGAAAGTGGTTGATTTTTTTAAAAGAGGTGTATTCTTAGGAAATCTGCTTACATTGTGAAATAATTATTTGTTATTACAACTATTTTATTTGTTAGTATTTTCTGCAAATTTTGGTTAAACTTTTCTTAACTATTTAATTATCTGATATAACTGTACTTTAAATGTAACGTGAAGACCATGGATCACTCAAAGATTCCTACCTTACCGGCATTCAGGTTCCTGTTACCCCATTTCCATGCAAAATGAGACTTACAACCAGACAATCTTATCTTAGTACATTTTATTACATTCTCATCGTAAATGAATTACTACACGGAAAAAATAGTTCTATAAAGTTTATAGAACTGTTTAAGAGTTAAGGATACAGGCATTTGCGGATCAAAATTCTACAAAATTTATAGATCTTTTTATAATTACTGTGGAACTTTCAATAATTTTTCTTGAATGTTCTGCATTTTATACTGAAATGTTCTTTAAATTTTGCAGTACTATGCTCCGTAAATGCCTGTATCTCCAACCCTTGAACAGTTCTATAAACTTTACTGAACTATTTTTTTCCGTATAATAATCCTAATAACATTTTTCGATTAAACTAAAATTACGAAAGTTTCAATATGTTAAAACTTTTAAAAAGTCAATATCTAAATACCATTTATCAGTCAAATTTTACGAGATACGAAAAAAGTTATAATACTAAATTGTTTACTACATAATTACCGACAAATTTGAACCGTAACATTTTTTCATAATATGTATATTTTTCTTTCTAATTAAAGGAAATACTATAGAAAATCGAAAATTCAATTTTCTAATAATAATATGTGAAATGCGAGAAAAACGTTAAGATGCAAAATTGTTCACTTTAATAAGATCTACAATTTTTGTCTGACACAGTTTCAGATAAAATATATATTTTTCGTTTCAATTTAAAAAAAAAAATACAATTAAATTTCAAAAATTTCGTTTTTGAGACAAAATATGCGAGGTACGAAAAGAACGCTGAGATGGGAAATTTCATTGTTTACCTTAATGAGGTTTCCAAATTCTCAGTAGGACATTTCTTGACCATATGTATATTTTATATTTTGATTTTAAATGTTAAAAATCAAAAATTCCATTTTTTAATCAAAATATTTGAAATACGAAATAAGCGTTGGAATGAAAAATCATTTGCCTAATTAAAGTCTACGATTGTTTCTCCTTTTAGAGATATTTGGAAGAAAATACATTTTTTAATTGTGTAAATTATTAGAAAATTAATAACTCAGATGGATATAAACATGCATCAGATGCATATAAACATATACCTTGATCTTTCTTTATCATTTCTATGCTATAGAAAATGTGACTAAATTTCTACCTCACCGGCTTTTTAGTTTGTGTAACCCAATTTCCATGCAAAATGAGATACCGAAATGAAAATTTGTAAAATCAAATAAAATGTACCTGGGTACCTTTTCTTACACCTTACAAATTTTAGACATTAGTATATTACGTGCCTAGGCGCACAATGAGGGTTTTTACGTGACGAGCGACAATGCTCGCAGGAGATCGAAGCCAAGGCGCAGTCGAGGTGTAGCCGATGCGTTGTCGAGACGTAGTTGAGGCAAAGCCGAGACGCGATCAGTCCTGCGAGCATTGTCGCGAGTCTCGTAATTTCCCGAATTGTGTGCATTGGCACGTATTCTATTTTATGTGCCACCGGTGCGCAAACTCGTTTTTTCGCTACAGTTAACAGTAGCGCAATGTAGTATATTGCGCTACAGAGGAATTAAATGTAAAGATTGAACTGCGCATGCGCATATAGCCATGCAACGGAGCACAATCTTCTTCTTCTTCGTACAGCGTTAGCCCCATACTGGCAAAGCCTTGTACATTTGAACTGCGCATGCGTCTATTAAAATCCATTACTACTACACAAGATCGATAAAATCAAAATGACCGAGACTAGTCGTGACATATCAAGTGTAATGACTAGCGCCGCAAACAACTACAATACTAGATTAGATTCGAGTGTACGCATAAAAACTCGTATGCGCACCGAAGTCACATAAAATATCTTATCTTACATGGACAAAAGTTTACAGACCAAAAAGTTAAAATTTCAAATATATGGTTTGGCTGATCCATGGCCTTGAATAATTAAGAGTTGTGATAGCCACTAACAAGTAATTGTGAAAAATACTTATTAATAAATTAGTTAGTACTTATAACTAATAATTATTTTTCAGTGTGTGCAGAGAGGAAGTGTTTACTTTTAGAGGAAACTTCTATTCTAATTAGAATTATTGTTTGTTCACCCTCCTCTTCCTAATTCAAAATAAAGATTAATTTCTTTTACAAAAGAAATATGTTCAAATTAAGAAAAACGAACTTCAGTATTAGAACAATTTCCTTGTTGAATTGATTCAATTTAGTTAATAATATTTTATCAACCAAAGTGATTTTTTAACAACAATGGCTTGTTTTACACATTAAAGAATCCTTTATTACAAAAGAAGAAAGTCAACGCAAAATAATTGCAGTTAGATAAAAAATTAAACTAAGTATTATTTTACAAAATCAAAAGTACTCACCACTGCTATTATGTGAAAAACTGATCAAAAAGATTAAGACACAAATCCTAATGGATGACATTTTAACAAACTTGGAAAACTTTTAAGTAATACGTTGCGAAGAATTTGCAGTTGCTTTTACACTATGCTTCAAATCCTGCAAAAGCTTCAGGAGCAACAAAAAAGTAATAATTTACATATCTTGAGCACTATTTTTAGAACAAAAATAGTCGATTCCTCTACCTTTTAGCTTAAAAATTTTCCTGGGCGCACGTAACTCCTGACTGAGTGATAACTTCTATACTTCTTTTCTTATTTCAAAACCAAATTTGTTTATTTATATATTGCGAAACAAGTTTTCAGACCCTAAAAAATAACGTACTTATTTCAACAATTTCTTTGATAAAATGGTTTTCTCAATTTAAAAATCTATTATTTTGATTCAACCAAAATTATTGTTCAAATTCAGAAATTATATATATTTTACTAAATTTTGTTTGACTCAATCTTATTTACTTAATCTTGTTTTATTTAAGAAAATAGTTTGGTTAGATTTATCATAAATGTTAGAAGTGAATCATATTTACTTTGCAGCTTTTTGCAGAACATGCACTTGGTAAAAAATTTGGTTAATCCAACCAAAGAGTTTTCTTATCATCCGTGTACTTCATTGTTGGAAATATCTATGATTTGCATCTTGCATTTCAATGAACACTTTGACAATACACTTTGACAAAGTCAAACAGTTTAAATGAAAAAATTTTTAAGAAAAAAATTTAAAACTTACGAAAGATACGGCTTTTTGTAACGTTTTCTGTAAAAGAATTTTTACACTGTCCTTTTTTACCAATTTTTTAAAAATGATTGAATTCAAATCTAGAATTTCTTATCAATTTTAATCAGATACTGAATTCAGACTATACAATTAGTTTTTTAAAATGATTCATCAGTGAATATATGACTAAACTCAACTGATTGTATAGCTAGAAATCAGTCACTGATTGAAATTGTTAAAGAAAGAATTGAGCACATCAAAGCAAAAGAGCCACAGGAGAAACATCCGCGCGTAAAAGAAATACAAATTTTAACAACATAAAAGACAGTTAAAAAATACTTGAGAGCAAAATGAATATAGGATAACCGCGAGCGCGGAAACAAAACATAACTTTTCTCAGTGCAAAAGACGGATACAGTAAAACCTCATTTATCGGGACGTCCTTGAAATGTAACCACCTCGTTTATCGGGATTTGGAGGGGCTCCCCACTACCACCTACAGTCTCATGGTGAGTTGCTATGACTCTTGTTGTATGTTGACATTTAGTAATGGTAACGAAGGTATATATAATACGAAGGTATGTAAAAAAATTGACATAATAAAATCTGCAAACTATGTCACTATGTACAAGGAGTGGTGGCTGGAGGAGAAACAAAATGTCCCGATAAATGAGGTTGCGAGATCCCGATAAGTGAAGATCCCGATAAATGAGTGTCCCGATAAATGAGGTTTTACTGTATCTTGTTTCGTGGATGCATTTCAATGAGAACCGCTTGTCTGAAGTTAAAAATAGATCATTCTATTTCATTATAATCCCCCGTGTAGAAATTTTGATAGGGGTCTAGTAGGGCCCCGACGAGTTTTCCCTATCTCTAATCGGGATCTAGCGTGGAAAACTAGTTAGGGCCCGGTCGGTAACGTAACGCTTTTGTCGATATGGGCCCTACTAGACCTTCTAGGAGGAATTCAGTGAGGTCAGCCCTTACACTACCCCATCTACAAAAAAGAACACCATTAGGGCCCTATTGGACCTTCGCATTGAATTTAAGGGCATATATCAGCAGAGTCACGTGACCAATTTTGTTCAGGTATCTCACTGAGAAAATAATAAGTAAAAACGATTTTCCACACTGAGAGAAAAAGTACAGGGGAAATTCGAGTTAAGAGTCTAATATTTACCGTTTTTAACGGCAACGGAGGGATATTCGCTTGGAAGGTTAAGTTTACTGTTTTTACAGTAAAAAATCTGTTTTCAAGCTAGGAAGCATTTTTCTGAGTAAATTGACAGTACTTTTTCATTACACGTACACCGAAAAAAAATCTCAGTAAGTTTGACTACTTTTTAACTAACTTTCCATAGTTTATAAAGGCCTCAGTGTCATTTTTGAAGTTAAGTGAATCGCAGAAACATAGGGGTAAATCAAGTAAGAGCAGTAGTTGAATCGATGAATATACTTAGTACATTTCAAAAGTGTATTTACTTACTCTAACTTAATCTAACTCTTACTTACTTACTCTAACTTACTATTTTTATATACACACCTACAAACACACACCCGCCCTCTACACTACACAAACGTTCGTTTAAGTGGTATTAAAAATTATTCTTAACGCTGCGGGTTCGAACGCTCTCTCTACTTATAATTAACGCATTACTAACCTAACGACTAAGCCTCTCGGCTGCGCACGCTTGGAATACAAGAAAGAAAATAGCGCTTATAACCTGCAACTACTGCAGGACCGTGTAAGAAGCGTATGGGCCCCGTGTAATAGGTAATTTTAAAATTTTATGCCAATTTATGATTCTGATTAAAATTTTTAATTATTAAATCGACTTTCTATAAAATGAAATATTTTTTAAATAAACAGATCAAATTTTTGAATTAAAGAGCATTACATAATAAAAAGATTTATATACATTTTAGAAGTATTAATTTTTATTATTGTATATTAGTGATACTTTATACAGGTTATGATTCCTTTAATTTTTGTTTGCAAGAGTAGAATCAACGTATGTTCAGAATCTAAAAAATTTGAGTTTTTTCAATTCCAAAAATATGATGAAACTTTTGAATCAAGAAAATTAACAGATAACGAAACTATGCATTAAAGTTCGCAATAAGTAATTCCAACTAATAAAGTACTATTTAAAAAAATAGTACACTTATTTACTTATCGTCTGTTTGTTTTTCTAACTACTCTTATGTAGTAACTTCTGCTGCTTATGTTTACTATGAAAGCTTCAATTGATTTTACTATTCACCCCATGTTAATTGAACTACATGTTTAGTTATTGTTATTAACTCGACACAATAAGATACACACACAGACACATACGTGCTCGCATATTATTATTATAATTACATGCGAATTCAAGTCAAAATTATGAAAATGCTTTCTTAAATGTTCTTGCTTCCTCTTAAGTATTGATCTTATCCAAGACCGTGTTCAGAAAATCTCCATTTTTCTCAGATAAGATCAAATTTTAATGGGAATGAAGAATAAAGGTTATGTTGTATCTAATGGACCTAACCTTAACCACAAATATTACAAGTAGAGATTCTCTAGTCGGAGCCCCGCCAGATACAAATAGATTTTCCATACTTGAACGAAACAAGGAATTCCTCACTGGAACCTCACAGGCCCCCTACCAGTTTTTTCTAGATGAGGAAATTCTAGTTCGGGCCCCAAGAACCCAACTTGAAATAAGGAAAGATAGGGCAATTTCTACACGGGCCCATGTATTTTTTTCGAAATAGGTTTCATTTTGGATATTTATTAAGTTATTTCTGAGAATTCGCGCTTCTATTTAATACGAAGTATGGAATAATACATTAATTAGTTATTGCTGCTTTAAAAATTTATAATAATTATTATTATGTTTTAAATCTTAGAAATTATCATTATAAAGATTTGAAAATTGTATAATAATAAAAATTTAAATTCTGGCAATCCCAATCATTATAGTAATATCAATCATTATTTTCTGATTCTTCCAAATCATTTCAGTTGATTATGTAGAAGAGTGTATCACTATGAGTGACAACGGAACTCTACTATATCGACTTTATCAACCTATGATTTATAATTAATTTAACGTTATTTAAAGCTAGATGGAATTTTTCAATATAAATTGAAGAAATTTTCTGTGAAAAATGCAATCGAAAGGTCCTGGGCTCGATACCCAGCGGAGTGAAAGCGTTCCTTTTTTCACAGAAAATTTCTTCCATTAATCATTATTTATACAGATTTTTTTTTAACTGCACTATAATGAATTATAAAATAATCTCTTATAAAATTGTGCTGCTTCGTAAATATGTTAATCATGGACGAAAACAGTTAATTTCCAAAATTACTTTTTAAATGAAAATTCCTTTCTGTGCGTTCAATATTGTGTTCAATCAATATTTTTAAAAGAATTTAAAAATCTTTTTGTGGATAAAGATTACATTCTAAAACAAACTATTGACTGTCAAATAATTCCTTTCACTATTAAAGGATTTTCTATTTAAAATTGGCATGAGAGGAAATCCTTTAACAGTTAAGGGATTGTCGTTTCAAATGCGTTCCTTTTACTGGCAAAGTATTTCCTTTGGTCTGGAAATGAAATCCTTTGTCGTACAAAGGAAATATAATTTCAAGGATAAAAGAAAACAAATTGTATAATATAAACTATAAGAAATGTACGCAAGCGCAACTTTGACAACTGCCAATATTAAATCGACCATTATCAATACTATAATAACGATCCGTCTTAGATTTCGGCTCAAAGAAATTTCAAGATACAACTTTGATGAAAACCGTAATATTCAGTAAAATTCAAGGACATTTTATAAAATCATTTTAAAAAAGGACGGCTGATAACCCTTCGATGATTAAAAAAATCAAAAATTAATAAATTTATAATATTCCGATTAACAGAAGCAATGAAAGATGAGGTTAAGCACTGTTAAGAACTACACGGAGAGAAAATTCCAGGAAAAATTACCGTGCTTGTCCGATAAAGAGGGTGCTTGCCGCGCAGTTCAGGGAATTTTCTCGTGCTTTCTCTTAAAAATTCATGAACTTATTTTAAAGAAGAAAGGAAAGCACTACAAATTTCGGTTGAAATGTTCTTCGCACCCTCCTTATCGGACAAGCACGGTAAGTTTTCCTGGAATTTTCTCTCCGTGTAGACGATGTAATGCCCGTGAAGTTAGCACAGCAACTATGATAAAACCCATTGTTTTTAACATGAAATCAATTGGCGGTATTCGGTAGTCTGCTTTTAATGTGTGGTAATTAAAAATAACGCTATTATAATAATTTTTAAAAAATTTCACAAATGTTTGTTTGGTGGACGTTTGGTGGTTTTTTGGTAGTCAACTTTTGTCGTTTGGTAGTCAAAATTGTTTAATACTATATTAATAAACAATCATTGGTGACTACCGAATACCACCAAACGATTTCGAATCAATTGGTGCAAAGAAATTCGGAAAAGTCAAATTTTGGGGTGCAGCATATTTTTTTTCAAAATTCCATATCTTTTTCAATTTTGACTATCAAACGACAAAATTTGACTATCAATCGCCACCAAACGACCACCAAACGATTCTAAAAAAAATTTCATAAGCATTAAAAAGTGGGGTGCAAGCGTGAAGTTAGCACCCCAAATTTGAATAAACCATAATTTGTTAAATTTTTACCACCCAACACAACCAAACTATTTCATATAAAAAAAATTGGTTTTTTCATAGTTGCTGTGCTAACTTCACGAACATGTCAAGCCAAAGTTTTGAGCCACAAAGAACTTGAGGTTATTTGTACCTGGAATTGTCTTTAAGAACCCGGTCTCAAGTTGCATAGGTTTTTTGGTTACGGGGTTTAAAGTTGGAGAAAAGTAGCTAAAAAGTGCTTGGCCATGTGAAGTAAACGACACGTCCCCAAGGTATTCAAATGATTTTATTGTAGGAAATTTACCCTGTCCGGGATTTATAAGACTTTCAAAAACATGGTTGCCCTGCATGTTTTAATATTTTGAGAAATGGCCTTCAATGGTCGTTGCAAAATCGTTACGTGGTTCGTATGAGCATACATTCATCGTTACGTGGTGAAAATCCAGAAAATTACAAATTTTTAAAATTATTATATAGCATACACAGCAGTTATCTCAATCGGTAAAACAGAATATATACTGAATACTAAAGTCTAAACACTATATCCCTATTCTGCAGACCACTCGTGGACATTCTGTTGTAATGCTACACTTAATTTTCAATAGATAAAAGAAACAGAAGGGGGGAGCGTAAGCGACAGATTCGAAATTACTAAGAGGGGGGGGGAGGTCCTGGTGGAAACTGGGTGTACCAGACTTTCGGCTAGCTCAGCTCGAAGTCAATAGAGTGGGGGAGTTTCTGGATCGGAATTGGCCAAAGAAAAGGGGTTTCTTTACAACGCAAAGAAGTGACTTTGCCAGGTCAAGCTTAAGATAAAACAAATTTTGTTTCAAATTAACACCTCAGTTTACCCGACATTTAGTAGCGACAAATTACAGATATATAAAAATAAAATATTAAACGGGGAAATATTAAAAGCAAACAAGTACAATAGGAGGTTTTATATACAAAAAAAAGGGTGGGGCAACAGTGTCGAAAACGGAAAATCCGGGAACGTTATATCAAAAAATGGGAGGGGGGAGCTAACCTTTGAGATTAGGCTACTCCGTCCAGTACTCAGAAACCAGAGGGCTTACTCGATAATATACAAAACCAAGGGGGGGGGGTCGTAAAATAAAGGGATCGAAAAGAACAAGTTGGGGGGTAGGTCGGTAACACTTTAGGGCCTTGATTCATGACACGATGCTTAAAAAAGAGAAAAATCACTAAAATAGAGGTCCAATCCGGGAATCCGCCCTGATACGTGCCAAATACTCATCTAAACAAAAATCATCCATAACTAAAACCGTGGCCACGTATCGGTAGGGTTCCTTGAGAGCATGAAATAATGCGGCCTCACCTTACAGAAGGCAACAATGCCGAAACCGTTGACTTAGGACGATAGATTCGTCGTCTCTGGGTCGATATACACTTTAAGAGTCCAATACAAAAGGAAAACGCACTTTAACAAAAATATTCAGTACAAAACTGGAGGATGTGGTGCGCTGCGGCGAAGGAGCTGGCTTCCTCAAAGGCTGCGGACGAAATAGGACGATGCTGACGCTTGCCGGTCGCTCGTGTCTTCCTGTCGCTTCCCCTACCACTGGTCCGGCGTGCTGAATGGCTGACGGCCCACTTCTGCTATGATCTTGTGCAGAGGTATCGCAGGAGCGTATTGATGAGGAGCCTGCAGTACCCCAACGTCCACACTCTTGGTAAAATTTCCAGATTTAAGTCGTCAGTGGTTGTTGCTCCAGTCTCCTTCCCCTCCGTTGACATCCATAATATGAGGAGTCTTGCGGGGATCCAATAAAAGGGTGGCATATCACGGGCTTGGGCTATAGGGGCCTCGCTAGTGAACTGGAGATCGAGACTGGAGTTGCCCATGACTCGGTCTACGTAGTTCCACACCAGGTGGAGGAGTCGTCCAGGATCCTTGTGGCAGAAAACGCAGCACAGGTCCTGGGGGCATCTTCGCAGGGTGCCCCGTTCACAAAATGTGCACAAAAATATGGCAATAAATTCTTAAACATACAATCAATAAAAATAGCCCTTAGTCCCGGAGTACCGTGCAGCCTTTGAGGAACTCTTTAGTTGGATAAAATCATTCAAAATTAAACATTCCGAAATTAAATATTACCAAATCATATACTTTGTTCATGATTGTGAGTTGCAAAAATTTGGAACATCACAACACCCTCCTCCCCGGAAAGGACCAAACCCGGTCTTAACCGAAGGGTTATACTACTACATTAAAAATTCCCGAATAGCAACAAAAAAAGAAAAATGCTATACCGCAGCAAAACTTTATTGAGTTCAAAGAATCCATTGTTATCAGTCCATTTATAATACGTCAACAAAAATCTGAAGAGATTTTGGATCAGTGAGGCCCCTCTACATCCCGCCAGAAACCCTTAGGTATACTTTAAGGCACTGAACTCCCGGACTGGACCTTCAGATTGGTAAACATATACTACCACTACCAAAACAGATCCTGCAAAAAAAAACTACTGAATGAGGGTAACTCAACTTAATACCAAAAAAAAAAATTTTTTTTTACTTTCAGGTCGGATAGGGTCGATAATCATTAAGTGGGGACGGTATGGTGGGACTCGGAACAAAAATTATAGAATAAACGCGTTAGGTATTGATACTGGGGAATTACCGATTGTGGGGATTCACGAATGGGTGGGGACGGTTCATTACAATTGTAATATCAAAAAGGAAATAAACAAAATTAAAGATAATAATAACAGAAAAAAGGAAGGCACCAATAAGAGAAGCTAAAAGGGTGACCTTGTTTGTTTGGCGGCTGGGCCGTCAAGGTTGCCTTTATCCTTACAGGTTGCGCACTGGTGTACAGTCAATCCCGGCTTTCCACAACGGAAACAGAAAATACACAGGGGTGGTCGATGACACTCAGGGTACCGGTGACCTGGGGCGTCGCAGTTCCAGCAACCCGCACGCAAGCTTAGCTGGAACTCACTCAAGACAACAGGGTCGAGGTCCGCCGGGGGCTCCACCCTGATTTCCAGAAGGGACGGTAGGTGACGCTTAGGCGTGACAGCATAAATTGTCTCTCCTCGGGCTTTATCGGACTCTGTGGTCATGACATTCGTTCCGGATCTAAAAAAGTTTTGGCGCAGGATTGGGTGCTCGTCAACGGCGCGAGGCTCCCGCATGTGGGTGTCTATGGGATGGCCTACGGTCGGTGAAAGTGATGGAGAAATCGCGGGGTCCGCCTGGGTAACGCGAGATTCGGTCTGGGATCGATTGGGGGTCTGGGTGGTTTGGGAGAAGGTTATGGGAGCAATTGAGGTCTGGGTGGATCGGGAAGTAGTCGGGTCGATAGGGTAGGTCTGGGTGGATCGGGCGAGCATGGGACGAGAATGAGGGGCAGTCGGAGTTCGAGTAGTCTCAGGCACAGTCTGCACTCCACTCGATACCGTGGAAACGGAGCCGGGCCGTGTTTGTGGGAGAGAAAGATATTGGGAATGGTCCCACTGCTGTTCAAGTTCCTCCTGACAATATATACGCAGATCATCCGCAGCAGAAACGTCGCGAATCAGATAGGGCGTTGGGGCCGCCTCAGCTACCGCTTCTGCGTCCTCTTCGGCGGATCTAACCTCCGCTAGCTAACACGGTCGCAGTCAATCACGGACGATCCGGGTCGTTAGGGAGTCAATACTTAGAGTAATTAAAGGTCGTTATTAGTCGATATGTATGGCTTAAGGTCTTGTAAATGGGATTTACCAATAATTTTGTGGGCTAGATCACTAATCTCATAAACTACAGGAGACAAAACTTTGGAAACCCGGTACGGCCCAACAAACTTCGGACTCAGTTTGGCGGCAAACTGTTTTTCTTTGGATGAGAGGACCCTATTTCGGATCAACACCAAATCTCCTTTAGATAATCGCGTGTCGCGGTGCCTCAGGTTATAGTGCCGGGATTGTTTCTGGAATGCGGAGTCGAGATTTCTAATTACCCAATCTTTCTAGACTTGGATCTTCCTCATGCGGCACCTCAACGGACTTATTTCCGGTCGTGATCTCTGGGCCTCGCTCGCCCACCGCACTCACATTTCCTGACTCCTCATCCGAAAATGTAGATCCCTCGGAATTCTCTTCTACTTGGTCGAGAGTTTTATTTTGGTCTTCCTTCTCTCTTTCAAACTTTGTGAGCCACGCCCGCAATACCGGTAGGCTACCTGTTCCTGGTAAACCACGAATCTCAAGTTCCGCGATAAGGTCCTTTTTACTTAACCCTTGCTTACCACTCTGGGTCCAAAGGACCCAGGACCTTTTTGCGCCTCAATTTTAAATACCTAAATGAAATAGAAACCGGTCTGTAGCAACATTTGTCGATAGTTGAAGAGTTTAACTACCCTTCAGGTCATTTAGCATGACGCTAGAGCCATTCGTCTACTTTTGGCAACTGTCCAAAAATAGGCCTGGGTCTTTTGGACCCATGTGTGGTAAGTACTTTCGAAAGCGATTTTTTGGACAGAATTTTTTTTTTTAATGTATATTGGCTTTACATTGAAGAATAAAGCGTATAAAGTACGTTTAACAACGTCTAATTTTTTTTACAACAATATAAAACATTTCAATAACGATCATTGTTAAATGGAGTGATGATAAATTTTCGACGATGAAATAAAAAATAAATTTTCTATTTTTTCTGTTTACTCGTTTCAAAAAAATGTTTTCATAGCACCTCCTTTGAAAATCCGATTTTTGGTACCTGTAGAGCGGATTTGTTTTATTATAATGTCTTATGACATTCGGCTTTTCATAAGTAATTTCTACCGTATGCAGAAAAGAGGAAATCATACACAGTGAGTGGTCGAAGCAATCGATGGCCAGAAAGATATTTACGTGGCATATTGGATCAAGCAATTCGAGAATATTTTCAATAGATATCATCTTGTAATAGATAATACAATAGTGTACTTTGACAAAAACGCCTATTTCATTTTTCCACTTTTTTTCGTCATTCATTTTCCAAAATAAATATACTTTTTTAAAGATCCACTAAACTACTATTTTTTTTCTTGTAGTGGTACATTATTAGAAGACTGCCCTAAATTTTTATCCCTTAATATGAAAAATTAAAAAATTTATGAATTCTTTAGTAACAATAGTCATTTTTCCCACTTTTTTGACTTTAGCATTTTTTTAAAAATATTTGAATTTAATTTTTGGCTATATAGCCTATGGAGTCTTCTAAAGTAAGTATTCAAGAAATTTTAAAAAAAATTTCGAGTCAATATATGTAATTTTTCATTTTTTATAACAATTTTTCTCGTGTGGTAAGCGTGTTACTCCAGAGAAGTGTGGTAAGCAAGGGTTAACTTATAAATCCACGAGTCGTCACCCGTGTACTTGGCCATGTCTTCTGCTCAATCACCCAATAAGAAAATGAAACAAAACCAAACAGAAGGCAAAGCCAATTGTTTCTTGATCAGGGGATGTTATGCGCTATGTAAGAATCGCAAACGAGAGGGTCGAGTCTCCAAAGCTTCGTCAATGCCACATCAAATAGGTTCACTCAGAGTTGTGATACAAAAAAAAAATAATATAAATGGGGAGAGATAATTCGTCTTATTTACTTGGAGAAGTAAGGTCCCTGTTCGATAATCTTGATTAACTATTAGGGTGATCAATAATTATTTATTAATAAACAATAAAATATAAATAATATTTGGGGTCGAACTATCAAACAGTATCTTGAGTTCAGTACCGTATAAGGTCAGAACAATTTCGGGGTTGATATGTTAGGGCAAGGGTCGAACTGGGTCAATAATATAATCGGAGCAAATCTAGATGTGTGGGCAAAATAATAATGTATGAGAAAGGATGTAAAAATGCGAAAAGGAATACCGACATGATGCTATCACGAGTCGGAATCACTGATGTGTTGTCCTAATAACAAATAATAATAAATAATAATAAATAATAAATAAATAAATGATTAATTCTAATTCAATAAACAAATAAATAATATCTAATAACTCTAATATTGATTAGAATGGTAATATTAACTCCTCTATAAAAAAAAATATTTCCTTTTTGGTTATTGGTAAGGGTTACCTAAGTTTCTTTAAGGGTTAATGGTAAGAGTGGTAAGAGTGGTTAATAGACCGATCAAATAATGTGTCAAAAATAATATATATTATCGTAACGAACTCTATATAGTCTATTCAACCCTAGGGGTTAATTCGTTTAGGGTTAAAGGGGCATTTAATTTTACATTAAGAATATAAAATAATAAAGCTCAACCTAGAATACAGGTATTACTCGTAATTCAAAGTAATATTTACCAATAAGGGAGACGGTGTTGAGAATCACTGCTAGTAGGTCCTCAGGTTGAGTTCAGGACACGAAATAATATTTCCCGTCTTTAATCGGCGACTGAGTCGAAATTTCAAGTTTCAAACGGATGACGCGTTCACTAAACTTTACTAATATATTTTTAAAACAGGGTTAATGGGAGGTTATTAATAACAGTGAGGTTGACATAACGGCAGCAAGGGTTATAATAAATTTCCCGTCGGTAATTATTCAATGGAGGGTTCAATAGGGGTTAATTTGGGGTTGATTCGGGGTTAATTATTAGCAACAGATTAAGATTAAGATCGGGATTGGCGATTTGTTAGAATAGAATATAACTACCTTTATCTCACTCCAATCAATAGTTAATCCCGATCTGAATCCTGACAGTGGAGACATGGTAAATAACTACGAACAAATGACTTTTATGTGCCTCAGCCGCGGAAACTCGTTTTTCCGTTACAGCTGAGAGTAAAGCAATGTTGTATATTCCGTTACAGAGGAATACAATATAGAAATTGAACTGCGCATGTGCATTATAGTCTTACAGCGGAATGCAATCTATTTCTTATTCTTCTTCTTCTCACTTCTTCTTCGTACAGCGGAACGCAATCTATTTCTTATTTTCCTTCTTCTCACTTCTTCTTCGTACAGCGTTAGCACTGACTACTACACAAGACCGATAAAATCAAAATGGCCGGGACTAGTCGCCAATTTGCGCCTGCTTCGTACAACTAGCGCAGCAAGCAACTACAATAAGTACTAGATTACATTCCAATGTACGCATAAAAACTCGTATCCGCACCACAGTCACATAAAATAGAATATGTGCCAATGCACACAATTCGGGACATTGCGAGACTCGCGACAATGCTCGCAGGACTGCTCGCGCCTCGGATTCGTCTCGGCTTTGCCTCAGCTACGTTTCGGCTACGCCTCAACTACGCCTTGGCTTCGATCTCCTGCGAACATTGTCGCTCGTCACGCAATCACCCTCATTGTGTGCCTAGGCACATAATATACTATATTACAATATTTCAATAATAAATGCAAGATAGAAGGAAATTTGACTATATTGAATATAGCTATTATAAATGCAATCCAGTTTTCATCCTTAAACGTTTCAATTCAATTTACCGCGATACGTTAGTTCAAATTTCAATTTGGTTTCACAATACACGTCTATCTCTTTCAATCTCCCCCTTTCTATCTCATTCTATTCTACATCTACCAACGTCAATCTTTTTCTATCTCTTTGTTAATCTTAAATTAACATATATCTTCTTCATTCTCCCCTTTTCTATCTCATTCTATCCTTCATCTATCAACGTCAATCTTTTTCTATCTTCTTGCCAATCTCTCCCTATTATAAAAATTTAAACTCTCTTTCTATCTCCCATTATCTCTCCTCACAACAAAAGAAGAACAGTCCACTACTAAGATAATAAAGTAATAGTCTTCCCCTATGCAAAATGGACATAATACTTTTTAGAACTACACTCTTCATTTCTTGGTAAGAATAGATACTGAGGGTTATAGAGAGAGATTGAAATTTGCACTGTGGGGAGATCAATGAGGGATAGAAAAAGATACAAGTGGTCGATCACGAAAGATAGAGGAAAAGATAGATACTACTTCAGTCGGCGAATAGACTAAGGGATAGGAAAAGATAGATATTACCAGACATAGGGATAGAAAAAGATATATATTCCCGGTCACTCTGGATAAGTTCGGAGATAGAAAAAAATTGGTGGAAATATATATATCTCCACCAATTTCTTTCCCCCCACTTTCAACAATGGCTCATTTTAAAGGGAAAAAGTCAAGCTTTTTTTTAAACATAATTTTGGAAAAAAAAATTAGCGGCCGCACTTGGAGAAAAACTCAAAAATATGTTTAAAATTAAAAAATGAAGCTCAAATAATTTTTTTCATCTAAAACCATTGCCTTCAGCGTAAAGCTGATGGAAAAAGTTTCTAAGACCTCAATAAAAAAATTAATGTGGATAACTTTTGTAGAAGTTATGGTTAATTGAGTATCAGCGTGCGCGGTAAAAGGTTGAAAATTCGAGCCCCTGTATACTGACAACCCGTCGTACTAGAGACGTTCTTTTAGGGGAATTAAAAGAGGTTCACTAGGACAATAATTTCGCGGACTTTCAAGGAAATCGGAGACAAAAAGTTTTTAGGCGGGTACACTTTATGAATTTTGCCCCATAAATCTTACAGTTTTTACCACAAAACGTCAAAATTAGACCACGTAACACCATGTAACAACCACCAAATGATTAGAAAAATAATTTTTGAAAAATAATTAGATATGCAGTGCAAGCGTGAAGTTAGCCCGCACTTTTTGAAAATTCTATTTTTTTTACAATTTACACCACGTAAAACCAATAATACACCACTTAATCCCACGAAACAACCATCAAACGATTTGAAAGGTAAAAATTACTATTTTGAATAGTTGCAATGCAAACTTCACGGAGGTGGGGCTGGCACACTGAAATGAAAATGTACCATATGTTGACCGAAGCCGAGTGGCGGCGCTGGCTGTACTTCATGCCGACTAATTCAAAAATGCATGGGGAAACGCGTCAAAAGTGTACCCATTTGTAATTTAATATAATTAAGGTGGGGGTTTTTGAGTTTTGGTGAGTTTTCAACTGTACGGGCTATAATACAGGTATAGCACTACGCCAATGTCGGAAGACCAGCAGCGGCATGGCAGCGTTGGCTTAACTCAGGCATAACTCAAGCCGAATGCACATAAACTGAATGATGGCTAGCCCGTACTTTCCGTAGTTATGCCAAGCGTCGGCTCAATACTGGCACGATACGGGCACCATGCAAAATGATAACGACGTTTTTAAAGGGATTTATGAAAAATCATTTCAGTATTTTCTTTTTCTTGGGTGAAAAATAAAAAATTGATGTAGGAATTTTATGTTTATATCTTTTTAATAGAAAACATCCCTCTGACTGAACATTTTTCAAATGGACAAATTGATAAAAAGTATGGAATTTTGAATAGGAAATCATATATTGATTTAAATTTTGAACATTTATTGGCATCAAATTTTACTGAAAGTTTATTTTTGAAGTGTTCAAATATTTTTTAAATTTTTAAAAAATCGTTATCATGCCCGACATATGCCAGTACCGCACCAGTACCAAATGCCAGCACCGACAACCAGTACGGGACCAGCACTGGCAGACCAGTACAGAACATCGTTATCATCCCCAACATATGCCAGCACTGCGCCCGCACTTGCCAGTACGGGCGCAGTACCGCGCCCGTTGTAAATTTCTTATTGGGTTACGCCATCTCTTAGCTCATCGCACGAATTAAGTTATAGATCCAATATATTGCAATTATTAGTCTAATAATAAAATTACAATGATTAAATAAATAATAATAAGTCCTTTTATAATTTTAAATATTTTTATAGGTATCGATATGCACTAAAAATGTTTAATTTACTGTATTAAACTATGGGTACTCTAGATTCTCTGCGTCTCCATCAGAAGTGTATTCGTATTTACACATACACAGAAAAATAAGTACTGGGAAATTTACATGACAGAGTGCTCGACTTTCAGATACGTTCAAAAGTTACTTAAAACTAGAAGTACCGTTCTTGTACAATTAGATCAATAATCCTGGAAAAAGTATAGAACTTTCCAAAAGTATTCAGTAGAAAGTCCGTGAAAATTCTGAGTACGCAAAATGTATAATTTCTATGAATCATTTAAGATAATAAAGTTCAAAGATTGGATATTTTTACGAATTAATATGAAATTCTGAATATAGGCAGATAGAGCTCGCACAGCACTCGTGCATAAAAGCTTCAAAGCGAGTCAATGAAATTTTTATGGACTATCAAAGGCAATAAGAAACAAAAACTATTTTCGCAAGCTGTCTTTTTTTTATATACTATTTTATTGATTTTTATTACAAATTATATTACCGCTGTTGAAATTAATATTACGCTGATAGGATTCGAACCTTAACTTTTACCTAACCTACATGTATAACGCAGTCTAACCTTATAAATTAAACCGCACGGCTACCAAAGCACTTGCGATCACTTGCGATACTTCTAAAAAAATGTTGGGTAGATTTTATCCTTTGAAAATGCAGGGCCGTGTAAGAAATTGCTGCGCCTTATTTCGCCATCAATTTTATAAAAGGCTAACAAAAGTTTTTAGATGAAGAGACTTTTAATAAATTAATTACTGAATTCTAAAATATCAAATATAAGAATTCGATAATTTCTGAAGTTTATGTCAATTTACAAAGTAATACAAATTTTGTGTATCTAAAAAACTGATATTGACAACTGCGCATCGTACCACTAAAAATTTCACAAGACTTGCAAGCGCAGTCCAAGAATTTTTCGTTGATTTCTATAGCAGGTATTCATCTCTTCCTAATCAAATTATTCTATCCAAACTCTTTTAAAACATGAAGCACTCTTTAGAAGAAGTATTATTTGCCTTTCTATAATTTTTTCAAAAACTATGCAATAAAGTTTGAAAGAATTTCATTCATTGACTGTGCTTGAATTAATCTAAGACATTCTTTCTTTTTTTCGATGAAGTTCTATGCTTCTTAATAAAAAGTATATAGGATCTTCGGAAAAATTTGTTCTGTCCAAAAGTCGAGGACTGTCATGTAAATTTCCCAGTACTTATTTTTTCCGTGTACAAGTAATACTTTTCAAACTTTTAACATGCACTTATTCATTTTTCGCAATCTCAAAATATCAAGCATTATGTTTTTTACAAAAAAAATTGAAAAAAGGTCATCAGCGTTAAAAAATAAATAAAACTTGTATTTTCCCCATGCATTTTTAAATTAGTCGGCCTGAAGTACAGCCAGCGCCGCCACACGGCTTCGGTCAAATTTCGTGACAGATTTTTATACAAGCTGGAGATCAGAGTGCCAGCCCCTTAGTAGCAATGTGCAGTTAAAATTTTCAATGTGAAACATTCACTTTAAGGGGTTACAACAGTGTGAAAAAAATTTTTTTTTGATTTTTTTTTTTTTGCTCTAATCTATAGTTCTTGACTATGCCGCCATTTTTTTCCTAATCCAAAATTTAAAATTTCCTACGATGCGGCGATAGTTTTTCAAATATAATTTAATAATTTTTTTGTATTTTTGATTTCAGACGTCTGCTGTTAGAGTGACGCTGTCAACCAGACGATGTTTTTTTTTCGTATGCCATCTTGTGACCGTTTTTATCATTATTTGTTATTGAATATATAAAAACAAAAAGTTTTTTTGTACACTTTATAACTTACTTAATAAATACCTAAAGTTTCAAATTAATCGGTGAAGTCGTTTTTACAAAAACAAAGATTCTTAAAAAATACTTCATTTTCAGATTTCCACACTGTTGTAACCCCTCAAGTTTCAAAAGATGAAATTTCTGATGTAATTTATGAATTTATTTTTAAATTACTGATTTTTTAGTAAAAAAATCAACACGAATTAAAACTGTTTTTTTTTCAATTCCGTTTTTGCTCAGATTTAACTTTTTTAATGCCATTCCGTGGCTATTTTATTCACGCTTTATTAACCAAATATCGTTCAATCGAATCCAAACTATTGCATCAATAAGAATTAACTTGTTTTACAATGAGCTTATTTGAATTTAATTTATCATAAACTGTTAGAAAAAACTATAACTAAAGGGTTTCCCAATAGGGGTGATATGATTTTGAATGTCCCTATCGGGCTCATTTGAGCTGAAATTTTTGACGTCTGCTGTCAGTTGTCATCAGTAAGGTTTGCCATTTAATCATGAGTAGTTTCACGCTTCCACAACGTTTGGAAATTGTCCAATTATTTTATCAAAATTCGAAAAGTTTTGTCGGTGTTCAAAGAGCATATCGTGCAAAATATGGTCGTCATTCTGCTCCATCCGCGCTCTCAATTCTTCGAATAATCGATAAGTTGGAGAGTGAATTGTCCATGCCACGCCGATCTCAGGAATTGGGCCTGTCCAGGATGACTACCTGGCGTATTTTGCGATTGGATCTTGGCCTGCATCCCTATAAGATGATTCTGGCCCAAGAACTGAAGCCTAATGACCATCGTTTGCGTCGGGAGTTCGCGGATTGGGCTCTGGAATCAATTGAAAATCATCCCAATTTTCATCAAAAAATCATCTTTTCTGATGAGGCGCATTTTTGGCTCAAGTCTCGGGGGACATTTGGCCGATATATTGTTTAAATCATAAATGGCATAGAATATCCAATATAATAAAAAAGATTTCGATCAATTCCGAATGAATATTCAGTGTTTTTTTTCAATTTCAAAACATATCACCCTTATTGGGAAACCCTTTACTTGAGTTGAAGTTTCATTTAATTATCGTAGTTGAATGAATCTTCAACTAAAAATGAATGAATTTTCAGTTAGATAATTAAATTTTCAAACAAAATAAAGGCATTTTCATGCAAAAATTAAATGAATTTTCAATCACAGTATATAAAACGTAGTTGAAGTCAAAGAAATTTCTAATAGTAGTCAAATTTATAATAACTGAAAAATTGTAACTAAAATATTGGAAAATTAATATTTTGAAAAATCCTTGTATCTATTTTCAGTTATTGTCTAACAGAATAAACTCACTAGACATCACTTCTTATCAGTACATATTTTTCAGGTAATTTGACGACAAGCAATAAATGAATCATATTATATTAGATATTTTATCTGAAAATAAATTTAAAAGTTTGAAATTAAAAATTTGTGTTATCCTATTTACTCTTTGTACATGCAATTAGTGAAAAGTGAGACACTAATTCAATTTAATCAAAATTTCTGCTAATTATTAGTCATTTTTCTACTGATTACTTTTCAAAAACTTTAAATAAATCTTGTTCTCATGTTTCGTATTCCATACGATTTTATATCTTTAATTACTTGATTCGTTATTTTTTAAGTTTGAAAAATGAATATTATATTATAAATATTGCAATTATTTTGAAATATTTTTCATGTTATTTATAGATATTAAATGTTAATGACATATTCGAGACTAACAATGTCATCTAGTGGCGAAAAAAAAATGTTCTGTTCTTGCGTTTGAGTAGACTTTGAAAATTCTCAGTAAGATAAAATTGGACGATGTAGTGCAGAAAAATACTAAAAATTATCATAAGAGCGACAATTTACAAGAAAATAAAAATTTTAGGATGACAGTGCTAATTTACAGTATTCATAATATTTTATAGAATTTCTTTTAAGTTTTTTGAGCATTTAAGAATTTCACCTTGCAATTATCATTTGTACAGTATCGCCTTATGTAAAAAATAAAATTCCCGTTTTCATGGAATCAACTTAATTGATTATTAATAAAGTTTCAGTCCATAATAAGGAATTTCCTTCAAAATTGAAAATTTTCTGTATAATTCTTTCATTTACTGACATTTTAATAAAGCATAGTTCAATATTCCTCTTAGTTAATTTAAAGTTGTTAAAAATTAGTAATTAATTTGATTTTTTATGTAAAAATATAAATTTTTCTGAATTCTGGAAAAAAATAGCTTGACAGAATACTGTTAATTATTGAGATTTTAGTATCCTCTTTTGGGGTAAATAAAGAGCATTATTAACAATAGAGATATCTGCTGAAATTTTAAACTTTATTCACAATAAATGACAAACAATGATTATTATTATAAAATCACACTGTTAGAAATTTCTACCGTCATTTCCTGAAACATGTGACTGGAGTCCTATTCAGTTACGGTTTCATGAAATTGATATAGAATTCCAGAAAATTCGGTTACTTTTTAGTAAATTTAAGAAACAATTTCTCAATTTTCATTTACAATGTGTTGAATATTCTGATACTTGTATCTGGAAATTCTGAAACTTGAAACTGAACTTGTAACTGAAACTTTTTTACAATTTCGTAATTTTATGAAAAATTTTATAAAAATTATGTTACAGTTTAGTACTTTTAAGATACATTTTATGAATATTCTGTTGCATTTGATAATATTTAAAAAAAATTCAGAAAACTCAGTAGATTTTTCGCAATTTTAAGATACCTTTACTCAAAAACATCATAAATATTGTCAAATTTTACGTTAACTTTAAAACATCAAAATTCTGTAAATTTCCGAACATTTCTAACAGTGCATTTTAAGAACAGAATTCACTTAATATTATTTACTAAATAACATTATAGTTAATTCTAATATATAGTGCGAAGATTATCGACACTTTAAAATACGTATTTTGTACTCTCTAAATCTGAACCAGTCAAATTTTCACTGATTGAATCAGTGATTTGCCATTTCACTGAATCATCAGTGAAAACAATATTTTTCACTGTTAAATCAGTTAATTTTCACTGTTTAATTAGTGAAAACAATATTTTCCACTGTTAAATCAGTTACTTTTTACTGACATAATCAGTGAAATTTGACTGATTCGCAGTAACATCTTTTTAGCTATTTGAATCAGTCAAATTTCACTGATAACACAGGTCAGCAAGGTTTTGTTGTTGAAAAGCTATGGGTCGTTTCCGGAGTAATTTTTGACGCAGAGTCCGAATCCGGAATCAGAATCAGCCTATCACGTAAGGATTTTGAGGTATTTGAGGTTATGTGCTCGAAAAAAGAGGTTTTTCGCTACTTTTGAGGTTATGTACAGGGCACAAGAAATTTTTTTAGTTTTTTTCTCAAATGTTATAATTTAGCACTAATCTTTTCCTTCAAAATGACCTATTGAACAGTCACGAGAGATTTTTTCTCACAAAGATACGGCCATATCAAGTTTTGACATTTATCCGAACAACCTTATGAGCATTCACATTGACTCTTTGGTGCATATACCATTTTGCATTCGAAAATTTATCTTGAAATTTTGTGATTGCGGGTTTCGATGGTCTGTGAATAAGAATTTACAGTCAGAAAATTGACATTTCCATTTCTAAGATGGCGGATTCAAAATGGCGGACCGAAATTTACGAAATTAAACGAGTTTGCTCTCAAAAGACTCTTTATTCAAAATTATTATAAAAGGATTTATTAGGTCGCTGATTTTAAATATTATTTTATTTCTAAAAATTGCAAGTAGATGATCTGATATAGCTGATGAAAAATCTCACATTACTTCTTTTCCCTGAGAATGTGTACTCGAAGCTTTTTTTAGGTCGCTTATTACAAAATCGGAATCGACCTCTACAGACTTTAACAGAAAAATGAAAATGGTAGACCGGAATCAAGAAATTTATAAGATTTATCACTATTTAGCTAATTTTTATTCTTTATTTTAAATTCATCACCTTGACCAAAAAATTATTTTTTTTTTACATAAAATACTTGACGACCGTAAAACCCCCGAATGCAGGATTTCAGATACCAATACTGTGTTCTCTGTCGATTTCGATCCTCGACGTTGAATCTACCATCTTGGAAATGGAAATGTCAATCTTGCGACCTCATTTTCGTAATCAGCAACTCCGAAACCCCCGAGTAAGAGTTTTTAGAGAGCGAACTCGTTTAATTTCGTAAATTTCGATCCGCCATCTTAGAAATGGAAATGTCAATTTTCTGACTGTAAATTCTTATTCACAGACCATCAAAACCCGCAAGCACAAAATTTCAAGATAAATTTTCGAATGTAAAATGGTATGCACCAAAGAGTCAATGTGAATGCTCATAAGGTTGTTCGGATAAATGTGAAAACTTTATATGGCCGTATCTTTGTGAAAAAAAATCGCTCGTGACTGTTCAATAGCTCATTTTGAAGGGAAAGATTAGTGCTAAATTATAACATTTGAGAAAAAAACCAAAAAAATTCTTGTGCCCTGTACATAACCTCAAAAGTAGCGAAAAACCCCATTTTTCGAGCACATAACCTCAAATATCTCAAAATTCTTACGTGATAGGCTGATTCTGATTCCGGATTCGGACTCTACGTCAACAATTACTCCGCAAACGAGCCATAGCTTTTCAACAACAAAACCTTGCAGACCTGTGTTATCAGTGAAATTTGACTGATTCAGATTTAGAGAGTAAAATATTATTGTATCCACACAAAAACTCCGAAAACTAATATATAGCCCAAAAACGTCAAGCATCGTTAGTAATCCCCTGAAATACGTGTTTCAGTTTTCCACCTTCCGATGCACTGCATATTCACGTTGAAATCTCGTTTGTATTGCAGGATAATACTCGGTTAAGAATAGTACCAATGCGTCTTCGCTGATATGATCAAAGTATCGCACCGTCTGTTAATAAATAAGGTTACTTTTATACCACATTTGCAGGAGAATTATTTAATCTAAAGTGCAGTTATTTACCTCTGAAACGAAAAGTTTCTCTGTACAACCACTTTCTTGTTTAATTATTTCATTTTTCAAACGTAGCCTTGGATAATATAACCAGTTTTCGATTCCCCCTGATTCGACAGAGGCTGCATTATTACTGTGACTCGCTACAAGGGTGAACTTGCCATTACATTTTTCAGATGCTCTTATATATCCGCAACTAGAAATCAAGGGTGATCCATTTTCGCTGTTCCAGGATTGATAAACGAAGTGAATAAATGAACCATAATTCACAAAAACAATCGTGCTTGAGTACGTAATGTCTTTACGGGTTTCAACATCATAAAATGATCCATTTGCTTTATTTTTCCAGATTCCTTCCAAAAAAGATATAGGCTTTAATCTTGAATCTTGGTCATTGAAATCGCCTGAAGAAGCTGAAAAAAAGAAGGCTCAATTTAATATTTATTAACAAGGCTTCAAGGCAACAATGACCTTATATTGATGCCGGAATTATTTAAATTCTGTATAAACTTCTCGATCTTATGGTGAAAGTGGTTGATTTTTTAAAAAGAGGTTTATTCTTAGGAAATCTGCTTACATTGTGAAATAACTATTTTCTGTTACAACTATTGTATTTGTTACTATTCTCCGCAAATTTTGGTTAAACTTATCTTATCTGTTTAATTATCTGATATAACTGTACTTGAAATGTAACATGAAGACCATGGATCACTCAGAGATTCCTACCTTACCGGCATTTAGGTTCCTGTTACCCCATTTCCATGCAAAATGAGACTTTTACGACCAGGCAATCTTATCTTACAATTAGTAAATTTTATTACATGACCATCATTATTGAGAAGGTATTAGTTTTATGTGAAAAATGACTTTAAAAATTTTCATCAAATCTTTACGTTTTGAGAACCGCTGAGTCCAAAATAGTTAAAATAATAGCATTGTTTGTTTTTTTGAAATTTTTTTCTGAAAAAATGAAAAATTGCAGCATTGGATTCTGACGGCGCTCATAAATCTCTACTAATTATCCCAACAACATTTTTCGATTAAACTAAAATTATGAAAGTTACAGTATTCCCAGGCGGAAATTTACAACCGGCACAGCACCGCGCCAGCACTGCCAGCGGACTTCCAGCGCTGGCATAGTGCTGGCAGTAGATCCCCATGAAGTCTGTTGCGGTGCTGGCAAAGCTTCGAAAGGTAACACCGGCATAGTGCTGACCAGCAGTGCTGCGTTAGCGCTGACCTTCAGTGCTGGCGTGGTGCTGGCGGAACTCCGATAGTTAACAACGGCATAGTGCTAACCAGCGGTACTGCGCTAGCGCTGGCCTTCAGTGCTGGTGCGGTGCTGGCACTAGTACAAAATTTCACTCGGCTGGGAGTTGTCTTTTAGTACTGGGGCGGTACTGGAAAATGTACCGAAAATCTGTATTGTACTTAGATAAAAAGTACACTGAGAAAACAGTTTGGTAGTGCCAACAAAAATTTGGTTGTCGCAACAAAATAATTTGTTTGATATACAGCTGACAAAATGTTTTGTTGGACCAACCAAATTTTTTTGTTGAATTTTTAGTTTCATTCAACCAAATAATTTTGTAGTGATAACAAAAGTGTTTTGTTAGTATGACAAAACTTATTGTTGATTCAACAAAATTATTTTGTTTCAAGAAAAAAATTATTTTGTTAGGAGAGCATACTTTTTTTTAGTAGAACAAAATCGTTTTGTTGAAGGAAATTCATAATTTTGTTAAATTAGCAATATTTTTTGCTTTTTGAAAACATATTTCTGTGCACGGAAAGAGAAATATGAATTTCCGAGGTTATTCGAATCTACAAATCATAAAAGTAGAAAAAAAGTCAACTACATGTATCATTATTTACATTGTTGAAATTTTCTGAACACTTTCTGGTAAGATTTTTAACAATCACTTTGCAAGACTCTGCCATATTGATTTTAATCCCAAAATAAAAGTGAAAAATGATAAATGAATATTTTTGATTAAATGCACTATTAGGGTTAGATTAGGGTTAGATTTACCTTTGAAGGTATTTATCAGGCCTGGTAAACCCCATTCCTCCAAGAGTTGCTGCACTTTTAAGTCAGACATCAATAAATATGAAGTCGCGAATTCGATTAAATTAAATTTCGGTGAACGGCGAAAATAAAGACATGTGGTTTCTCGGTAAAGTTTGCTACATCGAATCAAACAAAAGAGCCGCGTGACCAGACCTGTGTATCGAGGAATTGAAATATGTCACCAGAGTTCAGGTGTCGCTAGTAGTAACTTTGCACTGTCAAAGCACGTAACACATGGAAAATAACACAATAATATGAAAACAGTTTAACTACTAGTTTAAAATAATTTTTACTCTGTAACATGGTTTGTTTAGAGATTAATTTGCCACTTTTTCGTATTTTTTCTGTGCATTATGTGGTCTAGCAGAACATAATTAATACTAGCGCCACCTTACGCCCTAGTTTAACTCTCATAACATATTTTATGAAGAGGAAAGATAGGATGATGTGCCGGTTGCGTGCGACGCGAACGAAATACTGATATAAATAAAACAATACACATGAGTGGTAATACATTTTGTCGGGACAACCAAATTATTTAGGTGGTTTAACCAAGGCATTCAATCAAATTATTTGTTCGAACCAAATACATTTTTTGGTAACATTAACCATTCTTTTTGTAATGCCAACCAAATTTTAGTATTGACAACAAAATCTGTTTAACAAAACTATTTTGTTGCGGTGACATTATTTTTTCTCTCAGTGTACAGGGAAAGTTCGAGTTAAGATTCTAATATTTACCGTTTTTAACGGCAACGGAGGGATATTCGCTTGGAAGGTTAAGTTTACTTTTTTCACAGTAAAATGTCTGTTTTCAAGCTAGAAAATTTTTTCTGAGTAAATTGACAATACTTTTTCGTTACACATACACCGAAAAAAAATCTCAGTAGGTTTGACTACTTTTTAACTTACTTTCCGTAGTTCGTAAAGGCCCCAGTGGCATTTTTGAAGTTAAGTGAACTGCAGGAACATAGGTAAAAATCAAATAAGAGCAGTAATTGGCTCGATGAATATTCTTAGTACATTTCAAAACTTTATTTACTTTCAAGCAGACTCTAACTTACTATTTTTATATACAAACTTACTTACAAACACACATTCCCCTCTGCACTACGCAAACACTCGTATAGGTAGTATTAAAAATTATTCTTAACGCTGCGGGTTCGAACCCTCTCTACGTGCAATTAACGCATTACTAACCTAACGACTAAGCCTCTCGGCTGCGCACGCTTGGAATACAAGAAAGAAAATAGCGCTTATAACCTTCAACTACTGCAGCGCCGTGTAAGAAGTGTATAGGCCCTGTGTAATCGGGAATTTTTAGATTTTATCCCAATTTATGATTTTGATTAAATTTTTCAAGATTTTTAATTATTAAATCGATTTTCTATAAAAGAAAATATTTTTGAAAGAAAGCGATCAAATTTTTTAATTGAAGAACATTACATAATAAAAAGATTTATATACATTTTAGAATTATTAACTTCTATTATTGTATATCTAAATTCCATTTATCAGTTAAATTTTACGGGATACGAAAAAATATTTTTGATACAAAATTGTTTAATGCATGAAGATCTGCAAATTTGAATCGCACAATTTTTTCATGAGATGTAAATTTTTCTTTTTAATTGGAAAAAATACCATGAAAATCCAAAATTCAATTTTTTAATAATAATATGTGAAATACGAGAAAAACGTTAGGATGCAAAATTGTTCTCTTCAATAAGATCTACAAATTTTGTCCGACACAGTTTCAGATAGAATATATATTCTTCGTTTCAATTTAAAAAAAAATACGATTAAAATTCAAAAATTTCTTTTTTGAAACAAGGTAGGTACAAAAAAAACGCTGAGATGGAAAATTTCATTGTTTGCCTTAATGAGGTATCCAAATTCTGACTAGGACATTTGTTGACCATATGTATATTTTATATTTTGATTTTAAATATTAAAAATAAAAAATTCCATTTTTTAACCAAAATACTTTAGATACGAAATAAGCGCCGGAATGAACTCCGCCATTGCCGGTCCCAAGCCCGGATGCGAAAGGAGGAGGGGACACACAGACAGCAACATGACACTACATACTTACAGCAACACTGAACGCAACACAACCAATACCCGAGACGGCCTTTCGCGGGAGGGCAGTGTCTCACCCACAGGAACGTGTGAGGCCATGCACGGAGCAGACGCGTCCTGCAGCCCGCCAATGGTAGTAGCCGAAAGGACTCTGCCAACAGCTGGGCTGTCGCCGTTAGGATGGCCGTCAAGGGAGTCTTATAGACAGACTTTCCCTAGCGGTGGGCCTGCCGGGCGCACGCGTTTGAATGGTCTCTCCTCAACCTTCGGACGCGTGAGGACGCGGTGTGGAGCAAAAGCATCACCTTGAACAGGTTTCTTGATGCCGCATGAGTGGAAACAGTATGAATGCGGGGGGGCCCCTTAATCGGGGTATCAACCCAAATACGCATGCGGCGGTGACGCTGAACTTCCCTCGTGCCCTTCTCGCGGTCACATCACAACCACATGCACGATACCGACACCCACACATACCAGTACGAATGCGTTGCCGAGTGAATGGGCTGCGGCCGGCGCCTGGTGGATATTCCCGATAGACTAGCCAAGGGAGGAGTAGTAGCCTCCCGACCAGGGTAGGACGCGATGTCAGTACCTTACCTCTGTGGAAGTAATATGGGTAAATGTAAGTCCCTCCGGTGTTCGGCCGCGAAGGGCAAAGATCCCGTGAAACCACATGTTAAACTGGGAAAACCGCTCACGTTTCTACTGTCTGGAGCCAATTTCGGGGTTGAAATCATGGACGCCCGGGCGCAGGAATGAAGGATTACCTGGTCAGTATTTCCTTATACCCGACGATGCGTAGGATAAATCGCACACCGTCTAGCCTGAAGTCCGGGTCAGGTGTCGGGGCGGACCCGGCACCGCTCGGTCGATAGGGGTGACGTTAAACCTTTAGCATCATTATGGCGCGGGCCTATCCCGTAACCTTTTTTACTAGCTTCATATAATGTGCCGATAGGATCGACCATCCGATAAGCCGCTTCTCGGTTTCGGTGCACATAACTAGGGATCTATACAGGCGGGGATAGTAGCCCTACTGCGGTAGGGCTCCCATGATGGGCGAACCGTCTCAAGACACGACGACATTAATATGAATTTTAAAAATTTTGAAAAAAATAAAGGAGATGAAGCGGTGAAGGCGCCTGATGCGCAGTCACACACTCCTCCAGGGGCTGATGGATGGAAAGACGTCCTTCAGCTCCTGAAGGAGCAAAGTAAGAAAATGGAGAGGTTGGCCAGGGCTCTCAGCGTTATCCAGCAGGGTATGCTGAGAAACAACCCTGGCCATGTTAAGGACAGTGTGAGTGAGGCTACGGAGGTGTTGAGCGGAATGCTCAACACCCACAAGTGCTTACTAGAGAGCGGGGTGGAAATCCAGAAAAGGATGGAATCCCACCCCGCCGTCAAAAAGATGGGTATCTTCCGGAGACTGCGCTCTGCGTCTCTGGGAGATACCCCAAAAAAGCTGACAAAGGGGGAGAAGAGGGTTGCTCCTTCTCCCCGAAGATCGGCTTCCCAAGAAAGGGAAGGGCGGCATACCGCCAACTTACGCTGCGGCCACCAGAAGCCAAACCCCAAAAAAGGATGGGGAATGGCAGCTGGTGGAGAAGAAAAAATGAAAAAAATAAAAAAAGAGAAGAAAAAAGAGGTTCCTGTGCCATCTGCGCAGGAACCTAAAACAAAGGTGAAGTTGGCGAGGCGCTCTCCGGCCGCACGGTCGGGCGACGCTATCAGGGTGTCGGCGAGGGATGGAGAGTCCTACGCCGATATCCTGAAGGCTATGAAGGCGAAAGTAAACCCCCAAAACGCAGGGGCGGAGGTCCTCTCCATTCGGAGAACCAGGAGGGAGGAGATTCTCCTGGTCCTCAGAAAGGGGGTGACGTCTCGACCTTCGAAAAGGCGCTCGACCAGGCGGTCGGAGAGAAGGCCGAAGTTAAATCTTTGGTCTCGAAGAGGTCCCTTGAAGTTAGGGACCTCGACGAGACAGTCACAAGAGAAGAGGTTGTTGCAGCGCTTTGCATCGCACTGGGCAAGCCAGACCTCGGTGACCAGTGCAGGCTGTACAAACGCTTTGGCGGTGTGCAGACTGCGGTGGGCCGTTTAACCGAGGCGGACGCCCAGAGCTTGCTCGGGCTTGGTAGACTAAGGGTAGGGTGGGTGAACTGCCGCATCCGAGAGCATGTCGAGGTTGCCCGGTGCTTCAGGTGCCAGGGATACGGCCATGTGTCGCGTGGCTGCGCGCTTCCAGGCAGGAAGGATGCCTGCTGGAGGTGTGGGGGCGCGTCACACGTGGCCAAGGAGTGCAAGGCTCCCCCTCGGTGCCTGACTTGTACTGATAGGGGCGAAAAAGATGTCGCCCATGCTTCGGGGAGCGGTTCTTGCCCAATATTCAGGGCGGAGCTCCGGAGGTTGAGAGGTGGAAAGTGAAATTTCTACAGCTCAACCTCGGGAGAGGGAAGGAAGCCCAGAACCTTCTGATGCAGACTGCCAGGGAGAGGGGAGCCGATGTGTTGCTCATTAGTGAGCAACACAAATGGTCCGAAAACTCTGCTTGGTACCAGGATGCATCAAGGAGGGCTGGGATCCTTGTCTGCAGCCCTGATTTGAGCATCGCGGAGTTCCTGGAGACCGACGCGGGGTTCGTTTGGGTGGAGGTGGCGGGGGTACGTGTGTACAGCTGCTACTTCTCCCCCAACGATCCTTTCGAGATTTTCGAGACCCAGATCCTCCTCCTTGAGGAAAGCCTCAAAGAGGCTAGTGGGCGGTCCCTTATTGCGGGTGACTTTAATAGTAAGTCGCCCGAGTGGGGAGAAGCCCGTCTGGACAGGAGGGGAATCTTGGTCGGTGAGATGGTCGCCAGGAATGACCTGATCGTGTTGAATCGGGGCAGGGATTTTACGTTCAGACGAGGAGCGGGGTTGTCGATTATCGACCTCACGATTGCCGCGCCCCGTCTTGCCTCCAGGATAGGCGACTGGTGCGTCCTCGATGTAATAACATTGAGTGACCACCAGTGCATTGAGTTTAGCATCCAGGAACGGAGTCACCCAGTGAATACGGGAAGGGGCGGCAAGGTAAGGAGCCCCTCCTGGAACACAAAACGACTCAGAAAAGACAAGCTTCGGGAACATCTTGAAGAAACCAGGCTCATAGATGAGCTTGGTTGGGCAAGGTCTGCTGGGTCGTTGGAGGACACTGTGCGCGCGGCGAGGCGGAAAGTGGTCGCAGCATGCGACCACTCCATGCCTCGCCGCGGGCACAGGCGTACCGGGGACTCGATGTACTGGTGGAACGACCAGTTGTCCGTCCTGCGTCGAAAGTGCCTTACAGCGCGGCGGAGTTTTACCCGCTCAAAGGGTGATCCTCTGCTGCGCGAGGCATGGAAAAAAGCAAAATCAGCTCTGAGGCAAGGCATAAAAAAAAGCCGACTTCAGTGCTGGAAAGACTTGATCGGAGAAGTCGAGAAGGATCCATGGGGTCTCGCCTTCAAAATAGTCACTAAGAGATTGGTGACTAGAAGAAAGACCCCGGGCCTGGATAGTGCCGATCGTGTCAAGTACATCGTGCGAAGCTTGTTCCCGCATGTAGAGCCGTTCCAAAGACAGGACCGAAGTTCCTGCGTGGTCCGGGGCGAAGAACTCTTCACTCTCGAAGAACTAAAGAGAGCGGGTGGAAGGCTCAAGGCAAACACAGCGCCGGGGATCGACGGGTTGCCGAACGAGATCCTCAAAGAGGTGATCGGGGTATACCCGGAGATGCTCCTAGAAGTCTTCAACTCCTGTCTTCGGGAGGGAGGTTCTTCGCAGACTGGAAGAAGCAGAGGTTGGTCCTGCTGAGGAAAGGCAACAAACCTCTAGGGGATGCCTCATCGTATAGGCCAATATGTTTATTGGATACGATGGGGAAACTTCTGGAGGAAATGATCCTACAAAGACTACAGGGTCACATGGTCCGCGAGAATGGTCTCTCGGAAAACCAGTTCGGCTTTCGGAAAGGCAGGTCCACAGTCGACGCCATCCAGGCAGTGGTGGACATCGCCACTAAAGCAAGAAGAGGAACTGGTAAGCGTAAGGGATTCTGCGCGTTGATCAGCATTGACATACGCAATGCGTTTAATACCGCGAGATGGAACATCTGCATCGAGGCGATGGTGCGGAAAAAGGTTCCAGACTACCTGTTACGAATGATAGATGACTATCTGAGCGACAGGTGGGTGATATACGAGGGCGACAAATGGTCTCTCAAGGAAGAGATGACATGTGGCGCCCCTCAAGGGTCGCGGGTAGGTCCACTCGTCTGGAACGTCATGTACGACGATTTCCTGCGCATGGACCTGCCTGCTGGAACGAGCATCATCGGCTTCGCGGATGACGCACTTGTCGTGTGCGCCGCTGACGACGTCAAAATCCTGGAGCTGAGGATCAATGATAGTCTGTGGCGGGCAAAGCGTTGGTTGGATAGCAGATGCCTGAAAATGGCCCCTGAGAAGACCGAGGCTTTGCTGGTCACAGACAGGAGATCCTTCAAATACCCGAGGATCATTCTCGGGGAACATGAAATCAAGTGGAAAAAGAGCATTAAGTACCTGGGTGTGCAGTTGGATCGAAGGCTTAGCTTCGGCGAACACCTGCAGATCGCGACTGCCAAAGCCATCGAGTGTGGGGCCGCCCTGACTCGGCTCATGCCCAACATTGGTGGTCCTAGGGAAGCTAAGAGAAGGCTGGTGGCGAGCGTGGTAAATTCGAAGCTGCTTTATGCAGCTCCGATCTGGACAAGTGCCCTTAACAACCATGCTATCCTGAAGAAGCTGTTCTCGGCACAGAGAGGTGTGGTGATGAGAATTGTCTCAGCATACCGAACTGTGTCGACGAGTGCTGTGCTGGTCCTGGCGAGCGTCCCGCCAATAGATTTATTGGCGGAGGAAAGGCAGGAGACCTTTCAGCTTCGCAAGGAGCTTACCTGCGCCGACCTGCAGGAAATCGCTCGCGCGAAGGAGGCCATCCGCAAGGATGGAAGGCGCAGACTCGTCGAGAAATGGCAGACGAGATGGCATGGTGACCAAACCGGGAGATGGACACACCGTCTGATCCTGGAGCTCGCCACCTGGCTGGATAGAAAGCACGGTCAAGTCGGCTTTTACCTGGCGCAAGCGCTTTCGGGCCATGGTTGCTTTAATGCGTACCTGAAGCGCTTCAAAAAAGAGACGATGAGTCGTGCCGCTACTGCGGTTCCCTTGTGGATAATGCAGAGCACGCACTCTTCGTCTGCGCAAAGTGGGGCGCGGCAAGGGAGGCCCTCGGTCAGGCAGTGGGTGCCGAGCTCACTCCTGACACGATGGTCTCTCTCATGCTCCAGTCTGAACAGATTTGGATGTTTATCGAGTCATTCGTCACCCTGGTGATGAAGGCGAGGGAGCTCGATGAGCGTGCAGAGCGTGGCAACAATGGGGGCCAGTAGAAATCGCATCGGGGCCTACACCCGCGGTCCTGCGTCTTGGGCGGACTTGGCTGTTCGCGTCGACCGGGGAGGAATCTCCTTATTCCTTTTCTGGTTGGCGCGGTTGGCCGGCCTGCCTAACGGGCGTGTGCCCGCGGATGGGAGTCCCGGGCGAACGGACGACGGAAGAGTCGTACGCGACTTTAAGCTAGAACCAACTGCCCGCGAAGTTTAAAGCCGAAAGGCGGTTCCGCGGGCGGTGCATTGGTTCGCGAGAGGGGGTTTTTTGGTTTTAACAGGTATGCCTAGACCCGTCCTAGGAGAGTCCTGTACAACGTCTATAAAAGATTTCGCCATTTTTCCTCCTCACAAAAAAAAAAAAAAAAAAAAAAAAAAAAGCGCCGGAATGAAAAATCATTTGCCTAATAATTAAAGTCTACGATTTTTTTCCTTTTAGAGATATTTGGATGAAAATAAATTTTTTAACTGTGTAAATTATTAGAAAATTAATAACTCAGATCGATTTCCCATAGCATATAAACATAATAATAAAAGTAGTAAGAGCAATTAACAAGAAATTGTGGAAAATACTTATGAATAAAGTAGTTAGTAGCTATAACTAATAATTATTTTTCGGTGTATGCAGAGAAGAAGTGTTTGTATACTTTTAGAGAAAACTTCTATTCTAATTAGAATTATTGTTTGTTCACCCTCCTTTTCCTAATTCAAAATAAAAGTTAATTTATTTCACAAATGAAATATGTTCAAATTAAGAAAAGCGAATTTCAGTATTAGAACAATTTCTTTGTTGAATTCATTGGTTTGATTTAATAATATTTTGTCAACCAAAGTGATTTTTTAACAGCAATGGCTTATTTAACACATTAAAGAATCCTTTATTGCAAAAGAAGAATGTCAACCCAAAATTTTTTGTATTAGGGAAAAAATTAATCTAATTATTATTCAAATTTAAAGAATGTGAAATCTTTCTTTGGAAAAAAAGACACTTAATTTGAACCAATTATTATTTTACAAAATGAAAAGTACTCACCACTGGTATTTTGCGAAAAGCTGATCAAAAAGATTAAGATAAAAATTCTAATGGATGACATTTTAAAAACTTGGAAAACTTTCAAGTAATACGTCACGAAAAATTTGCAGTGGCTTTTAGACTATGCTTCAAATCCTGCAAAAGCTTCAAGAACAACGAGAAATAATAATTTACATATCTTAAGTATTATTTTTGGAAAATTAACAAAAAATAGAACTTTTAATACTTTTTATCAATATTGGCAACAATAGTCGATTCCTCTACCTTTTTGCTAAAAAATTTTCCTGAGCACGTAACTGCTGACTCAGTGATAACTTCTATCCTTCTTTTCTTATTTCAAAACCAAAATTTGTTTATATATATATATTGCGAAACAAGTTTTCAGACCCTAAAAAATAACGTACTTATTTCAACAATTTCTTTGATAAAATGGTTTTCTCAATTTAATAATCTATTATTTTGATTCAAACAAAATTATTTTTTAAATTCGGAAATTATTTTTTTAGACACAAGTAATGTTTTTACGATTAAAGGGAAAGGTCAGCCATGTAAATTCCAATCGAAGGGATTTTGTTTTTAACCCAATGGCAATGCATGAATATAGATGTTTGGTTTAAGGAAATTTCGATTAAAATATTAAAAACTGTTTTCTGGTGAATAATTATTATTTTTTTCACTTATCTAAAAATACCTGTATAAATTCTTAATAAGATGTTATTTTTTTTAATATACTTTAAAAGATTGTATTTACAACATGATGACTAATTCAGGAGTTGGAATTGCTACTTTTTTGCGTGAACACGTAGCTTTATTAGACAATAGGCAATTCTTTTACAATAAGGAAACACAGCTGTTCCTTTTTTATATGAATTTTCAATAAGATATGCAGAAGTCAATGCTTAAAAAATTTAATCTTTTTTTTCTTCTACAACTTTTTTAAAGTCTAAAAGCAATAGAGATGAAAATTATTTAAAATCTAAATTATCTATTTTTTGAATATCCTTTTGATGGCTACATGTTAGAAACAATATTGTAGGTGAAAGTCCCTATTTTGGGTGGAAAAATATAATGTACAATTTTTTTTTTTTTCTCGTTATTTTGGCATAGGGTCAGATTCTTTTTATTTTCTTCGATTAAAATTTTCACTATTAGATATAAAAATACTCAAAAAGACATACGGGACTACTTCATTTTGAATTGTAAGCTATGAGATAAGTTTTTCAATTCTATGATAATCCTTATTTTAATTATCTCCTTTTTACAGAAATTTTGAATTAATCTTTGAATTTATGGCACTGAAGAGGGCCCCCATATGTGGCCGAAACGTTTACCTTACTTTCTTTTTGAGTATTTTTATATCTAATAGTGAAAATTTTAATCGAAGAAAATAAAAAGAATCTGACCCTATGCCAAAATAACGAGAAAGGAAAAAAATTTTTATGAATTTTGGGTCAATAATATTGGAATTTGTTGATGCTTTTATTTCATAAAGTATGTTTAACTTTCAGAAAATAAAAGAAAATCATATTTTTTAAAACATCGTTCTTATTTATCCTTAAAATACACTTTTGTGGGACATAACTTAGGAATTTCATCACGGAAAGATCTATTTTATAATCTGATCTCAACTACGTTTCAATTGATGGAAAATATATAGTTAGTAAAGTTATATTGGTTGCTCTCTAAAATCATTTCATTCCCGTTTGGAGTGAAAACCGAGCTACTCGAATGGAGAGTGGCTCGGTTTTCACTCGAAAAAATTTAGAGAGTACATTCCTTATTGTTCAAACATGGAGCTTGAAAATTTATGAAAATATTTGAAGTATATCATAAATATAATTTATTGCCACATGCATTTCCAAAAAAAAAAAAAAAATAAAATTGGTACAACCTTTTCATTTATTTTGAATAAAGAGTTTAAAAAATCTTCATTGTTTAACATCACAAAGTTTTAAATTTTCATTAAGATGATTACTATATCATAATTTTTTCTCTTAATAAGATTCAAAGTATTTTTTTAAAGTTACAAATTTTATTAAGCATTTCTTAATTTCGAATATCTTAAAAAATATAGAAAAATAAAAATACTGTACTTTGAATACCTGAAAAGGTCAGGTAATTATCGAATGCAAAAAAGGGTAAACCCTGACCTAAATTAGAACTTATTATAAGTCTTAGGTTCATGCAGAATTTTTTATACTTTTAATTATAATTTCTCTGTGCAGAAATACATACGATTATCAATGCATTGATCATTATAAACAGTTATATTTTCAAAATGGTACGTTGCAATTTTTTTCTCAATTTAAAAATTCTGAGGAAATTTGTTGAAAATATACTTTTTTAAGCTATGAAAAATAAATTTTTCTTGATGTTGGAAGATTTTAATTAAATCAAAAATTAAAGTTAGAATAGTTCACATGAACATTCAGTTGACAGTTTAAAAAATCCATGATAAATATTAATTTTCATTGTATCCAGTGTGTTTTTTTTTCACTTCAGAAACAATTGGATAGATAAATAAACAAATAGTTCATTGAAGTAGCTTTTTCTCAAATTTTTTTATTTAGAATATTTGTATCGAGTTTTTTTAGTGAAAGTGTGAAAAATTGGCTCTCGAATAAAAATTATAAATTTATTAATGGTCGGAATCGATAGAAAAACTGTCAGTTTTTATCAGATTTTGGTTAGTATGATCCCACCAATAAAATATCTATAATTTTTATTCGATTCAAACTTTTCATGACTCATTTTATTCGAGATTTCATTTTCTACACATTCACTAGAAAAACTCGATAAAAGAAAATTATAAATGAAAAAACTTATTTATCCAATTTTTGTTTTAACTACTTTCCAGTTTTGGTATCACGTTGGTATTCCGCTGCTGGAAGTAAAAAGATAGAAATCTTATCCTTTTCGATCTTTATTATAGAAAAAGATAGCGATAATTTATCCAATTCTATCTCTTTTTCATTCTAAATTCACGTCTATATTTTCTAATAACTACTTTTCTATCTATTCCAATCCTTTATCTATCATCCTTAATGTTTCTCAATCTCATTCTATCCTTTATCTATACACGTGAATCTTTTTCTATCTCTTAGTCAATCAAAATACGCGTCTATCTTTTTCAATTTCCCCTTTTCTATCCCATTCTATTCTACATCTATCAACGTCAATCTTTTTTTATCTCTTTGTCAATCGAACTTCACGCTTATCTTTTTCAATCTTTCACTCTCTATCTCATTCTATGCTTTATCTATCCACGTGAATGTTTTTCTATATCTTTGTCAATCTAAATTCACGTCTACACTCGAGATTCCCTAGAACGAGAAGCTCGAGCATCGGAGACCTCTCTGCATCGAGCGTGAGAGGGATCCCCTCCATATCTTACTTGTTGCTACGCGCTGTTATGCACGGAAAAAATTTGTCGCTTAAAATTTAACAGACTATTCGAAGAGTCGTGGACAGAAAGTAAAATCGGAGAAAGTCTTGTAAGGTTTCAATGACTTTTAGGAAATAGTAGAAAAAAGTCGACTAACTTTTAGAAAACCAGGTCGAAGAAAAAAAGTCGCGTATTTACTATAATAAAAGTATTTTAAACACTAACTGATCTTTTCTAAGAAGTAATGAAAAGTTTCATAATCTTTGGATTCATTTGTCATAGATTTTAAAAGACTATCGAATAATTTGAAATGAAAGTAATTCAAACAAATAGTTTTGTAAATTGTATTCTAAAGTCCATCAGATTTTATATGCCGTCTTCTAAAATTTCTTCGACAGTCGCAAAAAGCGATGCGCAGAAACGTAATTCGTAGCATCGCACAGCAGACAATGCAGCTCAGCTTTATGTTTTTGTAATAATTTTGGTTAGATTTTGAGATTACGTGTCGTTTGGTTTCGTTTGAATCTGGATTGAAGCGTACATTGAAGAATTAGTTCCGAGTAAGTATATGTTTACCTTGATAAAGTGTATTACGTCAAATTTGAAATTTATCTACTATTTTAGATTTGCCTTCAAACTCTGAATGTGATCCAAATATTTTACACAAGTCTCCATGACATGTAACGGATATGCGGGTTAAGGCGTGCGATTAGAATTAGGTTAGGATGCGTGCGTGCGTGCGAGCGTTCGATTCTCGGTGCTGCGAAGTGTTTATAAAAAATTGCGTTTCTGTAATGTGCAGTGTTAAATATAATGGTAAGTTCATATTAGGATTATATAGGTAATGTAAAAGTGAAAAATAATTAACTATATAAGTGCAGGATCATATCACAGAAAATAATATTTTCCTTTTTACACTGTTCAAAATTTTCTTCGACTGTCACTTAGACTTTCGATGCCTGGTTTAGGGACAATGGAACCCAACCCACGGTGTTTTAAATTTTCCGCGACTGTCACTTAAACTTTCGAATTTACGTTTTACATTTTCAGCGACTATCTATCATATTCTTCAATAAGGAGGCTCATAATGTTTAGTCGACTTTCTAACCTATCCACGAGTATTATACAAAGTCGATGACTTTTTAAGCGACAAATTTTTTCCGTGTGCGCATTATATGATGCGTGCAGTCAGTCTGTCAGTGATGCCATGTGAATAATTGTATGTTCATAGTAAAAAATCGTATAAAAAAGATTTTTGCGAGTATTCAACATGGAATTGATTTATTTGACGATATGTACTCAAAAT
Source organism: Diplolepis rosae (assembly GCA_030998225.1). Taxonomy (NCBI): domain Eukaryota; kingdom Metazoa; phylum Arthropoda; class Insecta; order Hymenoptera; family Diplolepididae; genus Diplolepis; species Diplolepis rosae. The sequence goes on along the minus strand of JAPYXD010000581.1, from coordinate 2,742,892 downwards.
ACTAAAAATATAATAATATAATAATAAAAATATCTATGCTTATCAGGTGTATTTTTGAATAGTTCTGAAAAAAAGAAAAGTCTTGATGATAAATGTAATAAACTGTAATATAAATGTTAAAATGTTGCTGTTGGTTTTCATTTATAAAAAATGCGTTTCGAAACATAGTATTAGACATGTAGTATTGATCATAATAATAAACTGCGCAAAATTGTACAAACTGATTAATTGTAATTATATCAAATTTTCATACATATTGTTTAAAAAGGGAGAATTTTACTTATCTATAGTAATGTGTGAAATATCAAAATTTCCAAAAAAACTTATGCAATTTTAATGTTTGATAACCGACTTACTTTACTCCAGATTGGAAAAATTAAATATTAAATTTTTCATTTCAAATACTGTAAAATTACACAATTAAGTAATTTTTCAATATTTGACCAATTATTTTCTCATTAATTTGTGATAAAAGCAATCAAACTCATTGATTACTGTTTCAAATTTGAGCGCGCTTCATTCCGTAGTAGTGGGGGAAGAGGGGTCGATCGTCTGCTCGTTATGGGGAACCGTGACGCGCTCGTAAAAGGGAGGCCTTGTTACAGGGAATCTCATTATAGGGAATCTCGAGAGTATCTGTTTTAATCTTCCATTTTCTATCTCATTCTATCCTTTATCTATTCAGGTAAATCTTTTTCTATCATCTTGCCAATCTAGGTCCATGGCTATCTTTTCTAATCACCTGATCTCTATCTCATCCAATCCTTCATCAATCCACCTTAATGTTTTTCTATCTCTTCGTCAATCTTAATTCACGTCTATCTTCTTCAATATCCGCTTTTCTATCTCATTCTATCCTTCATCTACGAACGTCAATCTTTTTCTATCTTCTTGACAATCTAGTTGATGCCTATCTCTCCCTATTACAAATAAAATCTTTTTCTATCTCTCATTATCTCTCCTTACAACAAAAGAAGATCAGTCCACTACTATGGCCAATGAAGTGATAGTCTTCGCCTGTGTAAAATGGACACAATACTTTTTAGAACTACACTCTTCATTTCGTGGTAAGAATGGATACTGAGGGATATAGAGATAGATTAAAATTTGCACTATGGGGAGATAAATAAGGGATAGAAAAAGATACAAGTGGTCAATTACGAAAGATAGAGAAAAAGATAGATACTACTTCAGTGGGTGGATAGACTAAGGGATAAGAAAAGATAAATATTCCCAGTCACTCTGGATAAGCGCGGAGATAGAAAAAGATAGAGTTTTGCGGAAGCAAAGTAATGGGTTGGGAGAGATAGAAATTTTCTATCTTTTCCAATTCCCCAGTTCCTATCTTCTTCAATCTTTTTACTTCCAGCAGGGTCACATCATTCATCATTTAAGGTCGTATTGTAGGATCTGACCTCATGAATCACATTCGTCGGCTTATTTGATAAATAAAGCATTTTAACAAATTTTTTCAAACTTGTTTATTTTCATACACCTAACATATATTTAACAATTTTATAAATATATTACTTCATACATAACCAATATTTTAAATTTGTCACTAACGCGTATAACACTAAAAAATCAGCATGTAACGAGATTCGAACCCTAACCAAGCACGAATTGATATATTGCCAAACGCTTATTCTACTGAACTAAGGTAAAACATGAGATAACTGTGAAGAATCTCGATGTTACTAATGAGATACATTTCGCTATCCATGTCTATTCCTCGACTATCCTCATCAAACTTTTTCTATCCCTTTGTCAATCCAAAATCAATCCAATCTTCGCATATACTTTTCTCTATTTCGGTTCATACCTTGTATATTTACGGTGTCATTTTCTATCTCCTTTCTATTCGATAAATAAAAGTAATTATTTGTAATGAATGTTACAGTATATACAAGATTAAAAGATCTAATTACGAGGAGTGACAGGGATTGAAAGAAATAAGCGTCAACCTGGATTGACAAAGAGATATACAAGTAAAAGAGATAGAAAGTGATAGAGGTAAATAGATGAGGGATATGTTGAAATAAAGAGAAGAACATTGAAAGATATAACCGTGAATTTGGATCCCTTGTAGAAAAAAATAATTGGACCCGATTGGGACTGATTGATCCGATTGACCCCATTTCAAAAACATCATTGAAACCGATTTATTAATCGGATTCAAAATGGTCTCGCCTGATTGAATCCGATAAATAAATCGATTTCAATGATGTTTTTGAAATGGGGTCAATCGGATCAATCGGTCCCAATCGGGTCCAATTATTCGTTTCTGCAAGGGATTGTCAAAAAAATAGAAAAAGATATAGGTTATAATATACGAGATATAGGCTGTGATTAGTAGAAAGGGATTGAAAGAGATATATGTACATTTGGATAAATAAGAGATAGAAATAGATAATGGTGGATAGAAAAGAGATAAAAATAGATACAGGTGGATGCATGAGGAGTAGGCTGAGATCAAGAAAATGGGGTTTAAAGTGATAGGCATCAATCTGGATTGACGAAGAGATATAAAGAAATAGAGGTGGATAGACAAGAGATAGAAACAAATATAGATGGATATACAAAGAATAGAGTGAGATAAAGAAAACGAATTTGAAAGATATAGCTGTGAACTTCGATTGCAAAGAGATAGGAAGAGATAGACATCAATTTGGGTTTACAAAGAAGCTTAAAGAAATAGAGGTGGATATACAAAGAGTAGAGTGAGATAAAGAAAACGGGATTGAAAGATATAGCTGTGAATTTGGATTGACAAAGAGATAGATAGAGGTAGGCATCAATCTGGATTGGCAAAAAGGTATAAAGAGATAGACAAGGGATAAAAAGAGATACAGGTGAATAGACTTGGGATAAATTTTCGTTATCTCTTTCTATTGAAGAGATAGAAAGCGATTTAAAGTGATAGGATTTCTATATATTTACTTCCAGCAGGGTGTTTACATGTTTACATCAAATGCGTGAAATTAAATGTTATTTTTGTGACTGGCAGTGACATCTGGTGCAGAAAATTTGAAATACTCTATTGTGATGCAAAAGTTGTTTACTCTCCCAGAGGTTAAATCGCGCTATACAGTTACAGTGGTTACAGTAGGTATTATAATTTGTTTCATAGATATCGTACGAATACAGGTTTGTTTTCATCACTGCCACTGGTTAATTTCAGTTTTAAGTGTGTCATTGATTCCAATGAAAACGAGAGAATCGTGAGCGTGACCTAAACTACCTCCATAACACACATGTCGTGTTTATATGATTTTTATTTAATTTGGATCGAATATAAGGAGCAGTGATCGCCAGTGATGTAGTGGCCGTCATGGCGACTTTACCGCCTCGGAAGAATCCAACTCCAACGAAAATTTCCAAAGAACTTCTTACACCTTTACAAATTTTGCTACAATTAGGTTTCCCAAAACACAGAGCGTAAGTTTTAGATGATTATATATTAATTTTGAAAGATTTCATAATTTTTTTTAACACAGATCAAAAGATGTCATTGTAAACAAACAGCTGTCAAACTCCAATTTGCTGTCCTCAAATCCCATTTTATTGTCTATGATAAATTATGGGTTTTTTTCTTAAGACGCCATGGAATTGTCAAAATTAGGTTAGATCTATCTGATTTTAGTACACAAAATAACCTGAAAGTAAATATTTAATCGAATTATGAACTGTACTGAATTATTAAAATTTAACTTTCGAATACGAATTCAATTTTAATCGTACAAGTTTCTTCATCAAATTCATCTTATTTTTTAATTTTTCATTAACAGAGAAAAGGCATTAGCTGCTACAGGGCATCGCAGCGTGCAGCTCGCTTCGGATTGGCTTCTTGCACACGTTCGAGATCCAACCCTAAATTCCAACGAACCAAGAGAATATGTTTTGTACGCTTGCCCAACTGGACAGTTTGCTGAGAGGCTTGTTAAATTTTGGGCAGAGAGTAAAGAACTAGGATGGAATGGAGCACACAATTACATGCCACACATCACTCTAATTTCTTTTTTTAAAGTATAAAATTCAAATATATTAAAATTGTCTCTAAATTATCAAAAGAAATTGTCTATTTGATTTTAAATTTTATTTTCAGGCTCCGGATGAGACCGCAGAGCAAATGGCCAACGCCCTGGAAACTTTAATCGACCGCAACGAATGTCCAGAATACATAGGTCTAGAAACGTACATATCGCCAAATTTCATGGGCTTATTCGTCGAGGATAAACATGCAGAATGGTTAAAGTCTGTAGCCGTCCAGTATTGCAAAAAAGTAGCAAATCTGGGTATCACCGTCGAGCCTCACACAAAATCCTTACATCTTTCTCTTGCCTATCAATTTTCCAGCAATCACTTCCAGCACCTACGTTCAATGGTTGAAAAACTGGGATCAAATACTGCTGTTAATTGGGAACTCAGATTATATTCCAGGGATTCTCGATTAAGAAATATGCATGTGCATACAGTATTACACACTCATGTGCCACGGCAACATGATGAATTAGAATTGAGACCGGGTGATTATATTTATTTACCAGAAGGTGCTTGTAATGCTTCAATCGATGGATGGGTTGAAGGCATTTCTTGGCTGACTGGAACATCGGGATATTTGCCCTTAAACCATACCAAACGCTCTGCGGATTCAGATTCCTGGACTTTACATGCAACGATTCCAATTACTGATAATAGAATAGAGACAGTTGAACAGGAGATTCCAAAAAGTAGGAGACCTCCTATTTTATTAAGTACAGAGTCTCTTGACACTCCGGATGGAATCGCTCCTGACCACGAACCAGTAAATATCTAATTCAAGTATTTAAAAACTCTTCAATTTAGAAAGCTTTAATTTAAAAAAATTTAATTTTAACAGATGGAGGCTTCAGACCCACCGTCGTCTCCATCTCGACAAATCTTTATCTGCCGGCATGGAGAACGTGTAGATTTCACTTTCGGAGCTTGGATTCCCTACTGCTTTGAACCCAACGGTTGTTATATTCGCCGAGATTTGAACATGCCTAAGGAAATACCTCAGAGGAATATCCAGGATTTTCAAAATGACTGTCCTTTAACAACCTTGGGTGAACTCCAAGCGAGTCTCGTCGGCGAGGCCATGAAATCTTCAAACGTGAAAATAGACATCGCCTTCGCTTCTCCTTCACTTCGGTGTATTCAAACTCTTTCACAGATTCTCAAAGGACTCGGTTCGGATATTCCGATCAAAGTAGAACCAGGATTGATAGAATGGCTGGCTTGGTATCCGAATGGAACTCCAACCTGGATGAGTCCAGAAGAATTGGTCAAAGCTGGTTTCAATATTGACACAAGCTATGGTCCGGTTATAAAAACTGAAAATTTACCGGCAAAGGAAAATGCTGCGCAGTATTATGAGAGGAGTTTCGCTTTGATGAAGGATATCATTGCGAACACTGTAGGAAATATTTTGGTAGTGGCTCATGCTGCTTCTTTGGCAGCATGCACCAAACAGTTAACTGGTGGGAGAGTTCCTCCTGCTGCAGAAGTTACAAGATTAGTGCAAAGAGTGCCCTATCTTGCATGTTTAACTGCTCGAGAAAGCGTGGATGGTTGGCAACTCCATCCTCCACCCTTTCCTCCAGTTACCCATACTAGCAATAGTAGATTCGATTGGAAAATTCTAATGTAGAATTAATCCTTGCTGGTCAGTTCAAATTCTAAGTTTTCAAAGTTTAGAAACAAGTGTTTATCTGAAACCTAGGCTTTTTCCCTAGTAGTCATATTTAATTGCTCCGAATTTACTGCAATTTTCAGTGCCAGTATAAATTATTTTGCATTTAATTTAAAATATTTAACAGTTTGGTATTTCTGTATGTTTTTTATTTGAATTTAGAATGTTTAATTCCAGAAACCAAGTATTCCATCGTAAGGATATTTAGCTTTTTAATTGTAGGTATTTTAAATTTAAAATTTTTTTAAACTCTAAAAGAAGACTTTTAAATTATTATAGTATTTAAATATTTTTTTAAATAGAGCCTTAATAATTTTATTGATTGAAAATAGGAATTCAATTCTGGAAATGTTTACATTTCTAGAATTGTTTCCAGTTTCAGCAGACACAGTTCACAAATATAATAAGTAAAACAATTACTATTAACTTTAGCCAGATATTTTAGAATTCGCTTTTACAACGAAGATTTAAAGGGTGTTAGGAAGTAAATGAACTAAGAAGTAAAGGGATTTTTGATAGTAAAATAATCTAGTTATGAAATACATAGTTATCAAGAACACCACAGAGATTGTCGTCAAAAATAATTTTTAATAAGTCTCACACAAGCAAGATTTCTTAAATTCAAATTTTTATGAAAATTTTGGTGAAACATTTTTATTTTTTGTTTTATTTTCTTTGACTAAACATAAGAGATTAACGAATTTTAATTATTTAAATTATAGATGAAGTGCATGTTTATTAAAAATTTCGAACTATGGCTACGAAAAGTATACTTTATTTAAAAAATTATATTGCTATTATAGAAAATTTCGACTCTACTAAAACTCTTAGCTTGGTTCAAGAAGCAACTCATCGTTTATCAAAATTATTTTTGAATAAAAACTTGCCTTAGTTTTGCTTTTTAAAAAATTCTACTAACGAGTTATAAATATCTTAATGTTAGATATTTTGGATTTTACTAGTAATTATTGTCTTACTATAAAATTTCGTGTTAAAGAAATTAAAATTAGAAATATTTATGGCCTTAAATGTAGTTTCTAATATACGTCAATTTCGGTAGATATTTTTTCGTACAACTTATCGAAAAAAAATCGCTGTACTTTTCGAGTAAAACGTAGCGACGTCAATTACATCGGACTTCGAATTTCAGAATCTTTATAGTAATAGGGAAATACGAACGAGACTTTTATGACAGTAATTAATCGAATGTTATTTTGTGTAGAATATTATATTATATATAGGTAGATAAAATATATATGTATATCGACGTTATAGATTCAATTGGTCTGTATCGTAAAATTTACCAAAGAACACTTTATCCGTGTAAGAGAGTATTTTATTAAAAAATATGATTTTTACGAGACACTTTTTCGTCTCCAACCGGTACAAATTTATAACGATGTGTAATGTACAGTTTATTATCTCTGAAAATGTACAAAAATGTTATTCCGTTTATATTGCTATTTAATAAAGTGTAACAACCATACATAAGAGTTGCATCTGTTTCAATTAAAATTCTAAAAACAAATTTATTTAATGTGACCTTTTTCTTTAAGTTTGCTAATCAATGTATCAACATCGGGAAGAATTACACCAGGCTCCCTAACAGGTGGTTCCTCCACAGAAATAATTTTTATTCTGGGCGACGTATCAACTCCTAAATCTTTTGGAGTCAGTTTTTTAATTGCTTTTTTCTTCGCCTTCATAATATTTGGGAGGGTCGCATAACGTGGCTCGTTCAATCGCAAATCGGCACTTAATACTGCTGGAAGTTTTATTTTTAGGACTTCCAATCCTCCATCTATTTCGCGTGTAACTTTTAATTCACCTTCTCCTGGTTCAATCTGTGAATAAGTTCATTATCTCTGTAACATTTTACTTCTGAAGGTACTCGAATAAAATACTATATATTTTTTATTTTATTTAGTTTAGTTATTTGATTTTTATTTGAATCTGAAATATTACTTTACCTTGCTACAGAATACTCCAGCTGGCCAATCCAAGAATCCAGCGGTCATCTGAGCTGTTTGGTTACAGTCATCATCGATGGCTTGTTTTCCAACAATAATAATATCAACTTTTTCTTCCTGAGCTAATTTTGCTAGAATTTTAGAGATATGAATAGGCTGTAAAGTTTCATATTCGGCTCCTGAAACCTCTACATGAATCCCTCGATCAGCTCCCATAGCTAGGGCAGTTCTAATTGTTTCTTGACATTGTGCTGGTCCACAACTGACTGCAATTACTTCTTGGGCGAATTTCTTCTCTTTCATTCGAACTGCCTCTTCGATAGCAATTTCATCGAAAGGATTCATTGAGTGCTTAACTCCATCCGTTATGACTCCAGTTTTATCTGGCTTCACACGAATCTATAAAAATAAAAGCAAGTTATTCAGATTCGTTGCCACATCTTTAGAGTAGTGTTTGGTCATACTTTGTACTATGTAATACAAAAAAATACAAAAAAGATCAATTCTATCTTCTATTTGGGAAATCTTTTTTTTTGGAGCAACCGAAACAAAATTTCGATAAGAACTTTTAGCCTCATTAAAAAATGAAAATTTTTTCTTATTTTTTTTCACTAAATAAAATAATTATAGTGTGTTCTATCTGTATAAATAAGTCATGTTTTGTATTCTTATTTTACATTTAATATAGTCATATACAAGTCATGGGTTAATCAATTTTTCAAGAATTGAACTTATCACGTTCGTAATGCTGAATATGATAAGTGAGATGCCAATAACAATCCATATTTTTTTAACGGAACAGAAGAATAATAGAGTGAAAATTATAACAATTAATATTATAGAAAACCAAATTAATTTAAGTAGAGTTTTCCACAGATTTTCTCTTTACCTTGACTGCATAGTCGATCACTCTTTTCACACCTACAAGAACACGTGCCATTTTTTATCTATAAATTATATTTACACTAATTTACACTAAAGTTCTCAAAATATAAACTGCAATTGATACTTCTATGATCTGTAATGATCTCCAGCTTGGGCTTTGGGGCCAAAGTCCGAGTCACAGCTCCCAATCAACAGGCACCTTGTTAAATGAAATTGGTTACGTCACTATAAATACAAATCCGTCCTCCAAAATGAAAGCATTTTCCCAAATAACGTTCAAATTCATCAGCAATTGTATTATCTAAGAAATATTATTTTAAAAACTCATTATTTCTTTCTATTTTAAGAGGTAATTCAAAAATAGAACAGAAAACATCAAAGTGTTCCTTATTTTTATACGGCGCGTATTTCAAATTCGAAAAATTGGGTTGAAATATTTTAGTCATTACCAAAAAATGTTGAATTCAGAAAACTTCATCCAGTTTTAACATTTGGTGAAAAGTTATTTATTTTCGTTCACAAATTATCAAAAGATATAGAAATTATTCCTAGAAAGAATAAAATTAAAGTTATGTTCTGAGATGACGGAGTTTATGTTTCTTGTATTAATATCACGAAAATTGTAATTTTCATCATTTAATTAAAATTTTCAACCTCTATATCGATTTTAAATTGTTAATAACTAAGCTTTTTATGAAATATTTTAAAAGTTTTAAAAAAATTAGAAGGCCTGCTAATGGCGCTGAAAGCGCCTCTAACGGTGAAAATTTGAAATTATCTGTGCTTGCAGCTGCTTTGAGCTGCTTGGAACGTTTCAAGTGACGTGGCCTGAATGACGGCTGCACGAGTCGTAAACGTGTAGTAATAAGTATAGTTTTCGTTGAATAATAAAAAAATGATTTAATTAACGTACTTGAAAAAGTGTAAAATACCTTTTTCATAGCTGGTTTATTTCACACAGAGCGAGTAAAAGGAATTTACGGTGAGTACCCACCTAACCTCTTCTTTTCCAGAACAATGATTTACATCTTAGATTTTTAATTTATCACATATTTTCCACGATTTATTTCATTTAAATTTTATAGATGAAAATATCAAGCATATTTTACATCTTAATAATACTTCAAAGTATTCTTAAAATTATGAAATTATTTTAATAACCAACTAGAAATGGTTCACATTAGTTCTGTCAAATTTCCTTCAAATTTACAATTACAGTACATTTTTGAATTAAAATAGAAAATGCGAATACTGTTTATTGCTCGCATTAAAATGTTCCTTTAGGGGTAAACTATGAGAATTATTTTTTAGCATCATGACTACTTACGAGGAATTCATTCAACAAAATGAAGATCGAGATGGTGTACGTTTCACTTGGAACGTGTGGCCACTATCTCGAGTTGATGCAACAAGACTCGTCGTACCTCTGGGAACGCTTTATCAACCAATAAAAGAACGGACAGATCTTCCAGCTATTCAATATGATCCAGTTCTATGTACAAGATCCACTTGTAGAGCGATTCTCAACCCACTCTGCCAAGTAGATTATCGAGCAAAGCTTTGGGTCTGTAATTTCTGCTTCCAAAGAAATCCTTTTCCACCTCAATATGCTGCAATTTCTGAACAACATCAACCAGCTGAGTTGATTCCCATGTATTCCACTATCGAATATACCATCATGAGAGCTCAATGTTTGCCTCCAATTTTCCTGCTTGTCGTTGACACCTGCATGGATGAAGAAGAATTAGGTGCCTTAAAAGATTCTCTTCAAATGTCCTTGTCTCTGCTTCCGCCCAATGCTCTCATTGGTCTCATTACATTCGGAAAAATGGTTCAAGTACATGAACTGGGTTGTGAAGGCTGCAGTAAAAGCTACGTTTTTCGAGGTACCAAGGATCTTCAGCCGAAACAAATTCAGGATATGTTAGGTTTGTTATCTTTCGATGAAAATTTCAAGTCTGGAAAATAATTTTTTAATTTTAAATTACTCTAGTGTTTTATTTAAAATTTAGGTATTGGAAGGCCGGTGCCTGGTCAAAATCCAAATCAGCCAAGAGGACCTGCTGGTCAGCCTCTTCCTCCGGCTAATCGATTCTTGCAACCTGTTCACAAATGTGATATGAGCTTGACAGATCTTCTTGGCGAATTGCAAAGAGATCCTTGGCCAGTACCTAGTGGAAAACGTCCTCTTCGATCGACTGGAGTCGCCCTCGCAGTCGCAACTGGATTACTCGAGGCCAGCTATGCTAACACTGGAGCAAGGTATTACAAAATGAGAGTTAAAGATTTGAAAACAAATTACAATATATAAATCTTGTATAATTTATTTTTTTAAGAATCATGCTCTTCGTTGGTGGACCTTGCTCTCAAGGGCCTGGTCAGGTTGTAACTGACGATCTTCGTCAACCGATTAGATCCCATCATGATATTCACAAAGACAATGCTAAGCACATGAAAAAAGCAACTAAACACTACGACAATTTAGCTGCTCGTGCAGCTGCAAATGGTCATGCGATAGACATTTATTCCTGCGCTCTTGATCAAACTGGACTCTTAGAAATGCGACAGTGTTGCAATTCCACCGGAGGACACATGGTGATGGGAGATTCGTTCAACTCCTCTCTTTTCAAGCAAACCTTCCAACGCGTTTTTGCTAAAGATTCAAAAGGTGACTTGAAAATGGCATTCAATGCCACCCTCGAAATAAAAACGTCCCGAGAAATTAAAGTTTGTGGAGCGATTGGACCTTGTGTTTCACTTGGTGTAAAAGGAGCAAGTGTTGCGGACCAGGAAGTTGGTGTAGGAGGAACTTGTCAATGGAAGTTTTGCTCCATGACACCTTCTACGACTACAGCCTTATTCTTTGATGTTGTTAATCAACAAACTGCCCCGATCCCTCAAGGTGGAAGAGGATGTATTCAATTTATTACTCAGTATCAACATTGCAGTGGTCAACGCAGGATTCGAGTCACGACAATCGCCAGGAAGTAAGTTGATATTTGAGGATAATTAATAATTCATTTCATCTTATTTGCTTTGTAATAATTATTCCTTTCAGTTGGGTGGATGCGTCTACGTCTCTACATCACGTAAGTGCAGGATTTGATCAAGAGGCAGCTGCTGTTTTAATGTCTAGATTAGCGGTATTTAGAAGCGAGTCCGATGACGGAGCAGACGTTCTTCGTTGGGTCGATAGAATGTTAATTAGACTTGTAAGTTTTCTTCCATGAACTATGAGAATTCATTTTAAAAAAGAATATTTGAGCAATCGAAAATTATAATTACAGTGCCAAAAGTTCGGAGAGTACTCTAAAGATGATCCAAATAGCTTCAGGCTTGCAGAAAACTTCTCACTGTATCCTCAATTTATGTACCATCTGCGTAGATCACAATTTTTACAAGTGTTTAATAATTCCCCAGATGAAACAAGTTTTTACAGGTAAAATATAATACTAACCAATTAATTACGTTTTAAATTTAATAAAAGTAATTATCGGTTCTTATTAATAATTATGAAAAACTTTTCAGGCATATGTTGATGAGAGAAGACCTGACGAATTCTCTGATTATGGTTCAACCAATTTTATACAGTTATGGATTCGGTGGTCCACCTGAACCAGTTTTATTAGATACGTCGTCCATTCAACCTGACAGAATTCTATTGATGGACACGTTCTTCCAGATTCTTATATTCCACGGAGAAGTATTGAATATTTTTATAATTTTATAGCATTACTTCTTTTTTTTAAATTATGTAACATGAGTGTCAAACTAATCAAAATTTATTTTACAGACGATAGCACAGTGGCGACAATCGAAGTACCAGGACTTACCAGAATACGAAAACTTCCGACAGTTGCTTGCTGCTCCAGTAGACGATGCTGCTGAAATTCTAGCAGTGAGATTCCCAGCCCCTCGATACATCGATACAGAACAAGGTGGCTCACAAGCTCGATTCCTTTTGAGCAAAGTGAACCCAAGTCAAACACATAACAATATGTACGCCTATGGAGCGGTAAGTTGAGACTTTTATTATTCTAATTAGATAAAAGAAGGAGTTTAATATTTGATTATTGTATTATTTCATGAGTATCTAATTTATGTTACATATTTATTATTTAAGTATTTTAAACACGTTACTTTTCATAAAAGAACTACATTTGAATGAATCACAGAATCATTTTACTGAAATGAATCTGATTAAATGACATATTTCATTTGAATCATATGTATCTAATCCGTTTTTATGTTACCACGATCCTGTGAACCAGGGGATGCCGATACCCAATGGGGTGTGTTTTTTTTAAATCAAATTATTTTTTCCGTCGATGATTTTGGGAGCTTCGTGGTGCGGGGATATTTATTTGTTGATTATATTTTCCATTTTTTTAATTGAAGGAGGTATAAAATTATTAGAATAATAATAATCCCGGTGATGGATCACAAAATTATTTTATATCTTGTTTAATTTCTCACTTTATAAATTTTACTTTTATCCACTTGATGACTAACAATATTTGTATTATTTTAACTAATTCATATTATTTTCATTCAAAATATTAAGGCTTTAAATTTATCATAAATTCACATTTTAATTATATTGCCTATTCAACTTTATTCGCTTTAGTTCACTTAGTGTCTAACAAAACATATTTCATTAATTATTAATCCCTTTATTAAATTTAATTTCTGAAAAATTGCCTTCATATGTTTTTCGTTCATACATGGTGAATTTGCTTCATAAGTATTCATAAATTCATTTTTATTCGCTAATTATTACTTTTTGGTTCAGGAAAGCGGAGCTCCTGTTTTAACTGACGACGTAAGTCTACAAGTATTTATGGAGCATCTGAAGAAATTAGCAGTTTCGTCAACGGTTTAGTCTAAGTTCAGATTTTAGAAGAATACAAAATATACATGATCATCTTTTTCACAATAAAACTATAATTTATAACATATGATTAAGTTTACACCAGTGCTCCCAGATCGTGAATTAAAGTTGCCTCCTCCACTTTATAATTTTATCGAGAACAAAAAATTTATTAAATATAATTTGGGAAATTTTTAAAATATAATTAAAGAACAACTTAAAAAGAGTGATATCGTTTCAAAATTTATATTTGACAAATTGTGTTTTTTTTCTTTCGATAAACTGGTTAACTGAAAGGGGTAACCTTTATCCACGACGTGGGTGCACTGGTTTACACTTGAAGGGTATTGATGTAAACATTTTTTGTTGCAATGTACCACAATGCATTTTTAAAAGTTTATATTGTAAAGCGTAATAAAATTGCATGATTATAGGTATATATTTCAATATTCTAAGTTTTTTGGTTTCTCTTATTGTTATTTTTCAATGAAAAAAAATCGACGCTTTTAAAAAGCAGGTGCAACGAAATGAATTTAATAATATTTAACACAACAATTTTCGGGTAAACTTGAGTATTATTTTGCCATAAATGTGTATTTTTTTGTATATTTGTCAAATATAAGCTTCCTTATATATAATTAGATTCTTTGCTTTATTTCCATAAATTACACAGTTGTATTGCATATTATTGTACATTTAGACTATATTACACAAATTATCTTTACCCCTAATAAATAATACATTAAATTATTTCAAATACTCTATTGTTGAATGAATACGTCTACAAATGCTTTGTATGAAAGACAGATGATGGAAAAATATCCAAACCTTTCGATACTTTCGGAGTAATTCTCAGAAATTTACATTGCTTAACATAATAAAATATTGCTTGTTTTTACCTGACTTGCGCAAAAAACAAACAAATTATTTCATTTAGAAAATATTTCCCAAACAGTAACGGATACTGCAGTTAAAATTTTTCATCGACGCAATTTTAAATTAGACTATGCTAAAATAAAAATAAATATCTTAACTCAGGAATCGAATCGACATTTTTTGCTCAACATCGGTTCTTTCCAGTGCCTTGCAAAATTCTTCGAATGATATCATTCCATCGCCGTTTTCATCTGCTTCTAGAATCGTACGTTCTGCGATGCTCGAAAGCTGCTCTTCACTGAAAACAAATATTTAAAAAAAATATAATATTCTTTTAAGAAATTTATAATCAAAACTTATTCTAGTACCAGGTGTTTGTTAAAATAATCATTTTACCTAATGTTAGCACCAACCATCATGTGTAAAATAGCCAAGAGTTCTTCTTTTGATATTAAATCATCATTATCCAAATCGTACATCTTAAATGCAACTGTAATTCAAACATAAGGAAAAATTAAAATTTATTTCAACTGACTCAGATTTTACAAACTTACATCTAAGTTTCTCCTGTCTAGAATTAAGTCTGTTGGGATTGTTCTTTTTGATTGGTCTGAAGTGAGATAGAACTTGCATAAATTGAAGGAAATTTACGCGATCGTTGCCACTCTCTTCAAAGAAAGCATTTACGATTCTATCACCTAATGGGTTTATCGCCAATTCGGGTATTCTTAAAAAATCTTCTCGGCTCAAGGTACCAGAATCTCCACGATCAAGGCTGGTAAATCGACTATAGAGACGTTCAATTTGATTCGGAGTAACTGCAAAAAATATACTTATATCACAATATGTTTAAAAATTCTATTTGCATAACTTAAATAATTAAATATAAAAAGTGTATATTTCCATGAATAAATATTTTTTAAATCTGAGTTTTGTTGATCTTCGGACTAGTAGATTCTGTATTCGAACAAGAAATATATCACGATCCTAAGAAATAAAATTAAACTTTAAGACATGTAAATAACAACGCGAAATTGACATTTTCCAAACAAATATAGATTAATAACAATTTTCAATTGGTAGAAATCCCATACCTGAAGGCTATACGCCTCAAAGAAACAACTTTACTGATTATTGTATTAAAGTTATTCAAATAATTGCAAGTAAAAATACTATTTATTCTCAACTTACATCCAGTTGCTTCCTGAATTTGAGCTATTTCTTCCTCTCGCAAGAGTAAGCTCGAACTATTACCCATTTTTGACGTCTTTTGAGTTTCTTAGATGTTCTAAAGTGAAATCGTTGATTGAACGATTGACTATTGATCAATTATCTAATGACACATACACAAACATTTTGGACAAGAAAAGGCCAAAGTGCGTTGCAATGATTATGAAGAAAGGAAATTTTTGTAATAAAACTTTCAGGTTGGTTTTATGCAGTTTTATGATACCAGCTTCAGGTTAGTCTCGCCTATCGGTCGAGATAAAATTAATCGATAGGGATATTCGAGAGGAATTTAAGATGGCGCTGCATAATTCTGGAATTCTGCTTCGTTTTAAATAAAAGTTGCTTGCATCAACAACTTCATTTGCTACATTTATCAAAGACAAAGTTAAAAAGTTTATTCAAGTTTTTGTTATGTAGGATTTGATTCAGTCGAAGGACCTTGATACTTCGTGAAAAATTATAAGGTTAAATCATCTGGCTGACAATATTTGTGTAAAATTAGCATGGTAATGTTTTTCTTTCTCAAAAAATCGTTATTCATATTTTATTTACACGTGGTGCCGATTTTTACTTAGTCATAATTCTTTTTTTTATTTCTTTGTTCAAGTCTCATTGTTGTTCTACAGAGCTCTCGATTATGTGTACTTTCAATGTATAAACAAACCTATTATTAAAATATGGTTGGTTTTTGCATATCCAAATTTTGATTCTAATTCTGTATTGCAAAAGTTCATTTGATGTAAACAACATGATCCCTTACTTATAGGCAACCTGACTTACAAATTCTCGGAAATTAACTTTGGATTCGAAAAGGTCTAAAAGCTTTTTATCTGTTCTATTTGAAAGAACTTTGTTTATGATTATCTTGAACTGGAAAAATGTACTTAGTGTGTACAATATATATTTAAAGAAGTCTAAGGGGGATTTATAACTTATAACCTATAAATCATTGAAAAATTTTTCTTTTTGTTCCCAATGAGAGGTATTATTTCGTTAATTTCATTTGATTAATAAAGAATAAGAACTTTTTCATATTAGTAAAGAGAAACAGCAATATCGAATCTAACGAGAATTTCGAGCAACTGACTGGTATGAAAATGTCCTTACTGTATAATTAGCAACAACTAAACTTCATAAAAAATAGATATTGTTTGGTAATTATTTTATTTATAACTTTTTATCAAGAAAATAAGAAATTTCATTTTTGGTTTCATTGGAAACGTTACAAACTTCTTTTAGGTTATTTTGGAAGCTTGTTCAAATATAACATTTAATAAAATAATTCAAATCATATTAAAATAGGTTTTAGAATTTTAAAGATTTCTATTTCTCAGAAATTTGTCTATATGCAATTTTCAATGTGTAATTTATTTTTAACCCGAATATTATTTATTTATTTGATAAAGAAATTGCGTTTTAAGTGGGCTTTATTCAAATACTTGTTCAAATTAAGAGCTAAAGATAAGCCCCAAAATTTAAGGAGCCATGTGCTTATTGCATTTCTTAATTTTGTAAACAAACCCATTGAACGATGTACATTATACATCTCATCTAACGTTATTCTCAGCCTCCCATGTCGGGTGAATATTGTGTGCACAATCTTTGTACCTTATGTTTGATTAGGATAGCCAGGTGATGCTCGTCATCATCGCTTTTCTTCTCATTTTTCATTTTTGTACGATGCACGTGCAGATAATATTTTCTAATATTCGTCCTATTGGAAATATTTTCATTACTTGTAATAATTATCAGTTTATTCTTAATTATGGCATACAATTGGGAATTTGCACATTTTTTTAAAGTGATCAAAAAATGAAATTTGGGCGTCACATTTGCACACAACATTTTTTTCTGAATTTTTTAGTTAGTAATAATTTATTAATGGGCATAAGAAAAGGCATGCTTACAGCCTAGCCATTAAGTTCATGAAATTAGATGGCACTGAAGAGGGCCCCCATTTGTGGCCGAAACGTTTGCCTATTTATCCACATAATATATTTCCTGCATTGAAAAATCTTTAATATGTTTCTTTTTTATTAATAATAAATTTTTAATGAAAACTAAGTGACCCAATGCCAATATAAAGACACTATATTGAATTTAAATTTAAAATTTTTCGAAAACGTTCCGGAAACATTCGGATGTTTGCGATGATACATCAGTGACGTCGCGTCGTTGTGTACAATCGCTCTAAGTCACATCTTTGTATTGACGCCGATTGAAAATTCTGTAAAATGTCAAAAAAAAAAACGGCATATAAATGGTGTTTTGTCGATGGGTGTCATAATTCGACAACCAAGACACCCGACAACATTTTTTTTCCGGTTCCGGTAAATCCAATTGTGTGAAATAAATGGTTTGAAAGTGCACAACGCCGAGATAAGCCCGGAACTAGTAACATATTTTTCTGCCAAGATCATTTTGATGTATTATAAGTATTGTTATTTCTTGTTCATAATATTGGTATCTGTGAATAAAATATAATTGATATATATATATATATATTTATTTATATTTATATTTATAGCGCTCAAAACAAATTCTAACTTCAATTTGTCGAATGTTAAATATTGAACTTGCTGTTATTACTTTTCGCAGATTTTTCATTAAAAAATTTTCAAGTTCTGGCTTCGAAACAAATTTTACAACAATAAATTAATATTGATATCATACCTTTTATCAATAATATACTCATCTTCTTTAATAACGTAATAATAATTTAACTATGTACTAAATACATTAACTTATACATGAGTAATTTTTTATTATCATCGATTAGTAGTTTTTTCTTTTATTTAAATTGACAGAGTAGAACAATGATTAATTCAGAATTGCGGTTGAAGAATTTTTCTTATTGAACATTTGTATTTATTTATATAAATTAACATTTCCTGTATTCAATATTCAGTCTTATTTTATTAAATTAATCCCGAAAGAAGAAAGGATTTTTGAAGTTGGCTCAGAAGTGGTTTAATGGGTGTAAATGACTTTTAAATGATGGTTGTAATCGAGTTTGGTCTGATTAGGAAGCCTTGCATAAAGGATCAGATTCCAGGATCGAAGGGCGGGCCATACAGGGAGGTCGAAGAGAAATGCAGAAGTAATATGAAATACCCATATAGAGTAGAAAAGTGATTAGGTTTCACATGGGGACGTGCAGTAAAACAGGAATAGGGGTCTGGTTAGCGGGAAAGGAAGAACTGTGGGGCACTTAGTGGTTGTCAGAGCCTCTCCCTCGGCCTCTTTCCCTCGCCTGTGGATCTTCTCAGGTTTCAACCTTCCATTAGCCTCATCAACCGAAGCAATGGCTGCCTTTGCCATGGCTTTGGAAACTTAATTTCCTAATTGAACACTATAAACCTAAATTGTCCTTGCTTCTATTGCAAGAATAATCCTAAACTCATGTTGCATAGTTTTGCGAGACATTCTACTGAGTCACTGTGTGTATAATTCGTATAATGACGGCATACATTAGTACCAGCAAAATTTTAATATTGTATATTAATTAAATTTCCTTGTGTACCTTCATTTGTATGGTTAGTAACTGTAATTTACTTTTCAGATTTGCCAGGATATTTTTTGAGACTTAAAATTCATGAAATGTATCTAACGGAGATAAATGGTAAGTAATTATTACTCTATGATATCACGTCATTTTATTAACTAAAATCATGATTTTTATTATCACTTTATACATTCGACATTACTCATCATGAGTTAAACTTCTTTTGTAAAGGTAAAAGTTAATATTTTTGTACATGTTTTAATATTAAGTTTATTATTTTTCTATTTTTCTTGTGTGTGATAATTTGATACTATTTAGTGTTTTTTAATTCAATAAAGCCTGATGAGGTTGGCAAACCCATAGCCAACGAAACGTCGCTACAATTTTGACAGAATGAAGAGTTTTCTTCTTTATATTTTACCCTCATCGATCGCAAACCAACATCTTTTATAAAATTATTATTACAGTTACTGAAATTCAGGGTTGACACTTTTTCTCAAAATCTGGAAAACAGGAAAAAGTCAGAGAAATTTGAGAGATTTTTATCAGGGGGAATTATATTGATTACATTTTTATTTTTCACAAAAATATTTAAAGTATATCTTAAGGCCATGGGTCAAGCAGGTCACGTGTCAAAAATTATTTGTTTATTCAACCATGTAAGATAACTTTTTTTGTTTATAAAATATTTTGCTCAAAATTTGGTAAATGTATCAGAAGATAATAAGGAACGTCTGTTAACTTCGTTTTAGTAAAAATTCTGCAATTTTTTTTATTTTAAAATATAAAACTGAAGTATTATCAGAAATTACAGTTCTGTAACTGCATTTCCACGGAGATTGAAACATCGTCTTGAAATTTTGAGAAATGAATAAAAATTTACTGGGACAGGTCTGTTATGTCTTGGATATTCCTAAAAGTATTTAAAAATTTTGAGAAAAATAGGTAATTTTAACAAATTGGCAGAGTATATTACCTACAGTGTTAGACCAGTGCAGCAGAATTCAAGACATTGAGTTGGTATTCAAAATTTTATTTTTATTTTAATGCACTATGCCTTCCCCTATTCCTTCCATATACTATTATTTACAATTTCCTAAATTTTGACCGTTTTATTCTAATTAAAAATTTAATATATGGTGAAAAAAATCGATAGCCAGGAACTGAATTGGTCACTTGACCTGCATGGTCCATGGCCTTAAGGAATAAAATATGTCGATCTCATATTATGAAAACATAATTTACTATTATATGCATTGACATAAAAAATAAATTGGTATTTATATAGAATATCCTAAAACAACTTGAAATATAAAAATTCTGGACCTGAAAAACTTGGAAAAATTAGGAAAGTTTTTTATGTGAAAATAGTGGCAACCCTGTAAATTATAAATGAGGATTAAATCCAATGGTGCAAAAACCTGATAACCAAACGTAAATTAAAAGAGCTGAGGTAGATTTTTGCTCGTTCTTCAATTATCGTCTGGAAGAATCTAAAGATTCGCAAATTTAATCTATAAAAATCCTGAAGACTAAGAGGGTTGAGTAAAATCTTGCAACATATAGTTAATGACAATACTTTATTTTATTATATAACTTCATTGTCTATTTCAATTTATTTTTCGAACTTGATTGGCCCTTTTTGAAAGCCATTTTTCAAACATTACTTTATACCAGAGAAATTTCAATTTGTAATTTTTATTTTTATTAACATGTAATTCCTTGATAAGACCGAAAAATTTAATAAATTTAAGCCTCGTAAAAAATGATATTTGCAAACATTTTATAGAAAAGTTGTTCTCTTACAAGTTTATATTGCTATAATTCAATCTTTATTCTAAAGTATTTCCATGTGTTTTTATCCAAGGTCCTTCTGTACAATTTTATACAAAATTTCTCATGTTTTGCACATTACCAGAGATTATTTTATGAAATAATAAAAAAGTAAAAATAAGAACACCTTAATGTTTTAAAAAAAAAATCTGGCACTGAAGAGGGCCCACATCTGTGGCCGAAACGTTTGCCCCTTTGAAATTTTAGTTCCACCACCTAAAAGGTTGGAAAAAAAGTAACTGACCCCATGCCAATTCAATTATCATAAATTTAAAAATACGGTTTATATTTGCAATATTCTGATTACCTTCTGTTGATCATTTATAAATACAGCATTATAAAATCATTTTTGATTAGGAAAAATATTTTATAAAAAACTAGCTTCACGGAAAAAAATAATTAGCTGCATTAGCTAAATATTCGCTACCACAGCTAAGAAAGTTACTTGATATACGGACAGCGAATGTCTTAGCTGCCAATACTAACGTCTATTCGCTACAGTACTTTAGCGATGCCAGCTAATTTACGTTAGCACTGGTAACAACGATTGTGAGCAGTAGCCTATCGGTCGTGTTATCTTCCTGTTCTAACAGCGTTTGAAGTACTAGTTAATTTTATTAGCAATTGCTGCAAATAGAGGTAGCACTCAAAATCATTGATTTTGAACTTCCAAACCTACATTTAAATACAGTTACACCTGGGTGCTTAAGAAAAAAATGATCTCGTAACCCTTCTATACTCACAAAAGTCTGCTGGCAAGTTATATCAAAACAACTAATTTCTTGCGACATATCGTAACCTGCAAAATTAAAAACGAAAAAAAACTGATTCAGCTCTAACCTTAATCACAGCATAATTTTTCAAGAATAAGAATAAAACGTGAGCTGCTTTGATAACAAAACTTATAGCTACAAGTAGAAACATTACCGGGAACAGTAGCGACTTACTTGCCAGTCCAATATAATGTTTTCAAAAATTCTTCGCTTAAGAATGGGGAGGCTTCTGAACGTCGCTCATACTTCAGCCGCGAGGCATCTCCGGCCTCTCAATTGTACAAGTATACAACACTTAGAATTAAGATAACCTAAGTAAGAAGATAATAAATAGCATAATAAAGAACCTATTAGAAAACCTACAATACAATCTTCAGAGATCAGTTACAAATCAGTCATTTGCATTATAAATTAACGCGAATCGTCGAATTATTTATAAATTAAATTTAAAACAACGCTACAAGTGTACAACTTACCATTTACAGCACAATATCTGACTAGTCGCGCTTTGTGCGCATGCGAGCAGCACAGAAAACGCGGGATGTCTAAGCAGCCGTTAGCAAACGCTGCTAACTTCTTACATATCAGCGCAAAATTTTAAAAGCTACGAGTATGAATTTTGAGATATTCTAGGAGAGTAAACTGTTTTAGCAGCAACAACCAAATGATTAGCTACAACTCTTAATACGCTAAGGAGTCCAATGCAAATTTTCAACTTCGATTGCAGCTAACATTTTTTAACTGTCCCAGCAAACTGTTAACTCTCTCAGCAAACTTTTTATCAATCACAATTAACTAGTCGACAGCTAACTGCAGTTAGCAGTAGCAGACATTTTATTTTTTTCCGTGTTGAATACTAGACTCCTTATGAACAATTCTCAGCCTAATTTCAGCAGCTTTTATACACTTATATATTTTATTTTTTGTTAGCTCAGACATTTCAAAGTTTATGTGCTATAACTTTAATTTGTATTCCAAGTAATTTTTTCACATTGGTTATCGTTCTAATTTTATTAACCTTTCTTCTAATCCTATAATTCTATCGAGAGTTATAGGAACCAAAGATACTGGACAGGCACTTTCGTAAAATCGTTTTTTCTGACTCTGGGGGTCTCAAAACGTAAAAATTTGATGAAAATTCCGAAAGTGATTTTTCACATAAAACCAATACCTTCTCATATGATAAGAATGTAAAAAACGAAAATTACAACATTCTGCATCAAATAAACCCAAAGTTAGCAAAAACTGTTTTACGTATTTTTTTTACGAGAATTATACGAGATACAAAGAACCTTATGATACAAAATTCTTTACTACAAAAAGATCTACAAACTTGAAATTCATTATTTTTTTTATAAGATGTATATTTTTCTTTTGAATTAAAAAAAAATACTATTGAAAATTGAAAATTTAATTTTCAACGATTATATATGGAATGAGAAAAAACGCAAGAATGCAAAATTGTTCGCTTCGATAAGGTCTACAAATTTTGTCTGACATAGTTTTTAATCAAATGTATTTTTTCGTAGCAATTTCAAAAAATACAATTAATATTTTAAAATTCGATTTTTTTAAACAAAATATGTGAGATACGAAAAAAACGTTGAGATAAAAAATTATTTACCTGAACTAGGTCTACAAATTCTCATCAGGACATTTTTTAACAAGATGTATATTTTATGTTTTGATTTTTAAAAACACTATTGAAAATCAAAAATTCCATTTTTTAACCAAAATATGTTAGATGTGAAATAAGCGTTAAAATAAAAATTCGTTTGCTTGAATAAAGTCTACGATTGTTTTTCCTTTCTGAACAATCTGGATGAAAATAAATTATTTTAATCATGTAATTTATTAAAAAGTTACAGAAATGCATACAGAAAAAGAAGCGCGAAACCCACGTGTCATAATGAGAATCTGTTCCTTAAGGCCGATAGAGCCTTAAGTAGATTGAATTTCCTTTTTTATTTAAAATCAAAAACAAATTTAGTAACTTTGAGAAAATACAATTCACATTTACGATATTATAAAATTGACTTGCGCTTCAAGATATTATAATAATCTTTTTTTTTAATATGCCTAATTTTATTTAGGTTTCGTGAAATATAAAAATGGCTAATATTTAGATGGTAAATAATTATAGGACCGAAAAAAGTTTGAAAGCGTGCATCTTGCATGTGTTAATTAATGCCTAATTTTAAGCTGCTGGGGAAATTTTTGAAAGGTATGTATAATATTTTTTCTTCCAATTGATAACTGGAGGCTAATATAACAGTAAAAATGATCTAGAAATTGTTACAAAAGATTTTAATAGTGATTGAACCGAATTCAAAATATAATTTTCATAATATTTTTGTTAAAGATGAATACTGAACATGTTACAGTATATCGTAGAGTATTTATTCTCCCTTCTGAAGAAATATCGAGCCATGAAATGTTGTCTTATAGTTTCGTTCCTTGCCTGTGCACTTGGTGTACTTCGTGTTGTGATTAACTGAAAGAGAATAGTGTTTTTCTTGCGTATGGAGCCGTGTTTTTATTCAGTGTTTCACTTCCCTTCCGGATCTACTAAAACACGAAAAGCTTCTGTGTCGATAGTGATGATAACAAGCTGTAAGAAAATAAAGAAACGTATTCCCATTAATGGGCATCTAAAAACCACTTTTTTCTATTTTCATTAGCATTCGATTTTCACTGAAGAAGTAGATTTGATAATTATTTGGGTTGATATAAGTTTTCAGAAAATATAATATATTTTGCTGAATAGTTAAATTGACAAAAAATCAAATTTTATGTTAATAACACTTAATCAATGAGAATAATTCTTTCATTCCACTTTCTACAAAAAATTTAACATTAAAACCTCATTTGCCCCTTTGAGATTTCCAGACTTGAAAATAGATTTCTGGTCCTGACCGCTGGTTGAATTGAGCCATCGAATGAAAACTAATATCACTGCTTTCCGAACCTAAGAGCATGATATCAGGACTTTAGGGAGAACCACTGTTTTCGAGAGTTTACATAATCGACCCAGTCGGGACATTGTCAGAAGATCTAGAAATATAGAAAGATCATGAGAATAAATAAAAAGAAGAAAGTAGTTAATTTCAGAAAGACTTTTTAAAGGGGTATTCTGGTCTAAAATTTTTAAAAGAATCGATTTTTTTTTTGCATATTTTCGAAGTCAAGAATACAAAATAGATCAACCGAAGGTTGTTGTAACGCCGATTAACAAAATGTAAGTAGAGCGCACCATTATTTGACTTATACTGCCTGAAATTTTACTCAAATCTTTAAACGCGTTTTTCTCGAAATTACTTTTTTCAACGCGGTTGACATGATATCTCAGGTTCTAATAAACCGATTTACCTGAAATTTGGCATGAACCTTCTCTATATAACCCTCTATCGTCCCTATGAGATTTATTTGTCAAAAAATATATAAAAGTATATAAAAATTCAACACTGTGAATAAAAGGGTAAAAAATGACTTTTTTTTCTAATAGTTGTCATTTTGCGAAATCTTCTTTTTTTTCTCTGAGGTAGGGGCTATAATGACATCCTTACTGATAAAGAATCTTTTTTTTTTTTTTTTTGTTCCAGATGACTAGAAGAGTTGGAATCGTGTCAATCAGGATGCACCCTTTTTTTTACCCCTTACTTTACAAGCCTGTAACATTTTGAATTTTGAATTTTTAGTTTGAAATTTTTTTGTGTATTATTAAAATATCAATAAATATCCGGTAAAAAATGGATGATAAAAATTTTTTTTTTCTCTATCGAATTTCAAAAATTGTCTCAAATTTGTGCCTCTAAACCAGAATACCCCCTTAAGGGGATCTGCCACCTTTAATATTTTTATTTTTAGAGTTTAGACCTTTCATATAATTTTTTTTATGTTTTGTACCTTTATTTAAAAAGGTTTTGGAATTTTTTTAAAATTCCAGTACTTGTATGTATTTTTAAACTAAAAATTTTGAGTTTACTGGGCATTTTTTTGACATATTTAACCTAGAATAACTTTATTGTTTTTTAACCAATTGTCATGATTCTTTTCTTATTTTGTTCCTTACAATGTGTAGCAACTTTTTGGGTGTGGAAAATGTGGTAATATGACTAAAAAAAAAAGTTACAAATAAAATAAAATTTAAAAATGGATAAAAACATCACAAAATATAAAAAAAAAATTTGAAGAGTTATTTTTTTAGCTAGAGTGCTTTCCATAACTAAAAATATTGATAATTTAACAAGGAATAAGCGGTAAAAATTTCAAAGGCCTGTATCTAATACTTTAGATTTTATTCAAACATATGTTGCAACAAACACGGAAAATTACAACTTGCGGAAAACGGAGTTTAAATTAAAGTTTTGTAGTGAAACTTTAATATTCACTATGAAAATTCTCCTGCTTCATACATGGTTCCTTCTTTAATAATTTTGTGTAAAAAATTCATTTTCGCTAAAATCGCGTTATTTCATAAATCGTAGTAACTTTTAATTTTATTTATTTTTTCAAGAAAAAAAATCAGATTTCCCTGAAAACTTACACACATACACAGAAAAGTATAGAGAATAAAAAATACCATTTTTGGAAAATGTCAAAAAAATCAAAAATATACCAATTAAAGCCCGTGTAGAAAATACTCCGATTAGCCCCATTTAAAGCAGGGCTCTGACATGACCCTCATTAGTATTCCTATTTTTAATTTTATCAATCAAATCATAATGTAGGCATATTCGGACTTCGGGCATTCTTATCAACTTATCTGTCATGAAATTATAAATTAATTTCTGCTATTCCTATATAAAAATAAGTTTTAATTATTTGGATATGAAGGATGATTTAAATATCCAAAAAACGTTTTTGAGGAGGTTCTGCTGTGAAAACCATAAATCGGATATTATCGAAGAGTTTTCTTCATATGTTCTTTTTATGTGTTATTTCATTCTTAGAAATTATATGCCAAAAAGTAATAAAATTTAGTTTCTGTAATATTATTTATTATATTCCTTTTGAAAATTGTGGCATTTTTAGAAAAATCTGAATAGGTCCTGACAAGTTTATCCTAAGTAGGGCAATTGTTAGCAACAGCGTTACGTGCGTCTCTTAGCCCATTCAATTTTGCCAGACTAGGGCCATGTCAGAAAAGTGTACAACTCGCCAGTACCCCGCTAGGCCCCGATTTTAATTTCTGCACAAGAGGTGGCGGATCCCCTTAAGCCGAAAAATATTTTTATAATTTTTATAAATAGCCACTTTACTGAAAGAAATGTAAAGCTTGTAGCTTTCGATTTCTATTTTCATATGAATCAAAAGCTAAGCTTATTTAATTTTTTTATTTTACATTAAATTGTTATTTCATGTTATATTTGTTTCACGTTAACAACAAATTTTTGACAAGAACAGAGATTTTTGTGATTGAACTTGACAAATAGAAACTGAGAATTTAAAATCTTGATCACTAATTAAATAGTTTTCGTGGAATTATATGGTATAATCTTCATGATCTTTGTTTCCGAAGGGACTCTTTTTGCACGTCGTTTACCTGCCACGGTATAAAAACTATTTCTAGCAGGAAGAAGCAGGAAAACCGACTATTCTTTCTTATCTGTTTTTATGACACCATATTTATAGTGTTAGGTCGGCTATGAGTTTAGCCGCTGTAGTGGCGAGACGAGGACTTCTAATGTTTTTGAAGTGGTCGAAGTTTTCACATGAAATGCTGATATAAAAGCATGCCGCTATGTAATAAATAGATTATCATTTTACAACTGAGGTCGGCCGGCATTATTTTTTGAAAACACTGCGGTCTCTGACGATTGCTCTTTCTTTTGGTTCTTCGTTGATATTCTTTAAAATCACGTTTCAAAGAAAATCCTTTCTTTGAAATAACATTTTATTTACACACAAATCTGACAAATTTTGAAAAATTTAGCTATAAACTGACTGTCTAGCATCTTGAAACCCTAAAGTCGATCTCTCTTTTTTTATTTGTCAATTTTTGACTATGAATTTTCTAAATCGTCCAATATATACTTTTTAATTAATCTTGAGAAATATTGAAAATTTAATTAGTGTGGTGAGTTGATAGTTTTTTTAAATTGCAGGAGTTTTAATCGCAGGGTAGTCAAGAAGTCGATATAGACTTATTCGCTAGCTCATGATAGGAAATCCTCTCGGGTAATTAAAATGTAGTGAGAATCGTAGCGAGTCATCAGTCTGAGCTCCGAGGGTGTAGAATTATTAAAATTGACTTGACACGATCGCGAGTAGAGTATCAATGATTGCAGGGGTTAGTCGAGAAATCGCTGCCAGTTTTAGGCCTTTGATCTGCCGTCTCATCCACCACCTGCTCACCTCCAATTTCCACTATCAATCACTTTTCACACCCATTAATTTGTACTTTTTATATCTATAGGTATACATTGTTAAAAGAACAGGGTTAATCTCAGTTCGAATGATCTTTGGGTCATTCTACTTCAGATCGGGCAGGTCAGTCCGGACAATGTCATTTTTTTGCTTCAATTTTTTATAATTAATTCTACATACAATTCTAAAATATACGTATTCTTTATTTTCGCTGAAAAACTCGATTTTTTCGATCAACAGCTTGTTGAAAGTTTGTTAAAATAGATATGTAGCCTTAATTGATTGAGGATTTTTTTTTAAACCGTCGTAACTTCCACAAAGATTAACGGATTTTGACTGATTTTTTTAGAAAGATTTGTAATATTGAATAACCTTTAAGATTCACTAGTAGTAAAAGTTCACTTTTTAACAAGATGCAATAGTTATTGTCGTAATCATGAAATGAGTAAACAAATTTCAAACACAAAATTTTTAAAAATCACCATTTTTTATTTCTTCTAAATTTTTTTTATGGTGAAGCATGGTATTAGCAAAAAAGTTCCAACACGCCGAAACGGTTTGTTAGTAAATGATAATTTTTTTCGGAAATTGGCAATGTGTCATATTTCAGCGGTTTAGGTATACTAAAAAGTTTCAAATTAATTAGTTGAGTTTGAAATTTCTGCCACTGCCTACATTATCGGAGAATCACTAGTCGCGTATCAGATAGGATACGTTGCCGACAGGTGTTCTCGTAGACAATTTCAAACTCTTATATCGCAAATAATTGCAATTTAAATTTAAATTTAAGAATTTGAAATCTTTCTGTGGAAAAAAAGACGCTTTCGACTGCGCTGGGATTCGAGCCCAGGAGAAAGATTTCAGATACTAAAAAGTATTACCCGTACAGAAATTCCCCAACTTGTTCCCAAGTTCCGATTCGGGGCCCGATCGGATTTTCCACATGTGGCCGCAGGGGGGCACATGGTGTTGTCCGGGTCGGAACCACATCGGATTATGATAGACAAGATTATTTTCAAATTTTGTGTTGTGGTCGTGATATTGTAGTGACTATATTGAAATTAAAATGCCAAAAGCAAAAAGTACATGGCGAGTTCGGAAGCACAGAATCGTTGGTGAAATTTCTTTTATCCGCATTATAGATCAAGCTAAGTTAATTTACTAGATTCATTACATAAATCCTAACATTTTAATCAACTAGATTATTAATTGGCATATTTTTTTATTAACGGTAATTTGAAAAACAAAAGAAAATTATAATTTTAAGTGTAAAACGTTATTGTGTTTCATTATTTTTTATATCGTATATTCAATTTTGCAAAGTGAATTTTCGGAAAGAAAATTATTAATAATGTAATTTATTTTTAGATTCAGAAGAATCGAATAGTTATACAGACTACGAGGATGGGTTTGAAGATAATACTGTTTGTATACTTTTGATTATACTGTTGCATCACTAATCTGAATTTATGAAAAGAAAATTTTTGAACCAACTATTTATTGTTATTAAACGAAAACCTTTTAAATTTTACTATTTGTAGGAATACAAAATTATAAGGGGCCATATCAGGGCTAGATCGGGCCCCCATTTTACTAGCCCAGATCTGGGCCTGGTCGGGTAGGTCGTTTCATTACGGGTCTGGCGCTAGACAGATTACCAAAATATTACCAAAATTTCTGCACGGGTTATCTTTCAGACAGCTTCCTCATGCCCAAACATTCATGTAAAATATTCCATACTCCTCCTACTGAAATGTTTACAGTCTCACTAATCTCACGCACTTTCAATCGATGATCGTTGAGTACGATGTCGTGGACTTTATCGATCATTTCTTGAGAAGTCACCTCTTTTGGGCGGCCAGGACGCTCAGCATCACTTGTGCTAATACGGCCGCAACGAAATAATATAATATAATGTTTAATAATAAATGTTTAATAAAAAATAATAATGTTTAATAAGCACGCGAACCTCGGTTTTTTCCATGGTTTTGTTTTAACAATGAAAAACTAAATTCAACTGGCTGTAAAAAAATTTCTAAACAACGTACTGACTTGAAACTTACATTTTTCATAATTTAACCGATTAAATTTCAAATACTCACGTGGCGTGAACAGCGAAACAACTTATATTTTGCAGATCCATGCGTTAAAGCCTGATGTATTTTTGCCACTTCTACCTCTTCATTAGGATATTAACGTAGAACAAATATTATACGTAATGAACGACTCATGCTTATTATGCTTATTATTGTAATAGAGCAATCATATTGATATTATAATATATTATAGTCTTATAATATTATCATATAATTGAAGATATGTGTTGATGTTGACAGTTGGCTTTAGGGTCCAAGGTTAATAAAAACTCAGCATTTTACATAATCAAACGTTTCGGCTCTGATCAAAGCCCTCATCAGTGATTTATTATGAATCTACAAAATACAGAAAAAAAGAGTTGCTAACATAGGGTTTCTTTTGTAAAAAAAATTTGTTAAGTAATTATCATTTCGTTTTTATATGTAGCTAAAGAAACTTTGAGATTACTTCAAGGTAAATATTTCTTTCGCATAACGTAAATCTCTGAATACCAGAAAAACATTTTGGAAACTTAGAATTAAATGTCTAAGTATAAAATGTAAGTTGAAATTCGTGCATGAGATTGCAGATTGCAATTTCTTTGGTAAACAGTATAATTTGAAAGGATATAAACATTATTTCTGTATAAATTAAATGGAGAAACTTTTAAAACGTGACATATTATGCGTGTATATACAGTGGGATGAAAACTTGATTTTTTATAAATTTTTTCGCATACACAGAGAAAAATGGATGTTTAGAATTAACATCTAGATGTTCAACTATGGGACAGCCATCCTATATATTTAGTTGTAATATCTAAGATGTTAAAATATGCAGAGTTTAATATCTTAGATATTACAGTTGAACATCTAGATAATATAATTGAACATATAAGATTGCTGTCCCATAGTTGAACATCCATTTTTCTCCGTGTAGGCTTTTTCTTGATACGAAGCTAAATATATCAATAATTATTTTTATGTTGTATAGCGAGTTGAAGATTCCCGCTTAAATATCTAGATATAACATATTTGTACATACTTTCATGAAATTATACAACCAAATTTTCTTTGATATGAAGTCGAATCTGGAAGTATTTAAATTTAACATGTTTTCTTTGGCATAAATTGATTAGAGGGGACTTTTGGAAAAAATATATATATATAACATTATGTACGTAAGAATAGATTTTTCCTTGGGATTTCTTCCGACTGTGATACTTTTTAAACAAGAAGAATTGAAAAATTTACAGTTTTTTTATATAATGAGTTAGAACTTACAGAGTGCGTAGTATTATACTGATAATAAAAATATATTACAAAATAATATAAATTATTCACGATCAAAATATAATTATAACTATATTTTATATTATATTATTTATATTATTTTTAAACATCTATTTTAACAGTTAACTTTCAAAAAGCTGTTGATCGAAAAAATCGAGTTTTTCCGCGAAAATCAAAAATACGTGCCTTTTAGAATTGTATGTAGAATTCATTATAAAATTATAAAACTTTACTCTATCAGATAATGAAAAATCACTTCTAGAGTTCGAACCCTATACAAGAGTCCAAGCCTCCATTTACTTTACAAATTTTTAACAGTATACTTAGTTATTATAATTAATTATTAATTTTTATTCGATATGAATAAAAAATAGCTCGTTTTGTTCATTGAAATATTTTCTACACTCAGAAATATACATATTTTTGGTTGGTTCAATCATATAGACTTTACTTATTATATACGGACAACAAAATGTTTTCTTGGCACAATCAAATTTTTTGGATAAGCTATTTTAGTTGGTTCTACCAAACATTTTACCTGGTCTAACGAAATATTTTGATTGATATAAGGAAAAATTTATTTGATGTAAGTAAAAATTTTACTTGTTCCAAACAAATATTTTAGTTGATCCAAGGAAATATTTAAGTTCATTTCTCGAAAACCTGCACTGAAAAAGAATTTGCATTGAATTGAAGAAATATTAGTATCAATGTGGACACTCCAATATTTTCTTGACTTATATCAATTTTTCTTGCCTCAAGAAATTTTTTTTAAATCTAGAAACTATTTTCTTTAATCAAGCGTATTTTTGAGACAAGAAAATATTGGACTGTCCGTATTTAAACTAATATTTCTTCGATTTAATGCAAATTATTTTTCAGTACAAAAATTTCAAACTCAACTAATTAATTTGAAATCATTTACAGCTGCAAGGCTGAGCCACTAGGCGATATAAGGAGATCTTCCTGTGGAGAAGGAGATGTCGGACGCCTGTGTAGCTCAGTGGTTAGAGCATTCGACCGGCAATCGAAAGACCTGGGCTCGAATCCCAGCGCAGTCGAAAGCGTCATTTTTTCCACAGAAAGATTTTCAAATTCTTTAAATATTGAATTTATTTGCATTATTTGCGATATGAGAGTTTGAAATTGTCTACGAGGACACCTGTCGACAACGTATCCTATCTGATACGCGACTAGTGATCCTCCGATAATGTAGGCAGTGACAAAAATTTCAAACTCAACTAATTAATTTGTAATTTATAAAATTGATAATATATATATATTAACATTTTTAACAGTAATTAACAAAAAATTTTTTTCATTCAACTAAACAAAAATTTGGTTCACTTAGCCAAAACGTTTTTTTAAAATAAAAAGAATTTTTTTCTAGGTTACAATTCTACGCATCAAATTTTTGAAAATAATTTTACAAACCACACACTAGAAAATTTTTTTATTTAATAAATCATAAAAAATTATTTAAAAAAGAGTTTAGAGAGTAGAATTTTATAAAATGTTACAATTAACTAAATGACCTTCCTTTGATTTATATTGAATAAAAATTACGATTGAGTAATGGGGAAGTTAAAAAAAGTCTAAAATGTTAAATAATTATTAATAAACAAATATTTTTTAACGAGACGAATTTTTTACAAAAAATGTATTGTTGCTATTCCGAAAAGCATTGCATTTGATTTCTCATTTTTTATACTTCTATAAACTTTTATTCAGTTTGATAGTACTCTTTAATTGTACTTTAAATATATTTTTAATAAGCCTCAATACGTAAGAGGTTTAAAAACTCCATAAAGATCTCGCAAGATTATAATATAGAAAAATATTAATTTCCCTTATTCAACTATTTTTCGATGCATTAAAGAAAATCCCAAAATAAATTCGCGCAAAGTTTTGTATTTGTCCGAGTTTTTTTACTGCTTTAATTTTTTTCATTACATCAGAGTTACGGAAATATGTAAGAAGGAAATGTGACTAGAGTGTTAGAGAGAGTTTGTAAGAGAGAGAGAAAAAAAAGAGGATGTGAAACTCGGAACGAAGGGATGGCTCGCCTGTTTGTACAATCGATCCCCACGTAGTTTAACATAACTGGAAGAACTCAGCTTTGTTAAGAATGAAACGCCAAATACCAAGTTCAAATTTTTCTAAAATATTTCAAATTTTCAAATATCTCTGTTACTTTTAAAAAATGGAGTAACCAAAAGATCATAACAATAATAATAAAAAAATTATATTGAAATTATCTTTCATTCTCCTGAAATATATTAATTACTAAAACAATAATAACAGTATTATCTTTACGAATTGATCTTAAATGAATCTTTCAGAGATAATAATTTCATTATTGAACTGTATTACTTGAAAACTTCAATATTTATTTTTAGAGTTCCACTCTTTTGTGGATAATTGAAACTGTTCCCGGAATTTTTTTTTATCGGTACGGAAAACACATTTTTCAAGATACGCACTTTTCATTATCATTGACGAGTTATAGAGAAAGTTTCCAGTTCGTGACTCAATCTTTTGTTCGTCTTTCGGTACTTTGGCATTATATAGATGATAATTTATCGACAATGATCTTTTCCAAGATTGTATTGAATTCTGTTTTCCTCTGACTTTGAAATCCTGAAATGTCATGTTGCAAGTTAACTAAGGGTGTATAGTAACTTTGTGACTAATGATTCACGCCTGGTAAACAAGGTTATATAATAAGGACCTGGAGACTAAATTTCAACAGGTTACTGCCAAGTTAAGTCAAAAAAGAATTTGAGTCACGCACTTGATTTATGACTATATTTGTCAGTCATTACAAAAGAGCAAAAGCGTTGCACATCACAAAAGATGAGGCTCGTGCCGTGTGTTTTTTCAATTATTAAATTCTGAGAAAATTAATATTATATCAAAATTTACTCCTATAATGACCAAATATTTTATTTGGATTAAAGAACAAATTTATTATTTAATACAAGAAAAATAAATTTTTATTTGGTCAATACTCAGTATAAAAGTGAATATTTATTTGATATAAAAATATTTTTCTCTGGATGTGTCCCTGGAATGATTAAGACAGTTTGCAAAACTCTTAACGAACATTTTTTTTTGGAACAATTGTCTCATTTAAATTTAATTCTGTAAAAAAAGTCAATGATTTTGGTAAAAATAGAATGAAATTGTATACACGAGTAATGAGGCGTGAATTCGTCAGCTTGTTGAACATGAAAAGTTAAAGTATCTTCTAAAATATTGACTCGTTCATCAGATAAATGCATTATTGGATTTGCTTTAAAATATATTTTATGTACCTTAGGTAAAGATATATTGATCTGAAGCAAATAACTCTTTATTTGGGATAAATAGTCCTTGTGGTAAACATTTGAATTGCTCTCAAATAAATAAATCACTATTAACTAAATATCTCTTCCACAAGCCACCCTCTTGTGTCAATTTATTCTTGCATTTGTATTATATTTATTCTGAAATTTGAAATAGTTCATTCATTCACAGTTTGTACTGTTAAAAATTTTATTAATTTTAATAGACTTTTATACAAGTGATAAATTGAAATTAATAGATTTGTATATTATGAAAAATTAATATACATTTATATTAAATGTAATAACTTTTTAATCAAAATTTATTAAAATTGACAAACATTATTAAAATATAATACTTGGTACGTTTGCATTGGCTTTAGGGTCCATATAATACACATGTCTATTAAAATTAAAATTTGTATTTCTCAAAATGAATGTATTTTAAATTTAGTATATGTTACTGAAAAAAACTTCCATTGCATGTAATGGAAGTTTAATAGAGAAATTTCTA
The DNA here is from genome assembly GCA_030998225.1 of Diplolepis rosae. Lineage (NCBI taxonomy): Eukaryota > Metazoa > Arthropoda > Insecta > Hymenoptera > Diplolepididae > Diplolepis > Diplolepis rosae. The sequence goes on along the minus strand of JAPYXD010000581.1, from coordinate 2,707,660 downwards.
ACAGTATAAGCTTATTCATTTTTAAATTGTGGCTTCTGTTTTAACTTCAGTTTTTTTTGCTTTTTTTTACTTTGTGTACATCAGAATTTGAATAAATTGGTTATTATTTTTATGTTGCAAGCCGTATCATATCGCAAAAAGTATAATTTATATGTATACCCAGATAAGTAGATTGTCACAATAATTGTATTCGCTATTTAAACTTGTTTGCATGAATAATAATTGTTTGCAGTATCTGTGGGGTGATCGTTTACCCAGCAGGTAGCTGTGAATATGATTTTCCATTTTGGATCTTCTTTGATTGCTATATTGTTTTTGATCAAATTCAAGGAATAGAAGTGCTTTGTTTTATTAAATTTATTAAATCTCTAAAATGTTTAAATCAATTTCTAAAAAAAACGTCTAATTTTAAATAAAAATAATGGTTTTTTATTTTTCTCGCTACTTATCAAATAATTCTTCATTTATAAAAGTGAAAAACTATGATAGAATGAAGAAAAAACATTTGAGAAAATATAATATAAATAAAAAATAAATGTTGACTTTAGATAAAATAATTATTCTTCATTTTTCTCATCGCGTTTTTCAATAATTTTTTATTTTATGAAATCATAGAAACATTATGGAGAAAATAATTTGAAATAAAATTCTGAGTTTAGACGACGACAGTAAAGGAAAAAATGTATGAAGGAAGATTCAATAAATTTTAACGTTCCTTTTTCAGCAAGACATTCACAGGCTCGTTGTGAAGGGAGAGTCTATTATTTTTACTTTGATTAGGTCCATGTAGTGGTGGGTGAGGGACTGAAGGTGAAGGGTCAAAAATTTGGGGCTGCAAATCTGGGAAAACCCTGGTGAAGCACGAACTGCCTGTGATTTTATGTCTGTTTCTTGTTGCAACTGATAGGGCACACCCAAATTTCGATTTTTCGAGTAGAAAAAAAATTCGAGATCCTTAATATCTGAAATCTGAGATAATTTATATTAATTGTCTTTTTTGTAATTGCATCGACGAAAAATTTCTACTATATGATTTTTATTTTATATTATATAATTTGGTTGATAATCAAAAAATTATTTCTTTACAATGAAAATAAATTATTAAATAAACTATACGTGTGAAATGCAGGGCGAGGAACAATTATGAAAACCCTGGAATTTTTAAAAAAAAATGTCATGGTTTTTTTGTAATCCAAAATTCATTATAAAATTGTTTTTCCGCGAAAACGGTTAGTTCTACAAAATAATTTGTCCCATAAGAGTTCTAGAGGAGTATATTTTTTACAATTAGTGTCATTGGTCCATGTCACTGTTTCAAAAAATAACCAAAAACTTGTATTTATGTTTTTTCTACCTAAAAATATTTGGCAAAAAAATCAAATTTTCGATTATTTTTTAAAAAGTATTTTTTCCTAATTTTCCCGTACAAATTGTTACTCAAATTTTGATATTTTTGATACCGGGAATTGATAAAGCAAAAAGTTTTTAGGGTTTCCGTACTTTTTCCTCACCTTGTATAATTCCAATTTAACTTCGAAACAGACGATATATGAAAGATTTTAAGAAAAAATGTTGTCTTATTTGTTTATAGAAATAAAAATAAAGAATATCGAACAGAATCAAAAAAAAATGCAGATTACAGTAGTTATCGTAAAAGGATATTGGTAGAAAGAGGCGTCAAGCTCGCGACAACTTTGTGTTTACAATGCAGTATTAATTGTTGCGGGCTTTCTAGGGATTATTACAGATTATCCCAGTCGAGACGTGGATTCCTTTACAAATCCTTTATAATCTGAACATTTTCCAAAATTCAATGTTTCGTAGCTGAGGTAGATGAAGGGTGAGAAAGCTGCAAATGTGCAGTGGCAGGTTGGATTTCCCCGAGAGGGACATTTTTTCTGCATTCTGCTTTCCTTCTGTTGATGACTAGCACTTTTCTCACTTAAATGTTGTGACAGCGACTTTATAAACTAAACTAGACCCGATTTTCTACCCGTTTTCTGCATCAACTCAGTAGTACAGGTTTAACAGCATCTGGTTCAGTTTAAATTTAAAGAAGATTAAACTCGAGCTGTGTGAGCAGGTCACGTTTAAAATAAAACTGACAGATTTGGGAAATCCCGTTACTCTAATTTACATTTGTTTGTAAGATTTTAAAATTAAATCAATTTCAAATCATTATAGTGATTATGAAATAAATTTTATCAACAATATAATTTAGTTAATGAGAAATTTTCACTTTATAATAATTATTAATAGTATATTATGCAGCTAGGGAGAAAAAAGTTTATTTTGCAAGTGCGAAGTTTGATGCCCGAGAAAAGCGAGGGTAACAACCACACGAGTAAAGTGAATGTTTTTCCCGTGTCGCACGATTTTTATTTCCATTTGGGAGTCCGAAAATGGATTTGTTTGTCCCGAACGGGGCAATAAAATCCACTATCAGCCGCTAGTAGAAAAAATAATGGTTCCTTTCCCCAAAGGATGACATTTGTTTTTATTCAAGGCCTTGGATTAACAGATCACGTGACATGTGCAATTGTATTTACAGAGTTATAAGGCTATTATAAAATTAACAATTAAAAAAGAGTTTTTCTACTACACTCTAAAAAAAAAAGTCTATTGATAGTGAAATTACGTTCCTTTCAGAATGCATCCATTCAAATTAAGCAGATTTCTTTTGACTCTCAACAGAATCGTTTCCCTGTTACAAAACTCATCTGTAAGATGCAAAAAGAAAATAGTTCTACCGATGAACGATTAGTTTTAACTCTGAAAAGAAATCCTCTAATTATTGAAGGCTTGCATTTCTACACTAGCAGACGAAGTGCGCCTGCGCATTAGTGAGTGTACATCGTCTAGTGCCTAAGAGTGCAATATGTGCGTGTAATTTTTGTGTTGCGCAATATATATATTAAAATAATTTTGTATACGACGTTTCGATTTTGAAAACGTAATTGTACTGAGATTCTAATTATCAAATACGACTAAAATATTTGGGAAATGAATAAAATAGTCCATAAATCAAATTCGAAGATATTCCCAAGAATGTCAATGAAAGCATTGTAAAAACTGAAATCGTGAAAAAGGGGAAGTGTCCTCGTTTTTTTTTCTCAAACTTTCTGTGTCTAGATTATTTTCAAAAGATTATTTAAACGATCGAATGCATTACAGGTAGCCGTTACAAAGAAACATATCGCTGTTCCAGCTATATTATTAACTATCCTAACCATAAATGTGGCTGTTATAAGCTAAAAAATCCTTGTGACAGCTACACATTTTTTCCATGTAACAGTTTCGTATGTATAATTTTTTATACAATTATTCATTTTATGACATATACAGTTGTTTTTCATTTGTAAAAAAATATCTGGATTCAAAATTATTAGTGAAATGTATACTATAGAATAGAATAGAATATTAGTTAAATAGCACTTGAAACGACAATACTTTAACTTTTAAAGGATTTCCTCTTATGCCAATTTTGACTAGAAAATCCATTAATAGTGAACGGAATCTTTTTACAGTCAATAGTCTGTTTTTAGAGTGTAGCGGGACAAAAAGTGAATTTTTAAATCCATTTTTTGACCCCCAAGTGGAAAAAAAATCGTATGTAACACGGGAGAAACATTTATTTTACTCGTATGACTGTTGCCCTCGCTTTATTCTAGCATCAAAATTTACACTCGCAAAATAAACTTTTTTCTCCCTAGGTGCATAATACACTCTAAAAAAAAGTCTATTGATAGCGAAATTACGTTTCTTTCAGAATACACCCATTGAAATTAAGCAGATTTCTTTTATCTATCAACAGAATAATCATCTGAATAACATATACTATCTATTATTAGGTATATAATTTATTACTGAATACAATATTTGTACACCAAAAAAAATGTATTTGTCGGAAGCAACTATTTGGTTATAGTCAGCGTTATAATCTAGAATGACAAAGATTCCAGTTTAAAATAGTAATGAACATAAAGCTAATCCTATAAATATAAACTTGTCGCAAGAAACTAGTTAAAATGACGCGGATTTCAGGTTTTAAATGATAAAGAAAGCTTATTTATATCAACTAAACGCAAATAGCATAAATAAAATGTAAAGAGGAGTGAAACATGAAAGTATGTTTATCAAAACATTTGATAGTAGCACTTGCAATAATTATTGATGTCCTTTTATGTAGAATAAAATATGCTACCGGGTAGCATAATTATTGTACCCTCTACCATATTTTTCTCTCTGTGAGACGTCATGTGATTTGTTTGATCCATGGCCTTAAGCTTTTTTTCTTTTCTATACATGAACCTCAACGCTCTTCTAATTCACAATATAATTTTTAAGGAGTTTGAAACTTATGCCTCCAGCGATGAACCAAGACAATCAACTCGCCCTAGAAAAATATTTCGAAGGGCACAAAGGGATCCCGAAAGGGGGTGAGGTAAAAATACCTGTCATACGATTACGAAGGTTTGCTCCCGTAGCCCTCGAGATTTGTTGTTTTAACGCGCACGAACAACAAACGAAGTTCCGACCAAAAGTCAGTTTTTCAAGAAAGAGTCGCCGCGTTCTGAAAATCAGGTGTACTGGTTCTTAAGTCACGTTTCAACAACAGTGATCTTAGAAAGGGCTCCAGGGAAAAGCTTGAGAATATCACGTATCGATACAAAAATCACAAAAATCGGATATTTTCACTATAAAATTACATAAACTTTGACATTTTTTTATGCAGCATTTGAGCTACGAATCAGCAGTTCCCACAATTTGTCTATTTTTCTTTTACCAATGCCATGATTCGGGTAATATTACGTATGACTAACTCTCTTATCTATCTTGTTTTTCGCGGTATACTCCTTTTTTTCGAGTCAAAAAAGCGATCCCGTGGAAACCCGCCTTATCTCACGAAACTCTTTTTTTTATGACGTACACATTTTTTTATTTTGTTAACAAGTTAATTTGCGACTTCAGAATGAATAAAAAAACTAGAAGTGGTGAAATTATTGTCATCGACGATTCAGAATTCTCACACATTGACGGCGACAATAAATTTGCCATGGATATTAATTAAACATAATTCACACGCACATTTTTGTATTCATATATGATATATAATTTACTTTCATTTAAAAACTTAATTGTAAAATCATCCTGTTTTTATCTTCTTTTAAAAACGGTATCCCGCGAAATGCCCAATTTTTGGACATTTATCCTTTTTTCGACCCGAAAAAAATGCGAGACTTACGTATGATCAGTGGGAAGCAACCCACATTTCTGTACTTTTTTTTTTAAAGAATAAATATTTTACTTTGAAATTTGTGAAAAAATATTGAGTATGTAAATAAAGGAAGATTAACTATCACTAACAATGAGTTTAGGTGATTAAAAAAAACGAATTACTGTTATACCTAGCAAATTAAAAGACATTGATAAAATTTTTAAATTCATCTATTAAATAATTAATTTTTAAACTACGGAAATCGAATGTGAATCTATATTTTTTTGTTTACATACGGAGAAACCCAAGTTTAAAAATTTTACTAAACTACGTACGTTTCAATTTAGGGAAAAACGTGTCATAGTGAGAATTTTTCGCATCGAAATACTAAACTTTAGATGAACTATATGAGCATTTACTATAAATTGTATCAAACTCGACTATAACCCATATTAAAGTTTTATGTGATTTTAAAAATCTTTAGTATTTTAACTAGGAAAAATTACCAGTAGAAATAATTACCACTGCACCTCTATTCTCCCTAGATTCCTAATATTAGAATTTATAAAATATTATTTTTAAATAATAATTATTTTAGGAATAAAGTTGTGAAAACTAAAATGTGTTTAATTGGTCACGTGACCCATGAATTAATTACATTCTTTTGAGTATATTCTGAATGTACCAAATCATCCAAGAATAACAAAATTCGGACTGTATAATATTCTGAAGTAAGAAAAGCTTACTAAGCAATGTTAATAAAGTACGACTTTATAAAATAAAATTTCCGTTCTTAAATGGTGAAGGGTAGATTTAAAAAACATACAATGGGAATTATATAACTTTGATTAAACCTTAAAGACGTTTTATTTTTAGTCAATATAATAAATTTTGCGTTTTTATAATTTGTATTCTTTTTTTGTTTGCATAGATTTTTAATATCTGTACTTTTTTAACATTGCTTCGCAAACTTTTTTATTGTTTGGTCTTTGCTTTGCTGCTGAATCGGTTAGGATTAGGTTAATATTGCTTGTACTTGACAGCGATTCGATATCATGAATCTTGATTAGTTAAGTCATCATAAAGAAGATGCGTCATAATTTTGAGTTTCGGGAAGGTCTCTTGAACGGAGGACAGCTCAGTTAAAGGGGTGGCATTTTCTCGTGTGTCTGATTATCATTGGTGTTAATAATACGAGGAACGATGGGGACCACCCACGTCCAACACCAGGTAGACTCTTCTGAAGGATCTCAACTTCACAATGCTGCATTTACTTTAGCACTCGCCTGTGCCGCGCCTTTTGTCTCCCTTATAAAAATGACAAAACAATTTTATTGAGCGGCACCCTGTTAGGTCAGCTTGCTTTCAGGCCCTGAAAGAAACTCAAACAACCCTCCCACACTATAACCTAATCGTCCTCAAAAAATGTCACGTTCAATTAAAAGAATTACAATATTAAGGAAATCTAGAATTAAAAAATGATTATAAAAAATATTACGTTTATTTATTCGTCAAATGAGAGAAAACAGGGGCCGCTCACTTAAAAAGAAATACTTATTTTTAACACAGCTTCAAAATACTTTATATTAAAAAAAAGTATTTAAATTAAAATTGAATAAATAGAATGTCAAATTCCGGGAAATAAATATTTATATGTGTTACAAACTTTACATATTTGTTGAGTAATAAAAATATTTATTCATATCAAATATATATTTAATAGTGATCTACTGAACCAAATCTACAAATATGAGTAAAAATTTCTCCTGCAAAAATGTTGTCTCGGTAAACAAGAGTGAGGCCTCTGTTTGAAAGTCACGTGAGTAAACGAAAGCAAATGATTTAAAGATAATACTGCATTGGGCTAATTTATCCGCGGCACGTTTCTGGCTAAGTCAATTGAGTATCGATAGAGACCTAATCTGAGATTAACAAGAGATCGCGTTTTAATCGCGCGCTTTATTTGTTGGCACGCGCTTCCCACTTGGCAAATTTTTATTCATATGTACATCATCTGGAAAGTCATTTCTAGAGGTCGAAACACTTGCTACCTGGATGATTTGTTATAACGGGAAACGTAGAGCACAATACGACCATTTTTTCACAAAGAATATATATCTTTATACTGCAAACAATTTGTGCCTCAATAAAGATTTTAGTGCAGGTGGGTGACACGGGTCTAATATTAATACAACCGTCGGTTGCTCAAAATACATACTTAATTATATCTGCACTGTATAAAAAATGTATCTTGGAATTTCACAATAATGTAATAGAAGTTTATTTTCGAAATGTAATATTATTTCACAAAACATGTAATGTGCACCGAATTATGAGAAAAGTTATTTATTCCAACATGTATGTTTTGTCTGAAATTCTTATCGAAAATCGGAAAATTAGTATACTTTACGTTTATTCGTATACAAACTAAAAAGTAAACAAGACGCGTAGATAAACAGTAACCCGAAAAACGTATTTTAAAGACAAAAATTGTATTAAAAAAAGAATTTTTTTAGAAAATTGCAATGTATGTATTGTAAATTATAATAAATGTATTTCACTAGAATTTCAAATCATTTTTTAACTTCATTTGGTTTATTACAGTTGATATTTTTAGTACCAAAAGATTAGTCCCCGTTCATATTTTGCTGTACAATTAAGGCCACAATTAAATATCTTTTTTTTATAATCATTGCTTGCGGGAAAACTGAGTGAAACGTGTAACAAAAGAAACGATAAAAATTTTTAAAAAGTATCATTGTATATTCGCTATTCAACAGGAATATTTGACGCATTTATTATTTTTCCTTATGAGAACAAACATAACTCGCGATTGTGCTCATGGTTGTTGAGAAAAAATGTTAATCTTTCCATACAGGAAGAATTATGATCGGTAGCTGGATTAATTTGAACTTTGGATAATAATTAGCATACCCTAGAATTTTCCTTCGAGTAAGAACAAATTGCAACAAAAATTCTCAGAATTCAAAAGCGGAAATGTCCTCTTTGAGAATTACTATCTTCAAATATATTCCTAAGTTTTATGGCGAAGGTGTGACGCGTCTGAGATTATTTGGGAGATTACCAAAGATTACATCAGATGAGAAAAAAAAGAAACTAAGGGACCCAGAGTTCTTACGACGATTTAGGCTGCCAACTTCTTGTGCCTCACGATATTATTTCTTCCCTGCAACGAGTGAATCATGTACATACACCTGAAGGTCCTGAAAGGAAGAATGGGATAATCCAGGGAGTATAATAAACCGTAAAGTGTTTATGGCCAAAGCCACAGGCTAGCAAATAACCTGGGAACTTAGGTACCTGGTTCAAATTTAGATTTGGAAAGTATTTGTTTACGTCGCCAGACATTGTATATTCTTAAATATACAAACTGTGCAAGTCTAATTACATTTATGGGAATATTTCCTCTAAAGGGGATTAGGTTACGCAATTTCACACAATCGGGATTTTAAATATACAATGATAATCCGTTTATAGATTTTGCTGTAAATTTCATTTCTATTTCAAGTCCCAAATTTTATAGCGATCTGAATTTTGATTTAGTATTATTTAAAATCAAATATCTGAAAAAAAAATCTTAAAAACGAAATATTATATTCACGAAGATATTTATCACTATTCGTCTTTATTACTGAAACAATATTTAAAAGTGAACTTTGGCAATAGTTTTTTAGGATAAAAAAAAAATTGCCTGAATCTTTTAACATTAGTCATGTGTACTTAGCAAATCATGTGCAACTAATTTCTCCAACCCAGTTAAATGTACTCCCCCGACAAATTCTAAAATTCCGTTTATTGAAATGCACAAAAATGAACAAGTGTTAAGGAAACTTGGGAAAACTATTATTCGTCAATCGAATAATTACCTTCCAGCTTCGCACACATTTTTGTCACACATGACCTTCCACCTCACAATTTTAATCATCAAACCGTTTTACTCAGTCGAACATAAACGCAGTGCCGTGTAATGGCTAGGCCCGATTTATAATTGAAATATCCTCGCGATGAGCGAATTAAAAAAATATCGCGGACAAGCGCCTCCCGAGGTGTCAAACGCGTGGCAGTTGACATGAGATGCCTTGGTAGCTTTCGCCGTCGTCACCGTCGTCGCGATCGTCGTGACGTTGCGATGCACGGCGTCGAAAACTGCGCAAGTAGCTTCCTTTTTTTCCGCGAAGCGCCTGCGCGTTGATCAACCCGTCCAGCAGCACAGGTAACACATGTCCCAGGGACGTGCCCTCCCACCTTCTGACTAGGATCGATGGCCCGCCCTCTTCAGTACATCACTGGTGCCTTAAGTGAATATTTCCCACAGCGTGCGCTGTCAATTCGCCCTATTGGTTGAGCCTCCACGAATAGGAGGTGCAGGGCATCCCGTCGGCGACGTCATCAGAGAGGGGGATGTTTGAACAAGACTCAGCAGCTCAAGAGTACCGGAGTACACTCGCTAACCGGCCTCCATCCACACTACATTACATAGAGAGAGGAGAGTGAGTGAGAGGGTGCGCCCGCTCAAACAGACCCGCAAATAACCGCGGCGCTCAACGTGTAAAATTACATAGCGTCGTGTTGTGTTGAAACAACAATTACCCCTATCGGAACGTCATTGAGTGTCGTGTGTTGCGAACATTGTTTGGTAAGGACCGTTGTTGGTTTGTTCCTAAACGGATCGGTCGTGGGTGTTTGTGTTCTACTTTCGACGATATCCCCAGCTGGCCTTTTCAGCTATCTTGTGACAATTCCCGAGTTTGGTAAAAACCTCGCGAATCTAGGTCAGTGATCAGAACGCGCTGTGTTCACTTCTGATTAATTAAAAAGAGTGAAAGAGTGGCTTCGTCAATGTTAAGAATTGAGACTTGAACATAAATAGTGTATATTTAGGTATCATCAATTGAGTTATTGTTGTCAAAGAAACTTTGACCAGTTCTAGAGAGACGCGGATTTCAGTTTTGTGGTGTTTTTGCATTCGTCGAAGATCCGGCGCGCCGATCGCCGAGCTGGCAGTTTTCATGGTTCCAGTTTGACAACGACAGGATTTTCCACCCCCGATTAGCTCTATGACCATGCTTCAGTCGCAGAAGCTGTACAGCGAGGCTAGCAGCCTCGGCGGTGTCATGACAAGCGCTGCCATGTCAAATATGGGCAGCATGGCGCCGACGTACAGCTCAATTAATTCAATGAGTTGCGTGTCCATGGGAATGCCTATGGGAGTAGGTGTTGGACCGAATTGCAGCCCCCAGAGTCCTGGAGCCTTCAACATGAGTACGATGAGTTCTGCTATCGGTATGGCAACAATGGGTGGTGCAGGAATGGGTGGCTATGGTGGTGCTGGAATGGGTGGCGGAGGAGCCTGCATGAGTGCCGTCGGATACGGATCGCTTGCACCAGGCGGTGGCGGCGGAGTTACCAGGGATTCCCTATCTCTAGCTGAACCAGATTCACCAAATTCTGCTCTTCAACGCGCTAGAAACGACAAATCATACAGGAGAAGTTATACCCATGCAAAACCACCATATTCCTACATCAGCCTCATTACCATGGCGATTCAGAATGCGCCTACGAAAATGTTAACCTTATCGGAAATCTATCAATTCATCATGGATCTTTTCCCTTTCTACAGACAAAATCAGCAACGCTGGCAAAACTCTATCAGGCATTCTCTCAGCTTCAATGACTGTTTTGTTAAAGTACCTAGAACTCCAGATAAGCCAGGAAAAGGATCCTTCTGGACTCTGCATCCTGAGAGTGGTAATATGTTTGAGAACGGATGTTACCTCAGGCGTCAGAAGAGGTTTAAGGACGAGAAGAAGGAACTCTCGAGACAGACGAATAAGCATCACCAGCATCACAACTCTGGAAATTCAACTGGACATGGTAGTCCTCCATCACATGATCTTAGTCATGGAGGAAAAAAGACACCATCGTCCTTACACCATGGGCAACCCCAGGAAGACAAAGATCTGCATTCCCTCGTGTCTTCTCATCATCACCACCATCATCATCACGGTTCTGGTCTTCATCAACACCATTCTAGTCTCAAGGGTGACACGACCGATATTGGAGGTTTGTTGGGAACAGATCTAGGAGCAGCGCATGATGAACTGGCTGCCATGGTTGGAAGAAGTCTTCATCCTCATCTTTTGAGTGATCCTAGTGCTCTTCATCACGGGATGACGGGTAGTCTCAAACAAGAGCCACCTTATACTGCTGCGAGCCATCCTTTCAGTATCACCAGGTTACTTCCTGGAGCGACGGCTGGAAATTCACCAGGATCCCAGGATACGAAACCTCCAGAGTTAAAAATGTACGAGCAACTTCATCAAAGCTATGCGAATTATGGCTCGCCTCATCATCCACATTCGGGCCCACATGGACATCATCACCATAATGGAATGCATGGCTCAAATCCAGGTGGTCCAATGCATAATATGAGTAATCATCACCAGGATTATTACCAGAGTCCTCTTTACCATCATGCCAGTGTAACCACCTCGAGTGCGCCGCCGACGGCAACGGCTACGTCAGGGTTGTGACATCACGCAACGCACCCCTACGCTCTAGCTTGAGTCGTTGATGCGGCTTATCCTGCCGCCAACTCCGTCCCGAGCGTCCCTACATCCTCAATCGACATGGCTCGTCGTTTTCGAGATGAGCAAGTACAACAACAACAACAAGACACATCTTGTTGGAATGAGGTAGACGAGGAAGAGGACGACGAAGACGAGGGGAAGATACTCTATAGTAATTCTCTTATAAGGTATTCGGCGGAATAGATGAGCGTAAGGAATTATATTAGATTCGTTTTATTGTTTTATTCCGTTTTTAGAATACTGAAAATGAACGATTGGTTAGAGTAAATTTAAGTTGTAAATGTATGCTGTAGATACACTTCTTGTCGGGATTTATTTGTTCGGAAAACAAATTTATTGGTTGATTAAATCAACTGCAGTTTGTTGTATCAATACATTTGATCAGATGAATCAACAAATTTCTTGTTTGGACCAATAATACGACACGTATTGAAAACCAAATTGGGTATACTAATTTTTGTTTTTTTTTAAACGAACCTCTTAGGTATTTTCAGGATGATTTTTGATTGAGTTAATTCTTATTTTTTTGCAAAAAAGTTGAGAGACAATTTGAACTTAATATATTTTGGAATCTGATATCCATTTTTGCATTGATTTCGTTTATTTTATTAATTGTTTTCATTAAAATATAGGTCAAGTAAATCGACTTCTTTCTGTAAATTGGGTTTAATTTCAGATTTTGTATTAACATTTTCAGATGATTAAGAAGTTCATTTTACAATTATGAAAAACATTGATGTAGAAAAAATTATCTCGTGCTACTGAATGATTTTTCTGACAAAATTTGTTTTAACGTACTAACGTTTAGTTGCTTTAGGAAAGTATTCTTATGACTGGGATTTATTTTTTTTCTAGTTTCAATTTTACCATTTGAACCGTAGATTTCAAATTAAGATTATTTTCTCGTGGAAGAACTAATATCAAAAAAAAATTTTAATTCTACTTACAAGAATTGCAATATTATTTTTATTATTTAAAGAATTTGAAAATCTTTCTGTGGGAAAAAAATTTCAAACAACTAATTAATTTGAAATTATTTTTAATTATGTCCTTTCAAAGAAAAAAGATTCGTTTTCGTAAAGAAATTCTGAACAAACAAATTATTTATTTAAAAACTTGTATTTTACTGAAATGTTTTTGATATCGCAAAATACCTATTTTTTAAAACTGATAGGATTTTAATAAATGAGACTTATTTTAAACAAATTATTTTTTTGATTTTAGTCATTAAAATTTTTTTAAATTGGTACTAGACACGTAGAGCATCTTATTCCCGAAAAACAAGTTCTCGGTCATTAAAATTCCATATTTTTCGAATAAAGGATTTCTGTATGTTTGAAATCTATTGAGGAGAAATAATCTTTTATATTTGAAACGATATCTTTAATACTAATTTGCAATTCTTATATATACTTCTGTGAGCAACTTGGATTATAAAGTTGATAATTTCAACCAAAAGTTTTAGAGTATGCGACCGAGTTGAAAATTGTAATGAAGTTTGTAAAACGTTTTGCTCAACATTCTTATATAATCTAAAGTTCATAATGAAGAATTGTAGAGCAAGGTATATTCAACTTTTCCACAAAACCAATTTCTAAATCGCGAAAAGTCAAACTTCATTTTTAACTTGTGCTTTAAAGTGAGAAATTGAACTCAATTATTTTAATGATTTCTAAGAGTAAACAAATATTTTATTGTTACAACAACATCGTATCTTTGTATAAAATTAACAGTTATTAACTTCAGCAGTTTAGATTTCTATTTATATTTTCTTAAATCAATATCCAATTAATCTTGGAGATTCTTGATTTAAATACATAAGAGGTATTGCGTTTTGCAATTTTTTACGAGTGTCGTGATAAAAATGATAAAAAAACTTCTTAGGCGGCTTGGGGTTTGTCTTGGAAACCTACAATTCGCTCGTTAATTACTGATGACTGAATTATCGTTTTTATATTGAGTTAAAAAGGTTAATTTTGCAATTTTCAAGTTACTTTGCGAATCTGATGTACATTCCGGAACTGAAATGAAAATGTCAGTTTATCCTCGAACTTGACTTATAATAGAGTTTTTACAAGATTGAGACGATAGACAGCGATATCGGTGTTTGATTTTCAGATTAGCACTAGCAAATACATTCTCTAGTGTGGACTTTTGTTCGATCTTAATGATTGTTGTAAGAATAATTTTTTGTGGTCATTGATCTGTTGAGTACCTCCTTTTTTGTGCTCAAATGCATATCAAGCATGAAGTTGTATAATTATTAATTGTATTGTATTATAATTATGGAGAAAATAGAATTATTTCTGAGTATATTTCCGGTTGAACAAACCTTAAACCATTTGTTCAAGCAATTTCATACAATATTGGTATTAACTGGTGATAATTTTTGGTATGAGTAAATAAATCAGTCATCGGTAAAAGAGGATATGAATTACTTTTTAGGAGCCTCGTAACCAGTACTCGAAATGGAATGTAAAGCGTAATCGAGAGGTGCAAATTGAGCGTCGGTGGTGCCGGTAATAATGAGCGAAAATTGTGATAATCCGTGAAAAGAAAATTAAGTTAATTAACAAACGACCGCATCTGCACGTGTCTAATGTACATGAGTATAGCTTAAGTCCCATATCATTAACAAACAAATGTAATTTATTTGTAAATGCTCCGAATGCAATCTTTTAAAAACATGATGGTAAATCGTTTTTTAAAATGTGATATACAGTTATTGCTCTTCTGTAAATCAAATGTTTACTGTTTTTTAAGAAAAGTAAAAAATGCTTTACTTCAAATAGTATGGGATTTATTGAAAGATAAGAAGCTATATTGTAATAGTCGAAAGTTACTATAAAGTGGTACTTGCATCTTGAGTTATATTTTAATGTATAAGACGACGAAAAGCAGTGCTAGTGTTCAAATCGAATTTAATGAATCGTTTAAACGCTTGTATAGTAACTTTATTCGACGGATTTTACTTCGTGAACTGTACGCTTGGTACAAAAATGCGATAAGAAGACGACAGACGTATGATTATATTCACACTTACGAATATAAATTTGTCTGGCGTTGTACTCGTTTCTTTTTTATTAAAAAAATGTCGCACCGAGGTCGCTCGGTGCTTTTGTATGATATCTGTAGATAGTCGCACGACGTAATGCGTATAATGCACAGTAATACATGTTATGAAAAGGTATATATATATTATAAATATATAAATAATTAAATGAATAAATATATATATAGATATATATGTAAATGGAATCTTTTACGATATATATTATAATAAACTAAAGAGACATCATAAAACTTTATATCGCATATTTCAAAGGTAAAAGCGGTTTTTTTCTGATTGGATGTTCTACTACCGTAAGGTGAATAAAAATTTTGAATCGTTTTATCTCTGCGAAAGGCAGATAAAGCCTCCTAATCACGATGTTGAGATGATAAGGTGTTTTAGTCACAGTTTAATGACTATTTAAAATTCTGATAGAAATTCTCTGCGATAGATAACTTTTCCTTTGTTGCAGTCTTGACAAGAAGCAAAAAAATAAACCAATTTTAATTACCTTTGAAGTATGCCGAACGCTACATGCATTTGTAAATATCACACGTCTAGCACGTTACGAGAAATGATCGCTATCATTGTCTTTATTATTGCCACTATTATTGTACATTACTTTCATTTATTCTATAAATTTAAGTCGCAACGAATTTTCGTTTTATCTGCAATATGAGACTTAACTCGGAGAAGCGAAAAATGTATTTTTTGAAAATCTCAGACACTTCAAGTCTCTCTCATCGTTACTGATCTCTTTATTTTTTGGTTATGTTTTTTTTTCTAACTTTGAACCGAGATTTGATTCGTACTTGTTCAGGAAAATTACGAGAATGCCACCGGAGGTGTACATGTTTCAATAAATCCACGTATTTCTATGAAAAAATAATGACTACTTATTGTTGTTTCTTCCCTTCAAATTATTTTTTGAAATATATTTAAAAACAAATTTACTTTTCGTTCGAATTTTACAAAAATAGGAGTGTAGAAGAATAACATTTTTACATCTTGACTTTTTAGTAGATTTTACTGGAGAAAAAAGGTAATGAAAATCTGTTGGTTCAACTGAACTTTTTGTAAAATCTAATCAGAAGTCAAGTTGTAGAAATAGTAAGTATCGAACATTTTGTAAATGTTATTAATCTTTTTTCTGTCTGGAATTAAGTCAACTATCTTTGATTATATTTTATTATTAATTCGGAACAATGGGTGTTTCCAACTCAATATTGATATTATGAAGGAATTATTTTGTTAGAAATGCTTTAATGCAATCCCCTATTAAGACATCAGAAGATGAATTGTTCTATAATTTACTACTTCAAGTACAATTTCCAAAGTGTTGGTTCCATTACAAAGTAAACTTTATTATGCAATCAAGGAAATACCCTTCGTATTCCTAACAATTGAATAAGATCCTTTCATTAAATATTCAAGAATATTTATATTTGGAGTTGTGCATCTGAACTTAAATCCATAAACAGTTTCCATAACTGGGATACATGCATATCACAAGATGTTTATTTGATTGAAATTTGTTTGAATGCAACAAATATTTTGATTGATTTGAGCAAATTTTTACTTGCTTCAACGAAATATTTTTTAAAAATAATTAACTGAATACTTCAAACAGAATCTTTGTTTAAATGAAACAAACAAATTTTGGTGTAAACTAACATTTGCTTGATTCACCCAAACTGTTCTGTAAAATTAACGAAATTTAGTTAAATAAACAATAAAACAAATATTATTTTTTAAGACATATATATAAGAAGTTTAAGTGAAAATATATATATATATATATATATGATTTTTTAAAATTATTTTAACCTTTTAATCTAGTGCAAAGTTTCATTTGAACTTTCAGTATTTACCAAATATTTATTCGTTTTAATATGAAAAAGTTTTTGTTGACGGAAATTGGAAAAGAGACGTATATTTATAGCCAATAGACAATCGAAGTGCAATCTACCGCGGATTATTTGGCACGATTATACATAGGTAGATACATCGTGAGAGAGAGGTACTACAAAGCTGTGTATTTCGCCAATATTTGACTAAATCATGAACAATGTTTGATGGTACACACTCGTATACGCACACAATTTGATCCACGCGTACATGCATACACTTATATATTCGAAATAGGCATAGCGTTACACCTGCATTCACAGATGCATATACATAGCAAAATGAGCTTACGCTCGATACTTTGTGTTGGGAGCATAAAGAGAGAGAGGGGGAGAGATAAAGATAAAATTCATCATTGGGTTGTGTGCATATATCCTGAATTGTGTGTATAATTTTGCTATATAATTTTCTTCTGAATATTCTCTCGATATGAAGATACCCGTGCAGAAATTTTAGTGTGGCCCCCTTCGGGCCCAAAGTTATGCCCCCGACTGTCACCCCTATAAGGCCCCTTTTTATTTTTATGTATATTATATTCTTATTTCCTTAAACATATTTTTGTTTTTAATAAACAATACATCCAGAAAGTGACAATTCGTGAAGAAGTATTTATCAAAAGATAAGCAGTATAATTAGAAGAGCAGGCGACCTATTAACTTGATTTTTTTTTATTTTGTCAAGAATTGAGTGATAAAAAACTTTGACCATGGGTTTTGTGTTTTTTCAATTACAGCGACAAGGAGACAGAATTCTTCCCAGTGTTCAAAAATGTCATTTTTCAACAATTTTCCAGATCGGCTGTATTTCCCCCAAGTTTGTATAAAAAAATTTCCATGGTTAAAGTTTTAAAAATCTCATTTTTCTCGAAAAATAATGGTTTCAGGGAAAAAATATGTGGAACATTAAAGATACATTATTTCATCAGCTACAACTTTTGTAGAAAATGTTTTTTTTCCTAGATCAATATTTATCGACATAAAATGAAAAAACTTGTTCAAAACATTTTTTTTTAGTTTTGACCTTGAAAATAAACTTTGCGGGTATTTTCATTATTATATTCGTAATCGGCGCCTCGAACCTGCAACCTTAACGGGTTTTGACCCGATATTTATCGACATAAAATGAAAAAACTTGTTGAAAACATTTTTTTTTTTTAGTTTTAACATTGAAAATCAAATTTGCGGGTATTTTTATTATCATATTCGTAATCAGCGCCTCATAATTTTTCGTAAATTTAAAACTTTTTTCGTAAAAAATAAAATTTTTTCCTTCATAAGACACGATTGATAATATCATTTTAAGTCTTAAAATCATAGAAAAAAATGGTTCCAGATATCATTTTTGGCGCAACTACCTTAATTCACGATTTCATGACACAGTGTTTATTTTATATTTTTAACTCAGATATAAAAATGTAATGAATCACTAAAAATCTTTTATCGTCAAGAGTAATAATTAGTATTTGAGCTTAGGAAAGGTAATGTAATCATAATTAATTTGCCTATCTTGGTCTGCATTGCCCAAATAAGAAATCGTAGCAACGTACTTGTGTTTTCGAGCACGTAAAATGCTCGTAGCTTTTGGCATTTGTGAAAAAATTTGTTCAACTTTTATTGTCCTTCACTTCACTTCACTAAGTCCCTAAATTGAAATAGAATAGAATTAAAACATAAAATAGAATTAAACACTAGAGTAGTTGAGGTGGCGACTGATTTTATAACTAACCCTCTTTGGTCCTCATCGGAGCCGTCAAATTTGGCCCGAAATGGCCAGCCTCATCGGGCCCTCATCGCAAATCGGTATTAACTTAGGCAGTTTCTGCACGCGAATGTTGCATTTTAACACATTTAGAGAAAAATATACATTGTATCTGTTTGATATCTATTAATTGGCAAGATATTGTTTTTCAAATTCCCAATCGCTTCGCGTATCTATATCACTCAAGTGTATACTTAGAATATCGATCGTGTGGACTGCAAGCACTGACGACAGTTTACCTTGATTTTCAGGAGCGGTTTGAGTAAACGGAATAACCCTCAGATAATTAGATGAGCATAATAAAGGGATAGTTGCTAATTAAGGAGTTGATCACTGCTTGGATTATAAAATATTAGTTGCGTGATAACTAATATTTTTACATTTTCTTCATAAATGAGATAGTATTAGTTTTATGTGAAAAATGACTTTTGAAATTTTCATCAAATCTAGACGTTCTGAGACCCCCTGAATCAGAAAAACGGGTTTTACGAAGTACCCATCTGTCTGTAGTAGTAGTAGGTCGTGCACCCAGAAAAAAGTTTTATTTAAATTTAAGAAATCGTTTAATTAACTTAATTTCTTTAATTCGAAGTAAAAACACCTACACGGAAAAAAATTGTTCAATAAAGTTTATGGAACTGTTCAAGAGTTGGGGATAGAGGCATTTACGGAACCGAATTCTAGAAAATTCAAAGAACTTTTCAGAATAAAATGCAGAACTTTCAGTGATTTTTCCTAAATGTTATGCATTTTATTCTGAAAAGTTCTGTAAATTTTCTAGAACCCTGTTCCCCAAATGTCTGTATCCCCAACTTTAAGACAGTTCTATAAACTTTACTAAACTGTTTTTTTCCGTGTAGAACAAATATAGATTTATTTGACTTTGATAAATCACGTTTTTAGCCCTTTTTAAATGAAAGAAATTATTTTTATAACATTATTTATTTGAATTTAAAGAATTTGAAATCTTTCTGTGGAAAAAAAGACGCGACTGCGCTGGGATTCGAGCCCAGGTCTTTCGATTGACGTCCAGTGTATAAGTGCATAAGTCTGTCCTTTTCTAATCGTCTATTTTATATTACATCTTGAATTAAAACTTTTTTTTTTACGTTAAACCTAATTTTTTGTTAGGACAGCTAAATCTTTTTTACGTGTTAAATTAAATTATTTAAATATAAGATGTTTAAGTTATTGAACTCATACAATTTTATAACTTCTATTCATATTTTATCAATAATATAAAATTAAAAAAAAAAATTCTTAATTTTCAGATAGAAAGTGCTGAATATTCCGATATCTGTATCTCACGGAAAAAATAAGAGTTCAAAATGAACTTCAAAAAGTTTAAAGGGAACCGCGTTAAGTTCAAAAGGAAAATTGATTGAAATTTGTGAAAAAAACTATTAATTTGAATTATGATCATATAATATACGCTAAAGTTGATAAAAAATACATTTTTGAAACAATTATTTATATTTTTACGATTTTAGAACATTAAGCTTAAAGAAATTTTAGAATTGATTCCCTTCCTGAGTTCTTTTCTGTTGACATTTGATGCACGGATTCTAAACACAGGTGTCACTGAACTCATGGAGAAAGATAAAGTCTGATGTTCGTTTGCAATTGATCACAGTATTTCAGACTATCGGCTTATGGATACACATAAATTTCAAACTATATAGAGTCCGGTTTACTTAAGTGAGGCGATAAATTGAAATTTTCGTAAACGGGTTAGGGTGCAGTGGTCACACTACAAACTCTTTGTTAATTAGAATGTAATCCTGGGTCTTAAGGGCGACCTCATCCGAATTAAAATCAAGACAAGTTTCACCCGGGTTTATAAAGACATCTCTTTCTGCCTGAAATATCATACGAA
Source organism: Diplolepis rosae (assembly GCA_030998225.1). Classification (NCBI taxonomy): domain Eukaryota; kingdom Metazoa; phylum Arthropoda; class Insecta; order Hymenoptera; family Diplolepididae; genus Diplolepis; species Diplolepis rosae. The sequence continues at coordinate 2,687,237 of JAPYXD010000581.1, read as the reverse complement.
ATTTAGTGATCTTGGTTTCACCCTCAGAATTATGTTTGCACTAAGGAAAGCGAGTATTAAGGCGTGATTCAATTTCAAACATATAATAAGAGAGTTTTTATAAATTACAATTGACATTAGAACAAGGGGGTTCGTGGAAAAAATAGTGATACTTAATCAAATTTTAGTTCTGGGAATCATCCATCTACAGTCGGGACTCGTTTGGAGGAAAGCGTTTGATTGGTCCGTCGAGTCAAGCGCGGTCACCGCTAATTCATCGCAATTGGTTGACGCGTCGCGTGGTTTTTGAATAGTCGGGTTAAGGGGAACGATCGAGCGTCACAATAGACGAGTCTTTAATGTCCCGATAAAAGAGTCCCGACTGTATTTGAAAACCAATAGACTTCATCACGTGCAGTAAAAAAAAAAAAATGCTCAAGATGTTGAAAAAGAACATTTATTTGTGATTATTTAAAGCCTTGTCGAAATAATAACAGCATAAGGTCAAAAAATTTGCGAAAATCGTGTTTTTTTTCATCACTACCCTGCTTTCTTCTTAAAAACTGAATGTGCTAGAGATCTGGTTTCTAAAGCTTGTAAAATCTACGGGAAAAGGCTTTTTGTAATGACCTGCGTTTACTTTTGGAACACAAAAAATATATATAAGAAATATATGGGTCATTCCACACAATATTTTACACCAAATTTTTTTTACGGTTTAGTAGTCGAAAATATTCGATACGTATTTATTTATTTTAATATGATACGCGGAATTTTCGAGCATTTTTTTTTCAATTCCACGTTGTTAAAAAAGTACAGTCAAGTCTCGTTTATTTCAAGTATCACGAAACGACAGTCTTGTTTATTTCAAGTTGCGAGGGGTTCCCACCACTGCCTCAGTTACCATACCAACTGAATGCACCCCGCCCCCACTCTTCTCACTTCTTCCGAGCGCTCCTCAGAGCTTCACGTGACAGTGAAATAGTGGGGCGTGGAGGGGAGCGTGAAACTTGAAATAAAGGAAACTCGACTGTACCTTTTTTCCATTGCTTATACTGCAATATCTAACAAAGATATAAAAATGTATACCAAACATGAAATGTGCAACTTTGTCTCAACTTTCGAATGATGTATAGGAAAAACCAATCTAATTATTTATTTACTGATAAAAGTCGAAAATTAATAAACAAATAGAATTTTTTCAAACTTGGACATGATTTTTTTTCTTTTTATTATTGAAAATTCAAGATGGTAAATGTAAACTGACGTTGAGACTTGGATTCAATGTGATAAGTTTATTTATTATCATTAAAATTGTACAATAAATTTTCATGATGCAAATTCTACAGCTTATTTGAAAATTTGGAAATGGGACCTTACTATTTTTTACATTTGGATGTGTGTCTGACTTCTGATTTACAAAAGCTTAAAATTTCAAAAGTGTAAATATAAGAAACTTGAAGATGTCAATAAGAGAAATTGGAAGAAAAAATTATAATACAAAAAATGAAGAAGTATTTGAATTTCTCGTGCAAGGAGTTGGTAATAATTTAGTTTCTAGCAAATTCTGTGCGAGGAAACACTTTAGAACGTTTACGCTGCCGCGCCTGTAGTTCCAAAGTCAAAAAGGAAAACTAAAAACATATCGTGGAAAACTCGCTTACAGCGTAAACTAGCCGGAAGCAGTTTATTCAAGGCGTTGGAGTTGCCGTAGCTCGTGGGAAGTCATCATTACAAGTGGCACGAACAGAACCAAAAAGATAAAGAAAAGAAATAAGAAAGAAGAAAGAAAGCACGAGGAACACAAGGGACTTGACTTGTCTCGCGGGTGCTTGCACATTTTTGAAACGTCCATAACTACAATTTAGAGCGAATATGTGAACTATGATCAAAAATTTAGCTTAAACAGAACGGAAAAAGAAATTTAAGGTAAAAAAATCTGCCCGAATTTCTTCGGGGGTACGGGCACATCTCATCCCTCTCATGTTTCAGTCCGATTCGATTGTCGTACCCGGTTTTATCTTCTTTTTGGACATTTAAGTTATTCCTCATGATTCTATGCTGTAACTCAAGTTAATTTGTGTGATCGCCTGATTTCGAGCCGTTTTTCGGGAATTTTTTGTGAAAGAAGTAATGAAGACTTTTCAGTAAATTTTACACCATTCTGTTCATTTTTTATGTACTATTGCACAGTAATTTTTTTAGGATCGTAATTCATTGTGAGTGTTTTCATGGGGCGTTTGAATGGAACACCCTCAAAATGGCAGTTTCAAACGGTTGTCACGATTTAGACCGCATCGGCCGTCTGAAATCAAAATGCAAAATTTTGCGTTATTTGCACGGAGAAAAATGGATATTGAAAAGTAGATATTCAAATAGGAAATATTCATCCATAATATCTAGATATTGACACGCAATATTAAAATTTTTTTTTTCAATATATAAGATTTTGCCGAGAAGTAACATTTGATATTCAAATTCAATAGTTTAGATATTGAAGCATGAAGTGCGCGCGCATATATATAAAGGTTATGTGATCACTTTTTCGCTCTCATCGAAATCTAAGTGAATCTAAGATTGACATGCTTGCAGCGTTCGGGAAAGATAAATTTTAAAAGTTTATTAAAGTTTACTTAAATTATAATAAGTGTTTCTAATGGAATGAAAGTGATCGGGTCATTAACTTGAGATGCAGTAAGTAAAACATATAAGCTATATATTTTCTCTATATGTGGTTTATAGCCGAAAATGAAATCTAACCTTAGTGTTAAGTTTAAGTTTCTAACAAGAACATTAAATTAATTTTAGACATGCCAGATAATGAAAATTTGGTTCAAACATCTACATTACTTTTACAGAAAAGAGCATAATAAAATATAATTTGACTTTTTTCTAAAAACTGAATATGTAGTTATTTTATAACCTTTAAAATAATTTTTTGAGTATCTTAGATATTGAGCTGATGTAACATCTATAACTTACATTTCCAGTATACCTGATATTGATGTTAAATATCTGAGATAGTCAACTCTAGTACCTCAGGCATTCAAGTTTACTAACGAGGATATTCAGAAGTTTAGTATCTCGAATATTCATTCTTAATATCTGAGATAATCAAGTTCAATATCTGAGATACTGGTGGTTAATATCCCTTTTTCAATATCTGCAGGCATTGAAGTAGAATTTCAAATTAATTAGTTGAGTTTGAAATTTTTGTCACTATTCTTTATATTGAAGTAGAATATCTAAATGTTTGTCACATAGTTGAATGCTGCTGACATTGTGCCTCAATATCTAGATATTATGGGTCAATATCCATTTTTCTCCGTGTGTAGTCCTTTACATCAAAGAATAATATGACTAACCTTTTCTATCACATAGAATTTTAAACCTAAAAATACACTGTGACTAAAGTTCCGCAACAAACGTGATTAAAAATGCGTTGTGAACCCTTATTATATAAGTACTTTAATGAACAAAAATAAACTTCAAATAATAGAATAGTGCTCACGCTTGAAGAATAAATGTATATACTTTTTAACTTTTTTTACGATTTTCCAACTATTTTTATAAATATATATGAACACTTGAAAATATACAGAGTATATTGTGCGCTTACAAAAAGGCTCAATACTTGTAATAGTATATTATGTGGTTAAACGCATAATGAGGGTTATTACGCGACGAGCGACAATGCTTGCAGGAGATCGAAGCCGAGACAAAGCCGAAACGAAGCCGAGGCGCGATCAGTCCTGCGGGAATTTTAATCGAGTCTCGTAATTACTACCCAAATTGTGTGCATTGGCAAATATTCTATTTTATGTGACTTCGGCGCATATACGAGTTTTTATGCGTACACTCGAATTCAATCTGAAAAGGTCGAAATTTCCGTGATTATCGCCCATCTCACTTGACATTTCGCGAATATTTCCGGCCATTTTGATTTTCTCGATCTTGTGTAGTAGTAGCGTATTGTAATAGACGCATGCGCAGTTCAAATGTACAAGGATTTGTCAGTATGGTGCCAACGCTGTACGAAGAAGAAGAAGAAGATTACGATCCGCTGTATCGTAATAGGCGCATGCGCAGTTCAATTCGGTAAGCTAACCATTTGCTTAGAGGAGACCGGGGGGGAATGAGACACCGGAGTAAGACGGGATGGTAAATTTCCACGTAAATTACATGGGTTTTGAAATTATTCTTTTTATCATACTATACACTTTTTAAATTTCTTGAGAATTGCAAGATCATTTTTCTTCCCATTTCTAAAAAGATAAATCTTAAAATCCAGATAATTTACGTGAAAATTCACGTCCCGTTTTACCCCGGTGTCCTATTCCATCCCGGTCTATCCTAATACACAATTAAAGATCAGCAATCGATTTATCGTTAAAAGTTATCGTTGAATCACGTGGAGTGAGTGAATAATATATTGATTTCACATGGGAACTTTTATTATTTTATTTACGCTACAACGAAACTAAAAGGCTGAATGAAATTTGATTCATAAAATATGTAAACATGTAAAGGATAAGAAATATACTAAAGCTTAAAAAAAAGTTAGGGGTTTCTGAAAAAGGATCTTGTTATTACGTCTGTGTCGAAATGGTAAACCGGTTCTATCTGGGTCCTAACTAGTTTACCCCTTTTTTAGCTAGATCCTATAGTGGAAATTTATATGTCAACATAAGCACGTCATACTGTTCTAGCTAGGCCCTAACATGATTTTTTATATAGGAGCTCTTTAAAGGGCCTTTTTACTCCAAAAAATTTTATGATATATTCATAAAAAGATTGATATATTTGCTTATATAAAATTTAATACTTCGTTTCAGGTTAATCTCTTTCCTTACATTAACGAGTCTAAATCGTGATGAAGATTTTGGTCCAAACAATATCCGGACATCGATTATCAATGTTCCGTGAATTGCTACGCAATTTTCAGGACATTTGGCGTCTGTACATTGTCCAGCGATGTCCGGAAATTAGCCTGCGACATCTACGCATTTTTTAATAACGTGCGATACACTGTTCACCACTTTACTGAGCACGATTCTTCGATATTTCGTGCATTGGTGAACGATGCGCTGGACATTGGTGAGTGATGTCCGGGCATCGGTAAAAGATACGTACAGCGTTACTCACTGATGTCATTGAATCATTTAGAGGTCGCAATTTTTTAGCCATGAAGATTTAGTGTCAATTAAGGACAAACGGGGCGATTTCTACACACGTTCTATTAAAGAATAAACGAAACCATGTTTATAGTTTTTCATTTTTACATTCTCATCATGGATGAGAAGGTATTGGTTTTATGTGAAAAATGACTTTCGAAATTTTCATCAAATCTTTACATTTTGAGACCCCCTGAGTCAGAAAAAATGATTTTTACGAAAGTGTCTGTCTGTCTGTCTGTAGTAGGTCGTGTGCGGCATAACTCTCGATAGAATTATCAGATTGAATTGAGCTTTGGTACACTTTATCGGAGCCGAAAAAGTAAGGACAAGTTCGTTAACCAGCCACATCCAATCAAAATTGAGGGATGGAGCACTACTTTTGTGTTTTTGAAAATAATTTTTTGAAAAAATCAAAAATTCCAATCCTGGTTTTTGATAGTGCTCATAAATCTTTACAAATTATCCTTATAACATTTTTTGATTAAATCAAAATTAGAAATGTTACAGCATATTCAAATTCGAAAAAAGTCAATATCAAAATTCCATTTTCCAGTTAAATTATACGAGATACGAAAAAACGTTATGATACAATATTATTGAATACATAAAGGCCTACAAATTTGAATTATAACATTTTTTCATAAGATGCATATTTTTCTTTTTAATTAAAAAAAAACTATTGAAAATCCAAAATTCAATTTTTTAACAATAATATTGGAAATACCAAAAAAACGTAAGAATACAAAGTTGTTCGTTTCAAAAAGATCTACAAATTTTGTCTGGCGCAGTTTCTGAAAAAACATATATTTTTCGTTTCAATTCCAAAAAATACGATAAAAATGAAAAAATTCCATTTTTTAGACAAAATATGTGAAATACGAAAAAAGCGTAAGAATACAAAGTTGTTCGTTTCAAAAAGATCTACAAATTTTGTCTGACGCAGTTTCTGAAAAAACATATATTTTTCGTTTCAATTCTAAAAAATACGATTAAAATTCAAAAATTCCATTTTTTAGACAAAATATGTGAGATAAAAAAAAACGTTTAGATGGAAAATTGTTTGCCTAAATGAGGTCCACAAATTCTGATAAAGAAATTTCGGGACAGGATGTATATTTTATGTTTTGATTTTTAATATTGAAAAAATTCGATTTTTTTCACCAAAATATGTGAATATGTGAGTATACGAAACAGATTATTCCACTCAGACTTTCTAGAAACGTGTATTTATGCTTTATTATTAAGATTTTAAAATTTCAGCCCTTTCTATAATTTCCGACCAAATTCAAGTATTACCTTAACACAGAAAAATGGATGTTTAGAATTAACATCTAGATGCTTAACTATGGGACAGCCATCTTATATGTTTAGTTGTAATATCTAGATATTCAGCTGTAATATCTGAGATTTTAAATTATGTAGAGATTAATATCTTGGATATTACAGTTGAACATCTAGATATTACAATTGAACATAAACTGTGAGAAAAATCTGTACTATATTTAGTATACATGTAATGGAAGCACGAATGCACAACATGAAATTAAATTTAGTTTACCGGCGTATACTAAATTTAGTATATGCGTGTACTAAATTTATATATACGCGTATATGAAATTTAGTATATGCGTATACTGAATTCAGTATACATGTATATGAAATTAAGTATACGCGTGCACTAAATTTAGTATACGTGTACATGAAATTTAGTACACACATATGGTAATTTTACTGTACGGGTATACTAATTTCAGTATATGTGTACTAATGCTAGTGAACCAGTAAAACTATTTTCATACTTTCGAAAAAAATTAATGTAAAAAGTTTTGACTCAAAGTATAAGGAAAATAATTAATATAAATTAAAATTTGTATTTAATTGTTTTCCTTATGGATTTGAAGTCAAATCTTTTTTTCTTTTCTTTCCTTTTGTTTTACAATTATTATTCAATAGGTTCTATTGTAAAATAAATACAGTTGAAGTACAAAGTATCACTTTATTAAGAATTATTAATAATTATCAGAGAATTTTATTATATTATGAGTTTTAAAATATTGCAATAATTTTTCCAAGAGCTGTCATTAAATTTTGTACTTGAACGTCAAATGTCTTTAACCTCCTTTTAGCGCCCTTCGCTCTTTTGTCACCTGGAGACAGAGGGTTAATGTCAAATATCAACCTGGAAAATAATTTCGTTATGTAAATATGTGCTTGAAAGACACGTAAAAACTATATGTATATTGAATGAATCATCAAATAATTACCTTTGAATGAACTCTAAAGATTTTGGCAATTCCGCAACGTATGAGTATCCAAACACGTAGTACGATGCGAAAGCAACTTCAATTCCTTCCACAACATCTTGAACTCTAATGAGTACGCGATTTTCGATGATAACTGCCACCTGCTCATTAGTATCAAAAGCGGACGTTCCTGAAGAAAAATGAAACTTTGCTTAATAATTTTCAAATCAAAATAATATCAACTGAATTAAAAGTGATTTGAAGCAAGATGATAATTTATTTACAAACTAAACAGATAAGAAACAACATATACATTATACATTCCCCAAAAAGATGTTTTAGACGTCTAATAGATGATCTTGTGTTACTTGGGCAAGATCAACTTTTTTTCGCGTGTTAATGTAACCTAAAATGTATAACTACTTCTGGAATTTTTATTTCACTTTTTTCACATTTCACTTATAAAGCTTCAAAATTCTGGGATACGTAAATTTACATTTGTAAACGAGTAAATAAATGAAACCTACCTTTTGAAGAGAAAAACGCAGATCCAAACAATCCGAACTTTTGCGCGGCATCAAATGTCGATCCAACTACGTAGTTAACCACAAATACATCGAGTCTGCATGTTGCACGATCCGCGTAACTCGAAACGCGCTTGCGCAGATGACTTTCGTATACAAATGTATGAATTTTAGTATACAGAAACTACGAAATTCATATACGTAAAAGAAACTTAGTGTACACTTAAAAAATTTAGTATACCTGAGTATACTAAAATTACCAAGTGTAATAAATTTAGTATACATATAGGAAATTTAATATACCCCTGCACGGAAAAAAATTTAACTAGGCGACCGAGCGAATGAAGAATGATCCCAATTTCAAAGAATTAATGTGTTCAAATCATATAAAACTTTAGTCAAATTGTATAAACTGTTTAAGTGAAGAAGCACATTTCACACAGTTGCTGAATAACAGAAATTATTATTTTCTACAAATTGCATATGTTTCCAATATGGTAGAATTAAGTAAAAAGTATAAATGAAATAGAAATATATATTCCCATAGCAGCAACTTGTTTATCAGCTATTGTCAATTTCAATATCTCTATGCTAGCTATATTGTAAATCCCTGCAAGTTTATGTGGTGATGTATTTAAAATGACAACTAAAGCTTAAGTGCAATGTTTAAAGTTTAAATTACTGTAATTTTAAAGTATTAAAGGTAAGCAAACTGTTAAACGATGGCTGATTTTTATGTACGTAACATTCTCCAACAGTGGAAGTTGGATAAGTACATTCCCGTATTTGAAGGTTAGTTTTGCATATTTTTCCATTTTCATGTCTTTTTACTTACTGCAATCAAAATATGTATGTTTACAAACTGCTTGCAATTTCTTATTGTAACGAACACAAAAGTTTTTCTAAATTTTGCTACTATTTGCGAATAAAAAAAAAAGGTTTTTTCGTTTTGAGAAAATGAAAATCCTTAATACTGATTATAAAGATTTCAAGCACGGAAAAATTATGTCATATTTTTATTTGCTTATACTCCATAAATATATATCGTGTCACATAACCTACAAATGACTCAAAATTATTTTGTTATTGTCATGTTCTTAAGGTTATAACTGCGGTAGCTATACTTTTCAATTAGCCTTCTTTTATAATTGTAAAATCTCAATTCTAGCTATAAACAGTGCCTTTCTCGACTATAGAAAATCGCTGGAATAGCTAAAGTGGTTACGGATATTCACTTTGGCTGAATCCAAGATATGCCTTCATTCGCTCGTTCGTTACCAGCTAAACGTTTAACTGTCGCAAAGAATAACTTTGCTGTCACAACTATACTTTTTTTCCGTGTGTATACTAAAACTGCAAACATTTCTAACAGTGTATAAGATGGCTGTCCCATAGTTGAACATCCATTTTTCTCCGTGAACGAACTTATCTTTTCTTTTTGAGCCCTGATCCATATACTGTCCCCTTATTCTTTCGAAAGTTATCGCGTCAACAGACAACGATGACGACAGACAGGATTTAAGGAAAACCTTACCGATTCTAGAGATCTTCAAGCGTGGACATTGGATGGAAAAAGTGGATGTCAAATTTTACACAAATACCTTTTCATAGTTTATAAAAATGTGGACTATGTACAATTTGCTATACTTAAATGAGGAATTTCTTGCTTAAGTTCTTCATTCATAAACTCACGAAACGAACCGTACTACGTCAATACAATACAGCACGATAGACATCCGTGTGCGACTTCCTTTGTTTCTCATCAGAGTTGGACTTTAAACGTTTCTGTTGTTTCAAAAAGGATAAAAGAATAATAATCTCTGGAATTACTATGTTTATGAAGATCATATATTTTTACGGTACGTGTTTCAAGTTTAAAAGCCATTTTGATTTTAAATTTTTGCACTGAAGAAAATGGTTTTAATGTTGTAGCTATAAATATATTGCTGAGGAAATATAGCTGATAGCAATACTTTTTAGGTTGAACAGTCAACTATATATCTGAGATACATAAACCATCTATCTCTTGCAGACAGAAAATTTAGGAGACAAATCTGGCACCATTTTCTATATCGTCTAGCTGTAATGTCTAAATATCATAGCAGCAAGAAAATTTGTACCCCACAGCTATACGGTTATAGCTACCGCACGGAGAAAAATGGACATTGACCCATAATATCTAGATATTTCGGCACAATGTCAGTAGCATTCAACTATGTGACAAACATTTAGATATTCTACATCAATGCTTGCAGATATTGAAAAACAGATATTAACCACCAGTATCTCAGATATTGAGCTTGATTATCTCAGATATTAAAAATGAATATTCAAGATACTAAACTTCTGAATATCCTCGTTAGTAAACTTGAATGTCTGAGGTACTAAAGTTGAATATCACAGATATTTAACATCAATATCAGGTATACTGAAAAGGTAAGTTATAGATATTTCAGCTCAATGTCTAAGATACTCAAAAAATTATTTTAAAGGTTATAAAATAACTACATATTCAGTTTTTATAAAAAAGTCAAATTATATTTTATTATGTTCTTTTCTGTAAAAGTAATATAGATGTTTGAACAAAATTTTCATTATCTGGCATGTCTAAAATTAATTTAATGTTCTTGTTAGAAACTTAACCTTAAGACTAAGGTTAGATTTCATTCTCGGCTATAAACCACATATGGAGAAAGTATATAACTTATATGTTTTACTTACTGTATCTCAAGTTAAAGACCCGATTACTTTTATTCCATTAGAAACACATATTAGAATTTAAGAAAACTTTAATAAACTTTCAAAATTTATCTTTCCGGCACGCTGCAAGCATGTCAATCGTAGATTCATTTAGATTTCGATGAGCGCGAAAAAGTGATCACATGACCTTTATATATATGCGCGCGCACTTCATGCTTCAATATCTAAACTATTGAATTTGAATATCAAATGTTACTTCTCGGAAAAATCTTATATATTGAAAAAAAAATTTTAATATTGCGTGTCAATATCTAGATATTATGGATGAATATCTCTTAATTGAATATCTACTTTTCAATATCCATTTTCCTCCGTGCGTGCGCAATTGCGCATGACGCTCGTCGCTCGCGTCCCCCAAGGCCCCAACAAGTCTCAAAAGAGCAACACCGGCCGGTATTTTCCACGTGGTGAAAGTGTTAAAAGTGTAATCAATGAAAAAGTCAAGCCCACTTTTTAAAATTGAGGACGTATTGGAGGCTTGGAATTTCCAACAATATGTTGAAATTTTTCAAGGTAAGTTGTCAAGTATTTTGAATGTTTGAAAAATATTCGCTCTAAAGTTTCTTAGGGGCATGCTGTATTAACTTGAAATTTTTTTTTTTAACTTTTTCTCGACATTCTCACGTCCGTACAAAATAAAAGATATCAAGTTAAAACTCTTGGAGCTAGATTAAATAAAAGGTACTAAGGAAGGTCTGTCTACATCTAAATGTTTTTAATTAAAAACAAATTTTTCGAAAAAATGTTTTGGAAATTATATAAACATTTGGATGTAGACAGACGTTCTTTAGTACTTTTTATTTAATCTAGTTCCTACAGTTTTAACTTGATATCTTATTTCGTGTAGATGTGAGAATGTCGAAAAAAAGTAGAAAAAGAAATTTTGGGGTTAATAGAGTATGTTCTTGCCTTAGAAAGAAAATTTCAAAAAACACCTCTAATTTCTAACCTCTAAACCTGATTTCCGAGCTTTTTCAATATTTCAGCAGAATACATTACTTTAGATATAAATATAGCACCTATATATTTTCAGCATCCTACCTAGAAAGTCTGTAAAGTGCAACTATACAAGTATTCTTCACCTAGAATATCCAGTTAAACCTGATTAGGTGTGACATCTAGGCAACTCCATTCTTGTTTACGAATAGAAATATAGATATGAGAGCTAAGTTTTTCAGTTATCCCAGCTATATTTTTCCAGATAGAAAATTTATGTACCACAGCTAAATATTTAAGAGTTACGAAATCCAGCGATACCTTTTAGCTGCGGCAGCTAAAATTCTTTGAGATACACCTAAACATTTTTTTCAGTGCATGTCATTACCAAGAAAAGGTTTATCAATCTTGAGATCTTATGCCCCACTCCCCACACCTAACACTTCAAATCTACAATTTTTATAAATGTAAAATAGTTTTAAAAAAATTTCTCTAATTGAAACAAATTTTCTAAAATTACTTTTTTTTCTTAATTGAATTTTGAATCAGGAAAAGAAGGATAAACAAATGATTTTTCAGTAAGCAATATATTTTTAATTTGAATAATATTAAGATTTAATAATTTTCAAATAATTAAAAATCTTTCTGTGAAAAAAGAGACGCTTTCGACTGTGCCTGGATTCGAGTCCGGGTCTATTCTACCATCAAAATTGTAAATTTTGTTTTAATGTTTTAAGGCCATGGATCAGCTAGACCACGTAATGTCGGTAATTGCAATTACATTATATAAACTTATTAACAAATTAATAACTAAAATATATTTTTGGTATCAGACCTTGGTTTTTTTCTTCACGTCTTTCTTGTACCGAAAATCCATTTTAGTTTTTATTTTCCGAATAACCTACATACTGTAATTTCAATTAGCGACGTCACGTGATCCAGTTAATCCACGGCATTGAAAGAATTTTATTCCATTTTCCTCAAATTAAATTAGTTTCATCTTTAAAATTATAAAATTAATAATAACAAAAATAATAAATACGTTGAATTTCAGTTTTTTCATTTTGAATTTCTTGTTAAGCATGAATTTATCTTGTAATCAGTTCAACAGTCTTTTCTCCTATCATTACATCTACTTTTTTCATCATATCGCATAAAATTCCTGGAATAAGTGGTTGTCCATATTGAAGTTTCTTTTTTCCACCTGTTCCAAAAGAAGGAAGTAGGAATAAGTCTAGTCGATAAAAATCTATGTCGACTTGGCATCGCTCTCAATCTCTCATGTTATAGTGGATTTGGTAAGACCATCCTTCCTTGCGTACTCGCGTCTTTTTTTTTCCTTCTTCCTTTCCGTATATACGTATAGAAGGAGAGGAGGTGTTGAGGATGAAGTTTTTTGAAGGAAGGGGGTTTTATGGGATTGGATGGCTGGGGAGGCTGCGGGGAGTAAAATGCAGAGCGACTTCAGTAAGGAAGAACGAGCGTTGCCATCGCTACGGCGGGTATCAGCTCGCCTTCTGGTTGGCCGAGAGAATCGGCCTCGCTTGATGTTCCAGAAGTGAACGGGGTGCGGGGATTCCCCGTGCGAGGTATTGACTTGCCACGAGGAGAGAGGAGGCCCTCACTACGCAGGCTCATTCAACATGGCCGATCCTCCTGTGCACTCACGCACAACTAGCCCTCGTACACTTTACACACACACTTTTCCTCCTCACTCTCTCAGCCCAATGAATCTACCAACTCGCTGAGTACTGTTTCCCCATTTGTCTCCACATTACTTTCCTACCATCTATTTCTATCATGATTTGATTTTTAGGAGGACTTTGAGGTTATGGGAGAGAAAAAATGGAGAACGTTTAAAGTCTTGAGATTAAAATAAGAAAAGGGTGTTTATAATTGTTATTAAGGTTGAAATTGCTTTAATTTTAGTTTAAAGTCATTTGGAGAAGTAATTGGGTTTTCTGTACAGACAATTTATTAATTCGGCACTAAGAAAAAGATTCTATTGAATCCGTAGCATTTTTTCTTAGTGCCGGAAATATTTTGTCGGGTATTCGTTTACTCAGAAGACGGTTCATTGAATCAAAGAAACATCTCTTTAGATAAAAAATGTTCGGTTTAAAGAAAAGTATTTGTATTTAAGAAATTTTTTTAGAATTCGAAGTACTTTCTTTGATGTAAAAAATTGTTCTCTGAGAATGTATATATCTACATTTGGAAAAAAATATATTTAATTCAGCCAATCTAAGGAAGGTTCTCAGTGTAACTTAATCATTTCGTTAACTCCTTCCTCTACTTTAACGAGTCTGACTCGTGATGAAGATTTTGGCTCAAACGTAAACATTACGAGTAGGACTCCTGGACTGAAAATCGGGCCAAGCGTCAATCATGGGTTTAGTAGAAAGTGAAAAACACACAAATAATTTGGAAATATTCTGGAACTTATGGCATAAAAGCATCTGTTTCAAATAATTTAAGCGAGGACCCAAAATTATTAAAGATATTTACTATTATATTTGATAACAAATTTTGGGAAATACTTGTTACTGTTTTCGAGCATCACTCTGGTCTGTTTTCCGCGCGCGTTGACCCCTACCCCTTGGCCCCGGATTTCGTCGATCTAAATGGCAAGGGAGGGGGTTAAATGAAGCAAGATATTTTGCTGATTTTAACAAAAGGTTGAATCAACTAAAAAATTTTTTTAAACTGGAACGTATCTAAAAAAACATCTTTGGGTACATAAAACAAATTCTTTGGTTGAATTAACTAAAAACTTGGTCGATCGTTCAGTGGGCGAAAGTAACCAAATATTTTTCTGAGTCTATCATCGTTCTTGGTTCTTATTTTGATTTTTCATGCACAAAAAAACTTCTTTGAAAGCTTTTTTATATTTTTGCCAGAGTAGAAAATTTAAAATCAAGATCAAACTCGTGATTTCAGTCTTAAATGAAAAAAGATGAAAATGTTAGAGGTTTTCTATTTTCATATTACAAAAACTCCATATGGAAATCCGAATAACTTTCGAATTCTGGATTTATAGTTAGTAGCATTTTATTTTTAAATTTCACGCGACAAGCTTATATATCCGCATCAGTCGCCCTCCCATTACTGTTTAATTCTCTCGTTTTCGCGCTTTACGGCTTCAATTGTTGTTTGGTCGGTGGTTAATTTCGATGGTAAAGTCCATCCATCACTGTCAGAATAAAATCCAAGCGCATTTTCCTAAAGCCGTGACTTTCATTCCCTAAAATTCATTTTGTGCACTTGCATTTTTTCTTTTCGTACATCTCGACGCCCTTTTTCGTATATGCGATATACCTACGCGTTATTAAACTCTGAACATGAGGAATAATATGAGCTTCCATTCAAGAAAAAAATCTCATCATAGCATTATGCATGTATAAATGATGAAAAATATTGTACCAAATCAAAAATTCTATTAATACAAAGTGTAAATCTATAATGTGCCAGTTTTCATAAATTACCCTTAGTTCATTATCACGTTATTGATTAATCATAAATGATATATTTAATGGAACAAAATAGCTTAATCAATATATGGATGATTGTTCTATTTTGATTCTGTGTTTACAGAAATAATTGAAATGGGTGTGATTCGTTATTGAAAACCAAATAGGGAAAAAGTGCCAGCATGCGATCAGGTGTGACGGATCAGATGAGATCGCACATGTTGCATTCTCGTGGCTCCCCTGCGAACGATTTCGAGCTTAAGCTTATGCCCGTGCCCAATTACGTGCCATTATTACCTTAATAGGATCAGTCTTGATCCACGGGCTCAGGAATCTTGATCTGGTATCTTAAAATCTATCAAAATAGAGATTTTAATTAGGTAACTTGATGGCCCATCTACGCATATTATTTGGAAATTACATTTTTATTTAGACTGGTGATTCCACGCTACATGCATTATCCCTAGCATTTAAAAAAAATGAGCTTTACTTTTAAATACCAATATTATCTAAAAGAGTAATTTCAATGTCTAGAAATAATTACCATTCTTCACTTTTATTCTTAATATTATATTTTTCATAAAATAGGACTTGCCCGTGCAGAAATTTTGAAAGGGGTCTAGTGGGGCTCCGACGAGTTTGCCCTATCTCTAGTCGGGATCTAGCGTGGAAAACTAGTCACGGCCCCGTCGGTAACGTAATGCTTTTGTCGAAGTGGGCCCTACTAGACTTTCTAGTAGGGGTTTAGTGAGGTCAGCTCTTACACTACCCCACCTACAAAAAAGTACACCATTAGGGCCCTATTGTACCTCCGCATTGAATTTAAAGCCATATATCAGCAGAGTCACGTGACCAATTTTGTTCAGGTATCTCACTGAGAAAGTAATAAATAAAAACGATTTTCCACACTGGGAAAAAAAGTACAGGGGAAATTCGAGTTAAGACTCTAATATTTACCGTTTTTAACGGCAACGGAGGGATATTCGCTTGGAAGGTTAAGTTTACTGTTTTCACAGTAAAAAATCTGTTTTCAAGCTAGGAAATTTTTTTCTGAATAAATTGATAGTACTTTTTCATTATACGTACACCGAAAAAAAATCTCAGGAAGTTTGACTACTTTTTAACTTACTTTCCATAGTTTATAAAGGCCCCAGTGTCATTTTTGAAGTCAAGTTAACCGCAGGAACATAGGGGTAAATCAAGTAAGAGCAGTAGTTAAATCGATGAATATTCTTAGTACATTTCAAAACTTTATATACTTTCAAGTAGACTCTAACTTACTATTTTTATATACACACCTACAAACACACACCCCCCTCTCTACACTACACAAACGCTCGTTTAGGTGGTATTAAAAATTATTCTTAACGCTGCGGGTTCGAACCCTCTCTACTTATAATTAACGCATTACTAACCTAACGACTAAGCCTCTCGGCTGCGCGCACTTGGAATACAAGTAATCGGAAATTTTTAAATTTTATGCCAATTTATGATTTTGATTAAAATTTTTAATTATTAAATCGATTTTCTGTAAAATGAAATATTTTTGAAATAAACAGATCAAATTTTTGAATTAAAGAACATTACATAATAAAAAGATATATACACTTTTTAGAAATATTAATTTTTATTATTGTATATTAGTGATACTTTATACAGGTTATGATTCCTTTAATTTTTGTTTTCAAGAGTAAAATCAACGTATGTTCAGAATCTAAAAAATTTGAGTTTTAAGTTCGCAATAAGTAATTCCAACTAATGAAGTACTATTAAAAAAAATAGTACACTTATTTACTTATCATTAGTTTGTTTTTCTAACTACTCTTATGTAGTAACTTCTACCGCTTATGTTTATTATGAAAGCTTCAATTGATTTTACTATTCACCCCATGTTAATTGAACTACATGTTTAGTTATTGTTATTACCTCGACAAAATAAGATACACACACATACACATACGTACTCGCATATGATTATTATAATTACATGCAAATTCGAGTCAAAATTATGAAAAAGTTTTCTTAAATGTTCTTGCTTCCAAATATGTATTGATCTTATCCAAGACCGTGTTCAGAAAATTTCCATTTTTCTCATATAAGATCAAATTTTAATGGGAATAAAGAATAAAGGTTATGTTGTATCTGATGGACCTAACCTTAACCACAAATATTACAAGTAGGAATTCTCTAGTCGGGGCCCCGCCAGATACAAATAGATTTTCCATACTCAAGCGAAACAAGGAATTCCTCACTGAAACCTGACAGGACCCCTATCAGTTTTTTCTGGACTATAAACACTAATCGGGTGCTAATAGGGCCCCTACCAGTTCTTTCTAGATGAGAAAATTCTAGTCCGGGCCCCACTAGATCCCAACTTGAAATAAGGAAAAATAGGGCAATTTCTACACGGGTATATCGGCACTCAAATAATAAATTTTATATGATGTTGTTGTTAATAATTGGCTTTAGGTTCAGAAATAATAACTTAGAAGGTTACACACTTTCAAACGTTTCGACTCTGATCGGAGTCCTCATCAGTGATCTTTATTTCTATAATATCCAAAACAATAAATAAAATATTGCACATATGAGCCCTATTTTGAACTAAACTTTGGTGATGTGAAAAAATGTTAAAAGCCGTGAGAAAATTGACATAAAATCGTACAGAAAACATCGATGAAATACCTAAACTTCCTTAGGATTAACAATAAAATTCTAACACATAACTTTGAGTTACCTAAACTAAAAAAATCGTATATATTTGTGTCTAAATGTTACTGAAGATAAAAATGCAAGTACATATATAGTATAAAATTACAAAGTATTATTCATGAAAAATAGCTAAGAAAATCATTTAAAATCGAAAATTGAACAGTAGTGCATAAACTTGAAATATAAACGTGAAATATAAATGAATTGCTTAAAAGAATGCCACTCGTCACTACGAAGTTATCTATGCAACAAAAATTTTGTTATGACTCAAGGCCGAAAGTGTGGGATGAAAGTGGAGGGTATGCTTTTTCTACTGCATTACATAAGCTTAGTTCATTTTATTTAAAATTCTAAATTTTAATGAGATTGGCAAATTTAGATATCGAATGAAATTTATTATATTTTTCCTTTGACACTAGTTCAAAGCATATTCCTAGTACAGTTTCAATAACAAAACTTGATTTGGATAATAAAGAAAAATTTAATAATATAATTCATCTTCATTATACTCTCTAATGTTTATTAGAGGATCATTTGGAAAAGACCAAACGTAAAAAATTTTACAGAAATTTCAGTAACCAATGCCGATTTCCTTCCTTATCTCCAATTTTCTCCGTGAATCATCAATAGCTGGATCTTTCTTTTGAACTTAACATTTTCTGTGACATTTTATGCTCGACAGCGTTGCATTTTTCTTAAGTGTGAAATACGATGTTGGGAATCGATCGTTATGAACGTGAACGAGAGACTCGACCCTTGTTCCAGGTCTCGGGGATGACCACGAAGTTGGTCAACCCCCGGTCATCGGCCCGCAAATCCGCGCACCGTTCCCTATGACACGTTGTATGGATAGACGTATGTACTGTACATAATTCGTATACTCATATAACTATGTGTGGAAGGATATACGTATACATCTTTGTATCTTTAAAGATACACTTTCATGTTTGTGTATGTTTGAAGATTTTTTATTCGCTTAGTGATATCCACTTCACGAAATTAAAATACCAGCCTTCTCTTGAAATAGAATTTGGTTGCATTGCGAAAGTAGGAGATGGATAAAGATGTATATTTACATAATAGGTGGGTTCGGTGGGTGGCTCAGGGTGAATCAGGACATGATATAATTAATCACCATCATCCATCACCAACTCTTGACGCACGGTCAGTTCGGATAATAGATTTAACCCCGTCGCTCATGCTGTGCCACTCTGATATGAGAATTGCGCGTCCATCATTTTCATTTTTTATCCCTCCTTGTTGTTTTCAAATATTTTTATAGCTTATAACTTTTCAAATCCACAATGATTGTCTAAAGAGCAAATGTTCAAAAGTTTGAATTCATGAAAAGTCTTAGACTCAGAAAAATATTTGGTTAATCTCAGCAAAATCCAGTTAAATCAACCAAATAAAATTGCTTGTTAAACGGTTGACCAAATTCTTGGTTAACTCAATAAAAGAGTGTTTTCCACCCAAATAAGGTTTGCTTAGTTACGATTTGATTAGATCAAACATTTACGTTTTTGGATCCTCTTCAATTTACTTGGTATTGTGAAAAATCTACCTCCTCGGCGAAACTCACAAATCCCTGAAACTATTTTACAAATAAACAATTAGGAGTAAAGAAAAAGATACCTTTAAGTTTGCGATTTGTATGGGATTTTACATCCTGTATCAAAACTTGATGTATTTCACTGGGTTATTAATTAACCTCATTCACCAAACTTTCCCAAAAAACGTCTATGTATGTTATTGAATACGTGTCAGAACAATTATTCTAGGATCTGGACTTGGTCATGAAGTAGGCCCTTGAATTATTAGGACAACAGTAAAAAAATGTATTTAGCTATAAGTAAACAATGAATCTATGGTTGAATGGCAGTTTTTTTCTTCAAATAAACTCTGATAGGATGGTTCATAATGCATATTACAACTATTTGACAAACCTGAAGTGCTTCTTTAGAATATGAATTCTTTTAATTATGTGTTTTTCTAAAAGATGAATTTCGAGAAAATATTCTTAGGCAGCTGACACAAAGGAATATATTTTGTAATCAATAGAGTGCCTAGATAGTTACCATTTGTTTGAAGCTATATTTTCTTGTATCATGGTGTTACTATGTATAAGAACAACAATAAACTGTTAGAAATTTTCAGAATTTTACAAAATTTTTATGTTACAAAGGTAACGTAAAATTTGACGATATTGATATTTGACGAAACTGTAGAATAATTCTTAGTTAAATGTAACTGCATAAAACTCCAGTTATCCAAAACGTCAAATTATTCCTGTCACCAGTTTCAGAATGTCTAAATACAAGTATCAGAATATTCAACACTTCGTAAAAAAAATCAAGAAATTTTTTCTTAAATTTACTAAAAAGTAATTGAATTTTTTGAAATTCTATCTTGATTTTACGAAACTGTAACTGAATAAAACTCCAGTCATGTGTTTCGGAAAATTACGGTAGAAATTACTAACAGTGTGTATAAGAATATATACAACAATGAAACACTTAACTATGAACAAGAATGTATACAACAAGGAAGAACTCAACTAAGTACAAGAATATATATATAACAATGAACCATTTAACTATGTACAAGAATATATACACCAATGAAACACTCAGCTATGTACAAAATTATATACAGCAATGAAACACTCATCTATGTACAAGAATATATACAACGAAACACTCATCTATGTACAAGAATATATACAACAATGAAACACTCGACTATATACAAGAATATATACAACAATGAAACACTAAACTATGTACAAGAATATATACAACAACGAAACACTCAACAATGTAAAATATTATATACAACAATGAAACACTTAACAATGTACAAGAAGTCAATACTTTGATATCTACAAACAAAAACCAAAACTATGCATATGACTACATATAAGAAAGAAACGCAACTACGAATAGAGTATAAACAAAACTAATCTTTTTCAAAACATTTTTCTAATTTTCTCTGGTTACATCATGTAATATCTTTTCAAGATGTATTAGAAATGATCTTTAATTAAATTTCTTTATATGTTTCTCATTTATGACTGGTAAATAAACAGATCTCTGATTATCTACCTCTACCCTTTGGTAGAACCAAATGGTGAAATCATCGTCTCTGTCGCTGAAGCATAAAATGTCCCGTGAAAGCAAGGAACGCGACAAACAACCGAGACATTTCACCCCGGCTACTAAATACTGCTATATTCCTGCTAATTCCACGAACAATCCCTTAGCATCAGCCCCTCGATTGATTCACTGACAACTGTATATCCACGCGGTGGACTCTTTCTCCACATTGAAATCTCAACTCTCAATGCGCCCCCGCGATTTCGTATGCGTCCGCGTTGGTGTGTAGGTCTACTTTTGTGAAGTTCATGAATGCGAGCAAAAGGGCGAGCCCACAACACGTATAGTTAGCATTTCATGGGGCTTTATTCGGGGGTGTTACGAGTCGGCGTGTCTGCGGGGGTCGAAGTAAACCCTGGTGTTAAACGGTGCGATCTTAAGCTCTATTCCCATTGAAGGACCCCCACATCCGACCCGTTGCTGGGGTCCTGAAAAGGAAGCGCACTCTAAATAAAAGATTTATTATTGCTATGAAAGATGAATTCCGGTTTAGAAAATATGTTTGTGATGGTATCAGTAACGTTATTTTTGAGTATACTGGGTGCTGAATATGACGGCATAATCGCTCCTGGCAGATTCAACGTATACCCCAAAAAAATTTACTTGGTCCAACCAAACCATTTTGTTGAATGGAAAAAGACCTATGATTCAGTAGAACGAAATTTCTTTGAAACAACCAAAGTTTTGTTGAACTAATTAAAATATTTGTTTTTTTTATCAAATTTTATCCAAACAAATCATCCTTGATTGCACAAAACAAATTCTTTGGATAAAGGAAATCAACGTTTCAAAGTTATTACAGTCTAAAATTGTTAGAAAAGTTGTTTTTCACTTTTAGGTTAGAATATTAAAAATTCTGAAGTGCTAGGTAAATTCTGTGATGAGGGTTTGATACAGCGTGAAAAATTACGTGAGGAAGCCATTCTTACAGTTTAGTAAACCAAACTTCACAGGATTGTAAGATCGATTGTTCTACGTCAGTCAAAATATCATACTGTGCAACGAGGGAAAAAAAGTTTATTTTGCGAATGTGAAGTTTCACGAGTAAAATAAATGTTCTTCCCGATTTGCACACAATTCTTTTCCTACTGGGGGGTCAAAAATGGATTTGTTTTCCCCGCAGGGGGTTATAAAATGTACTTTATGACTCGACAGTATAGAAATCTATTTTTTGACTCCCCAGTAGAAAAAAAGATCGTGTGCAACATAAGGAAAAAGTTTATTTTCCTAGTCAACAATATACTATTTTATATTAGCGGGTCATAAAGTAAATTTTATTGTCCAGTGCGGGGCAAACAAATCCATTTTCCAACCCTATGGTAGAAATAATTGTGTGCGACACGGGAAAAACATCAATTTTACTTGCGTGGTTGTTAGCTTCGCTTAGCTCGGGCATCAAACTTCACACTCGCAAAATAAACTCTTTTTCATAGCGCCTCCTTTGAAAATCCGATTTTCGGTACATGTAGAGCGGGTTGAAACTACGATTTTCAACCCGCTCCACAGTTACAGCTAATCAGATTCTCAAAAGAGTTGCTATGAAAAATAGTATGCATTACTCGAAACAAAACACAGCGAAAGCATTTCGTGTGATTGCAGCCCTCGTTTCACTCGGGCAGCAAACTTCACACTCATGCAATCGCTCTGTTTCGCCCCTTGTAATGTAATATGAAAAAAATTTTGAATTTAAAGAAATTTCTTCTGCGACCATATATTAAAGAAATGCTTCTTTGATTTAAAGAAGTTATTTTTTTTGTTCATTTACGCTATCGTTCAAAATTATACACGGAAAAAATTTGTCGCTTAAAAAGTCATCGACTTTGTGTAATACTCGTGGATTGGTTTAGAAAGTCGACTAAATATTATGAACCTCCTTATTGAAGAATATGATAGATAATCGCTGAAAATGTAAAACGTAAATTCTAAAGTTTAAGTGACAGTCGCGGAAAATTTAAAACACCGCGGGTTGGGTTCCATTTTCTCTAAACCAGGCATCGAAAGTCTTATTGACAGTCGAAGAAAATGTTGAACAGTGTAAAAAGGAAAATATTATTTTCTGTGATATGATCCTGCACTTATATAGTTAATTATTTTTCACACTTTTACATTAGCTATATAATCCTACACGGAGAAAAAAAAAACTGTTGAATCAACAGATGTCATCTGCTGGAATAGGGACAGCAGATTTTTTTTGTAATATTTACAGATTTTTCTGTTGGATTCACAGATTGTTTGTAAACTCAACAGATGAACCTGTAAAATCTACAGAAATGTCTGTTAGAATTACGGAATTCTCTTTTTTCTTGAAATCCGCAATTCTAACAGACATGTCTGTAGATTTTACAGGTTCATCTGTTGAGTTTACAAACAATCTGTGAATCCAACAGAAAAATCTGTAAATATTACAAAAAAAAACTGCTGTCCCTATTCCAGCAGATGACATCTGTTGATTCAACAGTTTTTTTTCTCCGTGTAATATGATATTACCATTATATTTAACACTGTAGATTAAAGTAACGTAATTTTTTATAAACACTTCGCAGCACCGAGAATCGAACGCTCGCACGCACGCACGCATCCTAACCCAATTCTAATCGCACGCCTTAACCCGCATAGCCGATACATGTCGTGGAGACTTGTGTAAAATATTTGGATCACATTCAGAGTTTGAAGGCAAAACTAAAATAATAGATAAATTTCAAATTTGACGTAATACACTTTATCAAGGTAAACATATATTTACTCGGAACTAATTCTTCAATGTACGCTTCAATCCAGATTCAAACGAAACCAAATGACACGCAATCTCAAAATCTAACCAAAATTATTACAAAAACAAAAAGCTGAGCCGCATTGTCTGCTCCGCGATGCTAGGAATTACGTTTCTGCGCATCGCTTTTTGCGACTGTCGAGAAAGTTTTAGAAGACGGCATATAAAATCTGATGGACTTTAGGATACAATTTACAAAACTATTTGTTTGAATTGCTTTAATTTCAAATTATTCGATAGTCTTTTAAAATCTATGACAAATGAATCCAAAGATTATGAAACTTTTCATTACTTCTTAGAAAAGATCAGTTAGTGTTTAAAATACTTTTATAATAGTAAATACGCGACTTTTTTTCTTCGACCTGGTTTTCTAAAAGTTATTCGACTTTTTTCTACTGTTTCCTAAAAGTCATTGAAACCTTACAAGACTTTCTCCGATTTTACTTTCTGTCCACGACTCTTCGAATAGTCTGTTAAATTTTAAGCGACAAATTTTTTCCGTGTAAGTTCACTTATTGTTCAAGCCATTGTCGAAGTGTCTCAATGTTTATAAAAACAAGTTGAAATTTTTTTAGATAATGGCATGAATGTCAATAAAATTTTGCAGCTAATGATCCCAAGCTGAATGCAAAATGTTAATTTTATAAAAATATATTCCAACAACATTAAATTTCTATATTTTTTTAAAATGTTAATAAATCGAAAAATAACTAAGATTTTTAAAAGATTTTGGTCTCATGTAGAGTTTGGAAGTAATTTGCTAACTGATCGAAATATTTTTAGAATTTTTTCCTGGATTCTTCCCTGGGGTCAAGCATGGTACAAAAACGTCGTAACATTTTTAAATGCTATGTTTTTTGTAATATATTTTTATAAAATTAAGATTTTGCCTTCAACTTAGGATCATTAGATGCGAAATGTCACTGAAATTTATGTTTACATCGGAAAAAGATTTTGACTTGTTTTTATAAAAAATAAAACATTACGACAATGGCTTAAAGAACGGCGGTGAACCTATATAATTTTGAATGGTAGTGTAAGCTGAATATAAACATTCAAATTTAAAACATTTTTTTCAATACTAATATTCCTGCTGCCGGAAAAATAAAGCCAATAATTTCCAACAATATATCAATATTCAAAATAAATAATCTTTGAATTTAGGTAAGTGTTCTGTACGTCAGCTCTAGGTCCCAAAACTGATTTTTCCGGCATATGGTCGAAGAAATTTAAAAAATATTAAACTGCTCAATTAAAACAAATCTTTCAGTGATTTAAAGAAACTGTTCTCTTAGACAGATATACTGCATTTAATCGACTGTTTCTCTGCTCGAAGAATTTCGTTCTTTAAGGGTATCCGCCACCTTTAATATTTTTATTTTTTGAGTTTAGACCTTTTATATCATTTTTTTAAATGTTTAGTACCTTTATTTAGAAAGGTTTTGGATTTTTTCAAAATTCCAGCACTTTTACGTATTTTTAAACTAAAAATTTTGAATTTTTTTGACATTTTTTGACTTTTAATAAATTTTTTGTTTTTTAACCAATTGTCATGATTATTTTTTTATTTGGTTCCTTAAGGTGTGAAGCAACTTTTTGGGTAACAAAAACACTCAAGTAGAAAAATAAATACACAATTTTTTTTCATTTTGGGATATTTTTTTATTTTTATTTCATTTATAACTTTTTTAGTCATGTTACCTTATTTTCCTTACCCAAAAAGTTGCTACACATTGTAAGGAGAAAATAAAGAAAAAATCATGACAATTGATTAAAAAACAAAAAAGTTATTAAAAGACAAAAAATGTCAAAAAAATGCCCAACAAACTAAAAAATTGTAGTTTAAAAATTCACAAAGGTGCTGGAATTTTTAGAAATCCCCAAAACCTTTATAAATAAATGTACTAAACATAAAAAAATTATATGGAAGGTCTAAACTCAAAAAATAAAAATATTAAAGGTGGCGGATCCCCTTAAGTTGTCCTTTTTTTTTATTCATATTATTGAACTCTGATTTGATTAATTCAGATTCAGAGAGATAAAACTACATGCACATATGTATATCAGGTGCAAGAAAGAATCTAGGAACTCTTCCAAAAAATCTCTTGTTAACAATCAAGAACAATCAAAGCCTTATGCTCGGTGCTGCATGACTAGTAAACCGAAAGCGACGGGTGCTAGGTATAAGTCCGTTTATCGCTATTTAAATACGCCTTATCGTCACACAAAACCCGTTTCCGTGTCAGGACGATGTCACATAATACTTCTTTGAAAAAAATTTTGAAATGATATTTGAATATAGACCAATATTTTTATCAAGTACTCAAATATTAGTTACTTGAAAAACCTTTTGGAACCAATATCCTTATTTTCAATAAAATCTAGTTCGAGATATTCGACATACAAATTACAAATAAAGAAATTCAATATTACACTGTTAAAAATCTTATTAATTTTCATGGACTTTAATATACAAGTCGTAAGTGAAAATTAATATATTTGTATATTATGAAATATTAATATACTTTCATATTAAATTTATTAAATTTTTAATCAAAATATATTAAAATTAACAAACATTATTAAAATATATACACATGTATATTAAAATCCAAATAAAACTTTGTATTTTTTAAGATAAAAGTATTTTAAATTTAATATACTTTCAAATTAATTAGTTGAGTTCCGGCAATCGAAAGACCTGGACTCGAATCCCAGCGCAGTCGAGAGCGTTTTTTTTTCCACAGAAAGATTTCAAATTCTTTAAATTTAATATACTTTAGTAAAAAATAATTCCATTACATGTAGTGGAAGTTTAGTACAGAAATTTCTATCAGTGTAGCTAATAATGCCAAAAATTTATCTAACGATTAAAAAAATCTTTCCATAAATATTTATAATTGGTTGCTAATACTAGTTTTTTTGCTCATATACAAAAGTGTTAAAGAACAATCGTAAGATTTTTCCATTAGAAGGTGTTCGTTTAACATAGTACGTCTAATTGTACTTAACATTTTACGATTTACATTTCATACATTCATGCCAATGTTACACAACACCAATATGAAATGTCTGCTCGTGTACTATCAGGTTTATTGTGCTGTGGTCGCACACATTATAGGAGTGTCGCGTTTTCTTTTATACTTTGAGACAGCCGCTAAGTACCCCAGGTAAGTTCTCATTCTGGGATGTTTTAGGGCCTAAAGGGCAGGTTCGGAGAAAGAGCACGATCCAGTGTTTGCGGCACAAACAGCGGCACTTTTTCAGAATTTCATCAGAAGGGCCCGATATGCTATATGCGCAGTTCTTCAAGTGCCTAAAGGCTTCAGGGCCCATTTCTCTTTCGTCTTTTGACAGAAAAAAAAGAAAACACAAAGATGAAAGAACTATAAAGTCTCCTTCTCAAGTGGTGGTTTTACTTTTAACTCTAGAAATTAAGAAGGATATTAAAAACAGGAAAAATCATGAGTCATTCTGATTATCTATTAGGGTGGCCTTATTTATTCTATGTTTATGTTATTTAAAACAATGAAGGAAAAAATAGTTCAGTAAAGATTATAGAACTCTTCAAGAGTTGCACTGAGAAAACTGGAGTGTCAAACTTTGAGTGTCAAAATGTAGATAGTCAGTTTGAACTTCTAGATAGTACAACACTTTCTCCGAAATTTTTTCTTTTTGGTCAGGGAGACACTTATTTGATATTCTGCTTAACTGTTACCAGAGGGTCAGAATCACTATAAAGAGTGTCGATTGGTGAAATACGCGCCAAAATTGTAAAGTCACGTGGGTTCGCCTATTTTTCCTCCAATATCACCAGCGTGGACTCTAACCTCATTGCCGGTTTCGCGTCCTTTACGTGTTAAAGTGTCACGAGGGTTATTTTTGTCAACTAATTGGTGAGTACCTATTTCACTTGCTATAATAATATAATAATTGTGAAAGCTTAAATGTAATATAGTTTTGAGGTTAGCCATAGAGGCAGGTTATAGTCTATTTTTCCCTCTTCAGTAATCTATTTTTCTCTCTGCGATGATCAACTTTTCCCTCTAAAGTATTCAAGTTGACCATCTTATTTTCACAATTCACAGGTAATAAGTTACACTATCTAGAAGGCTGTCCTATAGTTTA
Organism: Diplolepis rosae; assembly: GCA_030998225.1. Lineage (NCBI taxonomy): Eukaryota > Metazoa > Arthropoda > Insecta > Hymenoptera > Diplolepididae > Diplolepis > Diplolepis rosae. Next base: position 2,659,383 of record JAPYXD010000581.1, on the reverse strand, counting down.
ACCTCAAATATAGTCTGCTTCACCCTCCAAATGTTTAGGTTGACACTCCAGTTTTCTCAGTGTGGAGATACAGACTATTTACGGAACAGAGTTCTGGAAAATTTATAGAACTTTTTAGAATAAAATGCAGAACTTTCAATAATTTTTCCTGAATGTTCCACATTTTATTCTGAAAAGTTCTGTACACTTTCCAGAAATCTGTTCCATAAATGCCTGAATCTTCAACTTTTGAACAGTTCTATAAACTTCATTGAACTTATTTATTGATATGTTTGCATTCATGTCTTTCGTCTTTATCTTGACCCAAAATTGAATTCGTTATTTGATTTTCGTATTGGCATTGGGTCAGATCCTTTCTATTAAAAATCAATAATTAAGGAAAAATATTATATGATAAAAAGGTAAACGTTTCGACCACAAGTGGAGGCCCACTTCAGTGCCAGCTAATTTCATGAACTTTCCTTGCATTTTTTTACTAAGTATTATTAAAAAAAAAAAAAAAAAAAAAAAAAAAAAAAAAAATCTAATATTATTACTATAATTAATTTTTTTGCACGTTTGCAGCTTATTCATGAAATTGGCTGGCACTGAAGAGGGCCCCTATTTGCAGCCGAAGCGTTTACCTTTTTATCTCGATAATATCTTTCCTGTCTTCTTATCCCTATAATATTTTTCCTTAATTATTCATTAAAGTACTTTTTCCCGTGAAGAAACTTTGAAAAGGATAAGCAAAAAGATCGTAAATCCTACACTTAGAAAGAAGCTTGGTTGGTGCAAAAAAAAAATTGGTTGGATCTATGAAATAAATGCATTGACATGCACTCAACCAAAGTTTTGTTTGATTAAACTAAATTTTGGTCATCTTAACTAAAAAAATTTTATTCAAAGTCTACATTTTTTAACATTTGCGGAAATGAGAATAATGTAGAATGGAAAATAACTTTATTAAGAGAAATCTTATTAAGAAAAAGAAAAAAAAAGTATGGATTGTAAATGGTATAGGATCACATAAGAAGAGGATTGGAAGTGCATGAATTTCTATCGAGGTGTAAGCTTGTTTGCTTCGTGGTGACGTTTGATAAAGGATATGGAGTAACTTATCCATCAATTCCTTTCTGCTCTTTTCTTTTACACAAGGTCCATCCATCGAACGATTTGTTGAGAGACAGAGACGGAAGGTTCCTTTGTTTTACGTAATTTCCACGCCAATATTAGCCCGGTGTATTCCATCGACGTTCCCCGCTCGATTCTCGAGTCGACTCGTATTGGTTGTGTGTTCTTCGCAAACAGACCAATCAATACCAATCTCTTAACTTACGTAGGTGCGTATGCGCGAATTTTGCTGGCATGCTGCACGCTTCTGTATGCGCGACAGACTCTCGAACTCTGGATTGTTGCCGAGATAAGGATCACTGGTCTCATCAATTCTATGCACAGTAAAATTCATTTATGCGATTTATTTCTGGGACATAACGTTACTTATGCATTTATAGCAATAAACTATTTTGTACACTAAAAATAGTATATTTCGTATCAAGTGCGAAAAGGCGTATTTTAACGCAAAAGCGAGTTGCGACTCGCTCGCGCTAGTAAACTACGCCTTTTCGCACGTGATTCGAACGTTATTTTTTGTTCGCTGTATACTGAAAGTTAGCCGAGTTGGTGTCGCTTTGTGTGCGGAAAGTTGATTTCCCCGCACTAGTACAATAAAACTTTAAGTTTGTTTTCATTTTCCACACGCAAAACGACACCGACAAGGTTAACTTTCGCTGTACGTCGGACAAAAAATTATTTAGCAATAAATACTGTGAAAACTGATGAAATATTACTGGGTGGTTCAATTACGAAGCCTTCTATGTTTCTAAAGTTCTTCATTATTTTCTATTATTAAATCGCAATAACTCATATTTGTTGTCATTTTGTAAAATTTGTTTAACTAATTAAGATTCAGAGAAAATGCAAACATACGTTGAAATTTTATCATATTGATTGTGATCTTTTCAAGATAAATATTGTATTAGGGAAGATTAATCTGCTTCATATATTGATAATAAGTATATTTTCTCAATTTAAAAAATGATGGCTAATGATTATGTCAGATGTGGTATATTATTTATACATCCGAGGTTTAAACCTCTCAATCCATATTTATGTTATTAAGGAAGGCGTTTTGTGCAGAGAGTTGAAAATGAGTCATTTCGTCATATGATTTTGAAGACGAAGCAACAATAGATCTTTTAGGCACTTTCAGGATTTATTTGTTCATTCATATTGCACATAAAACAATTTCTTTAGTTTCACAGAGCCACAAACATTGGCGCTATAAGGGTGGATGTCCAACCATCTCCGCTTCGAGAAGCAAAACAGGGGGCATGATAACTCTCGCAAAAAATGGTTTGAAACCAAAAAACCAAAAAGATTTACAAGGAAAAATTTCGTCATTTTTGTTTGAAAAAAAAAATCAGTTTGGAGTGTTTCACCGAGGAATGACACATATTAGCTGGTTTGATACGCAAGAAAAAGTCAATTACTTTGATAGTTTTTGAGTTGTTGTGTTCGCCAATTTGAAAAATGCGGTTTTGAGAAATACGCGTTGCAAAGTTAAAGATACGCATAACACAAAGAGCTATACTTGCTCCGTTCTTCTTCTGTATTTTTTTTAATGACTTCGAACACCTAAAAATCCTTATACGGACATACAAGTATTAAATAGAAGTTATAGAAGCAATTTATACAGAAAAAATTTTTTCGATTTTTTTTATCTATCACACCAGACGACCCTTTTAATTAGAAAAATAATAAATAAGTAATAATGAATTAAAAAAATAATTGTATCAATGTAAAAAGTGGAATAAAACAATAAGATTTGTTTACTCACACGGAAAAACCGAAGTATAGAATTTTCAATAAACTTGGTTTCAATTTAGGGACAAAGGTATCATAGTAAGAATTTTCCGCAACTAAATTTTGTTTGATTCAACACAAATTTGTTTAATTTAGCCAAATATCTTGTGTTATTGAACAAAATAGTTTGGTTATATCAAACGTATTTTTTTTTTTGGGTGTACTTAAGATCTCAAATTAATTAGTTGAGTTTGAAATTTTTGTCACTGCCTACATTATCGGAGGATCACTGTCGGACGCCTGTGTAGCTCATTGGTCAGAGCAGTCGACCGGCAATCGAAAGACCTGGGCTCGAATCCCAGCGCAGTCGAAAGCGTAATTTTTTCCACAGAAAGATTTTCAAATTCTTAAATATTGTACTTAAGATCATTTTAACTTTCTCTCTAACATGAGTCCTTCCCCCCTTCAACTCCTTCTCAGAAACAGAACCAAAAAATTTTGTTCCATGGACCAAGATCTTTGGGTAAATCCAACAAAATTAAATATCTTTTCAAATGTTTTGTCTAATTTTTTTCAACTTCTTTTTGAAAATCCCAAGGGTATTTTTTTTTCAACTCATGCGATTTATACAAATTCTTTGGTTAATTGAACTAAATTTTGTTGAGATTAATAATCAATCAAATATTTTTCTAAGTTTATTGTGTGATTTTTGATAACTTCTTTATGGAAAACCCAGAGGTATATATTTTTTTTTTCAACTCATGCGATTTATACGCTATGCATGGGCATGGCGGTATTAAAGAAACGTGCTAGAATCAGTGGACGAGTAAAGATAAGGGGCTGTAGATGAGAGGAAAATGGCGGACGTGCAGAGGACTTAAGGGTGGAAATGACGAGCCACCCACGGTGCCGGCAAGATCATACAAAAGGCTTCGCCACTTGTACGATCTCGGATCTACGCAAATATACACCCATCGTGCGAACCATCCGGCTTTTAACGTTCTTCTTTTCTACTCTATCTACTTCTTTTTCTCATATATTCTTTCCACCTTTTCCAGATATGCACCTGCACCCTCCATAGGACGAGAATTTTTTTTATTTTATTCAGAAATTCAAAAAAATTCTTTAAAAACTAAAGTATTTTTCTGTCTTCACTGAAAGGAAAGCTGAATACTTCAGAATAAATAACCACTTATGTAAAAAACATCTTGCATTTGTTTTTCAGAGAGAAAGGAAAATTTTATAAAATTTCACATGGGGTGCTGGTGGCTCATGAAATCTAAAAGATATTCTTGTATAATTTTATTAAAAAAACAGGAGACTGAAAGTTAGGAAATCTACATTTATTTATACGTTTATAATAAATCTAAATCCAAATGCCATTTTTTTTTTTTTTTTTTTTTTTTTTTTTCTTTAATAGCTTTTTTTAAACGGATTGGTCATTTGTATATAAAATCAGATACATTTAGAGGATATCATAAGATATATAAATATATTTTCCGTTCTTGTCTGTTTGTAATAGAAATACAGACTTTTCTTGGTAAGAGTTTTATATAATAGTAGGTCGATTCGATTCCTGACGATTTCCGTGTTGGTACTGCTGATTCTCCAGCATATTTGAAGAAGTCTTACTTTTATTTGTCGGCATTAAAAATATCAGCGCCCCCGCACTACCAAGAAGTAAACTTGGGGTGAGTCAACTCCAGAGACACTCCAACACCCACTTCGCCTTTGTTTTCCATCCATCGAAACAATCCTTCCGTATTATTCTTCTTTGTTGAATATATGAAAAAAAATATTTACAGAGCAACGAATTTTTCCTGTTATAAATATGTATACAACTTTCTTCTATGTTTCTTCAAGAACGATCAAATTAATTATAATATGAATTATCTAACTGCTACAGTGATTCGCTTGTTCAAATATTAATATTTTTTTAGATTATTGAATTTATATAATCCATTCAAATACTTACAGTGTGTAATACTCCAGATCAAATATTTTCTTTCCTTATTCAATTACTTTTCTATTTTTATCTTTTATGAATTATCAAAAGTACATGATTTGAAGAGTTCACGCAATGTTTTCCTGATAGTACGATCTATAAATTCAGGGTTAACGAGAGACTTTCAGTTTTCGTGGTCCGTTGTAAGGGCCTTGATTTACAGTTTGATCGAGTTTAAAATGGACACTACTGTAAATACTCAGTAGGCTTGCACATGTAAAAGATCTGCATACATGAGCGACACCCTCACGCTTACAAGAATTACAGAGTGATTTTATCGTAAAGTAATGTAGGTCTGGTGTAAATAGAACGCATTCGTCTATTGATTGAATATTATCTATGAAACTATCAGTGATATCGCGCTGCTGCGATTCTGTATGCATCCACATCGACAATTAAACTTTACCGTGGATACGTGCAATGGACGATAGTGTTCTGCATTAGTATGGCTTATCCTCAGTTCTCAGGTCCGAGCTCAGAGGCCATTTTTATCGCTGAGAGGGTCGAGGACCGATTATCGGACAATTTATGAGATGTTGAGCAAACTTCATACATCAATTTTCCACATTTTTTACAATGTTATATTTGATATTTCTGGAAATTTTATTTTGCGCATTTTTAAATTATTATTTCGAAAGTATTTACCATATTTGATCTGGTTTATCAGCTTATAAGATTCACATTACACATATATCAGAGGACTCTGAAAATTGTTTTCTCTTTCTATCTCACTCACTCGCTCGAGCTATTATTTGACCGAACAAATCTTTGCCTTTGATTCGATGGTGGGGAGGACTGAGGGGTGAGAGAGGTTTACTTGGATGGTTGTTTGAGTTGGTAATATTTGGAGTAATGCTTCGCTTGAGAGTTTACTGGATTGTGTTGGCAATATTGTAACTTTGACTTCCTATCCTGACCTTTCTTAACTCAACTTACACTAATAACGTAACTTGTTTTCACTGTGCCCATGTGTCATTTATAACTCTGCAATTATTTGCGAATAAATATAGTTACACAAAAGATAGAATGACAGATCCATGCAAAATGTGACTCAATGATCAATTTTATTCTGCCATCTTGATGATAATTATATATTTATTAATATTATTAAACCAAATTTTGATGTGCTTTAACCTACATAAATGTTTGACATAACAATAATTATTTATAATAACAAAATACATAGTTCGGAATTTGATAAAACATTTTTAACGATACAGCACGTGATTTCTATCACATATTTACTGTGTGTCATAAAATATACATACAAACTGACGATAAAATTAGCATTCATTGACTCAATTAGCGAACACGCAGTTGCATTAATTATGAGCGAAGCTTTTTTAATATCCAATGAATTAATAAAGAAAGCCTGACAAACAAATGTACAAACAAAATGGACGAATAATCGATAAAAAGAATACTAACTAGCTTATATTTTTATGATTGAGACCGGGTATAGGAATTTCGCGATTAATTAGCAGTTAGCGGAATAACGATCAAAATTAGTGAAAGGGGAAGGAAGCGTAGTGTGCAAGTTAATACAAATGCGATGTATTCAGAGGCAAATAAATAAATATTTGGTCATGAGAGCAGAGCAACTCAAATATGTTCAAGCAATGTCAGCAACATCTCTTCCATTTCTCTCTTTCCATTTACATTGGCTTTCTCTCTCCCTCTGTTTCCGCACATCATATCTTCATCACTCTTACTCACTTTCTCTCTTGCTCCTCCCTTTCAACATCAATCACTACATCCCTCCTCTCTCTTTATCCAGCTCTCTCTTCACCCCTCTTCAAGCAATGTGTATGCCTACTATTATACCGAAGTTATACATACACCAGGTTACACATAAGCTCAAGTTCGTATTCGGTACAATATGACCTAATATACGCCGCGGTTGACTTTCTGCTGTTTGATTCTTGAATCACTCTATATACAACGAGCGGTTAATCGCAGGTTAAATATTTTTGGTACCCGGGAGCACCTTTCACACTGGATAATTCGCATCTTGTCATTTTATTGCTTAAAATGTGTAAGATTTGCATCTTGGGCATTTTATTTCAAGTTTACAGATGGGATAAGCTTTTTATAATGTTTTTATACTGCAAAAACATTTTACTTTGATTATTACACAGTTAAAAACGTTTGTAAGCTTATTACACTCTTGTGGTGCAAAAGCATTGTAAGTTCAATAAAGGGATATCGTACATGGACGTATAGGGTTTACTAAAAATATGCAACCCCCCTGGATAACTCGGTTATGAGACAAACCCCGTGCATAATACGGATTGGTCGAGCGGAGATTGTTAGAGAGTTCCGATTAAGTATTAAGCGGTTATGTTTTTGTTTAGTAATTTATAACGAATGTGAGTATATTCGTTTAATATGTATCTAATTATGATATATGCATCATAACTGATACATTGTGATGCATATTATATACGGGAAAGTGTATTCGCTCCTAAACCTAACCTCAAAACGTGTTTTTTTAGACGATCAAGAATGCGTATGACATCACTTCTGATCCAATTGTCGTAGTAGAGGGCTCAGTGGGGGAACATTGTCTCATCCTTCCCTAGAGAATCCTTAAAGTTAAACATGACTATGCGACACCTGGTGGCCATATGCAAATTTCACACTGAGAAACCTTCTGTTGGAAAATTACTTAAAAAAGTTTCAAACTAGGGATATTGTGCTAACTGTATTGAAATTTATCACAGAAATAGTAAAATATACTATTTTTGTAAGAAATTGTTCAATTTGGGAATAGTCGAGTTTAATGTTTTATAATAAAAGTAGTGTAAGTTGTATTGACCCTCAATATTAATAAAATGGTACGTTGTTGATTGTTAAATCTGAAATAAGGAAAATTAGTAGAAAAAATATTATATTGTGCAAAAATAATAGAAGTAATAATGAATAGAAATAACAAAAACTACTATCGTCTATATAAACGCAAAGTCCCTACGAAGAGTCTTCAAGAAATATTTTACTTTTATTATGAAGAGTAATACAAGTAAGGATGCTCCAATTCAAATAATCTAAAAGACTATAGTACTACTTGTATATCATAAGTAGAATTAAAAGTTATATTAACTTTCTGCAAAATTTTCTAAAACAAATAATGAGTCGTGAAACAGATCACATGCATTTTTAACTTGACCTTGACAATTATATGAGGTAGTTAACGTTTTGATATGAGATCCCATGCGTCGGTTAAGCTGAATAGGTAGGTCGAGTAGTTGTAAATATATTAGGTAGGGTTCGAATCCGGTAGCGTTTAGAATTCAAAAAAAAAATTGAAGTAAGCGAATTGCAACGAGTTTCTGAAAGCTTGATTCCTTTTTTATAGTAGTCGACACTCAACTCTTTAAAATATGCGTTTCTTTCGGCAATGACCTCTTCATTTTAGTAAAATCTCTTGCCAGCAAGCTATCTCTTTAAGTTTGGGAATAGATAATCGCAGGTGTCCAAATCTGGAAAATACGGGTGGGTGGGAAATCAATTCGTACTTTAATTCAGTCAATTTGGTTATCGTTTTAATTGGTTTGTGTGCCGATGCATTGTCTTAATCAAAGAAGATTTTTTTGCGTGCCAAATGTAGTCGTTTATGCTTGATTGCAGCCTCGAATTGATCCAATAATTCTCTGAAATATTGAGCAGTGGTTTTTTTTCCTTTTTCCAAGTAGTCAATATGGATGATACCATGCACATCTCAAAAAACAGTTGCCATAACCTTGTCAGCCAATTGTTGCATTTTCATAATGATGGATCTATATTTCATCAACGGTTACAAAACGGCGCAAGAACTCCTTTGGTATACGCTTGAACATGTCCAAATTGTATTGAAAAACATGAGCTCTTTGCAACTTTTGCTGGTTTTTGCACGTTCTTTTGAGATGTTTACCATCTCAGAAATCTCATGCGCCCTCAATTTATGGTCATCGGTCACTTAACGTAGAATTTTTTTTTTATCATTTCTGGCGTAGTCGCGTCTAAAGGCCTCTCTGAACGTGGTTCGTCATTTATGTTTGTACGACCAAACTTAATCTCTTGCATCCACCTTTTGACTGTTGTCGACAGAGCAGATGTGCCATAATACTTATCAATCTTTTCTTTAGCTTCTTTAGCCGTTTTGCCTCTTAAATAATAATGTTTAATGAGATCACGAAATTAGTTTCTTTCTCTTGTTTACAAAATAACTGAGATGATGACGCGAAAATTACTCTTAAACACAAACTACTTGACAGATTGTAATAAAGCTTGGGGTTGGATGTTTTTAAGGTTGGTACTTCTCAAAAATGATAAGGATTTTATATTAGTGACGTAATCTGGTCGACAGGCTCGAGATTTTTCAAACGACCTGTCCAAGACTTGCAGTCATTTGTCGAAAATCCTCACACGTTAATTCGGAATGCAACTCAAGAACATAAAATAAATCCGATGTCTGTTAAAAAGATATTACAAAAGAACAATATGTAATTCCAACAGGATGGAAAACATTCCCACTACGCTAGAGGTGTTCGTGATTATTTGGGGGAAGAATAGGGTTTTCCAATTAGAGGTTTCATTTTGATTTGCAAGAAAAACGCGTGTTTTTTGTGAAAAATCATTTCATTTTTATTTCAATCAATAGCGGAAGGTTTGCCATTAATAATGAAAAACAATATCATTGATATGGCCTCCACAGCTACGTTTGCAGGACCATGCTCTTTTAATGAAATTTTCCATTACATCTCCGCACATTTGGAGCTTTATTTCGTCGATAACGGCACCAATGTTCTCTTTGAGTTCACTCGGCCTGGAAACTTTTCACGCAAATTCATTAATGATGGTTCGATAGCGCAATCCATTCACCGAAACAGCCGCTCCAGCTTCATTTTCAGAAAAATAAGGCCCAATGATCCCTCCTGCCCAAAAACCGCAACCAAACAATTACACGTTGCGGATAGAGAGGCTTTTCAATTATCATTTTTGGGTTTTTCGAGACACAAATGCGACAATTCTGCTTATTAACGTAGCCTCCAAGGTGAAAATGAGCATCATTTAACTTTACGAACTGTATCAGCAAAATTTTCACCATTTTTGTAGTGAATTTTAACAATTTCAATGCTTTGTTGAAGCTTGCATCGTTCCATTTTTATTAATGGCATGGTTTTTAGTTGTCATCTGTTAGACAATGACACCTCTTATTATGACAGCTACCAAAACTACTTTCATTGGCAATACTTAAAAGGTCGAAGTCGACAAGACAAAACCTCACTCTGGCTTTGATTATTAGACCAGGAAACAAAACGCAAACAAATCCATACGATTGATATTGATTTCAAATTCTTTAAATTTGAGTTTATTTACATTATTGCGATATAAGAGTTTGAAATTGTCTACGAGGACACCTGTCGGCAACGTATCCTATCTGATACGCGACTAATGAACCTTTGATAACACAGGTCTACAAAATATGAGGTTGTGATTGTTATAAAAATACCGATAGTCATTTCCGAAGTAATTTTTGGCGTAGAAACCGAATCCGGGCTCAGAATTGCTCCATCACGTCAGGTTTTTGAGTAATCCTAACCTAAAAGTGCGAAAAACACGGTTTTTCACTGTATTTGAGCATCGAAATGTGAAATGAAAAGCCGAAAAGCGGCTCTTTTTGATGGTTTCCCATATTTAAAAAATAATAAAAATTCGCGAAGTTATCGATGCTCAAATATAGCGAAAAACCGTTTTTTTCGCACCTTTAGGTTAGGATTATTCGAAAACCTGACGTGATGGAGCAATTATATGCCCGGATTTGGTGTCTGCGCCCAAAATTAATTCGGAAATGTACCTCAGCTACTCCATAACAAAACCATGTAGACCTGTGTAATGTAGGCAGCGGCAAAAATTTTGAATTCAACCACCTAATTTGAAATAATTCAAAAATGTTTCAATGCAATCGTTCCTAGATGAAACTGCAGATTCAGAAGCCTTTGATTGTGAATTTTAAGGTACACAGTTGACTGAAATTTTAATCAGTCTTTCTTTTTCTGGGCGCTGGATCGCTTGATTGATATTGCCTTTATCTGAAGGATAAATTATTTTTCTTGCTTCATTAGCTGCAATGATCTAACGACTTCGCCTTCTTCGGATAAACTATTGATCCTTTTCACACCAGCTGGAATAACGAATAATTTTGCCTTCATTGCACGAATCACTAATTTTTCACTCGGCAAAAGCAATACCCACTAAAGTCAAAACTCCCCTGCTTTCCCACCAGCCCATGACCCCGGAACCGCGTTAGCTTTAAACTTCAGGGTCACGTTCTATAGGTGCTCCATTTCAAGCTTTGGCGTCCTTATTTACTGCTTACTTGACCTCATACGCGGCCTCTCGAAGGCTTACTCTTTGGAACTACCTTCTGAAAAGCCGGGCAATGCATTGTCCTTGGAATATATTCATCCCGGAGCTTATCTTCTCTTGCGGTGCAAAGATAGCACTGCAGTTTTCTTAAACAGGACCCCGCAGTGTGCCCTTCTTTGCTACACCACTAGCAAGTCGTGTTTCGATCAGGCCTCCGATAGTCCGCTGCCATGTAGCCGAAGTCAAAGCAACGGTGGCTTGAGCGTTTTTGAAAAAAATTGCAGATTGCTCTGAAACTCAAAGATTATCTTAATAAAATATGCTAGATTCATGTGGAAAAAAGAAATACCGCGGTTGACGATGTCAATGCCGAAAAAATCGCTACCGAAAAAATGTCAGTTTAACACGTAGTCTTATGGGATTCCTCATAAAAATCGGCGAAACTCCGGAACAAAACACAAGTCCCCATAAATCAAATATATAATAGTACTTTCGATTTCAAGGAATCTATTAGTATTATAAAAACAAAAGGTTGACGACTTCAATCAAGAGAAAATTGCGAGAAAAGTACAGAATATACAAAACCGCCTCGAGGTGGAACTAATAAGTTTTTACCATCACTTTTTTCAGGCGACATTTCCGTGATTTCTTACCCTTCTATTCAGATGTAACTATAATACATATGGTTATTAAAAAAATAAGTAGCAATGAGCATTCATGTAACACGTGCCCCCACGGTGCCCCTCACTTCATACGACACCAAACGCTCAAGCCACCTTAAGTCCTTGAATATGGTCGCGTAGCTTACTCCCTCAACGGTCTTTATTAGCATCGCTTCTGGGAAGGCACGCTTTGGCCACTCCGGTTGCTTAGCCTTCGGTTTAGGCTTTTGCTTCCAAGGGTTTTTCCTGGTTGGGACCTCCACCTCATTGTGGAGGTTTTATGCCTCTTCACCTCCGGCTTGGCAGAATCCGTCGGTACAGGACTTCTCTATTCGCTACCGGAGGACGCGCCTGGTCGCCTGTTCTAGGGCCTCTTGCTTGGTTTCCGAAGAAACCAATGCAGGACCTGGAGGACATGAGCTTAATATACTTCTAAATGGTTTGATTTACTAAACGAGTTACTAGAAACCTTACTATAAAGAATCAAATAAATTTATAATTCTGCGTGACGCGCTAGAATGGAATAGTTGAATACCAGCATCGTTTCGGCTATAATATGTGTTTTGCTGTATTTGTGCAACCAAATTTCTTTGGCTTTAAAAATTTTTTATTTATTTAACGAAATTTTGCTATATCAACAAATTATTTTGTTAGTTCAAGTAAGTATTTTGTTGTGATAATAATAAAATTTAGTTGCACTATTTTTTTTTACTGTACACTGAAAACAAAAATTCGACGATAGAGACATAATTGTGGTTCCTTGACCTATATTATATTGGAGATTTACCGAAAACCAAGGTTTGCTTGTATCAGTTCAGCCTGTATGTGTATTCCAACCATATGAATTACTATTGCAGCAATATTTTTGGTTAACTGTCAAATATATTTTGTTGAATTACTTAAAAACATTCAGCTATATTCATATGGCTGATAAATCCCAAGCATTTCTTTCAGTGTATGCATTATTGCATATTTATATACACAAAATTAGTTTGAAAATAGAATACACAGTCAAAAAATAAGAAACTTATACCAATCTTCCCTTTGCAAAATTTCTGTCCTTTATATTGTTGAATTAAATTCACCTATTAATTACAAAATCTGTTTATCTGTGAATATGATGATTCAAAGATTTTCTGACAAAACAATGTTCCTACATACATTCATTTGTATCTACAATCTCATGCTTAAATACTATACGTTCATAAAAGTAGATTCCTGGCTATAAAATTCTAAAGGTATAAAAGTATTCATCAAATGAAAAATGCCATTAGATTAAGTTTGTTATTCTCTAAATTGTATAATGATTTGAGAATTAATCATTTTATTTGTTCTCGTTATCACTATCGCAATTAAAAACTTATTTTTTATAATTCCTTCATACAAATTACTTTAATTAACAACTATAAATTGAGTAAATAGTGTAATGAAAGAAGCATAATATCATGTTTGATCATTTACAGCGGTTAGAATTTATTGTATATATTTCACACATTTTGCTTTATTTAAATGATAAAATTTCTTAACTGTAACAAATTCAGTCTAAATTTATATATCTCGAATCGGTCTCATAAATGTAATTAAAATAGAAGTTTCAATGAACCCATATGAAAATCAAAAGCGCTATTTGAATTTAGCATTCAGAATTTGAAATGTCTAGATATTTGGATAAATCAAATATCTTTCTAACATAAAATGTAAAATTTTCATCTCAATATGCAAGCAAATTTTTCTCAGCGTTATTCTAGGTACGGATGATATTGATTTCAGTAAACATGATATTTTATACATATATTAAGTATACAAATATACTTATAGCCAAAAGTTTGACTTACTAAACCTCCTCTTCGTTTGTATTATTATTTGATTAAAGATTAGAATTTTACATTTTTTAACATTAATAACTCTCCGCTTTAAATTTAAAACTTTCTACAATATAAACAAATCCAAATAAATTAATATGCCACACGTGCATGCATTCCATCAAAAGAATTTTTTATGGTTGTAGTTAAGAAGCAAATAATCAGTTAACTTGTTAATTATTCACTTTAATGAAATATAAGTTTATGAGAATGTAAATTTTATTTGAATAATCAATATTTTTTAATTTTTATTAAAAAAACCATGTCATTAACAGATATTTATGTATTCTGTATAATAGAATCCAAGTTTTCTGCACAATCATGAATATTTCAGTTCCTTACTCTCATGTGCGTCTGTAATTGCGCAACAATCGACGTACAGATGAAACACAGAATTTTAATTTATGGCGCCTAATTAAAAGCAAGGACTGATTGTTAAACCGCCTGACACTTGTGCAAATAGCCTTGTACCACATTATAGTTTACATCGAGTTTTCGGCAATTCATTTTTAAAAATGTAAAATCTGGAAAACAGTTTCAAACTCATTTATGTTGATTTTAATAATTTCATAATCAGAAAAAAATTTATTCAACAAAACGTTTTTTTACATTCGTAAAGTATTTTAATGACTTAACCATATTTTTTGGTTAAATGTAATAAATACTTGAAAACCAAATATTTTGTTGGATCAACGAAACGTTTTGTTATCCGTATAACAACAAAATATTATGGTTGAACCAACAAAACTCTTGTTAATTTAACCAAATATTTTATTATGTGCAGAATTATTTTTGAAATTCCACGTTTTCATTTTATTTAAAATGTTTTTTTTACTTTACAGTTTTTCATGCTTTATAAAATTGGTTTGTTTTACTTTTAAACGTTTTTGAAAATTCACAGAATAGTAAATTCTGAGGAGAAAAATATTATGTGCTTCGTACATTATGAAGCCGTAAGAGATGCTTAAATGCTGCCTTCACGTACAATATCTGCCTATCCTCCAGGTTCACATCTCACCCCATAAATACATTTCTCTGATAAGACAGACTGCGTCAAATCCTGATAAGATATCCCTGAGAAACACGCTCTTGGTAAAAATGGCTTTCACAGCTTTAAGTGTGAAAACCTCACATTCAATAGAAATAAATATATTTTAAGGTTTTTCCGTTTACAAATATTTTTCTAAACGAAATCTAAAAATAAATATTATTTGAAGATATTTACGTACATTATTTCTAATTTTTTATATTTATTCATTAAATGATAGAAATATAATGAACATATATATATATGTATCATATTTGCTAACAGATGTCAATAAAAAAGTTTTTCATCTTTATTTTAGTGAAAATTTTCCAGAGAATTTTACAATCATCTGTAATAATAGTCAATAACTCTTCTATTTTTATCTTCTCTAAAAAAAAAATTGCCAAAATTTTTAGTTAAAAAATCATTTATTATGTTTTTCAAATTTTTAGAAAGATATATTTTGCACATTATAAAATTTATTTTACAAAAATGAATTAATATATATTTGTGTCAAGTGGTCTGATTGATTCATGATTTTTAAAGTAAAAATGAGCAAAAAATTTACTTGATCTAACCAAACCATTTTGTTAAAGAAACCATAATATTTGGGTAAGTCAAAAAATGTTGTTTAATCAACCAAAATTTGGTTAAATGAACTGAAATATTTGTTTGATTTAACCAAATCGTAACCAAACAAACCATCTTTGATTGACTAAAACAAACTTTGGTTGAATGGAGCAAAAATTTGGTCATTCGAACAATAAGCAAAATTTTTGGTTAATCCAACTAAATGTTGGTTGGATTAACCAAAGAAAATTCTGAGTCTGATTAAATTTCTCTTTCAGTAATTTATAATTGATAATATAATTGATTTCACTAATTGATTAGTCTTTTTGAATCTGTTATATCTTTTTATAATTTTTTTTATTTTTAATTTCTTTTTTTTACTTTAGTCACACGTAAAGTAGAGAGAAGATACCGAAGCCCCTTCGACCTCAGTTCTTTCTTTCGCGAAAAACGTCCGTTCTCCACGCTCGTGTTTTAAAACTGTGCAAACAAGACTCGGCGTGGGTATCCATTAGCCCTCCTCAATTATTCGGAGTGGTATTCCGTCGAAGAAAGTGAAGATGTTCGCGTGTGTAAGTTTCGTTAGCGCAAACTGCTTCTGACGAATGGATCTCCATCAAGATTTTACAGAGAAATCCAAGTACCAAAAACCGGTAAATTGAATGGAGAAATTATAATGCTTGATGGCAAATCGAAAAACATCAATTTTAAAAACTGACTGAACTTCCTTAAAGCTTCTATCAGCTGGGCTACGCGATACTTGGAAAATTCTATTAATTTTAGGTTTTTACATGAAATTGGTTATTCACAAGAAGTTGTTAATTTCTTAAGGGCATTTGATACTTTAGAAAAGTAGCAAGTTCATGGGACCAACTTGGTTCAGTTTCTACATGTTAACGTACAAAATACATTAAATTAAACAACGAATTTAGATAAATTACTTTTGATTTTGATATTAATACAAAAAAAATTCGATAAATTATGTAAAATTGAACTTTTTCATTTTCCACACCAAAAATTGTCTATCTACGTCCATTTATTCACTTAGAAAAATATTTGTTTAATCCAACTGAAATTTAGTTAAATTTAACAAAGAATTTACCAAAAAATATTTGGTAGATTCAATCAGTGAATTCGTTTCATACAACCAAGGATGGTTGGTTTGGATACGATTTAGATTCAGAAAAAATCGCTGAAAATGACGCCTATGAAGAAACCGAAGGTTTATTGCTAAGTATACATTTTTTACGAAAATTCCGTTTTTTAAAATTTTAACGCAGTTTTCTTGAAACACCATTTTTACAAATGGTCATGGGGCCAACGAAAAATCTATCTAACCGATTAGGCTGAAATTTTAATACAATATTCTACACACTAATAGACAATTTTGTTATTTACTAATAAAATTGTTTTAATCTGCTACCTACTAGAGCGACATACCTGCAAAATAATAATCTTTTTGAATTTTGTGTTTCAAATAACCCAAACTGCCGAAATCGTCATGACCAATCACCTGCCTTTTTTTACATGTCCACTTTGTCCGTAAAAAACAGTCACAAAACATTGAATAAACTAAAAAAATTTTTTTATACAATATAAGACCTCAATAAAAACACATAATATTATATAATATTTCTTATTTGTTTATTCAAACAAACTTTTTCTTGGTTAAACAAAAATGTTAACTTCGTTCAAACGAATTCAACTTAACTCCACAAAATGTTGATTGATTCAAAGAAAAATTCCGATTAAAACAATAAAAAGTTCGGTTAAAACAACCAAAGACCAAATCGCTGTTCTATCAATAATTTGAAGTAAGAATTGAAGTTGGAAGATCGAATATGAAATTTTGAAACGAAATTCCAAAAATACTTCAAATTATAGTTTTTTCAACTGAAGACAAAGTTATATAAACTACGCGTAATGTCTCTGCAATATTAAAACTAGTTTGAAACGTATTTTCATTAGAATATGTAACCACTGGAGAAGATGGTTTCTGCCTCTAGAAAGGAAAGTTCGCGTGAGTGAGTGGCAAATAATGGCGGATTAAACGGAAATAATCATGAATCGATTCTCGTTAAAGATAACTAACTATGGGTTGGACGAGGACGAAGTGAATCTGTAATGGCGGAAAGGTACGGCGAGTGGCTTCCTTCTTTAAGAATTTGCTTCGTTAGCCAAATCACGTTCACTTCGTTGCCTCGCTAGCAGTTGATACAATTAATTAACAAAATCGTCTTCCGTCCAACGAGCGAGTTTCAAAAAATTGAATTAATTTCCTTTCTTGTTTCATTACTCCTTTTAATTCCCAGCACCATCTTTTCCGCATATCGATGACGATTAATTAAAGAAATTTCGCTTCATGCAATTTCTCTTAAAATTTTGTTATTAACGTGTTTATGGAAAATTAAATTTTAATTCTCGGTAAAAGAAAATATCGTCAGTAACATGTATCAAAAACATTAACTGTTAGATATTGCAAAATTGACTGTGAATCATTTTCAGTTGTCCTTAGACCATCTCCAATCAAAAATGAATCTTTCGAGTAATTTTCGAAGAAAAAAGAATCTTATCTGGTGCAAAGATACAAGTCTTATCTTCCATTAAGTAAACTTGGTAAACATGAGATTTCTCTCCGTGTCAAAGTCGCATTCCTATACTGTGTTTCTTGCGAGGTATATTAAGAAATGTATTTTAATTTCGTGATTTATATTTAAATCCTGTAAAATACACTACGATTGTCTCTGGCTTATTTGTCTCATAATGATGAATGAAAGAGTCAACCTCATATATATGTTACATACTATGTAATTATTTTTTTAATAATTAGGATATATAAAGACGTTTGGAAAAATCTTTGGTCGAATCAGCAACATTTTTGTTGGTTTAAGCATATAGAATTTCATTGTTATGTGGTGAATAGAATGTTTAGTTGAACCAACCAAAGAATTTCTTTCATTCAACCATATGTGGTTTGTTTCGCCACGATTTGGTTGTAGCAAAGCAAATATTTTTATTGATTCAACTAAATTTTGTTTAATCTAATCGAATTTAATTCAATTCAACCAAAAATCTTGCTTCATTCACTGAGAAAAAAATGTATCCAACAAAACTTTTTTTGTGATCCTGCCCAAATATTTTGCTGTCCCCACAAAACATTTTGTTTCACCACCCACATTTGTTTGATATAGCAACATGTTTTGTTGGCACACCCAAAGATTTTTGTTAGCTAAAGACTACCCAAAGATTTATGTTGATTTGACAAAACTGTTTTCTCAGTGTTGGACAAAATTATATGGTTAGGTCAACTATCATCTTATTTACTTAAGTGAAACAAAGCTTTTGTTTGAACAATTTTGCTAAATTTACAAAATATTCTAGTTAAATTAAAATAGTTATTTGATAGCATAAAACACATTTTTGGTAGGATCAAGAAATATATACCAACTGAATTTTTGTTGATTTAACCAATTATATTTTTGAATCTAATTATATTATCAGACAATTAAAACTGTAACTCTTATTCTAATTTTTAAAAGGTTATTTTTTCTGCTTCATTGAAAGGATTGGTTTCATTATTTTCGAAGGCTAATCGTTTCGAACAATTTATTGCCATTATTTCAATCCGGGACAAATCGTCGATTCTGCAACGCGTTCCACGATTTGAACCACTCCGTGTATCTCGGGGGTCGGAAATTTCTTTCATAAGAAGTTCAAGAGAAGGTCAGCAATCTCGCTGCTTCTAGAGTTCAAATCCATCAAAGCGGAAGCTCGGTTCTCATAAAAGTGGCAAAAATGGTAAAAGAGCCAAACATAATGATTCTCATAAGAATAATACTCTTATAGAAAATGAGACATAGAATTAACTTGATTACAAAATGTAAAATATCCAAAAAATAACCACGAAAATTTATAATCTATTTCTGATCAATATTGATCAATCTGATCAATATCCAAGAAATGTCTTCTTTTAGGAAAATGGTTTAAATATTTTCTCCTCTAATGGGATAGTTACTTGCTCGCTTAGAGATCAGGGTCCCTGGTGCGTAAAAAGAGCATGTAATTACACGGACTCGCGATCGATTCCTCGGGTGAGTAATGAATTTTTTACGACCTAAAGCCCAAAGATCCATCCATGGACGATGAGGGCCGTGTCCGATGAACTGAGGTATATTGGTCCGAATTAGTAAGACGATGAATCTCGGCCTCGAGTGGCTTTAATATACAAGATACACACATTCAACCATCTCCCATTTCTCTATTCCTGACTTTGTATCTTCTTGCCCCAGACATATATATGAGGTCACACACGATCAAGAGCATTTTCTTGAATCTAGGAGATTCCATTTTCCTGGTCATTTGTTTTTCTCAATTTCCTCGACAAGTCACTCAGAGAAATATTTTTGGTTGATTCAAACATAGAATTTGTTTTATAGGCAACCAAAAATAATTTATTTGATCCAACTCAATTTTGTTTTTTTTTAACCAAAAATCTTAGTTTATTTAATAAAATGGTTTAATTAGATCATTCTAGAAAGAATAGAAAACTAGAAAAAACTAGTCATTTATTGTGCGCTAAAAAAACACTTTGTTGAGTTAAAAAAATCGTGTGCAACACGGGAAAAACATCTGTTTTATTCGTGTGGTTGTGACCCTCGCTTTTCTCGGACATCAAACTTCATACTCGCAAAATAAATTTCTTTTACCCAGTTACACAAATGATATTTTAATCAAGAACATATTTTGTACGAACCAATGAAAATATTTGTCGTTTCAAAATACATATATAGACTGAAAATGAACAAAAATCTGTTTTTAGGTGTATTCCCACTTCTAGGGATATTTTTTGGCGTATTATCACAGTTACGGGTATTTTTTTATTTTTGTATATTTTTTTGAAAATCTTTTTAATGTCGTTTGAAAATACATATACGATCTGTAAATGCACAGAAGTCTGTTTCTAGATGTATTACCGCTGCTAGGGGTAGTAATATTTTTCATCTCATTTCAAAACAAACAAATGAAATTTCAAAAAAAAAAAACAATTTCATAAAACGATGGCAATATGTTAAGTTTTATGAAATTTATCATTTTTGTTCTTTCATATTTTGGACAAACAAAAACTATTCAGTTTATGTTGAACAAATTTTAAATTAGCACAATTTTTAGAATACCGTTTGAAATGGAAACAGTTATAACATTGGACAAGGACCTCTTGAATAGACTTGAACAAGTGGTGTAGTTTATAAATTAATCTGTAAAAAATGTAAATTAACCTGTGGGACAAACTGCCAGACTTCTTAGTACACTCAAGTCGGACAATAGGGGAACTGGGCTTAGGAGCTTCCTAGAATTAGTTTAATGATAGTACAGTGTATGGGGTTGAAAGAGTGGCGATGTATGTATCTTGAAATCTTGAACTCTCTCCCATAACTAAAATAGTTCTTATGATCCTGATTGTTTTGATCTGAAAATTACCTCAGTTTACAGACGCACAACCCGAAATTGCCTCTATTATCCGAATTATTTATATTAAAGTAGAAGAACGCAAAAAAACCTTGGGAGGAACTGTTATAATGCTGCTTCTCCTTTCCCACAGGAAGATTTCAAATTCTTTAAATAATAATTTTTTTTTTTATTTTGTCAGGGGAGATATAGGATTCATTTACGCACGCTGTGTGAGACTCGGCCGAAGCAATACCCATTAAACTCAAAACTCCCCTGTTTCACTAGCCAGCCCATGATCCCAGGACCGCCGCGAGGCATTACTTGAGGGTCATGTTCTATAGACGCGATTGGCCGGACCTCGGCGCTCTTCTACTTAGCCTGCTTGGACTTCATTCGCGGCCTCTCTAAGGATTCCTATTCGAGGCTGCCTGCCGAAAAGCCGCGTAACGCATAGTCCCCGGGATCTGATCAACCCGGGACTTATCTTCCCTGGCCGAGCAAAGGTAGCACCGCGGTTTCCATGTGCAGGCCCCACTGTGTGCCCTTCTCACCACATCTTCAGCAGCTCCTGCTGCGGTCTGGCACCCGGCAGACCGCCGCTATGTGACCAAAGCCAAGGCACCGTTTTGTCTCCAACTTCCGACGGACTTGGCAGGAGACCCACCTGATCTTGACGCGGTTCGCCTTAAGTAACTTCAAGGCCCTTGCCTCCTCCAGTAGCACATCCCTCTTTTTTTCCTTCTGTATGGACTCTTTGTTAGAGAGGCCCTGAGCTCCAACTCCGGTGCATGCTCGAAAAAGCCTTTTACAGCGGCTTCGACATCTTTAACTTCTATGCCAGGTTCTATATCAGTGATCTCGACCTCGATCCGGGAAATGAGATGACCAACAGTCCCACTAGCTACAATGACCGCTTTAAAGGCGGTATCCAGTCGCCCTCTGCCTTCATAAGAACATTTCTGTTTTTCCATAGTAATCCCACTAGAAGCTAGGGAAGTATTCGGCCGGCCCCTGCAGAGTCCCGCTCTGGTCTCAATACTCTAGGAGGTGACCTGGTTTCCTAAAGACACCGTGTAAGGCACCACTCCCTGATGCCATGCAGCCTTCAGCACGGTAGTTAACACCTTGGCTTGAGAGTTATTTCTTTGGGACCATCCTTGGAACATTGTCCGCGGCTGCCTATTTAGTTTTGTATCCGTATTCAGCAGTAACCCTCGGTACAGGGCCCCTCTATCCGCAACCCGAGAACGCGCCCGGTCGCCTGTTCTAAGGCCCTCAGATCGATTTCCGAGGAAACCAATGCAGAACCGGGCTTTAAATAATAATAATAATAACATTGACTGGAGTAACGTTAAGATTTTACAATTAGAAAATAATAGGGAAAAAACAATTGATCGAAATGTTATATATAAAGAGATAGGGAACATTTTCTTCAAATTTTAAAACTCATTTAATATAGTAAAGTATAACAGTTTTTTTTCTGTGTTGCCTTCTTTTTTTCACATGGGTGTCATCAAAGCGCTGTTGACCCGATTCTAACTGTTATTATGTCTCAAAATGTTTAAATAGTGTTCAAATGTTGATAAATTTGATATCAAAGTTTCAACTCCCCTATACTCTTCTCATTTTGAAGAAATTTTTTCGAGTTTTCTCTTATTTTTTAACGTGCCAATGCCGTTTATGTATCCATGCAAACATTGCGAGATCCGATAAAAGTTTTTGCAGCAGGTGTTGATATGGTTTAAAAATCTATATCCTCGATATATCTTTGTGATGTAGGCACTCATAGAAAATCGACTATAATATTCGATCGCTTGGTGACGAGGAAATTCACCGGCTAACTCTATGCTATAAACACATTGTTTGCTTATTCTCTACCTTCAACCACCACCCACTACTCACTCAACAATTCTCACCCCAATAATCTTTTGCCAAGGCATATCCAGGCAGCTAGTCAGTCAACCTGACAGCCGAACAATCGACAATCATTGATTAGAACCTTATCGAGGTATCGACTTGCTCTAATATGAGTTCATCGTTTTATCGATGCATCCACTAAGGAAAGCAACAGATTAACCAACGATTGACCCCCGTTAATCTATCTGATTAAAGTACATTCAACGATATTTCTCTTCTACTGCTTGCAATCAAATCTTGGGTAAATAAAAACAGTGCAAGAGTCCGTTCTGGAAATGCGTAATGCTATTTTTGGTAACTTGAATTTTATTATAAGTATCAGTCAAAATCTTTGTTTGATTTTGCCAAATTAAAATCAAATAAACCATCTTTGGATGAATTAACGAAAAGTGTAGTCAACTGTATAATAAGCCAATTCCTTGTTTAACTCTACCAAAGTTTTTTTTAGATTATTTGAATATTTTTCTGAGTGTTCTACATTAAGGAAAGAAATAAATTTGATCCATCCAACCATTTTGTTAAATGAGTTAAGATCCTTGGTTGAGTCAAACAAAGTTTGGTTACATTAGTTAAAATATTTGTTTAATTTTATCAAATTTTAGCCAAATAAAACATCTTTCACTATGCATATATAAAACAAATTATTTGTTTTAATTACCCAAAACTGTGGTTGGTTGTATATATAATACATAAATTCTCTGTTTGATGCAACAAAATTTTGACTAGATCAACCAAATATTTTTCTGAGTGCTCTCATGTGTATGGGAAAAAATTTGATCTATCTGAAATATTTTGTCAAATAAACCAAGATTTTTCGTTAAAGGGTTACACCACTTTGGTCGCTTCAAAAAATCGAATTTTTTTTCCTTAAAGTAAGGGAGAAGCGGCGAAATTGGCGCGTCGTCTAAATTGGCGCACCCTATTTTTCAGAAAATGATAACATAACAAAAAATAAAAATAGTTCTATCGTGTGCATTCTTGTATGATATGTATTTGATAGAAAACATTATAAAAATCTAATTGCTTAATACAGTTTTATTGCGATTAATCGTTTTTTGGCATAATGGTTATGTTCGAAGCCATTGAGTTAAATCGTTAAATAATAGTAATTCAAGGTGAATTTGATTAATGCAACGATTTTATAATCTTTGATATTTAATCTTACGATTAGGATAGAATATTTGTATGAAAAAATAAGCATTTTACGTAAAAAGTATTTAATTAATGAATGATACACTTGCGGCAAAATTGGCGCATACGAGATTCAAATCAGAGGCGAAGTTGGCACACGTGTTGTGTTTCTGGAAACCGGTGACTGAAGTCAAGTGCTCGGATGTTTATGATTGAAAATATAAAGAAGATAGTAAGTACACAATTATTAATGTATAGATATATTCATTTGAATGTTGCTGGACTTTTCTGCTAATCTTTTTCTTAAGATTTTTTGTGACATGGGAGGTAATGTGGTTCGCAAAACTGATGTAACGACTTCGTAAGGTTATATTCATTTGAACAATCAGTGGTTAAATTTTTTTTTTAAGTTTGAGGTATTAAGGCATTTTAAAAGCGATTTTTAATAATTAATTTGCAGTCTGACAGTGTTTTGAAAGTTTTCTCGATTTTTAAGATATGAAAGCAATGTAAGTAAAAAATTTGTATTTTTGATTGATTGTTTCTATTATTTATAAGTCTTCTAAAGTTAATAATTGTATATACTTCTGATTACAAATTCAAATAATTCTCTATAAAAATGATTTCAATTTGAATATTCACTTAAATATCCACAATTGCCAGTATTTTATTGTACAAATATAAAATATATTTTAACTTTGGCTGGTTTATGTGAATAAAGGTATAAAAAACTTCACATATCTTGATATACTATCTCAAATTTAGTTTCAAATTATAACTACCTCTTTTCATCAACCTTTGCTACTGAAATGTAATTCTAAATCTATGAAAATATAACTAATACGTGGCAAGAGAAGATTATAATATTAGTGCGTCAATTTACCCGACATGGCGGGTAAATTGACGCAGGGAAAAGATATCCAGCTATTAAATAAATATTTTTTCATAATTTTTAGTCATATACTTTCTTTTTAAACTCGCACTTTCTATTAGGTGCACCAATTTCGCCGCTTCTTCCCTACTCTCTATATATACGAGAATAATATGCCGTAAATTTTCATTTTAATCATTTTTAATCACGACTAAACCATAACGAAAACTTCAAATGCGTTTTTCTTGAAACTGCATTTTCAAAGTCGGTGGACACTTTATCTTTGCTAATTTCCAATCAATCGACTTAAATCTTCTTCTAATGGAATCATCAGATGTTTTTCTGGTGAAATATGAAGGATCTTTCTTTAAAATTGATATTTGCATTTTTTATGCAACTTTAAGTAACTAAATTTAGGGCTAAATACGTATCTTTTACTTTAAATCGATGCCCTTTTATTAAAAATGTATATTTTCAAAAACGCCTACGTATTTTGCTAGTTTTTGGACGAAAGAAACTAATTTTTTTTGTTTCACTATTCTAGCTTGAACCTGATCTGAGTTATCCTGTCCACCGTACGGCCATCTATTTTTGCAGCGCTCCAGTACATCGCTTGTCAAGCCGCCATTTTTGCAAAAAATAAAAATAAAAAGTCATTTTCTAGTTTAATAGTAGTATAATACATTAATGTACTTCAATTTAAATTTCCTCAACGGTAAACAGGTCTCTGGGAAAAAATGTTTAATTATATTATTAGAAATTGCAATATTATTATTGATGATATCGTTTGAAAGAGTAAGGATTATGTTTTATAATATAAATGTTAACTTACAGAAATTATTTATCTAAAAACTTTTATTCCTGGCTGAACTTTTTTTTATATAAATAGACACCAAGTTTTCAAAAATTATGGGATTCTGATAAATGAGATCTTATTTTTTCAAAGAGATGATTCCTCGCAACTTGACAGCGACCAATTTCTAAAACCATAAACAATTATTTTTTTTAGATGAAACATTTAAACAAGTAACTGTTTTTGATGTTAATTCAGTTGTATTATAATATTGAATGCATTTATTTGTTGTAATCTCATAAGTTTTTTGAAAAATTGGTAGTTATATATATATATATAATAAAGTTTAGTCAGGAACAAACGTTTTTAAATAAATAATTTCTGAAACTTAATATTTTTATTATACCAAAATATTATTTTCTCTTTCAAACAATATTTTCAATAATACCATTGCAAATTCTGGAAGTACAGGGTTTTCCAATTAGAGGTTTCATTTTGAATAGCCCGCTATTTTGGCAGCTGTCATAATAAGAGGTTCAACAAGCATTGAAATTGTTATAATTAACTACAAAAATGGTGAAAATTTTGCTGAAACAGTTCGTAGAGTTAAATGAGGCTGATTTTCACTTTGGAGACTACGTTAATAAGCAGAATTGTCGCATTTGGGACAAAATGATTGAATTACCCAAAAATGATTAATTCGTTTAAACCAAACCAGAGCTAAATAAACATATTTGATTTAAGGAGGTTGGGTAGATCACTTGCGGGGCAGGCGGTGAGAGGGGTATGCCTATGCTTATACACGGGCGTTCGGTAGTGTGACCAACCTTAGATAAAAAAATTATATGATTTTTTTTACGCTATTTATGTATCGATGTGCAATAAAGTGTAGTGTAAATATCTTGTTTTAGTATTAAATACCAGCAAATTCATGTTTTATGTGAAATAAAGTTTATTTTTATCAACTTGAAGTTCTTTGAAGTAACGAAAAACGTTTGGCAACGTTGTGTTGTTTGAACTGGTTTTTTGTATGCATATAAATAATTATTCTATTTAAATATCAGCTCCTTTTTTTAAAAATTCTACCAGAGATCAATTTTTTTACATACAACCTTAAACACTATAATCAACCGAACATTGATTAGTCTGTAAGTATTGAAAAAATGTTCTTTAGTTTATAATAAGTTATTTTTGATATTTTTTATAATGAGATTGTTTGTACAGCGTTCTAATAAATAAAAGTGATTAAGCATGTAATGTTTCATAAGTACGTTGTTTATTTACAATGAATCCTGTGAATCTGTATTACTATTATAATATAGCAGATACCGCAGCGTTGCCACACTTCTTTATGACGGCTGACAGTTTGCCCCAAAATAACGAATATATTTTCTTCAAGTTCAATTATCTAAATAACTACATTGTAAGTGCACACTTTTTTTGTTTCAAACTATTCAGAAATATTCAAAGTTCATATTGCAACTGAGCTTCCAATGAGTTTATCATTTTTAACAAAAATATTAAAGGGTGATTGATGGACTTCAGTTTTCTCCCATAAGAACCCATGTATAAGAAGACTATTTTGACATTGATTTTCTCGAAAACCGCATTGTCAATCCTTTTAAAATTTTTACGTGATTTTCCTTTAATATTAATCAGTGGATTGTGAAAGTTTTAAAAGTTTTTAATCATTTTCATTCTACTACCCAACCTCCTTAATGAAAGGATTCTTTGGTTGAATTAAGGGGGTCCTCTACTCTCGCGGTTTCAAAAAATCGATTTTTTTTTTTTTTTTAATTTCAATCTATATATATATATCTGAGAATTACAACCATGAACATCATCGTGATGAGGAAGGAGAACTCTACGGCTCCGGTATCGCAGATTACACTCGTAAGTTACTACAATCAAGTTATGTACCGTAATTTATCATTAAACGCGTTTTCCCGAAAGTAGTGTTTGTTTAGCTGCCGAGTAAGACTTCTCATAAAAATATTTGTCCGATTTCGATAATTTTTTTTAATTATTCAGAAAACATACCGCTATGTTTTCCTGAGTACGATTTGCAAAATTTTATTTTGTTCGATTTTTATAGCCTCTAATAGGTCAAAAAATGACGTAAAAATTGGAAATTTTTACAAATCGTTGCATAACTTTTAAAAAATGCAAAATAAAATAAATCTGTCTCGGGAAAACATAGCTATAAACTATGATTATAATGAATATCAATTTTCTGATTACAGATTACCCAATTGGGCACAACTTTGCTCAAGCGGGACCCATGCAGTTTTAACATCAATGTCATCAATGACGTTTCAAGGTCGCGAGAGTTATTTTTTTCGTCTTCAAAAGTAAAATTGAAAAGTCAAAACATATATCTTCGAAATGAGAAAAAACAATTTCAAAATCTATTCAGCAGATCCTTCGCAATTTATTCCCCAAAAACCACTCAATTGCAGGCCTCGAGAGTAGAGGACCCCCTTAACCTAAAATTTGGTCAATCGTATAATAAGCAAATTCTTCTGTTGTTCTATCCAAATTGTGCTCGGATCAATTATTCTCGTTTATTTATTAACTTAAATTGCTCAAAAGTCTTGATTTGTATGGTCACATGAAGCATTTTCATTTTTTTTTTTTTGCTTCTTTTGTTATATCAGAACCTAAAAATGAAGTGAAACCTTTGAAAATGTGCGGCATACGAAATTTGCAATTAGGCAGCTCGCCGAATAATTAAAAAGTGAGAGCAAACTAACTACGAATTGACGCCGCTTGCAAAGCAAAGCAAAACATAGCATGGCATATGGCGGATATCGTGCGACGCGAGTTTACTCGGACAGAGCAAGTTTATAAGCTAACGTGTTGCACGAAAGCCGTCACTTACACAGATCTTGACGAGACACCTTTTCGATTATTTAACCCAGAAGCAACATATGTTCCACCTCGTGCACCCTGACACCCCCTTCAATTCAAGTTATCGCAATTAACCCCTAACTAAATCTAGACATCGATAGCTATCATATATAAAACAGTTTTATTACTCTAGCTTGACTTTTACCACTTTTATTACTGTAATTTAATCCCTATTTTTATTCTTAACAAATTTTAGTGCATATTGAATATAAAAAGTAGATATTCATTTTGCAAAAGTTGCAAACTCAACGAAACACTAGATTTTATTTTATCTTACGTGTTTGAAAAACTATACCTGATCGGGAATCGAACCCCGAACGTAAACACGAAACGCTTGTACAATATTTACTACCCTACAGAACCAGATGACATCACGTTCAATTTTTTATAAATGAATTTCGAGTTTCGGGAAGATTGTAATGTATGTCCTTAAATTGACCAATTTTCATAATTTGGTTTGCTCATCAAAGCCCTGAATTGAATTTTCATGTGGTAGTTGATATCATGAGTAGCTTTCGTGACAACTGAAGCCCGGAAAGAATCCCAAAGTGCCGGCTTGGTATCCACACGCAAGTTTCAGTGCTTACGAGCAGTTAAGGAGGGCGAGTGTCTGCATATTTTATGAGCAAACAGACTTCACCTCGTGTCAGAGCTGCAGCCCTAAACGTCACTGACCAAGCCTGCTGGGACAAATTCCAAAATTTTCCTGAAAAAAATGAAATTTTATTTAAATTTTTTGAGCAAGTTATTATCAAATCTTCATTCCAAACATTTATGATTTTTTTGCACGAAGAAAAATATGATACCGGATGCAATTGGCATAATAGTTATCCATATATACGAAATAGTTTATTATGCACCATAGGGAAAAAAATGTTACTTTGCGAATGTAAAGTTCGATGCCTGAGCAAAGCGAGGGCAACAATCAGTGAGGATTTCAATCAAAGTCAAAAGTCTGATTATTACTTAACAATTATTTACACTCAGAAATAGTTTGATTGAATAAAAACTTGGTTGGTTATAACATATAAATGCATCAATGTACAGTTAACCAATGTTTTCTTTGATTTAACTAAGTCTTTGATTGTTTTGTAAATAGGATGATTTGGTAGATCCAACTAAAAACTTGTTTTGAAAGTTGATTTCAACTAAATTTTGTTTGATTTTATCAAATTTTGTTATCTCAAACAGATATCGTAGTTCACTTGATAAAATAGTGTGGATGCACCCAGAGAAATTTTTATTGAATCATAGAAACATTTTTGTGATATCCAGTCAATGAAAAAATTGCTTTGAATTAAGGAAAGTTTTTTTGATTTAAAAATAATTTATTTAATGTAAACAAATCTATTTCTTGAGTTTAAAGCATTTTTTTTTAAATTAACAAAACTTTAATTAATTCAAAGAGATTTTTTCTTTGACCATATATGAAAGAAATGCTTCTTTGATTCAAAGAAACTCTTCTATGGGTGTGGGTCAAATTTTTTTCCGCGAAAAGCTAATAAATTTTCTTCTTTTTTTATAACTCAATTTTAGAAAGAAATTTTGTCATTAAAACATTCTATCTTCTTACTTCTAATGCGATTTTCGAAAATTATAAGTTAATTACTAAATTCTGGACTGAATATTTGAAGAATTTGAAAATCTTTCTATGAAAAAGAAGACGCTTTCGACTGCGCTGGGATTCGAGCCCAGGTCTTTCGATTGCCATTTGTTTACTTTTAGAAAACTTATTTCTAAAAAACCACAATTATTTAAACGGAAATTCACCTACTTTCCCTAAAATTGAATTTTACGAGCCACTGTGATATAAAAATGACAATAATGATTCACTCTTTCTGAATGGAATAAATGTGGCCTATTTGTGAAAGGCTATAATATAATAGCGAGGGAAGTTTGGGGTCTACTTATAAGCCCTATCCTTTTACGTGACCTTATTCTTCGGTCATCATCTTGACCACAAGAACCACAGTTTAACCACGTAGGTTTCCAATTCTTGTGCAAATGGATTACGAGATTCAATCTTTGCTAATTTACTCTTATGGGGTTGATCATCGTTTTATTAAAACTTTCCAGTTTATTGGAAGAATGAAAAATATTACAAAAAATATTGTATTGAAGCGTTAACGCTTGATAATATTGTCTTTTGATCGCAAAAATTTTAAATAATCTTAATTTACACTTACACCAGGAGAAATAATTAATTAATTTAACCAAAGATGGTTTGTTTGGTTACGCTTTTGTTGTTTCAAACAGACATTTCAGTCAATTCAACAATGTGTATTTAATTTAGATTTAGAATTAGAGAAGAAAAAAAAAAGGAAATAGGTGGCCTTTCCGGTCTTTATTTATTTTTATTTTTTTTAAATGATTGCATAATATCTCAAGAATATTATGTCAAAATTTCAAGTCGATTTGATCAAAATTGACGAAGTTATGAGTATTTGAGCGTCCATTGCTCCAGGCCGGGTTTCTATACAAGTTAACGAGTTGCGAATTAGTAGAGCAAAACTTTAAGGGGGTAGATCACAGTAAATTTTTCAAAAAAGTCATTTTTTTTTATTGGCTTAAAAAATCCTTTTGACCTTCTAGAATAAAGGACAAAAGATCCTATACCCACCGAAGTCGTTTTCTTTGAAATTTCGAGTTATCACTCGAGCGCCTCGAAATGCTCTGAAATGCGCTCTTCACCGAAAAATTTTTTTTTCCGAGAGTTAACTATCACCCATAGTTAAGTCTAACCTAGTTGAAATAACACGGATTCCTGTTTAAGAGAATCAGGTACGTATAGTTGAAAAAACCAATATAAACCTTGTTACAGAGAAATAAAGAATTCTAGTTCAATTAACAATTAAATTCAATTAATATTGCTATGTTGTTATTACAAAACTCCGCTGTAAAAAGAACATCTTCTGTATTTATAACTTTTTCACTGTGTAAACAAAAATTTATTTTTGTCAATAATTCTTTAAAATCCACTTTTATCAATATAAATTTTGCTTTAGTAGATCATAAACGTAAAGTTGTTTATTGGTTACGTTTAATACATGCGCCTGAAAGGATCTGTCCGTCAAATCAACTTGTTTTCTTTGTTTTTCTTACTAAACTTGAACTTTTTCATTTCAACTAGGATTGCAAAGTTGGCGCCTGTCCTAACTAGGCAATATAGTATACGGGTACAAGGAATTTTTTTCGGTGTTGCGATGATTAAACGCATTTTTCTCTAAATGATGTTTTTCAAAACGGTGTACATGATATCTCAAGATCTAATTAACGAATCGACTTGAAATTTGACACACTTACTCTATGGATGAGTGCCTCTGGCGTCACGTAGGATTTTGCAAATATCTTGTTTTGTTTAATAATTATAAACAATCATAATATGAAATTTCGGTCCAAAAAACGTATGTTCAATTCAGAAATTTTTTTCTCGTTGCCAAAAAATGCTAAAAAAAAGGCTACGTGACGCGATAGCCAATACAATATAGATGATGAGCATATTTTGTTTTTTTGTTTCAGACAACTGGTTTTCGCAGAATCATGTACACCATCCAACCATGCGCGAAAATCATAGGGATGCACGAAGCAGCATATATCAAAACATTCTTTTTGTTTTAACAAAAAATTTTTTAAACCTTTTTTGATAAGTATGGAAGATAATAAAACAAAAAAAATAGTGGTGTAACATCATTATTTAGTTGGCAATAAATTTATGAAAATGACCCACAAAACATGCACGTCACTGTGTTCTACCCCCTTAAAGCGTTTTTCTGAAACTTGTTATTTTTTAAGTCCGTGTACATCATAACTCAAAATCTATTGGACCAATCGTTTTGAAAGTTTGCACAGTACTTCTTTACATAATTCACCAGGTATCCCTCGGAGCTTTTTTGTTTATTCTAATAATTATTAATTTTACAATAACAAATTAGCCGATTTTTTTTAGCGAAAATCAGTTTTTTGGCTTCCAAGTGCTACGAAAAATTGAAAAATCGAAAAAAAAAATCCTTCCAGGGTTACCTCGAGAAACATCTCCTTTAACAAATGCTCTTTCACTTTTTTGTTTCAAATAATTCTGTTGCGAGTTATGATGTACACTGCAAAACAACTTTTTTTCGAGGCGCCTCCGGAGATTTACTGTCACTTGCTCAATTTTCAATATTTTGCAACGAAAATTTAGGAAAATATTGTTTAAGTGTTACATTATTATATGGAAATTGACTGAATGAACTAAGACTATTTGTATCGGCAAAAAAAATTCTTAAAAACATGCCTTTTTTCATCGGATTAACCTCGGGGGGGGGGGGGGGGGCCCCCCATCTTTAATCGGTATATTTATATAATATTTTTAATTTTTTTGACTTTTTCATAAAATTTTCATTAATTTTTTTATTATATTTTACTTGTAACTTTTTTTACAGTCATGTTACCTTAAATATATTATATATACACTGAAGAAAATGGTTAGTAAAACCAACTACTTCGGTTTGTAAAATATGCCTCAGCTATTTTATTAGTTAGCACATCAATTTTTTTTGTTGGTGTTACTACCCAAGTTCTTGTGATAACAATTGAGATAGTAACACCAACAAAAAAAATTGTTATGCTAACTAATAAAATAGCTGAGGCATATTTTACAAACCGAAGTAGTTGGTTTCACTAACCATTTTTTTCAGTGTATATATTTTACTCTGTATACCCAGAAGAATAAACGAAATTTTTATTGATTCAAAGAAACATTTTAATTTGATATACCGAATTATTCAATCTACAAAAGATGCTTTTTTTTTTGCAATTTTTACTACTCGCGTTACATTTTCTACACTATTTACATTATTACACTATTACTCTACTACACTATTTACCATTTTCTTTTTTTCTCAACAAGTGAATGTTGAAATTTCTAATGCAAATAGTGAAAGTTACAATGTTAATGGTATAATTTAAAATTTGTGCGAAATGTCATTTTTTGTGTTGAAACAACCAAATATTTATTTGAATCGACCAAAGATTTATTCGAATCAACCGAGACGTTGGTTAATTGTCTATTAATGCATTTTTTACTTGATACAATAAAATTTTTGTGAAATCAATCAAACTTTCCTCTGGTTGAGAAATTTAGTTGGATTAACGAAAGAATTCACTTATCAATAGTAGTTGACAATTTCCCGCGCCTGATGAAATTTGGTAATTTTCATGCCCCTAAATCTTGGAGTCTACTACATCTATTAACTTGATTTTTACATTCTCACCATGGATGAGAAGGTATTGGTTTTATGTGAAAAATGACTTTCGAGATTTTCATCAAATCTTTACGTTTTGAGACCCCCTGAGTCAGAAAAAATGGTTTTTACGAAAGTGTCTGTCTGTCTGTCTGCCTGTCTGTCTGTCTGTAGGTCGTGTGCGGCATAACTCTCGATAGAATTATCAGATTGAATTGAGCTTTGGTACACTTTATCGGAGCCGAAAAAGTAAGGACAAGTTCGTTAACCAGCCACATCCAATCAAAATTGAGGGGTTGAGCACTACTTTTATGTTTTTGAAAATAATTTTTTGAAAAAATCAAAAATTCCAATCCTGGTTTTTGATAGTGCTCATAAATCTCTAAAAATTATCCTGATAACATTTTTTGATAAGATAAAAATTAGAAATGTTACAGCATATTCAAATTCGAAAAAAGTCAATATCAAAATTCCATTTTCCAGTTAAATTATACGAGATACGAAAAAACGTTATGATACAATATTATTTTCTACATAAAGACCTACAAATTTGAATTGTAACATTTTTTAATAAGATGCATATTTTTCTTTTTAATTTAAAAAAAAAACTATTGAAAATCCAAAATTCAATTTTTTAACAATAATATGTAAAATAAGAAAAAAACGTAAGAATACAAAGTTGTTAGTTTCAAAAAGATCTACAAGTTTTGTCTCACACAGTTTCTGATAAAACATATATTTTTCGTTTCAATTCCAAAAAATACGATTAAAATTCAAAAACTTCATTTTTTAGACAAAATATGTGAGATACAAAAAAAACTTTGAGATGAAAAATTGTTTGGCTAAATAAGGTCTATACATTCTTATTAAAAAATTTCTCGACAGGATGTATATTTTAATTTTTTGATTTTTAATATTGAAAAAATTTGATTTTTTTCACCAAAATATGTGAGATACGAAATAAGCGTTGTTCTGCAAAATCGTTTCCTTAAATAAAGTCTACGATTGTTTTTTCTTTTTGAGATATTTGGAAGAAAATAAATTTATCAATAATCATATAATTTCAATATTTAAAGAATTTGAAAATCTTTCTGTGGAAAAAATGACGCTTTCGACTGCGCTGGGATTCGAGCCCAGGTCTTTCGATTGCCGGTCGACTGCTCTGACCACTGAGCTACACAGGCGTCCGACATCTCTTTCTCCACAGGAAGATCTCCTTATATCGCCTAGTGGCTCAGCTCATGTAATTTATTAAAAAGTTACAAAAATGCATACAGAAAATCGAGCGCGAAGCGCGAGTGTCATGATGAGAATGTGTTCCTTAAGGCCGATAGAGCCTTAAGTAAATTGAATTTCCTGTTTCACTTAAACTGAAAAAGAAACTTAGTGAATTTGAGAAAATGACTAATTTACATCATCTTTAATATCATTAAATTGGTTTGAG
The DNA here is from genome assembly GCA_030998225.1 of Diplolepis rosae. Lineage (NCBI taxonomy): Eukaryota > Metazoa > Arthropoda > Insecta > Hymenoptera > Diplolepididae > Diplolepis > Diplolepis rosae. The sequence continues at coordinate 2,624,329 of JAPYXD010000581.1, read as the reverse complement.
CTTCAGTATTAAATTATAAGAAATAAACTTAAACGTATGCGAAGAGCACAAGACCGAGCGCGAAGCGCGACGATCGAATCGCGCGCCCTAGGCGCGCTCAAACTTGCGAGCGAAGCGCGCAATAAGAATGTGCCCGCGAAGCGGGTCGATTTTATTTTGTTAAGAATTGAGTGATGAACAACTTTGACCATGTAGAGTTTTTTATACAAACTTGTAGAAAATACAGCCGATCTGGAAAATTGTTGAAAAATGCCATTTTTGAACACTGGGAAGAATTCTGTCTCCTTGTCGCTATAATTGAAAAAACACAAAACCCTTGGTCAAAGTTGTTCATCACTCAATTCTTGACAAAATTAAAAATTAGTCAAATTAATAGGTGTAGTAGACTCCAAGATTCAGGGGCATGAAAATGACCAAATTTCAACAGGCGCGGGAAATTGCCAACTACCGTTAAATACTTGACCAAACTTTTGGTTCATTTAACCAAAGAATTTATTCTATGAGACCAAAGATTGTTTCTTTGGATACGATTTGGTTAAATCAAACAAATGTTTCAATTGTCATTGAACTAAATTTTTGTCAATTTAATCAAATTTTGTTTGATTTAATCAAAGATCTTGGTTCAATCAACTGAATTTTTTTTCTGGATATTGGTGTAAAAAGTATCTTAATATAGAAAACTATAACTGTGTATAAAATACGTGATTTTCCTGAAAGGAGGTTTCGCATTCGCCGGTCGCTGCACTTTTTATAACTTCACCGCAGTTTTTTTCCCAACCTGCAATGCAACCATGAGATAGTATCAACGAGAATGTCTATATAACGATAAGATCTATTCATTATCTGAACGATTAAAAGCCAGTCTTGTACTTTTTATCAGCAGGGTGTTCTTAATCGTCGCCCTGAGAGACTTCCAGGCAAAGTCGATATAGACGAGAGTACGACTAGTCGTTGCAATTTCTTGTTTACTTATTTACTTATTTACTTGAGGTCAACAAAACGCAGGTTACTACTTTCATTGCAAAAACAATACGGACATTGTACTCGTCACGTTTTCACTGCGAATCTCTACTTCAGTCCTCACAAAAAAATGTGGGCACTTGAAAACAACGAAATTTTTCATCGTTTTCCAGTATATCGAAGTTTGTCAATGGCTTTGTTCTGGGCATCAAATATGACTTTTTAAAAACGATTGTTCCCTGCATTGTGATTTTTATACGAAGACCGTATTATTTCAAGTGCATATTCGCGTCATTGATGTGCCACGTTTATGACTTTTATATTTTCTTGACTTAGTTTATTACAAGACATTATTGTTTCAACTTTATTTTTATGCTTTCGTAGAGAGTTTGAGAGTTAGGACTAAAGCTAATTTTATAGTATTATAAGTTGGGTAGTTAAAATTTAGGCAGAAGAAACGATTAAATAAGTTTCAAATTAGAAGATTCATGAGTTGCGGTTTTCTGAGCACAATGTGTCTTACTGAGAATATATATGCATGTGATGAGAATGTGAACACCTACTATGGGCAAATTTTACAATTTCTCCCAAAATTATGATTTTTTCCAAGTTCTGAATTACCATGTTCAAGAATTACACTGACCTCTTGGAAAACTTTGTTAATTTCAAATAACCTTTAACTGACCTGGAACGTTACAATTGACCTATGACTTGGGTATGTACTTGAACGTAGTATTTTTCGCTCTATCGATTGCAGATGTGAAAAAAGGGGGTTTCCATTTAAAAAAAACAAATTTAACCTTCAAAAAGCCATGAAGGTCAACTTCAAGGTCAAAACGAAGGTCACTATTGGATTCCCCGTTGAAAAATACTCCGGAATTGCACTGACCTCTTGGAAAACTTTGTTTATTTCAAATAACCTCTAATTGACCTTGAACGTTACAATTGACCTATGACTTGGGTACGTATCTGAACGTAGAATTTTCCGCTCTATCGATTGCAGATGTAAAAAAGGGGGTTTCCATTTAAAAAAACAAAGTTGACCTTCAAAAAGCCATGAAAGTCAACTTCAAGGTCAAAATGAAGGTCACCATTGAATTCCTCGTCGAAATTTACTTCAGGAATGACCTTCACTTTTTTGAAAAATATTTTACCTGAGTAAATATCCAACCGTCCCGGGACTTTTTAGACACCCTGTATATATATTGCATGATAAAATCAATAAATAATGTTAGCATCCAGAAATAATAAAACTCAAAGTTACATTTAGTCAGATCATTCGGCTTCGACCATAGTCCTCATTACTAATCTGTTTGATTTATGATATACAAAAATATATAGTTAAAACAAATGATCGTTGATTTAACAAAATGTTTATTGATTGAAAGAAAGTTTTGTTTGAATCTACCAAATTATTCAGTCTACAAAACAATTTTGTTGAAATAATAACAAAAATTTGGGTAGAACAACTGAAGATTTAGTAAAATTAAACAAACCTTTAGTTAACTGTAAATCAATGCATTTATTTGATTAATCCAACAAAAATTTGTGCTAAGTGTATAAACTTGTATCTTGCAAACTCGAAAATTTGGTTTGAAAATATGTGGAAATAAGGATACTATTTAAGGGGTAACAACACTGTAGGAGGCTGAAAATTAGGTGCTTCTTTCGAAATTTTACTAAGCAAGAAAACAACATTTGTATGAAATGTGACTGAAGGTTTTTATTGTATATATCTTAGTGTATAAAAAAAAAATTTCTTATCTTTTTTTTCAAAACGGCGGCTGTATTTGATGACTGCTGAAGAGCCTCTGAACTTCAGGTGCACCGCGGCTGGGCAGCACAACTGCAGTAATTCTTGCTGTAAAAAAAAAAATCTATTGTTTTAAATTTTTGCAGTGGTGTTACTTGTTAAATTCAAAATAAACGATGTTAATGTCTGAGAATGATGATTAATATTAGGTGTACAACTTTGTTTCCGACGTTTTCCCCAAAATTTGAGGCTTTATTCTTAAAAAGTGATTACCTATTGGGTTGTCTCAGAAGTAATTGCCGGTTTTTTCATAAAAATTAAACACATTTTTTTAAATACAAGGAATGAAATTCAATCAATGATGAGCCAGGCCGTGTGCCATCGATCGAAAAAAATGGCAGTCGGAAAGAGCAACGTCTGGAGAGTACAGCGGGTGGAGTAAGACCTCCCATTTCAGCGTTTCCAAGTATGTCTTGACGGGTCTTGCGAAATGTGGCAGAACATTGTCATACTGGAGGATAACTTGGTCGTGTCTCTCTCGGTACTGTAGCTGTTTCCCCTTCAATGCTCGGCTCAAACGCATCAATTGCGTTCGATACCGATCCTCTGTGATGGTTTCACTCAGTTTCAACAGCTCATAATATTGAGTTGGCTATAAAGTCATTTCGTTTTTTTCATGATTTTCAAAGCAAGTTTATTAATAAAAATAACAAACATCAATCAATTATCTATTGACCATTTTGTTCGATGACCTTTTGCAATCTTTCAGTCAGCTTCATAATTCCGCTTTCGTAGAAAGTTTGGTTCTTAGAGGCAAAAAGCTAAATCAACTCATTTTTGACAGCCTCATTTGAATCGAATGTTTTTCCATTCAAATGGTTTTCAAGTGAACAAAATAAACGATAATCGGATGGTGCAAGGTCAGGACTATACGGTGGATGAGGCATCACTTCCCAGCCGAACTCCAATAATTTTTTGCGGGTGACCAAAGATGTATGTAATCTGGTGTTATCTTGATGGAAGATGACGCATTTACGAGTTGTCAGTTCTGGCCGCTTTTCCTTGATTTCTTTGTCCCATTTCATTAGCAGGTGACAGTAGACATTCGAATTGATAGTTTGGTTCCTTAGGAGCAGCTCAAAATAAACAATACCTTTGAAATCCTACTAAACACTCAGCTTCTTTTGATGAATATCGGCTTTTGATGTCGATTTTGCAGGCTCATCTCGCTTGCTCCATGATTCTTTTCGCACGTCGTTATCGTAAACAACCCATTTTTCATCGCCCGTTATGATTCGCTTCAAAAATGGATCGGTTTTGTTACGTTTCAGCAGTGAATCGCAAATGGAAATTCGTTTGGTGAGTTGAATTTCGTTCAATTTATGAGGAACCCAAATATCGAGCTTATTAATGTAACCAAGTTGTTTTAAATGTCTTTCAAAGCATGTATGTGATTATGTTAAGCTTCTTTGCGATTTCTCGTGTCATACTACACCGGTTATTTTCTATCATTGTTTTTATTTTCTCGTCGTCAACTTCAGTTGGGCGTCCATAGCGTAGTGCATCTTTGAGGTCAAAATCTCCGGAACGAAAACGATCAAACCAATTCTGGCACTGGCGTTCTGTTAATGATTTTTCACCATGAATATCATACAACTTTTCCAAATGCAGAGCATAACCTTGGCATCGTGAATATCAATATACATTGTTAATTCTAACTTACAAAGTCTATAAACGACCTTTCGGAATCGTATATGTTCCCCTTATTAGGAAACAACAGTGTTCAAAGAATATCAATAAAATATAAGGAACTTTCTTCTCCGATCCAAGTTTGGACATCATCATTAAAAAAGGTCATTAAAAATAAAATAAAAAATACCCAATAAGGGTGATATGTTTTGAAATTGAAAAAAAACACTGAATATTCATTCGGAATTGATCGAAATCTTTTTTATTATATTGGATATTCTATGCCATTTATGATTTAAACAATATATCGGACAAATGTCCCCCGAGACTTGAGCCAAAAATGCGCCTCATCAGAAAAGATGATTTTTTGATGAAAATTGGGATCATTTTCAATTGATTCCAGAGCCCAATCCGCGAACTCCCGACGCAAACGATGGTCATTAGGCTTCAGTTCTTGGGCCAGAATCATCTTATAGGGATGCAGGCCAAGATCCAATCGCAAAATACGCCAGGTAGTCATCCTGGACAGGCCCCATTCCTGAGATCGGCGTGGCACGGACAATTCACGGTTTTCCTCGATACTGGCCTGTGCGGCGGCTATATTCTGTGTAGAACGTGCGGTACGCATACGATTTTTAGGCTTAGTATCCAATAGAGTAAATTCACTCTCCAACTTATCGATTATTCGACGAATTGAGAGCGCGGATGGAGCAGAATGACGACCATATTTTGCACGATATGCTCTTTGAACACCGACAAAACTTCTCGAATTTTGATAAAATAATTGGACAATTTCCAAACGTTGTGGAAGCGTGAAACTACTCATGATTAAATGGCAAACCTTACTGATGACAACTGACAGCAGACGTCAAAAATTTCAGTTCAAATGAGCCCGATAGGGACATTCAAAATCATATCACCCCTATTGGGAAACCCTTTATTTGAAAACAATGACGCACCTCAACGATTGACGAAAAAGTGTGTGAAAAATGAAATTTCTGGAGGTTAGACCATCTGAATGAGAAATTTAAGGGTAATTGTAAAGAATTATATGGACGCCATTTTTTATATTCTTTCCAGAGCAAAAATTTCGAAAAAAATTGGAAAAGTTATCGACAATTACACTTAACTGTAAACGTTTTTGCAAAATTTTCACTAAAACAAAGTTGAAAGATGTTCTTGATCGTCTTCTGCTGTATTTTCCAAATTTTGAGGAAGATGTTTTGTAAAATAAAAAAGTTATCTTACATAAACTTCTACAGGAATATGGTCACGTTCTGGTTGATCCATGCCCTTAACCAGAATAAATGTTAAGGGCATATTTAACACTCTTTTCTGGTTAAAATAATTCAAATTATAGTTATTTTAACTCGACTTTTTTTTGCGTGTAGGCAGGCGCATTAGCCGAGTATACTTAACAAAAATTAATTTTTGGATAGAAATTAGATATAAAAATAAAAATAAAAGATAAAACTCACAGAAAAAGTGTCAAGTCTGAAATTCCAAATTTCCTGATAAGGGAATCATTTACGATTCTGAAACGTCGACTGTGGACTTTGTAACTTAGATTCAACAATATTTTTAAGTTCAATCTTAACTAAGAGATTGTTCGATGTACGTCATCTATGACTACTTTTCAAATGTTCTTTCAAAAGTTCATGTAAGATAACAATTTTATTTCGCAGAATATTTTTCTGAAAATTTGTAAAATACAAAAGAAGCTGATAAGGAACGTCTGGCAACTACATTTAAGTAACAATTTGGCAAACATTATTACACATCACTATACAGATTCCGTAAGTACGGAGAGAGGGATTCAGGTAGCAGAGCAGCCGTTCATTCTGAGGCACTCAGGGTGTTTTTCCCTTTAGTCTAGTTAGTGAGTTACGATTAAACCATTGACGCATAATGTATACTCGCCAATTACTTCTTTAACGTAAAGTTCAGTTCTCGAATTATACACAAGTGCTTCTCCCAGTTTATTGTGATCCACATAATAATTGTATTGTGTTCCTCCAAATATATGTATCATACGTGAACTCTTGTGCTATCACTCATTTATCATTATTTTTCTGTTCTCTTTTTCAATCCTGTATTCTGATACGCTGATTTAAAGTGGCATATGCCAATAGGTTATGAGCCCAGCTCACAGAACAAAGTAATTAAAATTTCATCAGAACAGTGATTAAATATTTTCTAGTTTAAAAAAAGTGAGTAAAGAACAGTGTCAGTACAGACAGGAAAAAGTGAGATTAAAGTGTTGTGAGAAGTGACGCATAAAGTGAAACGTCTAAAGACTAAAGATACAAAATGGCGGAATCCCAAGGTACGCTTAAGGATCCTCTAGGCAAGGATGGGACAGTACCCGTGCCTAATACGGATTGATCGAGCGGAGTTTGTTGGAGAGTTCCGGTTAAGTGTTAAGGGGTTATGTTTTTTTTTAGTAATTTATAACGAATGTGAGTATATTCGTTTGATAAGTATCTAATTATGATATATGCATCATAACTGATACATTGTGATGCATATTATATACGGGAAAGTATATTCGCTCCTAAACCTAACCTCAAAACGTGTTGTTGTTTTAGATGATCAAGAATGCGCATGACGTCACTTTCGATCCAATTGTTATAGTGGAGGGCTCAGTGGGGGAACATTGTCCCATCCTTCCCTAGAGGATCCTTAAGTACGATATACGGTATTGAGAAGCTCAACAATGACAACTACTATATATGGAGTTGTAAAATAGAATTGATGTTAACTTCAGAAGACCTATGGGAAGTCATCAGTGAAGATCTTCCAGCGGATTCAGAAGCAGCAACTATAATCAACACCTGGAAGAAAAAGGACGCCAAGGTCAAAGCAAAAATCGGACTCCTCGTGGACAATGACCAGCTCACCCACGTAAAGATTAGTGAGTCCGCACGGGAACTTTGGAATTTACTGAAAGATTATTACCAAAAGGCTACTGCTCACGGTAAGATGCTCTATTTGAAAATCTTTATAATAAACATTTACAATAGGAAAGGATATGGAAAAACATATCAACTCAATGGCCGATACAGTTGGCAAATTAGCAGCTATTGGAAAAGAGTTCGACCAGGATATATTCATTGCAGCCAGCGTGTCAATTTTGAGTCAATACAACGTGGGAGCAACGAAAAGTGACTGGAATGAGGCAAAAAAGGATCATTTTATATCTCAAAGGAACAAGAGAATTAAAGCTTAAACTAGGAAATTCAAGAGAGAATGAAAATTTATTGATTGGGTATACAGATGCAGAATGGGCTGAAAACAGAAAAGATAAAACATCTAACTGGGTATTTATTCCAAGTTCAAGGGACGACAATCAGCTGGGCATCAAAGAAGCAGGATTTTGTAGCCCTTTCATCGACTGAGGCAGAGTATATTACTCTTGCAGAAGCAAGTAAAGAAGCAATGTGGCTCAAGAAATTGCTGAGAGACTACAGAGTAGATCGGCTTAGATTAATAAGCATTCTCGAAGACAACCAGGGCTGCTTCAAGATCTTAAAAAACAAGAAATTTAGCAATAGGAAAAAGCATATCTCCACTAAGTTTCATTATGCACGAGGCTTGAGGGAAAAGGGTCTATTGGAATACCAGTATTATCCACCAGAATTTATGGTAACTTGTAGGTATTCTAACCTCGACAAGCGAGAGTTCCCGCAAGTTTCTATCCATCGTTGTCCAGCATCTCTTCTCTTCGGAAACCAATGAATGCGCACACTTTCCTTTTGACGCTTCGTAGTGGTACACCTACGAAGAGCACACTGAATTTCGTATTTTTCATTCATCATAACGCGCAATCACGTAATGAATTGTTAAATACTTGTAGACAATAATGGCGGAACACATACAAAGCCAGTTCCCCTTGCCGCACTCCGCCCGCTTGCGACAACTAGCGCCACGTACAACTGTGCATATGAACTAAGCTACGCAGACACCTCGTCCATTAGAGGTTGACCGGCCCTGACGAAGCCACTGAATCACATTAAGTTTTTTCTACATCGCAAAGGATGTAGGCTATTTTAGGGTTCGGTTTTTGTTTTATCTGTTTCAGAACGCAATCGTTGAGGAAGAGTGTTGGAAATGCAACGATGATATTAGTCATCATTATACAGATTCCATAAGTACGGAGAGACGGATTCAGGTAGCAGACGAGCCGTCCATTCTGAGGCACTCTAGGTGTTTTTCCCTTTTGCCTAGTTAGTCAGTTACGATTGAACCATTGACGCATAATTTAAAGGGTTTTCTAATAGGGACAACAATTTCTTATCTTTATATGAACGCACCCTTAAACTTATTTAATGATCTGTTAATGTCAAAACGTTAGTTAAAGTCAACATTTTCATCATGGTAATGTTCACGAACCAGCAACGTTTGGAAATTACTAAAAATTACTACCGAAATTCTGAGTCGGTGGTCGCAACTTTAAGAGCGCTTACTCCAATTTTCGGCCGTAATAATTGTCCCACCCGACAGGCTGTGCGTGCTATAGTGGAAGTGTATCGATTCAAAATAAGTCAAATCAGTCGATTCCACGTCGTTCTCAAGAATTGGGCATCGCTCAAATTCACTGTGGCGTATTATGCGAAAAGATCTTGGCCTACATGCTTTCAAGATTAAATTCACTCAAGAACTAAAGCCACTTGATCATTTGAAACGCCGAAACTTCTCTAATTGGGCTCTGGCAAAGCTTAAAGAAAATGAAGAATTTCATCGTAAAATCATCTTCAGCGATGAAGCTCATTTCTGGCTCAATGGCTTTGTTAATAAGCAAAATATGCGTTATTGGTCAGCAACAAACCCAACTGTGCTTCTTGAGACACCGTTGCATCCGCAAAAAGTGACTTTTTGGTGCGTTTTTCATGCCAGAGGTGTGATTGGGCCGTGTTTACTTTTTCCTGGATAAAAACGACCGTCATGTTACCGTCAATGGAAAGCGCTATCGTGCTATGTTGGAAAATTATTTGTGGCCAGAATTGGATGAACTTGACATCAACGATATGTGGTTTCAACTAGACGGTGCCACTAGCCACACAGCACGCGTCACAATCAATTTATTGAAAGGCAAATTCGGTGAACGTGTTATCTCGAGAAATGGTCCGGTCGAATGGCCGCCTCGTTCATGCGATCTAACGCCATTGGATTTCTTTTTATGGGGCCATATCAAGTCACTGGTCCAAGCCAACAAGCCAGCAACTTTAGATGACCTCAAAGACAACCTCAAAGACAACATCCAACGCGAAATTGCCAACGTTCCGGTCGAAATGTGTGACAGAGTGGTGGAAAATTGGGTCCAATGAATCGACCGCTGTAAACGGGCTCGTGGTGGTCATATGACCGATATCGAATTTCATTCATAAAATGTAATGCTTGGACTACACTCACAATAAATTTGCACTCAATATCTCAAATATTTCTGTGTTTTATTCATGGATAAAATTGTTACGTCCCTATTGGAAAACCCTTTATAATCGCCAATTACTTCTCTAACGTAAAATTCAGTTCTCGAATTATACACAAGTGCTTCTTCCAGTTCATTGTGATCCATATAATATTTGTATTGTGTTCCTCCAAATATATGTATCATACGTGAACTCTTGTGTTATCACTCATTTATCTTTATTCTTCTGTTCTCTTTTTCAATCCTGTATTCTGATACTCTGGTTTAAGATGGCATACGCCAACACTTTTCAAATCTATTTCAAAATTTTTGCTAAATAGAGGTTAACAGACGTGCTTTATTGTCTTTTGTTACGTTTCCCAAATTTTCAGAATGACGTTTTATAAAATAAAAAAGTTATCTTACATGAACGAATTAATGTATAATTTAGTCACGTGGTCCGATTGATTCATAACCTTTAGGATACTCTAGTGCAGCGAATATTGAAATTTGAAAGCTTTAAGTAAAGTACAGTTTATACTTAATTTCAATTAGATTAGAAAGGATGAGCGTTGTAGAAGAAACAAAATCATGGCGTAAAGGCGACAACGGCGTATCACTCTCCGGTCCTCAAGCCGCAACAATGCGAACAATCGTGAGGTCACGTGTCTGAAGGCGGTTAATAACGGCGTAACAAAGGCTTCGGCGATGTTTTACAAACAGCTATTCGCCACGTGTACGCGCCCTGTCAAAACATTCCAGATTTTCTTCCCCCTTTTTTCTCTCTTTCAACGTATACGATATATGCTGTACTTTTAGCACACGCTTATACGAATCAGTGCGAGTGCAATGTGCTCCAATGCGCGTGTCCCACTCTACATTTATTCTACCCTTCGAATCCTCGACACTAAAGACGTACGCCAAATGCATGGGAAATAACGAGAGTCGTGATGTGAACGTTTATTGGAAAGGACCACGAAATGCCCCGGGGAATTAATACATATCGGTTCAGCAGTATTGTCCAGAAGCTGTTTGCGGGTCTCGAAAGTGCCTTTTCAATTTAATAACTTGACTCTAATACCAATCACGACTGATTTTTAATAAATGTCGTCACTTCAACAACTTTTAATATCGGCAATTTTTCGATTTTAAAGTGTTCGAATTTTAAGGGTATACGCCACCCCCGAGAGCTGAAAACGAGGTCCAATTTGAGAATATTTTTAGTGGAAAACGACGTAACAGGGGGCAAATTTACATGTAGCAATTCATTATGCATCATTTGAAGATTTATAAACAATTTTCATGTTATAAATTTCATGTATAATATCGCTGTCCTTGTCATGTGTTCCATGTCTTCCTTCTATTTTCTTTTCTTCTATTTTTGGAAACCGTTACAACACCTGATAAAGAGTATGTTTATTAACATCCCATACAAATTTCAGAACAACCGGATGAAAATTGTAAAAGTTACTATTATGAACATTGTTTTCAAAAAAGTTATTTCTAGAAAAACACATTTGAAGTTTTAAAACGCATATTTTCTATATCTATGACGGCACTCACTTCAAGAGCCGAAAAGTGTTTTACACTTTTAAGACTGCGATAAACGTTTTTTTTTCATACTTTTGGTGATATTAGGAAGCATTTAAGCTGAACAAATGTTTTTACATCTTTTAAAAATTCAGGGTTGGCGTAACCCCTTAAGGTAGTTGCCTCATAGAAAACAAGATCTCAAGCAGAAATATTTAATTATATATTCAAGATTTGCAACATGATTATTGTTCTGAGGAAACAGAATTTTTTTTAGTAAAACACAGATTCTTTTACCTAGACAAATCTCGCTCGGTCTTTTATTCTTCGCATGTATTCAAATTTATTTCTTGTATTTTGATACTGAAACGCAAGTCAATTTTATAATATTTTAGATGTGAATTACATTTTCTCAAAGTTACCGAATTTCTTTTTGTAGCTGTGAGAAGGGAAGATTTTGCGAGTCATTCGCTGATTTCTGATAATTTTAACAATTAAGAAAGAAAACATAAATGCTAGGTGAAACAAATCGTATTCTTTTCCATCCTTCTTCTAAAACTTCATCTTTCATAACTCTTATCCAGCATGTGTTGCAAAGGAGTGCATTTTTTTCAACATCTTTGAATTTACTGAGAAAATTCTCTGGGAATGCCCTCAAACTGCTTGCATTCGAATCGGCGAGTATAATTTATTCAGAGGAAAATAAATTTTAAGCTCAAGTTTGATAAACGTACAATTCAAAAAATCACTCTCCATACTTTCTTATGTAAAAAATTTGTTTGTGGATTTTTCACGAACAAATTTATTTTTATGATAATATAAAAAATTATTTTTTTGATAATTTATGTATAATCGTAAAACTCATTACGAGCGCGAGAGTGATCCCCACTATACCCAACGTGTTATGCTCGTCATATGATGTGCGCAGTCAGTGATGTCATGGATGTCATGTGAATAATTCTATGTAGTAAAAAAGGGTATGAAAGAGTAATTTGCGAGTATTCATCATGGAATTGACTCTTTTGACGGTATGTACTCAAAGTACAGTTCAATCAATCTAATGTAGTATGGGAAAATTAGCCATTATTGATCCTAACCTAAAATAATATTAATTACTGTTTCAAATTCGAGCGCGCTTATCCCATAGTAAAGGGAGAAGAAGGGTCGATCAGCTGCTCGTTGTAAGGACCGGTGGCGCGCTCGTATAAGGGAACGCTCGTTGGAGGGAATCTTGGGTGTACATGTTGATCCCGGTTTCCTGTTGGTTATGTTATGTATTAGGCCGTTTACAAAAACAAGTGAAAACGTAAAGAAGGTAGAGTCCAAGGGAATCTTAAAAATCTCACGTCTTGTCTCGAATTACTTTTACAAAGTTTCAAAGAAATAGAGAGTAAAGTGTACAAGGTGTTAAGTGAGTGGAAGTTAGATAACTTAAAGGAAAAATTCAAAGGTAAAGAAATTGGTAGATTATGGATTTATTTATGTATGGATGGGAAGGTATCAATAGACTCCTTGCATAAAAAATTAAGAGTCGATTTTTTTTAACCAAAAATTAGTTTAATCTATTCTGACACTTTCCCCGTTGAAATTCGTTGATTTCTATTGTACAATTATTTATAATCGTTGTTCAAAGAATGATTTTTTACAAGGCGTGAGAAAAAAGCGGTGATTGGTTCACGCTACGAGTGACGTCACTAGGCAGTATATATGAATCAACTGTATTTATTTACATGCAGTTTTCCATTTCCAGTGACAGTAAAAACGCGTTTTTGATTTTTTTGGCAAGCGAAAAATGGAGGTACTGCTCCTTCCTTTAAATTTAAGTTTGCAGAAGGATCAAAGGGCATAGCCGGGTTTCTATGTGAAATCGGCCTTAAAACCAAATAAAATTTCGCATCAAGCATATGAAAGGGTTTTAGCAAGAGATGATTTTGCCAAATTTTCAGATCATTATTCGCCATTTTGAATGAGTAATGATGGATTTTACCATTTTCGTTTTTTACCTTTTTTAGCTAAACTAATCATAGGAAAATTTTGAGCCCTGACTGCGTTCAAACTTGCAAACTGCGTGCGTAGCGCACAATAAAAATGTGTCCTCGGACCTGAAGGGGCCATACTGACCTTTTTATATTTATAATTAAGAAATAAATAAATAAATAGATAAAGTATAATAAATAATTCAATAAAATAAGAATAAATAATTAAATCTCTGAATAAATGAATGCGCATTCGATTGTATTCTTCTTTAATTTTCTTTACTTGAACTGCTTTATTTTTAGTAAAATTTGTCTCGAATAACAGAAACAAAGTCAAGTGACATGAGGTTGGTAACCGCGGAAAAATTCTTGCTAGCAACGTCGACGACAATCGCCTCAGGGGATTGGTTCATATTGAGTCGGAACCCTCATAAGAGTACCATCGAAAGGTAGTTTACATCGAGGAGTGTGCATCGTGATTAATTTCCCCTTCTCCTACAGTAATTGCTTTTTAAGTACCTAGACTGTGCATGTGGGAAAGTCTAGACACTCCAAGGGACCGAGCGAGTATGAAACAAAAGATAACGCTATTATTTTCAAGAAGTTCTCACCCAAAATATGAAATTGATAATACTCATTTTTCAAATCATTTTATCATTCACTTCCCCAGAGGCAATCATTAATTCAGTATAAAATAGCAAAACCTAGAAAATATTTTTAATCTCAATATTGATCTTTAATTTTAAATAATTTGGTTAGGTAAAATTAACAAAACTTTCATATGCATTATTTCTCACAACATCAATAAAATCTTCAAGTGTTGGGAGAAATTTTAAAAATTTCCAATAAATTACTTAAATTAAAAACGTGACGGAAATAACCAAAACTTAAAAAAAATCCCCTAAAACAACATTACCGTAATTTTTAGAGTGCATATGAAATGATAACATTTTTTTGAAAATCTAAATGTCTGCAATTGACTAGGGATTAATAAATGTAAATAATTTCGAAGAAAAAAAAAGTTGTGGAGTCGAAAATGAGAGTTTTTGGAGAAATTGTTAGACCACAATAATGTTTGATGGCTGAAATTGTCATGGAAAGGTGTCAGCCAATCGCGATAATTCCAATTTATGATTCGCTTACGGCCACTAATTGTCTGATTTATCGACAGTAGACGCTAATGCGATTAGCATCGGATTCGCTCAGATTCCCCGCTGATGCTCAGATTTTGACGGAAATCTGAATGCACTTGCTGGTTCTGCTTTCTGGTTCAAGTACACAAAACTCCAATTATAATGCGCTAAATTACGATGATGCGATTCAATCGCGACACAAATCGTTGTTGGCCCAGTAAATTATTACGCGTTTAATGTATTTCAAGCTTTCGATGCGAATCTCATCTTTACCATTACATAATTCGTATTGAACATATTTTATCCATATCAAGGGTTGTTTCAAAATCTATGTAATTTAAAATGCTTCTGAATGTCTGATTTATTTAGCATTCCTAAAATATAAATTTAATGTATTTTGTATGCTATATTTCTGATAAAAAGATTACAGGAAAAAAGGAAAGATGGAAAAGACTTTAAAATCTTTACTAAACTGGTTTATATTTAAGAAAAAAAAGGTCATAAAGAGAATGTTTGCAGTAAAATACTAAACTTTATAAAATCTGTATGTAATTTTACTTTAAGGGCATGTGATACTTGAGGAAAGTAGCAAGATTATATGAACAATTTAGTCCAGTTTCTACATATTTGTGGTCCAAAATACGTAAAATGTTGTTTCCGAAATTTAAGAAATGGAAGAGAAGATAAAAATGAACGTAGATAAACTATTTTTGGTTTTGATAATGAAAAAAATTTTCCGATATATTTTGCTCAAATTGAACTTTTTTTCAATTTCGAAACCAAAAGTATCACATGCCCTTAAGGCCGTATGGCAGGGTCTGACGTCACCAAATGTATTTGAACGCTTTCTTGATAAAATAATAATTTTAACCAATTTTTCGGAGAAGACGGTAATGCGTTGTATTTTTCTGCATTGCTATCTTCTCCGGAAAGTTCATTCAAATTGATATTTTATTAATAAAGTGGTCGTATGTTTAGGCCCGTTTCGGAAGCTAATTTCGGGATTTTTTTACATGTTTTTATTGACATCGTAAACTATGAAAAAAATATTTTTTTTTACTCTTCCGTCATCCGTCGCCCGGAACTCCCATCCGCGGCCACACGCCTGTGAGGCAAAACGACTAGCCACGCAAGCCAGGGGAGGAATAAAAGGATTCTTCCTCTGAACGACGCCAACGGCCAAGTCCGACCGAGACGCACGACTGCGGGTGCAGGCCCCGATGTGATTTCTACTGGCCCTCGTTGTCGCCGCGCTCCGCACGCCCATCGAGCTTCCTTGTATTCATCACCAGGGTGACGAATGAGTCGATAAGCATCCATATTTTTTCAGACTGGAGCATGAGAGATACCATCGTGTCGGGAGTGAGCTTTGCACCCACTGCCCGACCGACAGCCTCCCTTGCTATGTCCCACCTGGCGCAGACAAACAGTGTGTGCTCTGCATTGTCCACGAGGGATCCGCAGTAGCGACACGACTCATCGTCTCTTTTCTTGAAGCGCTTCAGGTACGCATTAAAGCAATCATGGCCCGAAAGCGCTTGCGCTAAATAAAAGCCGACTTGACCGTGCTTTCTATCCAGCCAGATCGTGAGCTCCGGGATTAGAAGGTGTGTCCATCTCCCGGATTAGTCACCATGCCATGTCGTCTGCCATTTCTCGACGAGTCTGCGCCTTCCATCCTTGCGGATGACCTTCGTCGCGCGAGCGATTCCTGCAGGTTTGTTAAGCAGGTGAGCTCCTTGCGGAGCTGAAAGGTCTCCTTTCTTTTCTCCGCCAATAAGTCTATTGGCGGGACGCTCGCCAGGACCAGCACAGCACTCGTCGAGACAGTTCGGTATGCTAAAACTATTCTCAGCACCACGCCTCTCTGTGCCGAGAACAGCTTCTTCTGGATAGCATGGTTGTTAAGGACACTTCTTCAGACCGGAGCTGCATAAAACAGCT
Organism: Diplolepis rosae; assembly: GCA_030998225.1. Classification (NCBI taxonomy): domain Eukaryota; kingdom Metazoa; phylum Arthropoda; class Insecta; order Hymenoptera; family Diplolepididae; genus Diplolepis; species Diplolepis rosae. The sequence continues at coordinate 2,607,937 of JAPYXD010000581.1, read as the reverse complement.
TCGAATTTACCACGCTCGCCACCAGCCTTCTCTTAGCTTCCCTGCGACCACCAATGTTAGGCATGAGCGGAGTCAGGGCGGCTCCGCACTGGATGGCTTTGGCAGTTGCGTTCTGCGGGTGTACGCCGAAGCTAAGCCTACGATCCAACTGCACACGCAGGTACTTAATGCTTTTTTTCCCCCCAACCTCATCTTTGAGAGACCATTCGTCGCCCTCGTATATCACCCACCTGTCGCTCAGATAGTCATCTATCATTTGCAACAGGTAATCTGGAACCTTTTTCCGCACCATCGCCTCGATGCAGATGTTCCACCTCGCGGTATTGAACGCATTGCGTATGTCAATGCTGATCAACGCGCAGAATCCCTTACGCTTACCAGTTCCTCTTCTTGATTTAGTGGCGATGTCCGCCAGTGCCTGAATGGCGTCAACTGTGGACCTGCCTTTTCGAAAGCCGAACTGGTTTTGCGAGAGACCGTTCTTGCCGACCATGTGGCCCTGTAGTCTTTGTAGAATCATTTCCTCCAGAAGCTTCCCCATTGTATCCAATAGACAAATAGGTCTATAGGATGAGAAATCTTCCAGAGGTTTTTCTCCCTTCCTGAGAAGAACCAAGCTCTGCCTCTTCCATTTGTCGAAGAACTTTCCCTCCCGAAGGCAGGAGTTAAAAGCTTCTAAAAGGATCTCCGGGTATACCACGATCACTTCTTTGAGGATCTCATTTGGCACCCCATTGATCCCCGGCGCCGTTTTGGCTTCAAGCCTCCCACCCGCTCTCTTCATTTCTTCGAGAGTGATAAGCTCTTCGTGACGGACCATGCAGGAACTTCGGTCCTGTCCCAGGAATGACTCTACATGTGGAAACAAACTTTGCATGATGTACTTGACTCGATCGGGATTATCCAGGCCGGGGGTCTTTCTTCTCGTCACCAATATCTTGGTAAAAATTTTGAAGGCGAGACCCCATGGGTCCTTCTCGACTTCACCGATCAAGTCTTTCCAGCACTGAAGTCGGTTTTTCTTTATGCCTCGCCTCAGAGCTGATTTTGCTTTTTTCCATGCCTCGTGTAGCAGAGAATCACCCTTCGAGCGGGTGAATCTCCGTCGCGCTGTGAGGCATTTTCGACGTAGGACAGACAACTGGTCGTTCCACCAGTACATCGAGTCCCCGGTTCACTCATGCCCGTGACAAGGCATCGAGCGGTCACATGCTGCGACCACTTTCCGCCTCGCCGCCCGCACAATGTCCTCCAACGGCCCAGCGAACTTAACCCAACTGAGCTCATCTATGAACCTGGTTTCCTCAAGATGTTTCCGAAGCTTGTCTAAGCTGAGTCGTCTTGTGTCCAGACGGGCTTCTCTCCACGCGGGCGACTTATTATTAAAGTCGCCCGCAATAAGGTACACACGCACTCCCGCCACCTCCACCCAAACGAACCCCGCGTCGGTCTCCAGAAAGTCCCTGATGCTCAAATCAGGGCTACAAACAAGGATCCCACCCCTCCGTGATGCATCCTGGTACCAAGCAGAGTTTTCGGACCATTTGTGTCGCTCACTAATGAGCAACACATCGGCCCTCCTCTCCCTGGCAGTCAGCATCAGAAGGTCCTGGGCTTCCTTCCCTCTCCCGAGGTTAAGCTGTAGAAACTTCACTTTCCACCTCTCAACCTCCGGAGCTCCGCCCTGAATACTGGACAAGAACCGCTCCCCAAAGCATGGATGACATCTTTTTCGCCCCTATCAGTACAAGTCAGGCACCTAGGGGGAGACTTGCACTCCTTGGGCACGTTCGACGCGACCCCACTCCTCCAGCAGGCATCCTTCCTGCCTGGAAGCACGCAGCCGTGCGACACATGGCCAAATCCCTGGCACCTGAAGCACCGGACTACCTCGATATGTTCGTGGATGCGGCAGTTCACCCACCCCACCCTTAGCCTACCGAGCCCGAACAAGCTACGAGCGTCCGCCTTGATTAAACGGACCACCGCAGTATTAATGACCGTGCCGAAGGCTGCATAGTACCAGAGAGTGGTGTCTTTTACGGCGTCTCCAGAAAACCAGGTCGCCTTCTGGAGTATTCAGACCTTACCTCTGCATGCGTGGCTCTGCAGGGGTGAACCTTGTACTTCCCTAGCTGATCGTGGGAATAATATGGAGCAAGATGATTTTAATAAAAGTATGTGAGAGGAATTGTTCGGAGGGAAGTTGGCAATAATAGTGGTGCCCGACTGCTTTCAGGAGTCTGACGCGAGGCGGCAGAAGGACTTCCTGTACGGGACGCTTCAGATTGAGATAAAATGCATTTCCACGATTGCGGAAATAGCCCAGAAGATGGATGAATGTCGCAGGATAAAAAAAAAACATGTTCCTGCCAATTAGAGAGGGTAATGCGGATGTGTTGCACGAATTAAAGCAACATCAGCTGGGAGGGCTCTTGGTAGGGAGGTGAAACTGGCGCGGTCCCAAAGTGTTGAGAACTTTAGGGAAGAGGGGTGCCAGACAAACCTACAAACTGTAGTGAGCAGTACACCGAATATGCGGAAACGACCGAGAAAGCCGACCGTAAGCCCGAATGACATTGGAGTCAAGAAGCCGAAGGTGAAGAGGTCTAAAGACTCCACAAAGGAAGAGGAATGGGTGGAGATTCCAGCCAGGAGGAACTTTTTTGATAATGAATCGGAGTTAGAAATTTTCAAACATGAATTCCGCGACCTGGGAATTTGTTCAAATAATGCAATATTTAATTAAAAGTTTGAAATTTCACCTAATTTTTTGACCTATTGATAGCTATAAAAATTTAAAAAATTAAAATTTTGAAAATCGTGCTCGGCCGACCATAGCCAATACCGGCCTCAATCAAAAAATATTTCATTTTTTTTATTTCAGATAACCCAACTGGTCGATATGATACAACAATGACACCTATGTTGTTTTTGATAGCGACAAGTTCAAAGACGTTCCAAGGTCGCGGAATTCATGTTTGAAAATTTGCAAAAATATAGATTGAAAGTGAAAGGATTTATCTTTAAATAAAAAAAAATTGTGTTGATATCTTTAGTAGATCCTTTGCAATTCATTTCCGAAAAATAGGCCCGATTTTCCTGCTGAAGTGTAGAACCTCCCCTTAAAAAATAGAATTTTTAAATTTTGATCGTTTTTTTTTTATAAATTGAAACGAAAAAAATATATGTTTTATCTGAAACTGTGTTAGACAAAATTGGTAGTCTGTATTGATACAAACAATTTTGCATTCTTACTTTTCTTTTGTATTTCACATATAATGGTTAAAAAATTGAATTTTCGACTTTCAATACCTTAAATTAAAAAGAAAAACATACATCATATGAAAAAATGTTGCAGTTCAAATTTGTAGATCTTTATGCAGTAAATAATTTTATATCATAACTATTTTTTCGTATCTCGTATAATTTAACTGGAAAATGAAATTTAGATATTGATTCTCTTCAAGTTTTAACATACTATAACTTTCTTAATTTTAGTTTAATCAATAAATGTTATCCGAATAATTAGTAGAGATTCACGAGAACTATCAGAAACCAGTATTGGAATTTTTTATTCTTTCGTAAATTCTTTTTCAAAAACACAAAAAATGGTCCTATTTTGACAATTTTTGTCGCATTGGCTGTTTAACGAAATTGTCCTGAATTTTTCGGCTCCGATAAATTATGCCAAAGCTCAATTCAATCTGATAATTCTATCGAGAGTTATGCCGCACAACCCAGAAAAAAGTTTCTTTGATTTAAAGAAATTTCATGATAATTTTTTTCCTTTGAATCAAAGAAATGAATTATAAGCAATCGCATAGTACATATGGGTCATTCCATATTAGATTGACAGTCGATATCGCAGATTTAAACGAGATAATTTTTTTTCGGTTCTTTATCAACAATAAATAAACACATATTTTTTTGTTTAGCCAAAAAAAAATTTTTTACAAGTATACGATTTTTCGAATTTTCTAAGAAATGATATTTTCGACATAGCAAGCAAAAGTAAAGAAATAAACGCAAAATCGTTTCTTCACAAATTTGGCCCCTTTCGAAATTTTTTTTTCCGTGGATTTAGATTCTTTGAAGTCTGTTATAAAATATGACAATTGAATCAAAACGGCTGGATCATTGATTCGGAACTTAATGGCGTAAGTTATTAACGCTAAAAGTAAAGGTAAACGCTCGCCGCGTGTGGAAGCAGCCGGATTGCGTGCGAGGCTCTTCAAAATTCCATAACTTCCGAATCAATGATCCAGCCATTTTGATTCAATCGTCATATTTAATAACAGACTTCAAAGAATCTAAATCCACGGAAAAAAAATTTTCGAAAGGGGCCAAATTTGGAAAGAAACGATTTTGCATTTATTTCTTTACTTTTGTATGTTAAAAAATATTTAAACAATTTTTCGCAACAATCTCTGTAAAGAAGAGTCAAAACCCTAATTTTCGTAATTTGGAAAAATTTCTGTGGGAACAATTGTTTTTAAGATAAACAGGCTTGAAAGTGCGCTTGCTACGTCGAAAATATCATTTCTTAGAAAATTCGAAAATCGTACGCTTGTAAAAAAAATTTTTTTGGCCAAACAAAAAAATACGTGTCTATTTATTGTTGATAAAGAACTGGAAAAAAATTATCTCGTTCAAATCTGCGACATCGACTGTCAATCTAATATGGAATGACCCATATGTAATGTTGATTCACTAAAATATTTTCTTCAATTTAAAAAAAAAATGTCTTCCTTCATCTTTATAAAATTAAGTAAATTATTTATTAAGTTTCCGTCAGTACTATATTTGAAACAAACAAAAAATATTTTTTCAAATCAATCAATAATTTTTTTTCTAATGGAGGGTAATAAAGAGGATATATTTTCTCGCAGGGGGCAATAAAATGCATTTTATAACCCACTAGTAGAAAAAATAATGTATTTTATTTAAAAATGGCTAAAAACGTGATTTATTAAAGTGAAATAAATTTATATTTGTTCTAAAGGTTTTTTTACTTCGAATTAAATAAATTGAGTTAAAAAAACGATTTCTTAAATTTAAATAAAACTTTTTTTTAGGTGCACCACATACTACTACACGGAGAAACTTTTTATATCAATTTTTACTATAGTATTTTTCAATTTAGGGAAAAACGTATCACTTTGAGAATTTTTGTTAGTAAAAATACTAAACTTTATAATAATGATATGAAACTTTCCCGTGTGGAAATTTTGTCCTGGCGCGAGCCAGGACCCAACCAGGAAAAACCGGGCCCCAACTTGGGTATCGAGGCAGGACCAAACCGTAAATGAAACGCCTAACCCGACCAAAGCCTACCTCATGGCCCAGTTTGGTCCCAACTTGGCACCGTTCATTTTGTGAGTCTCAGTCAAATTGAATCAGTGCCTCAGCCACATAAATTTTTTTTTTAATGTTTTCATCTAATCCTTCTAGAATAATTTTCGAGATTTAAAATGTAGTCCAAGTCATATATTTTAATATTATTAACAAATATTTTGAATTGAATTTGATTTTGACACGGAGAAAAATGGATATTGACCCATAATATCTAGATATTGAGGCACAATGTCAGTAGCATTCAACTATGTGACAAACATTTAGATATTCTACTTCAATGCCTGCAGATATTGAAAAAGGGATATTAACCACCAGTATCTCAGATATTGAACTTGATTATCTCAGATATTAAAAATGAATATTCGAGATACTAAACTTCTGAATATCCTCGTTAGTAAACTTGAATGCCTGAAGTACTAGAGTTGACTATCTCAGATATTTAACATCAATATCAGGTATACTGAAAAGGTAAGTTATAGATATTACAGCTCAATGTCTAAGATACTCAAAAAATTATTTTAAAGGTTATAAAATAACTACATATTCAGTTTTTATAAAAAAGTCAAATTATATTTTATTATGCTCTTTTCTGTAAAAGTAATGTAGATGTTTGAACCAAATTTTCATTATCTGGCATGTCTAAAATTAATTTAATGTTCTTGTTAGAAACTTAAACTTAACACTAAGGTTAGATTTCATTTTCGGCTATAAACCACATATAGAGAAAATATATAGCTTATATGTTTTACTTACTGCATCTCAAGTTAATGACCCGATCACTTTTATTCCATTAGAAACACTTATTATTATTTAAGTAAACTTTAATAAACTTTTAAAATTTATCTTTCCGGAACACTGCAAGCATGTCAATCTTAGATTCACTTAGATTTCGATGAGAGCGAAAAAGTGATCACATAACCTTTATATATATGTGCGCGCACTTCATGCTTCAATATCTAAACTATTGAATTTGAATATCAAATGTTACTTCTCGGCAAAATCTTATATATTGAAAAAAAAAATTTTAATATTGCGTGTCAATATCTAGATATTATGGATGAATATTTCCTATTTGAATATCTACTTTTCAATATCCATTTTTCTCCGTGTACACTGTGAAACCAAGTATGAACTTTTTAAGAACCTTTCAATGGAGTTCAACGACAGCCCATTCATTTATTAAAAATAAAAGTGTCAAACACGCAGTTGAAATAAATGAAAAAATTTAACACTTTATTCCAACCTCTAAAATGACAGATTCAAAGTCTAATCTACAAATTTGATTTAGTTACTATCGTTTTCATTGCTTACTCTTCTTGCTTTAATTATCGCGCGATGCCTCCGGACTCATCCAGTGCTCTTTATTTTGGGCATTTTAATTAGCACGCACAGGAATTAAATACATACACTATCGAACATAATCATTAATATCTTTGGCATAATTTAAAGAACCCGGGTTTAAGATTGGAGGCGATCTAAAAACACAAGCACAGCCAAAGTAGGTGGCGCTGTAACCGCAACAACTATTAAACAAGTATCCAGGTTGGCTCCATGCCACATCCAAGACATTCGCCATGTTGTAGCCAAATAATAATTTTCCAAGTTGGGGCCAAACTTGTAATAGGGCAAAAATTTGGCAATTTCCACACGGGTTAGTATGAACTATAGTAAAATTTGCTATTAACTATGCTGAAGTTTCATATCATTATTATTAAGTTTAGTATTTTTACTAACAAAAATTATCAAAGTGATACGTTTTTCCCTAAATTGAAAAATACTATAGTAAAAATTGATATAAAAAGTTTCTCCGTGTATAGGCAGACAAACAGAGGCTTTCGTAAAACCGTTTTTTCTGACTCAGGGGGTCTCATTACCTAAAGATTTGATCAAAATTTCAAAAGTTATTTTTCACATAAAACTAATACCTTCTTTTTTGATTGATGAGAATATAAAAATAGGCTATTTTTCAATGCATATTAGTAGACTAGCCCCTTCAGTGTAAGGAGATTTGAATTCTCCAGTTCCGGGACGATTTTCAAGCTTATTATATAAATCTTATCGGGATATGATGTGGTCGGTGGTTCTGTTAGGTAATTGAACGTTACACCCCATGAATTAAGAAAAGAACAGGTGGTAGATGCACAGCAAGGGGTAGCACGCGTCAAGCCACCCCCGTGGTAAGCCATGGGATCGTATGCACCATATACCATGTCTATGGGTCACAGCTGGGTGCCGTGTAAACGCTTGCTCCCCCGTTCCTAAGTAGTGCACTGCCACTTGAAAAAAAGAACCCGTACCCCCTGCGGCCACGTTCAAATTCAGGGGCGCACTTTCATGATCTTTTTATTCAGTTTCAAACTTTACCCGTCCCGCTAAACTGTTTTCGTAAACACACCCGTGGACGTTATCCGTTTTTCCGTCTGTCCATCCGTGTCCCAATTACCCCCTGCGGTACTTCTGCGACCGGAAGTTATTAGATAACATGATGAGCAGCTTCTTTTATTAATTGTCCCAGCATACTGTTTATTTTCCAATTCATTATATTTACATTCGGCAAATAAATATTAAATATCCCTCTCCTCTCTCACATTCAGAAAAATTTATTGCAGCTACACAACTTTTAATGCTGAGCAATCGAGATGATTATATTTGGTGTTTATCGATTCGTGAAGGAGTTATTAGTTTGGTGTTTTAAAAAATTTGTCTGGGAAAAATTAAATACACTCTCCGAGCCAGGTGGAAATATACTACTGGTGCGGTACCATGCCAGTACCGTCGTCGGATTTCTGGTACAGAAAAGGTACTGGTGAAATATCGGGATGGATAATAGCGTAGTACTGGCTAAACCCCTAATTACAACTCGGCTGGGAGTTGGCAGCCAGTACTGGTCCAGTGCTATCAGTCGGTACTGACTAGACCCCTAATTATAACTCGACTGCGAGTTGGCAGTCAGTACTAGGCTGGTACTTAAAAGCAGTACTGGCCCAGCACTATGAGCCGCGGTACTAGTTAGACACTCAATGATAAACCGACTGGGAGTTGGCAGTCACTACTGGGCTGGTACTTTAAAACAGTACTGGTCGAGTACTAGCAGCCGATACTGACTGGATTTTATCTGGTGGTATTTTGTAATTTCAAAAGTATTCTATCTTTTAGTATAACTATAGTAGAAGCTAGATTGATCGTTAAATTTACAATAATATTTCAAAGTAAATTTATACAAAATGAATCGAAAACATTTTATTGAAATTTCATATTTTAAACTGAAAAATATAGTTTTTTTGCAAAAAAACTTGAAAATGTATGGAACACTCAACGAAAAGTAATAATGATATTTATAAAAATACATTTTGAATGGAAATGTCAAATATAGATGAGTAAAAGGTTGTGAAAATAGTATGTCGGCATTTTGTCAGCAATGATAATTAGTACTGCGCCATTAGTAAACCAGTAAAATGCCAATAGTCGACAAGACTTCCATGTTGGTTGATATCCTGTATTTGAATGTTGTATACAGCCAGCACTCAACCAGTACTGTGCCCAAGGTTGGCATACCTCCTTTGTCGGTATTTTACCAGTAATAATAATCAGTTCTACATCAGTAGTAAACCAGTTGAGCGGCAACTGTAAATGAGATTTTTGTCAGTTGATAGCCGGTATTTGGATTCTGTTTACAGCTAAGAATAAGATAGTACTGTGCCAAAGGTTCGCATAACTAGTGGGTATTTGACTAGTAATAGTAATCAGTACTGTGCAGTAGCAAACCAGTAGAGTGCAAACTGCCAATGAGACTTCTATGTTGGTTTATAAGCAGTATTTGGATAATGTATACAGCCAGCACTAAACCAGTACTTTTACAAAAGTTGGCACTCCTCCTTTTTCAGTATTTTTCCAGTAATAATAATCAGTACTACATCAGTAGTAAACCAGTTGAGCGGCAACTGTAAATGAGATTTTTGTCAGTTGATAGCCGGTATTTGGATTCTGTTTACAGCCAAGACTAAGACAGTAATGTGCCAAAGGTTCGCGTAACTAGTCGGTATTTGACCAGTAATAATAATCAGTACTGTGACAGTAGTAAACCAGTAGAGTGCACACGGAGAAACTTTTTATATCAATTTTTACTATATTATTTTTCAATTTAGGGAAAAATGTATCACTTTGAGAATTTTTGTTAGTAAAAATACTAAACTTTATAATAATGATATGAAACTTCAGCATAGTTCATAGCAAATTTTATTGTAGTTTATACTAAAGTTTCATATGATTATTATCAAGTTTAGTATCTTTAGTAACAAAAACTCTCAAAGTGATACGTTTTTCCTTAAATTGAAAAATACTATAGTAAAAATTGATATAAAAAGTTTCTCCGTGCAAAATATCGATGAGACTTCTATGTTGGTTTGTAGCCAGTATTTGGATTCTGTATACAGCCAGCACTAAACCAGTACTTTTACGAAAGTTGGCACTCCTCCTTTTTCGGTATTTTTCCAGTAATAGTAATCAGTACTCCGCCCGTGATAAACGAGTAGAGTTTTAACTGTCGACGAGACTTTCATGTCGGTTAATATCCATTATTTGGACTTGTATACAGCGAGCACTCAACCAGTACTGTTCCCGAGGTTCGCATAACTCACTTGTCGGTATTTGACCAGTAATAATAATCAGTACTGTGGCAGTATCAAACCAGTAGAGTGCAAACTGTCGATGAGACTTCTATGTTGGTTTATAGGCAGTATTTGGATTCTGTATACAGCCAGCACTAAACCAGTACTGTTACGAAAGTTGGCATTCCTCATTTTTCGGTATTTTTCCAGTAATAGTTATCAGTACTTCGCCCGTAGTAAACCAGTGGAGTGCACGGATAAAAATTTGATTGTTGGAAATACCATTTTCAACGGTAAACCAGAGCCATTAGGAATTTCTGCCAGTTAGTCCCAAAAATATGCTACTTAATATAACACGATTTAGGAAAGATCACCAATAATAATGGTAAAAATTGAAAATTCATATGTCAACTTTTTTATTGGATAAAATGTACCTTTAAAGATGTTTATACATATCATTCGCGTTTACATTGTAAGACATCCCATAGGTTGAAATATTACTTTCACGCATTTACGGAATATTATAATCGAAACTTTCGATTGATTGATAAAAGGGGTGAGGGAGCAGAAAAGGGATGTTGTGGCAAAATGGATGACTCGTGAGGATATGTCCTTCAAAAAAACATATACACGCTTTTCTCGTTGAGTCTTCCTGTTCTTTGACGATATTTCATGCCCGTTTGGTGGAATTTTTCAAACGCGACGACACCGACGATCAATATTTGCGCAGCCGGGACTGGAACCACGTCACTCGACCTTCCAGCCACATGTGAATGCGGTCGAACATCGCAACATCACACATGCGTCTACGTGAGCGTGTGCTCGATTGTCTTGACTGAAATAATGCACTGATCGTGAACATGATTGTCAACTTCCATTTAAAATCATAAAAATTATTTATCTTTTAAAACGATTGCACTATAATTGTGCCTCTTTCACAGGTCATGTGTATTATTACACATGCAGTGAATATTTCATGCGTAATATATTACACATGTCATATGTCTTATTACTCACAATTTACGTATTGCGTACATCATTCGTTACTTAAATTATACAACTACTCATTTCAAGGCTTTTCGTTTATTATTCCCAGTGTCTACAATCTCAAGTACACTTATACTTAAAGCTCCAAATTCTCTGCAAACATGTCATAAATTAAAGAAAAAGCTTCATACTTTGTTTTGTATGGATCAAAGTGTAATCCTTCAAAACATCTAAAATTCTAAAAACCTGGAAACCTGAAAAGCAGAGTAAACTGGCTTTGAAGAGTATACCACGAAATCCATTTTGACGACTGCATGCTATTTCTTAGAAGTGTAAACTATGGACATTTTATGAGCCTGAGGAGGCGTGACAAAAAATTGTAGATCAACTCGCTAACCAGGCTGACCGATATGTTTGCTGTAGAAATTATTGCCAGGTTGCTCTCGGCCAATGAGGATGACTCGCAGTTCATTTTGTGAGGAACGGCAAGTACTTGGTTCACGCTAAACGCCTGTAATGAGTAATTACTCGGTTAGCCTGGTTAACACGTGGCACCAAGGTAGCGCCAAGTACATCCCATATTTACCTTCAGCAACACGTGCGCATTTCTGACGCAATTCTCTGTACATTTTTCCTAGTTGATTTTGAGATTTGCGGTGGCCTCCCATGTCTACTTTAAGTCGTTGTTTTTTTCACGTTAAATATCAATGGAGGGGATTCAAGACGATGGCTTAAGTTTGTTCATTATTTCCGAAGCCTTGTTTCCTCATTATATCTTATTAACATAAAAAGTCATTAAAAATTCATCGCAAGGCACATCTTGATTCTCTGATATTTTATTCAATAAAGTTTTAGTAACTTCTAGAGAATTCAGGTGGACTTATGGTTAAAATAAATTGATGATCAAAAATAATATTAAAGTTTAGACAGAATTTATTTCTAGATTTAAAAATTTGTCTTTTTATGGATCAACTTTCACACTATTCCTTGATCTTATACAAAATATTCTCATACTATTTCCTGATGTAATAATTATTTAAAACTAAAAAATTGTTTTTGCTACATTTTCGTGGTTAAAGAGAATTTTTTAAAAATCAGACTAATGTTTCTTTAATTGTGAAAACTGTTTGAGTGTGTGATCAATAAATTTTTTTAAATTATGCATATAATTTGTTTATTTAAAAAAAAATATATAAATCTTTTTTTTATCCACTTGATTAATTTGATGCAAATAAATTTTGTTTGATTTGATTAAAATTAATTTTTATTTGTTCCAAACAAATTCTCATGTTTAAATGAAATAAAACATTTTTCTCCTTATCATTTGATAAAACATATTTTTCTCAATTAAAATATTTTTAAATCTAACATAAATTTTCTGAAGCAAACAAGTTTTCATATTTGGTTGACATAACAAAATTTTGTTTTATTGGTTACGTGAATAAATAGAAATTTTGGATTTTGAAACGAAATGTTTATAAAATAAAGAGGGAGGAAATCCTTGATTTATTTTAAGATGGTCCATTTATATAAATTATTAATTTATATTATAGCTTTGTTATATTCGTCCCCGCATATTCTCTTTAGTTCGGAGTAATCATTCCGACGGTAAATATATTTTCGGTAATGTTAAGAAAAGTAAGGTAGGTCATGGTGCGAGTTGGGACGTTTATTTTTCGATTCTTTTCGGTGATTCGGTCAAGTAAATGAAGGTGGGTCTCGGCATCATGCAACGTCAACCTAGGGACTTTCAGGATCCGGGCTGTTTGAACGACAAATATTTTGTCGTCAAACTTCTGTAGCGCGGAATGAACGTGTCTATATGTGCAGGGCTAATACAAAGCGTTTTGCGGCCGTTTGCTAAAATCAAATTATCCGCTTGTGTTCCTTCTCACAATCAGTACAATCGCCATGATCAAGAGTCAATAAATCTAGTGACCTTATCGATTTACCTGCAAATATCCCTAAATCTAGATATTTTTTAGTGTCCCAAAAATTTACACTAACTCTTGCCCTTCTGATTTTCACATTCTCATCATAAATGAGAAGGTATTAGTTTTATGTAAAAAATGACTTTCGAAATATTCATCAAACCTTTACGTTTTGAGACCTTCTGAGTTAAAAATAAAGCGGTTTTTACGAAAGTGTCTGTAGGTCGTATACTTGATAACTCTTGATAGAATTATCGGATTGAATTGAGCTTTGGTATACTTTATCGGAACCGAAAAAGTAAGGAGTAGTTTGTTATCCAGCTACATCCAACAAATCGGGCAGATTTTTAAAAATATTTTCAGCAAATGATTTCTATTTTATAAATGCAAAATAATGGGACAAATAATTCCTTTTCCGTATAGCAATGTAAAATTTGGCGATATTTATGATGTTTTTGAGTAAAGGTATCTTAAAGTTGAGAAAAATGTACTAAAATTTCGTAAATTTTTCTTAATATTATGAAACTCAACTGAATTTTCATAAAATATATCTTAAAACTACCAAAAAGTAACAGAATTTTTATAAAATTTATCATAAAATTACGAAAGTGTAACAAAACGTTCAGTTAGATGTAACTGCATAAAACTTCAGTTACCCAAAACGTAATATTATTCTTGTTACAAGTTTCAGAATTTCCAGATACATGTATCAGAATATTCAACACTCTCTAATTGAAAATTAAGAAATTGTTTCTTAAATTTACTAAAAAGTAACTGAATTTTCTGAAATTCTATCTTAATTTTACGAAATTGTAACTAAATAAAACTTCAGTTACGAATTTCAGGAAATTACGGTAGAAATTTCTAAGAGTGAACTATTCTAGGCAATTTACAGACCGTCCGTAAGACATTTTATAATTAACCATCAATAAAAACTCTGGTTCTTGGTCCGTGAAAATTACCGAATTTGGCAGAAAATAAGCATTCCACTAAAGTTTTCATTATGTCCAAAATTTTGTACCATTTATTATACGCAAGGCTTGAGTTCTTAAAAATTAGATACATACAGGGTTTTCCAATTAGAGGTTTCATTTTTATTTATAAGAAAAGCGCGTGTTTATTGTGAAAAATCATTTGATTTTTATTTCATTGAATTGCGGAAGGTTTGTCATTAATAATGAAAAACAATATCATTGATATGGCCTCCATGGCTACGTTTGCACGACTATGCTCTTTTCATGAAATTTTCCATTACATTTTCGCACATTTGGGGCTCTATTTCGTCGATAACGGCAATAATCTTCTCTTTGAGTTCTTGAATTGACTGAGGAGTATCAGCATAAACCTTATATTTCACGTAACCTCAAAGAAAAAAGTTTAGAGTTGTTAAATCGCATAATCTCGGCGGCCGATTGTAATTGCCGTATCGAGAAATCACTCGGCCTGGAAACTTTTCACGCAAAAGACCGATGGCAATTCTGGCCATAAAAATTCATTAATCATGGTTCAATCCATTCACCGTAACGGTGGCTCCTTGCTCAGTTTCGAAGAAAAATGGCTCAATTATGTCACCGTACCAAAATTCGCACCAAACAGTCACTCGTTGTGGGAGCATCGGCTTCTCAATGATGATGTTTGGATTTTCTGAGCCCCAAATGCGACAATTCTGCTTAATTCCAGGTAAAAATTTATAATCAGCCCAGTGCTGGCCAAGTACAAATTTCCGTAGTCCCAGTACTGGCGTATTTACGGTGCCAGCACTGGGCCAGTACTGGCTCGTAATGCTTGGTTGTACTGAGTGTGCGGTACTGGATACCCGTACCGATTCTGTACTGTCAAACCACTGGCATACTAAAATCATTTTTGTACCACCGGCTTAGTACTGCTTCGATCGTAGAGCCAACCTTTCGCCAGTACTGGGTCAGTTGCCGATTATCTGTATTGGTCAACTGTACTGGGCCAGTACTACGCCGGTGGTAAACTCCGGCGGAATACAGAATTTTTAACCCTCGGTTAAGCCTCCAAGGTGAAAATGAGCATCATTTAACTTTACGAACTGTATCAGCAAAATTTTCACCATTTTTGTAGTGAATTTCAACAATTTCAATGCGTTGTTGAAGCGTGTATCGTTCCATTTTTATTAATGGCATAGTTTTTAGTTGTCTTCTGTCAAAAAATGACACATCTTATTATGACAGCTGCCAAAATAGCGGGGTATTCAGAATGAAACCTCTAATTGGAAAACCCTGTAGTTAAAGGGGCCGTCCACAAATCTCGTGACGCTAAAAATGGTCAAAATTGACACACACACACACACCCGTTAATATTGGAAAGGGAAAACACCACACGTTTTTTGTTAAATAAAACATGTTTATTCACTTTTTTACTTAACATATTGTGTTGTCCCAGAAGTAATTGCTGATTGACCATCTTTTTCAATGTCTTCTTTCAATGTCATGATTTTTTCTTTCTGGCATTTTGTAGCTGTCACTCTTAGCTTACTTTACAAACAAATTGCGCGTAATTTAGTTTACAGTGGTTAGTTTGGCATTAACTTTAAGATGGAGTGTAAAAACGAGCATTTTTGTCATATTTTGTTCTTTTATTTCCGTAAATATTGTCTTAAAAGACAGACAGTGTCGAAATTGGTTTGATAAATTCTGTTCTGTGGATTTTTCACTCAAAGATGAGCAAAGTTCAGGTCGGCCAAATAAAGTTCATGATGACCTAATCAAAGCCATAATCAAATCGGATCGTCATGTAAGTGTGCGAGAGCTCAAAGAAATTTTGAAAATACCAAAACCAACAATCCACCGTCATATACAACGTCTTGGATTCGTTAAAAAACTTGATTTTTGGATTCCACATCAATTAAAAGAAATTCAGTTAACAAAACGCGTCAACGCTTGTGATTTGCATCTTAAACGCAATGAATTCGATCCTTTTTTGAAACGAATTATCACTCGTGATGAAAAATGGATTGTTTAGAATAACGTCGTTCGAAAACGATCATGGTCCAAGCGTGATGAACCACCACAAACAACATCGAAAGCCGAATTGCATCAAAACAAGATTATGCTGTCTGTTTCATGAGATTGGAAAGGTATATGGTATTTTTTTCGGAAAAAAATGGCTCAATTATGCCACCGTACCAAAATTCGCACCAAACAGTCACTCGTTTTCTTTCTAACGAAACCACACTTTTGAAAAAATATCCGTAAGTTTTTTTTTATAGCCGATTCAAATTCCAAATGTTAGATGGCCCACCCTGTATTTCGATCTTTGCAGAACTCCTTGAATGGTAAAACTTCCAATGATGATGAAGCTACGAAATCGCACTTGGTTCAGTTTTTTGTCGATAAAGACGAGAAGTTCTATGAGCGTGGAATCATAAAGTTACCAGAAAGATGGCAAAAGGTCATGGAACAAAATGGAAAATATATATATTTTAGAAATATTGAAGGGGGCATTCTACTGTGACGACCGAAAAAGTTGAGAATTTTTGACGAATTTTCTCTCAAAAAGTACTGCATGTAACGGTACAAGATTTTTTTCTGAATAGTGCAATCTAAAAGAATAGTAAAAAATGTTTTATGAAATAAAAATACATGTTTATTTATTTATTCCTACATGAATAGACCCATGAAAAAAACTCTCTTAATTGAGTCACGAATGATATCGACACTCATACAGATTGATAATCTCATTTAGTTTTTGGTTTTAGATCACCTGGAGGGGTCCAATCATCTGCGCAAGCAAAATTAATTTTTTCATAGGTCTATTTATGTTGAAATAAATAAATGAATATGTATTTTTATACTATACAATTTTTTCTATTCTCCTAGAGTACACCTTTCTGCAAAAAAAAGTTTGTGCTGTCACATGCAGTATTTTTCAAAAGAAAATTCCTCAAAAATGTTTAACTTTTTAGGCCATTACAGTAAATACCCCCTTGAGATAGTTCGTCCACGTAAATTAGGCCACAGACAAAAATATATAATTTTGTTTTCAAAAATAACCATATTATTATTAAAGAGGTCATTTAAAATAGAAAAGATTATTTTCCATGATAAAAAATTTGTAAGACAGGAAAATAATTTTATTAATAAATTTTATTTTTGCCCGAACTTCTTTTCTTATCGCTTCGAAGCAAATTTTTAGAAATGATGCAATTTTAATAAATCACGAATCATTTTTTCAGAGAAAAGATTCTCTACAACTTTACCATTTCCAATTTTTGTAAATAAATTCTTGATGGTTTAAACTATGGAAAATTTTTATAAACCAATTGAGCACCTGGATTCTAAAACTCGCCGCGCTCTCGGAAACAGGTAAAAGTATTGTCCACTGGGTCAAAAAGAAGGTTTGAAAAAAATGTTTTTTAATAAAAAAAATAAATATATATTCGAGTAGAGCATGTTCAGCCCCATATTTTTCCTAAGTGAAATTTTTTTATCCGTTCATTATTTTTATCAATAAAAAATAAAAACACAAACTTTTTCCTTCGAGAAAAAGTGGTTTTTTAAACATTTAACTTGTCATTTCTCAGCAAAAAATGTATGAAATGATTTGAGACTTCCAGGACTTATGTAAAACATACCATTGAAGCCGGTAAGATCCTTTAAATAAATAAAATATGCAATTGTTTATAGATATTTAATAACAAATTGATGCGCACCGTATTTTGTGTTTTTCTAACTTCGCCGACAAAAAGTATCTGGGGAAGTTTAACCTACAAAAAAGTTCCAGCGAGAAAGTTGTTCCCATATGTACAAAGAAATTTTTCTGAAAATTTGAGATTATTCGGATGAAAACTACAGGAGTTCTATGGATTATTATTAAAAACTTCTCGGCAGCCGCATCTCACCTCGGGCATCGAGCACGTGCCAAAGTGCAAGTTGCCGGTCACATCTCCTTTTTTCAATGTTTCTATTTACAGGATCGTTACCTAGCGTGTAATTTAACAAAACAGTAAAACCCGCTTCATAGCCAATTTCGAAAAATAAAATCTTTTAAAAAAATCCTGGTATCTCTTATCCTTTGCTATGTTAACGATTCACAATGGATCTGTTAGGATAGTGGTAGTGCTCCAGCTTTGTAATTATTCGAAGTTGCGTGCTTGATACTCGTTGACTGCATTATTTTTTTTTAAATTTTATTTATTAAAATGTTTATTACTTCACTTCTCTGATAAAAGTTTTTAGAATTATGCAAATATAATACTTTTTAACACTAATTTTTTATTTTAAATTCGCTTTTTCGACTATTTTATTAACTTTTCGCAAAAAATATTTTCTCCTACTAAAATTA
Organism: Diplolepis rosae; assembly: GCA_030998225.1. Classification (NCBI taxonomy): domain Eukaryota; kingdom Metazoa; phylum Arthropoda; class Insecta; order Hymenoptera; family Diplolepididae; genus Diplolepis; species Diplolepis rosae. The sequence continues at coordinate 2,589,744 of JAPYXD010000581.1, read as the reverse complement.
TTCATTCTGTTTTTGTAATATTTTGTAATATTTGTATATCAATAAATATTTTTAAAAATAAAACAAAAAATAAAATGCAGTCAGCGAGCATCGAGCACGCAACCTTCCACCTAAAAGGCTTTTTTTAATCAAACCTTGTAAGGGTTATTAATAAAGTAACGTTGATTCAAAATTCAACAAGGATTATATATTTATTTCTCGTTTCTACAATAATTTTTTTTGCATTGCTTACTTTCTAAACTGGAATCCGAACATTCCTCTTAGTACAGTTTCCCAGAATGTGATATGTACTCCTTTCCCTAGTAATTGAATATGTATTTATAACAAACAGTTAAAAATAAAAACAATTCCAACAATAGAAACGCTCACCTCGTTTTTGGCTTTTTTAATAATATTCTTTTTGTAAGAACTTTCATTTCTAGTTCTTTTTTTACCATAAAACTCTTTATCATTTTTATCACACATCGTAAATAATTTATAAATAAAACATCTAAAACAACCGGACAAATGATTGCAAAAATACTGCGAAACGAATACAATTTGTAGGAACCGAAAAAAACATGAATCTTCAAAATAATGCTTTTATACTCTCTGCTTCATTAAAAGTGTCCTTGAATGTATGTAAACAAAAACATCAAAACAAAAGAGATACGACCGGCAACTTGCACTTTGGCACGTGCTCGATGCCCGAGGCGAGATGCGGCTGCCGAGAAGTTTTTAATAATAATCCATAGAACTCCTGTAGTTTTCATCCGAATAATCTCAAATTTTCAGAAAAATTTCTTTGTACATATGGGAACAACTTTCTCGCTGGAACTTTTTTGTAGGTTAAACTTCCCCAGATACTTTTTGTCGGCGAAGTTAGAAAAACACGAAATACGGTGCGCATCAATTTGTTATTAAATATCTATAAACAATTGCATATTTTATTTATTTAAAGGATCTTACCGGCTTCAGTGGTATGTTTTACATAAGTCCTGGAAGTCTCAAATCATTTCATACATTTTTTGCTGAGAAATGACGAGTTAAATGTTTAAAAAACCACTTTTTCTCGAAGAAAAAAGTTTGTGTTTTTATTTTTTATTGAAGAAAATAATGAACGGATAAAAAAATTTCACTTAGGAAAAATATGGTGCTGAACATGCTCTACTCGAATATATATTTATTTTTTTAATTAAAAAACATTTTTTTCAAACCTTCATTTTGACCCAGTGGACAATACTTTTACCTGTTTCCGAGAGCGCGGCGAGTTTTAGAATCCAGGTGCTCAATTGCTGAATTTGATAATAATTGATTCATTTTCAATATTTGGAACCGATCAAGTTGTAGGAAATAATAATAATAATAATATAATAATAATAATAATATTGCTATTCTTGAAAACAAAATTATATATTTTTGTCTGTGGCCTAATTTTCGTGGATGAACTATCTTAAGGGAATCCGCCACCTTTAATATTTTTATTACATTCTCATCATGGATGAGAAGGTATTGGTTTTATGTGAAAAATGACTTTCGATATTTTCATCAAATCTTTACGTTTTGAGACCCCCTGAGTCATAAAAAAGGGTTTTTACGAAAGTGTCTGTCTGTCTGTCTGTCTGTAGTAGGTCGTGTGCGGCATAACTCTCGATAGAATTATCAGATTGAATTGAGCTTTGGTACACTTTATCGGAGCCGAAAAAGTAAGGACAAGTTTGTTAACCAGTCACATCCAATCAAAATTGAGGGATTGAGCACTACTTTTGTGTTTTTGAAAATAATTTTTTTTAAAAATAAAAAATTTCAATACTGGTTTTTGATAGTGCTCATAAATCTCTACAAATTATCCTGATAACATAAATGTCACAGCATATTCAAATTCGAAAAAACTCAATATCAATATTCCATTTTCAAGTTAAATTATACGAGATACGAAAATACGTTATGATACAATATTATTAAATAAATAAAGACCTACAAATTTGAATTGTAACATTTTTTCATAAGATGCATATTTATATTTTTAATTAAAAAAAAAACTATTGAAAATCCAAAATTCAATTTTTTAGCAATAATATGTAAAATACGAAAAGAACGTAAGAATACAAAGTTGTTCGTTTCAAAAAGATTTACAAATTTTGTCTCACACAGTTTCTGATAAAACATATATTTTTCGTTTCAATTCTAAAAAATACGATTAATATTCAAAAATTCCATTTTTTAGACAAAATATGAGAGATACAAAAAAAACGTTTAGATGGAAAATGGTTTGCTCATAAATCTCTAAAAATTATCCTGATAACATTTTTTTATTAAATCAAAATTAGAAATGTCACAGCATATTCAAATTCGAAAAAACTCAATATCAAAATTCCATTTTCAAGTTAAATTATACGAGATACGAAAAAACGTTATGATACAATATTATTAAATAAATTAAGACCTACAAATTTGAATTGTAACATTTTTTCATAAGATGCATATTTTTCTTTTTAATTGAAAAAAAAACTATTGAAAATCCAAAATTCAATTTTTTAACAATAATATGTAAAATACGAAAAAAACGTAAGAATACAAAGTTGTTCGTTTCAAAAAGATCTACAAATTTTGTCTCACACAGTTTCTGATAAAACATATATTTTTCGTTTCAATTCCAAAAAATACGATTAAAATTCAAAAATTCCATTTTTTAGACAAAATATGATCAAATTATAATAAATAAACTTGAATGTATGTGAAGAGCACAAGACCCAACGCGAAGCGCGAGGTCCAGAAAGAACGGAGCGCGCAGCGCGACGATCGAGCATCACGGAGCGCGAAGCGCGACGATCAAATCGCGCGCCCTAGGCGCGGTCAAACTTGCAAGCGAAGCGAGCTGCGCGCGAAGCGCGCAATGAGAATGTGCCCGCAAAGCGGGCAGATTTTTTTTTGAGTTCAAACCTTCCATATAATTTTTTTTATGTTTTTACTGTTATTTAGAAAGGTTTCGGGAACTTTTAAAAATTCCACCATCTTTATGTATTTCTAAACTAAAAATTTTGAGTTTTTTGGGCATTTTTTTGACATTTGTTGACTTTGAATAACTTCTTTCACCAATTGTCATAATTTTTTTAAATTTTGTTTCTTAAAATGTGTTGCAACTTTTTGTATAAGGAAAGCATTCTAGCTAAAAAAAATAACTACAAAATTTTTTTTTCATATTTTGCGATATTTTAATTTATTTTTTAATTTTATTTCTAACTTTTTTTCAGTCATGTTACCTATTTTACAAATCCAAAAAGTTTCCACACATGGTAAAAAACAAAATAAAAAAAAGAATCATAGCAATTGGTTAAAAAATAAAAAAGTTATTCAAAGTCAAAAAATGTCAAAAAAATGCCCAAATATCTCAAAATTTTTAGTTTTAAAATAAATAAAGGTGCTGGAATTTGAAAAAAAAACCCAAAACCTTTCTAAATAAAGGTACCAAACATAAAAAAATATATATAGAAGGTCTAAACTCAAAAAATAAAAATATTTTTATTGATTTTTTCTAATACCCTCAACTTTAGTATAAATTCAATAACTTTTAAGGAACTAATTTTTTCTTTGTAGAAATGAATATATATATTCATATATATATATATATATATGAATATATATGAATACCAGCCGTAAATATTGGCATGCATACATATAGATAATAAGTCGAAAGTGAGGTGCTTGTTTACCAAATATGCCTGTCCAAGTATAAACGACACCTATATGTGCATACATATTTTACAAACGATTATTATCATTGAAAATGTGAGTCGATAGGCTTTCGATTACCAAAGGCAACACTTCTTATTTGCCACTCAAATACGGAGTCATAATATTTTTTCAGTTAAATCTTCGCTGTGTACTGAATCACTCAAAATACTCTTGTATATGTATATATTTCTGATTGTTCTATATACTCTTTAAAAAATGTAAGCGCACTGTTGATTCGAATCAAGATTCAGCGATAATTTATTTAATGAGAAAACTGTGCAAAGCCGCTTTTGCAAACGGCTTTGTTTGATATTTTCTACAAAGTAACATGATCTAATAATAATTACAAAAAAAACCAAATGTAAATATTTAATAGATAAATAAATATTGAATTTGTTTAAAACGTTTTTCTTCACAGTTTTGAAATTTGTTTTAATTGAGTAAGATATTTTGCAGAGATAAAAAGAAAAGGTGTTCATATCATTTCTGCCGGATAAAAGAAGAGGTGTGTTGCTGAAGAACGGAAACGCATTTGCCACTCGGTAAACACCTTTCCAAGTTGGCTCGCGCACTGCCTGAATATCTTTGCGTTAATGTTTCATCATTATTATTATTATACTTTTCTAGGAATTCCAGGAACGTCAAAGTTAGAATGGCATCGGATATATTGTACATAGAATGTAAGAGCGTCAATGTTTTTAACGCAAGCCATATGCCTCTTTCTCTCTTAATTCTTATTTCTATCCTTGTTTCACTTTTTTGTCGAGAGCAGAGTCGCATCTTCAGAGACTGGTCGAGTCGCTGGTAGTTAATTAAGTGCTAACAAGGAGAGACTTACGTAGTCAGTCTCATCCAGGCAAAATTGTACAGCGAGCGTCTAAAAAATCTCCTGTAAACATTTTAAAATTTTCTGAAGAATTGTGCCTTTTTTGTCTTACAAAAAACAACATAAAACTTGAGATAGAAGAGAGAAAAGAGTTATTGTTAGAGCATTTTAATTATCTCATTATTTGAACCCTTTTGAAATTCAATTTGATGTATTAATTTACATTTTTTTTCTCTGGGTCATTATACTCTCTAAATATGAATCAGTCAAAATCTACTGATTATCAGTGAAATTTGGCTGATTCAAATAGCTAAACAGAGGTTACTGCGAAACAGTCAAATTTCACTGTTTACTTCAGTGAAAAGTAACTGATATAACAGTGAAAAATATTGTTTCCACTGATGATTCAGTGAAATGGCATATCACTGATTCAATCAGTGAAAATTTGACTTATTCAGATTTAGAGAGTAAGTACTTTAGCTTGAAATAAGAGTTCATAATTTACCGGAAACATATATATTACAGAAGTTTGAGAGATCCTTTCTGATTAAAAAAAAAAAAAACAAAAAAAACCAACTTATTTCGGGGAATATGAAAAATATGTTGGTTCATTATATAATCATTGTATGAGATGTTAGAAATCATCTTCATTACTTAAGGTAGTTCATCTACGAAAATTAGACCTCAGGCAAAAATAGATAATTTTGCTTCCAAGAATAACCATATTATTCTTGAAGGGCTGATTTGAAAGAGAAAAGATTATTTTCTATGAAAAAAATTTGAAATGCTGAAAATAATATACTTAAAAAATTTCATTTTGTAAAATTTGGTATGAAGCGATACTCTCTAAATCTGAATCAGTCAAGTTTTCACTGATTGAATCAGTGATTTGCCTTTTCACTGATTCATCAGTGAAAAAAAATTTTCACTGTTAAATCAGTTAATTTTCACTGATTCATCAGTGGAAAATTATTTTTCACTGTTAAATCAATTAATTTCTACTGAAGTACACAGTGAAATGTAAAATTTGACTAGTTCATATTTAGAGAGTAAGGAAAAAAATTTGGCAAAAGTAAAAATTTGTTAAATACATTATTTTTCTGTATTTCAAGTTTTTTTCATTGAAAATAATCTTTTCTCTTTCAAATTAGCCCTTCAATAATAATATTGCTATTCTTGAAAGCAAAATTATCTATTTTTACCTGAAGTCTCATTTTCGTGGATGATCTACCTTAATTGTCCCAAAAAATGATAATTGGTAAAACTTTGTTTAGATTCTTTGAAAATATTTTCAACGCATATTTAAAAATGCGCAAGTAATGCAATCGGTTTTTGATAAAGCGTAATTTTTGCTTTGGATTCAGATTTTTAAAACCGATTTAACAGTCAATCAAAAACAAGTGATTGCAATGCAAAAAATTGACAAAAGCTTGTTTTTGTTTCTATTATATTATAATAATAATATTAAATTTTGTAGAAATGGGTGCAGAATTTTATAAGCTTTCGTGCTATGAGAAAGAGAAAAACTTTAATTAAATATTACAAAAGTTAAGGCGCATCAGGAACTGTTCAAATAACAGGTGGTCTCATAATTTGCAACGGTACAGTATATATTTCATAAATCAATTTTACATGATATAAATATTTATCTTATATAATAAATATTAATTCACCGTAATACAATTTATTGACTCAGTTAAGGTAGTTCATACACGAAAATTAGACCTCAGGAAAAAATAGATAATTTTGCTGTCAAGAATAGCAATATTATTATTGAAGGGCCAATTTGAAAAGGAAAAGATTATTTTCCATGAAAAAAATTTGAAACACAGAACAATAAATTTATTAATAAATGTTATTTTTGCCCCCACTTTTTTTCATATCGCTTCTTACAAAATTTTATAACATTATGTGATTCTAATAAATTACGAATCACTTTTCCAAGGAAAAGATTCTCTATAACTTAACAGTTTCCATTTTTTGAAAATGAATCAATTATTGTCAAGATGACTGCTGGACCGGGAAAACGGGAATTTTCTGTGACCTGGAGAAACCGGGAAATGACCGGGAAATTTTTTTTAATTTTTAATAAAAAACGATTTTAATTTGTTTTAAATGTGTTACATAAAGTGATTTACTAATATATTATATTATGCATTTCGAAATTTTCGCCTTATTTTAACAATTACTTAACAATTACTTTAACAATTGTCCATTTCGCGTGATTTCGGTATACCAGGAGAAATTTCATTTCAGAATATTGAAAAAAAAAAATTTTTTAAACTCTAAAAACCCATTGCATTAACTGTTCAAAACGTTCACCCTGATTATCAAATTCAGCAATTTGTTTATAAAAATTTTGTTTTGGAAAATTGATTTTCAATGGTTTCAGCCATTAACGGGGTCTTCTACCTTGTGGCCTCGTTTTTGATACTGTTTTTTGAGAATGAATTGTAGGAAAACCAATAATGCAATCGAGGTGCGGTTTTTTGAATTTAACTTATTTATTTATATACTTTCAACAAAAATTTTACTGAAATTTTACTGCCTCTAATTTGACCGTGATTTGACCTTAAAATATCCCTTACGAAAAATGTATACCAAAACGGTTGAAACGATTTAGCTCATGAAAGTCGTCTGAAACAAAAAAACCAAAATGATTCAGTTTTTTATGCCTTTGGCTATCGTTTGACACAAGGAATTTGCAAAATTTGAAAATTTCAGGAAATAGTGAACAAACAAGAAAAACAAAAAATTTCTATGTTTTCAAGGTCAAGAACAGCTGTAAAAATTCTTGAAATGGAAAAAATCCAAAAAGCTCGTGTCAGACGATAGCGACATGTTTTTCACAAATTTTGATATATGACTTTAGTTAATTGATCAATTACTTTTCGAGATATCATGTCAACCAGTTGCAAAAATGCAACTTTTGGGAAATCGCATTTAAAGATATTCATGCATGAATCGCGGAGCTATATTTGGCGGCTCTAGAAACCCCGAAATAATAAGATTTCGATTATACCCTTTTAAGATTATATTTCTAGCACCTTCTAGGCCACAAAAATGCAAAAAAAAAATCGATTTTTTTGAACCAACAAGGTAGAAGACCCCCTTAAGGGGGGAGATACCTCTAGAACCCTTAAAAAAAGCAGTTTTTTTCAATTTTATTCGGGGAGAATAAAAACGAAGCAAGTCCGGATTTGTTGCATATATTAGAAGGCATTATTTAACTTCAAAAAAACAATTTTTTCATGATAGAAAAATACAAAATGGCAGAAATATGACGGATCCCGTCGATAGCGTCGCTGCTAACATTTTTTGCGGCCGTCAACTTCCTGGCTAGGTTTTTCATCTGAAACGATAAAAGAAAATTTTTTATAAATCGGGAAGCTTTTATCGAGTGCATAGCAGGGGGGTTTTGAGAATTTCGAAAAATTGGGTATATTTTCATGCGTTTCGTGAAAAAGTGCCATTTTTACCCGTGTTTTTTGACATAAAAATAGTTAAACAACTGTAGAAATACTATTTTTCTCGAAAAAGCGCCCTACCAAGCACTTGAATATAGAATTATCTATAAAATACCGTTTCATTCAAGTAAATCGGTTGAATAGTTTGCTCGCAATTTTGACGGCCGGATAAAAAAAGTTAGTTTCGAGAAAACGAGCCTCAAAGTTTTTGTACATGAAAAAATATGTTCCATTCAACTTACGGGTTACCAATAGAACTTTGGGATTATAATTTTGAATAGTTTTTCAATCGATTTGAGCAAAAAAAAAATTTTTGATTTTTTGAAAGTTCTAGAGGTATTTTCCCTTAAGGTAGTACGATCACAAAAATTAGACCTCAGGCAAAAATAGATAATTTTGCTTTCAAGAATAGCAATATTATTATTGAAGGGCCAATTTGAAAGAGAAACGATTATTTTTCATGAAAAAAATTTGAAACACAAAAAAATAATGTTATTAATCAATTTTATTTTTGCCCAAATTTATTTTCTTATCGCTTCGAGCCAAATTTTTAAAAATGATGCGATTCCAATAAATCATGGTTCATTTTTTAAGAAAAAAGATTCTCTACAACTTGATCGCATCATTTTTTAAAATTTGGCTCGAAGCGATAAGAAAATAAGTTTGGGCAAAAATAAAATTTATTAATAACATTATTTTTTTGTGTTTCAAATTTTTTTCATGAAAAATAATCTTTTCTCTTTCAAATTAGCCCTTCAATAATAATATCGCTATTCTTGAATGCAAAATTATCTATTTTTGCCTGAGGTTTAATTTTCGTGGATGAAGTACTTTAATATAGTATTTTACAAAAAAAATTGTGTTGAAAGTAATTTTTTGTTTGACTGTACTCGTAGATGGCTTTGAGGACCAGTGGGATGCTGATGGTGAAGGAGCTACGTGTGAAATCATTAACTCGTACGGGACAGGTATAGAAACGAAGCCACGGGCAGCATCGAGTGGCGTTCAAGGAGGAAATCTTGTTCTCTTGGTAACGGGACACCGTGGACTCAGGGGGAAAGACAGAGACGATTCACGATGAAAAACGAGAAAGACAAAGAAAACGCGAGACGTAGAGCGGGAACCAAGCGAAAAGAGGCGAATTAAAATTCATGAACGCTTCAAGCGCCGTCGAATTAAAATTCATGGTGAAATTATCGCTAGCCTCTTAAAAACAAAGGGAACAGGCATATAGGTAGGTACCTATTCTATGAATTATTTCATAGTGATAACTTATATTTCACTACCATATCTACCCTTTTTCAATTAAAATCGTATCGCTTATCTTAAATAATTTATGGGAAACCTTTTTCCTTGGAATTCTTGCCTCTATCGATTCTGAACTTGAATCAGTTGTTAGTAATTTAATTTACAAGTCGAATCATATTTAATGGATTTTTTGCACATTTTCACTAATGGAAAATTTGGTTTTAGGGACCAGTCCACTTTATCAACTTCAAAAAAGCGTTTTTCTTTACGGTTTTTGATAGTGTAATGAGATGTTTTAAGAAACGAAAGGCATTGTGTGGTGCAGGCATCGCGGATTAGCTGTAAGTAAGATTTTTCCAAGCTATTTCATAAAAAAAACTTTAAACGTGTTTTTTTCGAAAAACGAAACATTTTTGTCACATCCATACCTCCGCCCCGTAGTAAATTCAAATAAAAATGTTAATTTTTACTGTATATTATTACGTGATATAGTCACACTTTTACTGAATCTAAATCTCTTCTGTTTTTGTGTTTCAGATAATCATTCATTTAAAAGTCATCAACACCAGGCGTACATCTACTTTTCGAGACACTATATGAACCTTTTTAGTATTAATAAATTCTGTAAAATGAATATCAAAAAATGTTTTCATAGAATTTAAGAGTGTATTTGTTTAGCCTAAAAAGAATGACATCAATATCTATAATAGAAATTGCGTAAAAAATTAGAAAAAATAGCTTTATTTCGGGTGGTTGAAGTAGACTGATTCCTTCAAGGGGTTACGAGTTGTAAAAAAATAGACATTTTCAAGAATTTTTTATAACTTTTGTATAATGTTTTTTATTTAATATGTAATACCAAGTTTTTAGGTGATATTGATATTGATGATATTAATTCTAGACCAAGTTATCAGCTCGATTGTGTCTTGTGGTGACGATCAGTACTTCTTACTGGTTTATCTAAAATAAATGAAGAAAAGAAATTACTATGCAACAAAAATAGAAGTTTTGAAAATTCTGACTACCCGTAACCCTTTAAGGAGATATTAAGCTGTGGAATTTTCAAAATATCGAATTTTTTTATTTCCCAAATTTATATACTTTTGAAAATCACCTCGTAAGGTGTGTTGTATCGATCTGTAATCGCAGATTAAACGTAAGTCTAAATTTATATAAGATTTTCATACTTAAAACTTTAAACGCATTTTTCTCAAAACGATTTTTTATATCGGGCGTAAGGAATTAAGAAAACATTTTTTCTTCATTTTAAATGGATAAATTTAAAACGGGTTATAGTGACATATTTTCTAATTAATATTCCGATTGATTTTTTTAGTTTATATTTGTCAATACAGATTAATTATCAACACCAGCATCGAATTTTTTTGTCCAAAAAATCAAAAATCACAATATTGATTTTTAGTAGTGCTCATAAATCTCTACTAATTATCATCATAATATTTTTCGATTAAACCAAAATTAGGAAAGTTACATAGAATGTTAAAAGATGTAGATTTTTTTTGATTTAAAGAAATTCTATTGCAGATTAAAAATTCAATTTTTTAACCAGAATATGTGAAATACGAAAAAACGTAAGAATACAGAATTGTTCACTTCAATAAGGTCTACAAATCATGATGAGAATGTGTTCCTTAAGGCCGATAGAGCTTCAAATAAAGTGAATTTCCTTTTTCATTGGAAATCAAAAAAAAACTTAGTAACTTTAAAAACATTTAATTCGTATTCACAATATTATAAAATTGACTTGAGTTTCTGTTTCAAATTACAAGAAATAAACTTCAATATATGGCAGTCGTAAAAAGAAAAAGTTAGTTAAACCGACTATTCGCCTAGTTTATTTTATTCATAATTATCTTTTACCAACTTTTTTAGTAGAAGTGTGGACAATTTTATCTCGAATAAAATGATTTATCAAAGGCTAATCAGATAAAAATTATACATGTTTTATTCTTTGAATCATATCATCGAAAAAGAACTAAAATTTATCCATGAATTCCGACGATAAAAAATCTATAATTTTTATCCGATTGAAACTTTTAATGGATCATTTTATTCGAGATAAAATTTTCTACACTTTCATTAAAAAATAGTTTATTTAATTAAGAAATAGTCACTCAAACTAGGCTTCATCCCCGATTATCTGTCCAATTTAAAGAAAAAAGAAGTTTTCGAAAAATGATAAGTTGATAAAGTTCCTGAAGAGAAGGGATGGAAGGATCTATATATAAATTGATTAGCTACGCGGTTTAACCCATGACCCCAAATGACGGGGTTGTACTCGGGTCACTTTATCAGGGGTATTCGAAAACAATCGAACCGATTTGGGCAGAACCCTATGATATTTCCATGGGATCTTTGCCTGGCGGCGCCAAATTTGGTTCCTGGCTGGAATGTCGAAATAGCGCGAGCAAATCAGGGGTAAGCTTGAGCGACAGCGCAGCTTAGCACCCTCGGGCTATGAGGGTTGTAACATAAGGGGGTGGTTGCATTAAATACAAGCGAGCATGAGGGAATATGCACGGTATATCTAGCATTGTGCTTCACCCTCTCCCCTTTCACAAACCTGCGACGATCGGGGGCTCGAAATAATACCAGCTAAATGCTACATATTGCTTGGTTTGTCACGAATTTGTTTTGGGATTTGAATACCGATTTTGATCTGATCCCGGACGAGGACGACGCCTTTTAATCTCGAGTCGACGAGTTGTTGGAATTTTTGGAAATGGTTTTTTGACATTGAGATTAGTGGGCTGCATGAAAATAATTATTTGCTCTCTAAGTCTGAATCAGTCAGAATCTACTGATTATCAGTGAAATTTGACCGATTCAAATAGCTAAAAAGAGAGTACTGCGAAACAGTCAAATTTCACTGATTACTTTAGTGAAAAGTAACTGAATTAAAAGTGAAAAATATTTCTTTCACTGATTAATCAGTGAAAATTTAACTGATTCAGATTTAGAGAGTGGAGAGACAGAGCTGGCGATTTTATTTACTTCCTCCTTTGTAACTAATTTGAATTCTGGTAAAATAACACTGGCCTGTAAAAGTTGATGGTTTGGAAAAAAAATCTGATTCATTTTCTGTGTCGCAAAATATATGAATATTGCCTATACTGGTTTCTACTTTCAGAATGTCAAATTTTGTAGATCTTATTTTTTTTTCTTTTCGATTAATAATCTTACGTGTCATTTTCAGTCTTATTGAATTGTCATATCTGGTTGCAATACCCTGAAGTCCTCGAGTTTTTGATGTAAAACCGCAGCTTGGTGTGATATTGAATTATATCTAGGACTCTCGTGTTCCACATGTGACATTGTATTCAAGTTTAAATGTATATGAAACTTTGTGGTGAACGAAAGAGACGAACGTCCCACGTGGCCGTTTGAGTACTCTCAATGTCATTGCTTTAGAAGTGTCATTTCAGACCCTTTTCATTTACGAAATTATTAAAAGTTAGACGTTATTTTACATTTTTATCTCATATCTTTATCATAATTAATATTCGTAGATTTTCATAATCATTGATTCAAAATATTTTTTTAACGTTGAAGTTCTAGGTTATTTTGATTGAGAAAAAATATTTCTCAACTGGATTATAGTTAATTAATTCAATTTATAAAAATTGATCAAGAACTAAAAATTTCTTAAAAAAATAAAATTTTTGGAAATTTAAAATTTAAAAGCTTAGTCTCAAAGGTTGAAAAATTGAAAATAACAACCATTTATTTATAAGTGAAAATCAGAAAAAGGAATTAAAATAATTAAATTCAAACTATATAATAATATAATAATAATAAAGCATATAATAATAAAAAACAACACCTGTATATTTTAGTCCAGCTCGGTCATTTTCCTTATTTTCATAAATTCAAACTAAATAAGACTTATTTATCAGAAAATAATGAAATGAAGGGTGAAAATGCAGAAACCTCCAAACACCAAAATTTGTTATAGGGGTGTTAACATATTCGTTTGATCTTTCACATATCAAGTCGATTTAATCAGACGTTTTGGCTAAGATTGGAGCCCTCATCAGTGATATTTATTAAAATCTATAAAATACAAATTAAATTGAAGGTCAATGCAACTTACACTATTTTTAATTCTTTAAATATACAATTGTCATGAAATATATGCTATTTTTTTTAATGTTCTGGAATAAAAACTAATCAATAATTTCTTAAATATTCCCCATCATTCAATGAACATTCAGAACTCTAAATACATATTTATCTGTTCATCTTTGTCAGCCATTTCGGTTAAGTATGATATCGGCTGTGGCAACTGATATGATACAGTTAAAAACATTATTCTTTCTTTCGATCAGTTCTGGAAAATCCAAAATCTCATTGGATGTAATATTTTTAAAAAGAAATGTCTTAGTTACCCTGGTAAAAGCTTAGGATAGAAATTTATTTTAAGTCCTTCCGAGCTATTCTAAGCCAATCCGAAAAACGTTTTCAATCTCGTCTGTTGAAAATCAGTTGAAAATTAATCAGTTTCAATCCGAATAAATCCAAATAAAGCCGCTGGGCACTTATTTTTAATCATTTACATAAAAACTTCTAATAATTTATAAAATACCTAACAATGGATTTTTTCTTTGAAACAACATGGAAGGTAACAAAATTCTGCGTTGAATGATCCCAAAACAAAATGTTTTAGTCTATTATTAACGAAAATATTGCCAAAAAAGCAAAAATTCAAAGGTTTTAGAAATTTTGAATAACTCTTGAAATAATGAATATTTTTTAAATTTTCTTGACTTATTTCAAATTAGATTTACGTAGAATGTTAGTAATGTAACAACTAAATTGTAATCATTTTTTCTTGAATGCAGCCAAAATCTGAGCTCAGAACAAAAAAGTTGTAAAACTTCAAATTTATGAAATTATTTATGAAAGAAATTTAAAAAATAATTTTATTGTATTTTTTTTCATATTATCAATTTTTAAAATTCATTTTTAAAGTATGGGAATCCTTTGCATTCTCACAACTTTTTTTTTCTACATTTTAACTCTAATAGTATCAAGAAAAAATCTATCAAAATATTTTTGATACGTTACTAATAGTTTATGTAAATTTACCTTTATAATGTTCATTATTACAAGAGTCGTTTAAAATTCAAGAAAACTTTAGAATCTTAATTTTATTCGCAATATCTTCGTTAATAATTGACTAAAACACTTCGTTTTGGGGTCATTAAATGCAGAATTTTATTAACTTCCATGTTATTCTGAGAAAAAAAATGCATTGTTAGGTATTTTATAAATGGTTAAAAACAGATTCCCGGCGACGTTTGCATAGCAGTGTAATCCCAATTTTTAAACCGAATAAAATCGAATTATGATTGAAAATTTGGATTAGACAAATTCATGTTCAGATTAGTTTGAACTGAAACTTCGGATTAACTCGGATGAGGCAGATTAATTTTCAACTAATTTGCAACAAACGAGATTAACAACTTTTTTGTATAGGCTCGGAATAGTTCGGAATAAATTTCCATCTGAAACTTTTGCTAGGGCAGTCTTTTTCTTCTATTTCAGTAACCAAAGTATTTTTAATATAATTTCTGACTTTCATTCTTTCCACAATCTCAGTTGCGAATCCTGCATCAAATTTTAATCTCTCACCAAATTCCCTAGTGAAAGTTTTGGGTTAGAATTCAATCCGAGCGAATCAAATTTATTCCGAGCAATTCTGAAGTCTGTTTTCGAATAATTCCGAACTAATCTGAAAAACTTTTTATATTTCTTTAATTGGGTCAGTTTCTTCTTATTTTTTTTATTTGAAATTATCAATGGTAGTTATAACGAAAATAAGAAGAAACTGACCCAATGCCAAAACTCTGGATTGACGCTTCTGATTGAAACGGAATAAATCGGATTGATTTTTGATAGCTTTTGATCAATCGAAATATAAAAAGTTTTTCGGATTGGTTCGAAAATAGGCTTTAGAATGGCTCGGATTCAATTAAAATTCGAAACTTTCGCCAGGATTGGTCATAAAAGAACGATGCAATGCGGGAGAGGACTCCAATTTTTGGAAATATTTTGTCCAGTTCAATTCAATTGTCGAAAGAAAATAACACTACACACGCCTTATTTCTTCAACAGAAAACCAAAGCGCAGAATGAAGTGAACATCATTGCCAAAGGAGTTGAAATATCATGACAAATGAATGAATCGAGAAACGCAATAAATGTTCAGAGAGCTATACAAAAGCTTTTTCATAGCGCCTCTTTTGAAAATCCGATTTTCGGTACCTGCGAAGCGGGACGAAACTGCGATTTTCAACCCTAGGGGCGAAACTTTAAAGGTAGGGTTGCAAACCGCACTTTCGTCCCGCTCCACAGTTTCAGCCAATCAGATTCTCAAAAGAGTTGCTATGAAAAATAGTATACATTACTCGAAACAAAACACAGCGAAAGCATTTCGTGTGATTGCAGCCCTCGTTTCACTCGGGCAGAGCAAACTTCACACTCATGCAATCGCTCTGTTTCGCCCCTTGTAATGTAATATACTATTACTGATATTAAATAATCAAATTGGAAAATCAGAAAAAATGTTGATTGTCGAAATAAAATAATACTACAAGTGATGAGCTTCTTCAAAATTCCATAACCAGTACAAAAATTTTAGTACGGCGCCCTTTTGGTCCTAATGTAGTGAAATGATACCTTGATGAGGCGATCCCGCTAGCGCCCGATGAGAAATGAAACGCCTAGCCTGATGAGAGCCACAAAGTTATGCCCCCGCTGTGGCCCTAACGTAGACCATGTTGCATTGGTTTCTTCGGAAATCGATCAGGGGGCCCTAGAACAGGCCACCGGGCGCGTCCTCGGGTTGCGGATAGACGGGCCCTGTACCGAGGGTTACTGCTGAATACGGATACAAAACTAAATAAGCAGTCGCGGATAATATTCCAGGGATGGTCCCGAAGGAATAACCCCCAAGCCAAGGTGTTAACTACCGTGCCAAGGGCTGCATGGCATCAGGAAATGGTGTCTTACACGGTGTCTCTAGGAAACCAGGCCACCTTCTAGAGTATTGAGACCTCACCCCTGCATGCGGGGCTCTACAGGGGTGGATCGAACACTTCACTAGCTAATCGTGGGAATAAAATGAATCATGAAAATCTGAATAAAAGTATGTGCGAGGAGTTTTTCGGAGGAGAACTTGACGTGACGGAGTTGCCAGACGAGATTGACTGCGAAAAATCCCAAGCCAGACAGCATCGGGATACGATGCATAAATATCACGATCGCGAGATGAAAAGGTGGAAACAGGTGTCAGAGATCCTGCAGGATATGGACGAGAACTGCAAGACCATCAGGAACGGTATCCGCAACGCACTGACGGAGCTTCGGACGCTCAAATTTTGGCTGGAGTCCTATGACGACTACGTCAATGACTTTGAGTACGTTCTCAGAAATTGAGTGGTCTCGAAGTTGAAGAAAGCAAGTCAGCTATTAAAGGTTGTCGTAGATGAGGGCAGCCAAACTGCCCCCCAGCCGGCGCCGAGATCCACCCCGGATCCTTGTAAGCGGCTGAGGAAACCGATGGTCAGCCCGGAGGTGATGGCTGCCAAGAAGCCGGAGGAGAAGAGGCCAAGAACATCAAAGCAACCGGAGGAGTGAGTGGAGGTCCCTCTTAGGTAGGGCCGAGCGGAAGGTAGAGGAAGACTTGATGCTCCTTTCCGCGACGTAGTCGGAGAGTCCAGGGGGTTAGCTACGCGGCAATTCTGAAGAATTTGAAGAGGCGCGTAAACCCCGAGCAGCTAGGGGTCAAAATCGGAGGAATTGAAGAGACCAGGACGAAAGACCTCCTGGTCGAGGTTAAATGTGCTGCGGAAGATAGGGGGAGACTGGACTCTGCCTTTCGTGACGTAGTCGGAAAGTCCGGATCGGTCTATCACCTCGTCCCCACGGTCGAGGTGGAGATAATGGACATCGATCTCACTGTGGAAGAAGAAGAAGTAGCAGAGGCAATCTGGAGTTGCCTACAGGAGGATCTGTCTTCGGGAGTAAAGGTGTCCCTGACAAGGAAGCCCTTGAGAGGCACTAAGAAGGCCTTTTTCAGGCTGGAGGAAGCGCCGGCCCAAACTTTACTCAAGGCGAACCATATTAAAATCGGGTGGGTCTCCTGCAGTGTCCGCAGGAAGATGGAAGTCAAGCGATGCCACCGCTGCCTTGGCTTCGGCCACATTGCGGTGGACTGTAGGGTGCCAGACTGCAGCGGGAGCTGCTGGAAATGCGGTAAGAGGAGGGACACATCGCGGTAACCTGCTCAAGGAATCCGCGGTGCTACCTCTGCACCGCCATAGAGGAGAAGCCCCGGGTCGATCACACCCCGGGGACCATGCTTTGCGCGGCTTTTCGAAAGGCAGCCCCTAAGAGGAATAGGGGCCGCGAATAGTAGCCCAAGCAGGCAGAACTGGAGGACGCCGAGGTACGGCGTATTGCGCCTATAGACAGTGACTCTGAAGTAATGCTAACGCGGTTCCGGGGTCATTGTCTGCTGGGGAAACAGGGGAGTTTTGAGTTTAATGAGTATTACTTCGGCCGAGTGTATTCTTATTTCTTTAAACATATTTTTATTTTAAATATAAAACACAATCAGAAATTTCTAGCATTGTAATCAAATTATAATAACATCAGTAATTTATGATTTTAAGTAAGTAACGTAGTTTCTCGACTCGTGCGATTGAAGCCTTTCTTCCCTTGACACGTAATCTACAATTTCACAGCGGCGTTTAGGATGTTTCGATTAAAGTCGCATTTCGATATTGTACTTTTTATAAATTGGTTGTATTCTTTTAACTTTTCTTTCCAAGACTCAGTAGAGCTTGTAAACTAAACTTGTAAAATATGAAAAGTACCAGTAGAAACTGTATAAAATCCTATATATAATTCGTCGCACTGAAGTTGAGTTTTCGAGCTCGATCCCTTGGGCAGGTTGAAATTGAAAGAGCGGCCAAATTATTGGGAAAGTGCTGGTGACAGCGGCAAGAGGGAGTTCGAAGAGACAAGACTTGAGAAGTCTAAGGCGAGTTCAACCCCACAAACTTTCCAAGGAGAGTTCGAGGGTAGAATTTCAGTAGCATTAGACTGGCAAATTCTAGATTCGAGTTACCCCCCTTTTGGTTCCCAACCCCTGAGCTTTCTCATGAGCTCCAACACGTCTTAGCAAGACTCACTATCCTTTACCTCCTCTCGACTCTCATCCTCACGCTCTTACTCTGCTCATCCCTTTCAAGCTTTCTTCCCCCATCCTGCCAGGCTCTTTCTCAAGGAACTTGGATTTTACTTCCGAGAGTAATATAACAGGAAGGCGTGGACGAGATGAGGAGGAAGTGGAGTGCGGGCAGCGAGTTTTATTAATTTTGAAAGTTCCCAAACTGATAATTAGATCCCGCCGAGCTGGGCTGGAACCCGCTTCTCGCAATTCAGAGCAGAAAATGATGATCTCCATTTCTGCCTTGGAAAGCGACGATACTGAATTTAATTCCTTTTTTATTGCGCTCAGTCCTTTCTTCTTTGTACTTAATTGATTGTTAATTATCAGAAATGTGATTTTCTACCCAGCAAGAAGGTGGGCATTGAATGGCATTAAAATGTTAAGATCTGTAAAGAAATGGAATCGAGAATAAAACTTTTGAATGAATTTTGATTCCTAGGCATTAAAAGGCATTCACAAGTTTCATTTACAATTCCTTTCCTTTCGAAATTTTGCCATTTCAATGCCATTTAATGCTCACCTTCTTACTGGGTAATTTTTTAAATCTAGTCACCAAAAAAAAAAACTTGCAAAAAAAAAATTAGTATCTTTGCCCTTGCAATTTCTATTGTTAAAATTCGGCAATTTTTTTCACAATTTTTACAAGATTCAAAACAATCACATTCAATTCACAAAATTTCTATTTTGTGACAAGATTTTAAAAAATCATGTGAGACTAACCCTTTAAGATTTTAGTGCCCTTCTTTTAACTAAAAAACTGCAAAAATTAGTAATAGATAGATATTTATAAATGAGTTTACAAATTTGAAAAAAAATTTTTAAATCTTTCTGTCATTTATTAAGAGCAGATTCAATATCTATTTATAAAAATCCAATCATTTTTTAAAAATTGGTAAAAAAGTGATGCTAAGGAAAAATTCTATTGCAAACAATTTTATTCAAAGTATTATTTTCCGTAAGTTTTAAATTTTTATTATAAAAAATAATGTTTTTTATTTCATAAGACACGACTGATAATATCATTTCAAGTCTTAAAATCATATAAAAACTTTTTTTCCAGAAACCTGATTTTTGGCACCTTAAGGTAGTTGATCCACGAAAATTAGACCTGAGGCAAAAATAGATAATTTTGCTTTCAAGAATAGCAATATTATTATTGAAGGGCTAGTTTGGAAGAGAAAAGATTAATTTCCATGAAAAAAATTTGAAATACAGAAAAATAATTTTATTAACAAATTTTATTTTTGCCCCAACTTTTTTTCTTATCGCTTCATACCAAATTTAAAAAAATTATACGATTTTAATAAATTACAAATCACTTTTTCTAGAAAAAGATTCCCTACAACTTAACCATTTCCAATTTTCGAAAATGAATACATTATTATCAAATTCAGAAATTTGTTCATAAAAATTTCGTGTTGGAAAATGTTTTATTAATGGTTTCAGCCAATAAAGAATTTATTATTAAAAATCAGAAACGTTGAGGATGTTTTTCTCTGAAAAAATGATTCATGATTTATTAGAATCGCATAATTCTTTAAAATTTGGTAAGAAGCGATAAGAAAAAAAGTTGGGTCAAAAATAAAATTTATTAATAAAGTTATTTTTCTGTGTTTCAAATTTTTTTCATGTAAAATAATCTTTTCTCTTTCAAAATAGCCCTTCAATAATAATATTGCTATTCTTGAAAGCAAAATTATCTATTTTTGCCTGAGGTCTAATTTTCATGGATGAAAACTACCTTAAAGTCTATATTTTGTCTCTTCAAGTGATTGTTAGTTTTAAAATTTTTCTTCATTTTCAGCAATTCAAGTTCGTCTTCCTGGCACGTTATAATGTGTTTATGATCATCGTCAGGCTGAATGAAACAGCACAATATTTGAACCTACCATACCCTCGCTTGCCGCGCTTCTCCTCCATTGCTAGACAAATATACTCCGAGTCAACATTCGCAATACCAAATACATCCTCGCTTTGTCTGATTGTACAGCTAGGTGAGGATCTACAGACTGCATGTACACATTTATTCATACCACTTTCATAACAAATGCTTATTTTTTCATTATCTAGAGCTTTCTTGCAAACCAAAACTTTAACTCGTACTTTTTTTTTAACTTTGACACCGCAGAATAATACTTCCTTGAATTAACTAAACCTCAGTTGAATCAAACAAATTAGTTGGTTTTTGTGCGAATTAAATAGCAAAATAAAAATATTTAGATCGTATTGTTTCAAACTGTTTATTCTACGCGGGAAAAATAGTTCAAGAAACTATACATCACAGTTCGGTAAACTTTAAAAATTTTTAGCAAAGTTTCAAAATATGCATAAAAAATTATTACAATAATATTAAATAATCTCCTGCTTCTCTGCATGTCCCAACTTTGCTCAAAAGTTGAGTACAGTTTCTTGAACTATTTTTCTCCGTGTAGACTCTTGAAACTTTCTGTAGTAAATTTGACATATTCCAATGTATTCTAAAGTTTACTAAATCTCTAAACGTACCTCTCAGGAAACATATTTTTTTGGAACTAGAAATCTATCAATTTCTTGAAAAATAAGATCTTTTGTTAATTTATTGGGATTAAAACATCTTTTTTCTACTAGCGGATCATAAAGTGAATTTTATTGTTCCATGTGGAGCAAACAAATCCATTTTCTGACCCCCTAGTAGAAAAAAATCGTGTCTGACACGGGAAAAAAAAATTCTTTTTACTCGTGTGGTTGTTACCCTCGCTTTGCTCGGGAATTAAACTTCACACTCGGAAAATAAATTTTTTTCCCTAGTTGCATGATATATTATTTCCTACTAGTGGGTCATAAAGTGCATTTTATTGCCCTCTGCGGGCCAACAATTCAATTTTTCCTCAACACGGTAATAGTATATTGTGTATCAAGGGACAAAAATAGGCTTTTTAGACACACAAGATTCATAAAGCTCATAAAAGTCATAAAGTCATCGTGTGACCCATGTCACACACGATATTTTTTTTCATGCAGGTATGAATTTGGCGAGTTTATCATGCTTGTAATAATGAACAAAACTACAAGTGAAGTGAGGAATTGGGGGAGTAAAAACAATGCCATAAATGTAACATACATCGTCACCATTATTTTTACTCCTTAGCGGCTGTTGTATCTTACATTTCATTAGATTATCATTGATTCTGATAATTTTTTATAATTCAAGTTGCTAAATCGCACTATCAGTTGTTGTAAAATACTTAAATTGAAATTTTTTTTCATTACTTTGTCAAATTTCAAGAGTAAAATGACGATCGCTGGTAGACTGAGGATCACTGGGTCATTTACCTTTCTTCCCATTAAGAAAAACAAAACTAAATTTGCGAGCATAAAGTTTGATGCCCGAGCAAAGCGAGGGCAACAGTCACACAAGTAAAATCAATGTTTTTCCCGTGTTGCACATGATTTTTCCCCACAGGGGGCAATAAAATGCACTTTATGACCCGCTAGTAAAAAAAAAATAAACTTTTTTCCCCTAGTTGTACAATATAACATTATTAAAATTAAAAAAAAAAATTATAATAAATAATTACGACTGAAAACAGCAAATAAGTAAACTAATCGTATTATTGTATTATTATATTGTGTTAACTCATTTTGTTTTTTTTTTTTGTATATCTTTAAGGTAGTTCGTTCACGAAAATTACACCTCAGGCAAAAATAGATAATTTTGCTTTCAAGAAAAGCAATATAGTTATTGAAGGGCTAATTTGAAAGAGAAAATAATTTTATCAATAAAGTTTATTTTTGCCCAAACTTATTTTCTTATCGCTTCGAGCCAAATTTTTAAAAATTATGCGATTCCAATAAATCACGGTTCATTTTTTTAGGAAAAAGATTCTCTACAACTTGACCGTTTCCAATTTTTGATAATGAATTCTTTAATGGCTGAAATTATAAAAAAAAAATTTTCAAAACAAAATTTTTAACAACAAATTGCTGTATTTGATAATAATTAATTCAATTTCAAAAGTAGGAAACGGTCATGTTGTAGAGAATCTTTTTCCTAGAAAGATGAACCGTGATTTATTAGAATCGCATCATTTTTAAAAATTTGGCTCGAAGCGATAAGAAAATAAGTTTGAGCAAAAATAAAATTTATTAATAAAATTATTTTTTTTGTTTCAAATTTTTTTCATGAAAAATAATATATTATATATATATATATATAATATTATATATTATTTATAAATAATATAATATAATAATAATAATAATCTAATAATAAAATTGTATTGATTATTTTTTGTCGTTTATTCTGTTTGAAGGGTCAACAATAAATATTGTACCATAATCCACTAAATTAAGAAGTCATTCAGTGCTTCTTATGTGAGTTTATAATACATATAACACCTAATTGGTGTATAAATTTATGTACACTGTCCTTTATACATATAAACTTGTAGCTAATCTGTGTGATTTGTCCTAAGTAATTGGAATTATGCCGTATAGTGTACACATTTGCAGTTGTGTATACTCGCGACGCGACGGGTTGAAGCCGAGTCCACAAACGCGATTCGCTTTGCTCTTTCGCCATGTAATCCTCATTTTACGAGATGAAACGACGCGCATTCCCCGATAAGGGATTAAATAGTGTTTATTTAATCGAGCTACTGAACATAAATTTACGCAATGTCTATTTATTATATATTTATCTGTAACTGCCTCTTGACTCTATCTATCGAATTTACCCAGTGATTAGCATTCCAGTGTGACTTTTTTAGACAATATCTTTTTCGAATTTACTTTCAGTTAACTCTCAACGGAAAACCAATCGGATCTTGATTTATGAAAATAATGTTTATCAAACTTGCTTCTTGAATCAATTAATTATTAAATGAATAATTATATTCTTATGATTAGAAATAAATTAGAAAATAAAAATCCGAGCCATTGCAGCTTCTTTTAACGTATTTATGGGAATCCCATGGTGTTGAGTTACGATCGAATTTCATGAAAGGCGGAGCTTTCGAGGGCCAACCAAATCCTGGGATCCAATTTCCCATCCCTAATGGTTCCTTTATCTCCATGTCCCTAAAATTCGCTAGAATGAAAATTTTTAGAGAAGCATCTTTTTGGGATTTATCTAAGATTGTGTTTTAAATATCCTGTAATTCCCAAACGCTTTAAATTTAATATAGATGCAATATCGCGAATTTACGCTCGACGAAGCGCGTTTCCTGCTTCTGGTCTTGAATTTCTTCTTTAGTTTCGTTTTCCTACCACATCCCTTTCTTCTTTTTCTCTTCCCTCTTAATGTCCCACGGGACTCTTATCCTCCTGCCAACCAACCCTCTTTGTCGAGCAGAAAACTCTCGAATCGAGGATTTCCTGATTTGTATTTCTCTTTCTTTTTGCATCTCTCTAATACTACGAATCTCTACAGTTTTCCCATCTGCAGAGAATCAAATTGTTTATCGAACCGAGCTTCAGTCATAGTAAATAGGGTTCAGTTTTCGTTTACTCAGAATATCTCAAAATCATCTTATTATAGTTGAAAAGTAGAATAAAACTAGAACTACATTAAGAGAAGGAATTGTTTAATTTAAGCAAATTATAATGTTTCGACCAAACAATACGTTTTTCTCACTCCAGCATTTTATGCTTTGAGGAGATTAAGCCAATCATAAAACTTATTAGTTCTCGAATAAAAGATCTTTATTATTATTATCCTCAAACTTTCTATTTGATTTCCCTTTTCCTTGCGGAGTGAAAAAACTTTATCACCCAATTTTTGTGACCTACCATAAGAAAGCCATAATCTTTTCATCAAATTCCAATAAAACCTTCTTTGCGGAAAAATCGATTTCGAAGCCAACAAACACCTCCAAATGATTAATGCAGCAAGAAACATGAATATATTATATTTAATCTATAAAATTCATAGGTGTACGTTGATATAGTAGCACGCTTTTCAGATAGGTGGAACAGCATGCACGTAAAAACAGGGTCGACAGCTGAGTGTACATAGGGGGCTCTTCTCTTTTACCCCCTCTCCCCCCTAGTCAGCTACATCATCCCCCACTCTTTTCACTAAATTCACTTTTAGTGTCTACCTCTCTTTTGGTGGCTTGAACGTTTCAAATCTACCCCATAATATACCTCCTCCCCTTTCTTTACCCCCCCCCCCCCCCCAAATGTCTATTGCACCTCAGGACCTATGCAAACACGAGGTATTCATTGCCCGACGTATATCGTCGTTGTTGGAGAACGTGTCCGTATGATTTAATGGAAGGAACCCCAGAAACGTTGTGGGGTTTTCGATTAATCGCTCCAGTCGAGTCAGCTTCTCCAAACGACATCCCGTTGAGGAAACAAGAGTCATTTGTTAATTTCAAAACTTTTGCTCGTAAAAGCTGATAATCGACATTTTATATATTGGGAAAATAAAGGATGTTTATGTTCCTTGGGAGTTATATGGAGTTAGTTTTTGGGAATCTATTTTTTAAAGTTGAGATAATATTTTGCTCGAATCAAACTTATGGGGGTTCCCTACAGAAGGGTAGGGATCATTTTTTGTGATAAGAAATTGCGAATATAATTTTCTGCAAAATCCTGTCAAAAATAATGTAGACGATTTTATAATGATTTGCTATTCGAGATCGAATTTTATCAAGAATAGAAAATTGTACATTCGTTTAACTTAAGAAAGCCGTTACTCTTTTTAATTTCGAGTTATCCCTGCTGGAAGTAAAAAGATAGAAATTTTATCCTTTTGAATCATTTTGAATCTTGAGTATAGAAAAAGACCACCTTAATCTTTTTCTATCTGTTCGTCAATCTTATTTCACATCTATCTTCTTCAGTCTCCCCTTTTCTTTCTCATTCTATCCTTCATCTATCAACGTAAATCTTTGTCTGTGTCTTTGTCAATCTAAATTCACGTCTATATTTTTTAATCTCCTCTTTTCTATCTCATTCTATCCTTTGTGTATTCACGTGAATTTTTTTCTATCTTCTTGCCAATCTTAGTCTATGGCTATCTTGTCCAATCACCTGATCTCTTTCTCATCCAATCCTTCATCAATCAACCTTAATTTTTTCTATTTCTTCGTCAATCTAAATTCACGTCTATCTTTTTTAATCTCCTCTTTTCTATCTCATTCTATCTTTTGTCTATTCACGTGAATTTTTTTCTATCTTCTTGCCAATCTTGGTCTATGGCTATCTTGTCCAATCACCTGATCTCTTTCTCATCCAATCCTTCATCAATCCACCTTAATTTTTTCTATCTCTTCACCAATCTTAATTAACGTCTATCTTCTTCCATCTCCCCTTTTCTATCTCATTCTATCCTTCATCCATCAACATTAATATTTTTCTATCTTATTTCCAATCTAGTCGATGCCTATCTCTCCCTTTTATAAATTTTAAACTCTCTATCTCTCATTATGTCTCTTTACAAAAAAAAAAGATCCATCCACTACTAAGATATTTTATATTCTTTTTCTATAAGGTTGATTATATTTTATAGCCAATGAAGTAATAGTCTTCGCCTATGTAAAATGGACACAATACTTTTTAGAACTGCACTCTTCATTTCGAGGTTAGAATAGATACTGAGGGATAAAGAGAGAGATTAAAATTTGCATTATGGCGAGATAAGTGGGGGATAGAAACAAATACAAGTGGTCGATCACGAAAGATAGAGCAAAATATACAAAAAGATAGATACTACTTCAGTCGGCGGATAAACTAAGGGATAGGAAAAGATAGATATTCTTGTTCACTCTGGATAAGTACGGAGATAGAAAAAAATAGAGTTTTGGGGATGCAAAGTGATAGGTTGGGAGATATGGAAATGTTCTATCTTTTCCAACCCCCCAGTTCCTATCTTTTTCAATATTTTTACTTCCAGCAGGGTATCCTCACTTCTGGAATCACGTACTAAAAAAAAAAAAAGACTTACTAATAAAAATTTTATAGCTGCCAGTATCGTCAGAAAAGAAAAAAGAAATTATCACAAAAGAAAATCAAATTATTTTGGTTTTAATTGAGGATTGCAATCTTTTTTAGGTTTGGGTAAATATTTAATAATCAGTTAAAGATAAAAATGAGTATTGATGATTTTAAGAGGTTTAAAATCATCTCTAACGTGTTTGGTAGAATTTAGACATTTAAAAAAAAAAGTCGAAAAATTTAATTTTAAGGAAAATTGTCTTGTTTAAAAAATTTAGAAAATGTTGAGTGATTTTAAAAGATGTCAAAATATTTCCAAGCATAATTGAACTCAAGATTAACTTATTTGAACAAAAAGTTGGGTACTTGAAAAATTTTCAAGTACCCATTAATTCTCAATATTGATAAATCCACACAAAACTTGATTATACTTTTAGCTGATAATAAATTTCCAGAGAGAATGAGAAATTAAAAATACAGGTTATAATATTAATGTCATTTAATGATTTTGTGATTATGTGATCAATCATAAAGTGAAAGTTTCTTTCAGTTGAGCAAACTTTAATCTGGGTCTGTATGTAATTCTTGATTCTGCCTAAGAGACTGAAAAGCCATACAACTATGGGGGAATAAATTCTCTTTTCCCCTTGTAAAGTCCCTTGAGAAAACCCGGACTGCTTATTCGTACAGAGACCAATAAGATCACCCCCTATCCTCAGGGTAAGACTCGTTCCTAGAGAAAAGTTTCAGATCTCTTCACGAATGGTTGCTTATTCTCGCCCCCAAATTAGGTTTCCAGCAAATCACAGTTGGGATCGCATCCTGAGAATATGGCCGATCAAAATGAATAAACAAGTCAATGTCTGAATTCCAAATTCCAAAATTAATTTTTTTACTTTCACAATTTTATTCTGGCGTTCTTTTATAATATTTTAGACTCTTGAATGAATGAATCCTGGTCAATTAAAAAACTCCAATAATGTGTATTTTCATTTTGTTCCGCAAACTTAGGTTGTCACTTGATCATCATGTTTGGCGTGATTTTCAATAAACACCAGAATCAGACAGCCAGATGTACCAGGTTCTACTTGACTCGTTATTGAAAGAGTACTCGCGGGGCTTACCGGAGCACTTCGTACATAAAACTGACGGACGGACAGGCTCTCTGGCCCTCAGCATCCAACATATTACCCCAGGAACGAACGGACTCTCTGGAACAAAGCTATGCCATTGTTTTGTGCCGTCAATAATCCACTTGCCCCAACTTCGAGGACCGACCGCATCATCGGGGTTGTCTGAATTGGAAAGAGCGCAAGAGGAAACCAGGAAAATCAGGTCCTTTTCGTGAGATCTCTTCAGCCACCCTTGTCGACGAAGAAAGCCACCACTTGGCTACATAAGAAGACGATTCACTTTTTCTCTTCTGTCTCTGGTCGAGTTCTCGATGTCCTTTTAACTATCTTTCATTTTTCATATCCTCAGAAAACAATTCCTTTGATCCAAAAAAACTCATCTTTCCATCAGACAAAAAAATCTTCTCTCTCCTTTTTTCAAGATTTGCTTTAATTTGTTTAATTTAAGGAAATAAATTTGACTAAATCGTTTTCCCAATCTGTAGTTTAGACTGTTTACAGGTGCCAAGAGCGAGAGCTGTAACGTTTAGAGCAACTTTTAGTTTTGAGAGATTATCCGCAATGAAGGAAACCCTTTTGCGCGATCCTGGGATCTAGAGAGTTTGGACTTTGGAGCTTGATATAGGATTTCCAAGGAAGGAATCAAAGCATTGGCAATCAAATGATTAAAGGCAGTTTCGCATGACTGGCTGAATAGCGTGAAACTCCCGACGGAAATCAGATTCGCTGGCCATTCACCCCCGCTTCCCCATTGGTAAAACGTATAGCGACAAGGATACTCCCTAACTGTTCTGCACCCTTGGCTCTACCAGTGCCACCCGCAAAACCGCCCAACGGGTTGGCTGCTTCTAAGCTCCGCAGCATTCGCATCCCTCTTGGTAAACACCAGCCAGCCTTGCAGCACTGGAACAGAATCCCGGGAATGTACCGGGCGCGGTCAGCCGCCCGATCTACTGATTTATTGGAGGTTTATGTATCTCGGAAGAACAAACATCATGTCCAAGTTTCTATCATTTTTTCTTTCAATGGCTCTAATTCTAATTTTAAGTCAGACCCTATGAGTTTCAACGAACTTTTTCTAATTTAAGGTGGCTTCGGCGTTTTTGAAAAAAATTACAGACTGCTCTGAAACTTAGAGATTATCTTAATAAAATATCCTAGATTCATTTGGAAAAAAGAAATACCGTGGTTGACGATGTCATTGCCGAAAAAATCGCTACCGAAAAAATGTCAGTTTAGCACGTAGTCTTATGGGATTCCTCATCAAAATCGGGGAAACTCCGGAACAAAACATTTCCGCGATTTATTACACTGAGAGAAATCGGCTTTGGTTCCTGTGCACATAGCACATAAATTTTTTGTACAGTAGTTGCCTTGACCAAAAAAGTTCAGAGAAGCTACTACTTTTATAGTTATGACAGTAATTTGGACTTTTTTGTGTATTCGGTTGTTGTGACCAAAGTTGATGATTAGAATGAGCTTTATACGTACCCCAACGGGTAGTACACATACATTTTCTTTATATGTACTGCCAAGCTCCTTTGGTTACTATACAACCGCAGCGTTCGGTTGCGCTAGACAAATCAAGTATAACTTTCATTTTTTACAACGAGGTAAGCCTGTCCTGACAACTATTAAACCTTGTAATAGTCACACAATTTAACTTGCACTGCACTGGAGATAAGTAGTTACTTCCAAAAAGATATATTTTGTGAAAACTATAATCAGTCAAAAAAAGTTTATGCTAATGAAAAAAGTGACAAATTTTTAACTTAATCGACGAAAGTTATCATAAATATCATTATACCGGATTATTTTTCTAGATCTTTTCGGTGAAACTTTATTTTTTGTAATCAAATTGAATTCGTATTTTGATAACTAGGAGAACCATACCTATAACCTCAAAAATAATTTTGGCTGGGTATTTACTGTCCATAGACAATTCATTACAAATTAATCTTAGAAAATGATCATAACCTAGTGATTCTGGTTTTTATGCAGAAAACTTAAAAAAATAAAGATGAATTTTCATAAAATAATGTAGATTCTATAAATAAAGCAATTTGATAAGAACTGTACTTGGTCATTTTAACTAAACTCTATGTGCGGCTTTACGATGGACTTTGGTTCCTATAACCGCAGCTCTTACGGTATTTCAAGTATTAAGAGCAGTTACCCCGAACACATTAATCATGTTTCTGCCACTCGGCCTACCAGAATCGTGGTCTCAGTAACGTTCCTCGCAGTTGGAGTAAACACTTTTCCAAAGTATGACAGCCACTACCATGATTGTCATGACAACTTTAACATTTTTTGTAAAGACGATTTTAACAAAAAAACTTTGGTTTGTGAAACCCGAAATTTCTCTCAGTTTACCCTTCTACTCAGATGTTACTACACGGAGAAAAATAGATAGTAAACCGCAATATCTTGATATTAGCAGATAATGTATTTGCGATTTAACTATGGGACAGCCATCTAGATATTGAAACAAAGTATCTGTAGATATTAAAAAAATATATGTTATTTCGCAATATCTAAGATATTAAATTAAAGAACCCAATATGTTAATTTGAAATATCTCATATGTTAAACTGAAATACATTAGATATCAGGTCATACTATTTGAGATATTAAACTGTAATATCTTAGATAATTAAAGTCAATATTTATGTCACTGAATGCAATTGTCTAATAATTACCCTAGCAGACCCGTGTGAGAGAACGGTCATAGAATACTCTGACCATTCTCTGACTGTTCTATGACCGTTCTATGACCTGGCATTATTACGGCTAAGATCGGTAAAAAAAGACATTAAAAGCTTTGCAATTATGATTCTGTGGCGAAATTTGGATTAGAAGGTGGAGCAATAAATACAATTATCTTATTTTTCAGCGATAAAAACTAGAAAAACATAATACCTGTCATTGAAGGCAGTGCAGTGGTTCACAATTGGCGGAACGTCTCTACCGTGAAGGTTTACTATTGGTGGAGACGTTCCGCAAATGGTGAACCACTGCACTGCCTTCAATGACAGGTACATGATGTATTCCGAGTTTTTATTGCTGAAAAATAAGATAATTGTATTTATTGCTTCACCTTCTAATCCAAATTTCGCCACAGAATCATAATTGCAAAGCTTTTAATGTCTTTTTTACCATTCTTAGCCGTAATAATGCGAGGTCATAGAACGGTCATAGAACAGTCAGAGAACGGTCAGAGTATTCTATGACCGCTCTCTCACACGGGTCCGCTAGGGTATGTAAAAATACTGATTGAATATTGAAAGAAAAAATGAAATTAAGAAAATATAACATGATGTAAATAAAGATTGATCAAGGAATTCAAAATTTTCTTATAATCTCCTTTTTTTCTCGAATTCCTCTATCTAAGAGTTTTCGCAAGTCCATATTTTTTTGTTGATTATTATTCTCAAAGTCAAGGCAACCTGTTAATAAATGGAGATTATAAAAACGTTCAACATAATTGTAAAGATTTGAAAACTATTACGAATTCCAGTAAATAAATTCCGATTCGATGTTGAATTTAAAAACAGCTACATAAAGAACGAGTTATTGAGAGGTTAGAAAATTCATTTCAAATATTGAAGGTATAAAAATGATATACTTATATAGATAGATACTTACTGATTTCAGTACTGGTAATATAAAAATTTTTCAAAAATGACACTTCAAAACTTCATATAGACACAACATTATTATTTCAGTATCAAAACCAAAAACCATGCGACCGGCAAAACTATGGGTGAGCGCGATAGACAAATTACATGGAATTCAAAGACTCTGATCACGTGACTTTTCCTCGGGCACGTGCACGCTACTGTTTATAAAAATCTTAGATATTAAATTTTAATATCTAATATTGTAAATTTTGAATATAAACTGTTATTGGTGATTAATATCTTGTGTATTTAAAAGAATATATTAGATATTATGTAGTATAATCTAGATGATATAAGGTAATATCCAACATTCTAGTATCTCATTTTTAGTATCTATTTTTCTCAATGTATAATACATATAATTATTAAAAAAATAAGTAGCAATGAGCATTCATGTGACACGTGCCCCCATGGAGCCCCTCACTTCATACGACACCAAACGCCGAAGCCACCTTAAATGAGAAATAAGATCGTTTTCTATTATTTCTCAAATCAAGCAATTTTAACTTTTGCTTAATAGGAATATATAAAGAAGCGGAAAATAAGGGCAAGGCGATCACTAACTTCTTCAAAATTGTGTTTTATGAATCGGCGAAAGTCGTATCTCAAAATTTAGTTTTTGAAATTTCAAAAAATATGATAATTTCAAATTAATTAGGTGAGTTTGAAATTTTTGTCAATGCCTACATTATCGGATCGAAAGACCTGGGCTCGAATCCCAGCGCAGTCGAAAGCGTCTTTTTTTCCGCAGAAAGATTTTCAAAATTCTATAAATATAATAATAATGAACAGAACTTATGTCGACCGTTAGTATTAATATTCAAATATTGTTGATGTTCTTTGTTAGCTTGAGGGCCCAGAAAAAATGTAACTCAAGGTTTCATATTTTCAAACGTTTCGACTCAGATTGGAGTCTTCATCAATGAGACTTTATTTCTATAAAAATACAAAGGGAAGAAACTTGAAAAATTGCACGTGTGACGGATCTCCAAAGTAAAAAACCTCACCGTTCACTTTACTTTACAAAGCCTTTTCCAAGTCTGTTTCCAAATGCAACTCAGTTTTGAAGAAAAATCTGTAGTAACAGGTGTACTTTTACAAAATTATGTTCTCATCTTGTTTGCGACGAAAGAAAAAAAGGAATTTAATTATTGTGTCACTTAGATTAATTTTTTTCACCTACGTTTTGTCCGGATACTTAACAAAATAACAGGTCAGTTTTTGTTTGGTAATATTTTATTGTGATGAGTTCGCAGTTTTTAAAATTTTTATTCTGTAATAATTCTTCTTAACTTCTACAATTTTACTGCATATATAATCTTTCTTAGGGTAGATTAACAAATTTTTTCTGTACATTTTTCGTTGAATTTAGTTATTTAGACTAATTTTATAGTTTCACATGTACAATTCATTTATATCGTTTTTACCACAATGTTTATCCGCCACAGGTGCCATTTTTTAAGTTTCTCCCTTTAGTATTTTTACAGAAAAAATTTGTTGTACAGTTTTTATTTTTTTGTAAATTTCGTTATTTAGACCAATTTTATAGTTTCACATGTGCAATTCTTTTATATCATTTTTTACTACAACGTTTATCCGTCACACATGCAATTTTTAAGTTTCATTCTTTATATTTTTTATAGAAATAAATTCTCACTGATGAGGACTCCAATCTGAGTCGAAACGTTTGAAAATATGAAACTTTGAGTTACATTTTATCTGGACCCTAAATTCAACTAAGAACATCAACAATATTCAAAAAAGTATCCGGTCATTCTACAGTTTTATTATTGTACGAAAAAGGAAGTTTTTTTAGTTTTTATTTTAAATCACCCTAGTTGCCAGAATCGCTTACACTGATTGTGTGTATTTAACCTTTGTTAAAATATTAATACCTTTATTGTTTATCAATATTTTCCTACAGAAAAAATTCATAATTTGGAAAGACCATGTATTAATTGTGTGTAAAATTCCGATCTCATCATCGTAATAATCTCATTAGAAAAAAATATTGAATATATCGACTTGTTTTTTGGACCCAAAGCTTAGGCAGGCCCCTTAAACAGGAATAGCGGTCAGTCACTTATTTCTCCTCCCCCTATGTTTTTACCCTCTCTTAAAATCTTTATTGTCATTTCTTCAGTCACTAATAGTATTTTACTTTTCGAATCCTAAAGTCATTTCTTTTGTGCGAACAAATATTTATCTTTGTATCCATGTCAATTCTTTAATATCTTTTTTGCAGTCTATTACACAGGTCTGCAAGGTTTTGTTGTTGAAAAGCTATGGGTCGTTCTCGGAGTAATTCTTGACGTAGAATCCGAATCCGGAATCAGAATCAGCCTATCACGTCAGGATTTTGAGATATTTGAGGTTATGTGCTCGAAAAATGGGGTTTTTCGCTAATTTTGAGGTTATGTACAGGGCGCAAGAAATTCTTTTAGTTTTTTTCTCAAATTAGCTATTAAACAATCACGAGCGCTTTTTTTCACAAAGATACGGCCATATCAAGTTTTCATATTTATCCGAATAACCTTATGAGCATTCACATTGACTCTTTGGTGCATACCATTTTGCATTCGAAAATTTATCTTGAAAATTTGTGCTTGCGGGTTTTGATAGTCTTTGAATAAGAATTTACAGTCAGAAAATTGACATTTTTATTTCTAAGATGGCGGATCGAAATTTACGAAATTAAACGATTTCGCTCTCTAAAAACTCTTACTCGGGGGTTTCGGAATTGCTGATTACGAAAATGGAGTCGCAAGATTGACATTTCCATTTCCAAGATGGTAGATTCAATGTCGAGGATCGAAATCGACAGAGAACACTGTATTGATATCTGAAATCCTGCATTCGGGGGTTTTACGGTCGTCAAGTATTTCATGTAAAAATATGGCCATATCTTTGTGAAAAAAAATCGCTCGTGACTGTTTAATAGCCCATTTTAAAGGGAAAGAGTAGTGCTAAATGATGACATTTGAGAATGATCTTTCGTTTTCCAACAACAAATACAAACCCATTATTTGCAGACCTGTGTTATCGTCTCAATTTTTTTCAATCATGGATAACAAGATAGGTGCTCTAATAGATTATAAAAAAATAGAAAACGATTTAAGTTATAAAATATATATAAAATAATTGATATATAAAATGATTGATGTTAATAGATTCGGTATACATAAAATTATACGTGTATTAGTGAAAGATAGACAGGATAGAAAAAATTGAGATTCAAAAGGATAAAGTTTTATTATGGATTAAAAAAAAAATAAGGATGGATCTTTCAATTAACTGAAATATTTTTCTCTTCTATTAAACGTCCACAAAGTTACCATTGAATACAATTTTTGTAATAAAATTGAAATTTCATGTATAACATATCATACTTTTCCTAAAATTAAATTACTGAAATGCTGGGATCCCTGATTAAATAAAAATTGCCATATTCTAATGATGGGTAAAAAAGAAGTGTTGTTTGAATTTAAAATTCTGTTTATCCATTTACAACTTCATAACAATGGCTGATTTCAACTTTTCTCTTGTAACTTTCTGTCATTCGTTGCCTGCTAAATTCATTTTGGTCTTTGACGTATTCCTGTGATATTTTTTTCGACATGCTCCTTTGCGAGATAATAACGAGTAAAAATTAAATTAGAGAGTCGCGAAGAAAGAATGGTGCGAAAATCGGTCCTCGTTTACGACTTGCTTAAATCAGAGAAACCTGAAGATGGTTTCACCGAAAATGAAATTATGAATCGACTGCAGGTCAAGCATGGACTCAATCCTGGGAAAGGCATTCGACGACAAATCAGTGTTGCTCTTCGACGTGGAATAGATTATGGAATCTTGGTGAAAAAAGCTAAAAAATACAGGTTATTATTTTATCTCGCATATTTGATATTTTTTCCAACATAAATAATGTTAAAATTAGTAATTCTATTTTTTTTAAGGTTTGATCCAGATTCAGTGAAAAATACCCCCCGGAAACGACCCCCAAAAACGACAAAGAGGAAAGCAACTAAAAAAAATCGTCTAAAAAATAAAACAAGTACCGATAATCGCAAACCTCCACCAGAAGTTCCAAGACCCACTGTTCCTCCGTTACCAGATTGGACACCCAAAAGACGAAATCTTCGTGAAGAGCCTGTCTCAAAGGTTATCAAGCACCCTGAAGCTTCATAAAAATAATTATCTCGTGAATAAATTAACGTGAAACTGTCCTATTCTCTTTAAGCGAAAATAAATTTTGAAATCTCATTTAAAATTTTCTTTCTATTCTAAGGATTCTGTAATTTTAAAATCAAAGAATTCCTCTAATTTGAATTTTTAAACAGGTGGATCCAATTTAAGAAAAGATGAATAATATTTTATCTGTATAAAGATCATCTAAACAATTCAAATTTGAAAAATTACAAAAAGCATTCTCCTATAGAATGGAAGAAAAAAATTCATATGAAATAAAAACTTCGGCATCAATACTAAAAATTTGGAAAAATAGTTCAAGCACGAATTTTCCCATAACATTTCTTTTCTGTCAGGATCAATATATCCTGTAAAGCGAGACTGATTTAAATTGTCCAATCGTTAATTTCAGAGATTTCTTTGCCCGAAATCATCTTTGATAGGTTTCTGATTTTTCGCTGCTCAGTAGCACCGATGGTCATTTATCGCCGATTTTCTAGCATCTAATAGTTAATATAATAAGGAAGAATGGATTTCCGCTTGAAAGTAATCGGAGGTCGGGGCCCATTGACCGCGAATTTTCCGGAGTCGTCGACCTCGCTCAAAATAAACGGGTCTTTTTTAAGATGACCAACGATGTAAGAGTTCGGTTTCAGAACCGGAGAGACCGTTAAACCGTCGAAAATCGGCATGGCCAATTGGCAGGGAAACGTAATCCTGGACATCCGGTACCTGTTATCTTCTCTTTACGATTTTTCTTGCCTCTTCTCTTGGTACCTCGTTCCCACAGTCACGTTTCTTGCGAATCCACCTGCAATATTCCGGAATTCCGGAAAGGAAATCCCCGTAGTAAATATTCTATTATAGGTCAAAGGGAATTTTCAATAATATAAATTGGTCCTTACAAACTCAATTTTTTATTCACAAATTAATAATTTGACTAAAATTATTTTCAAATTGTATAATTATGGAGTGATGTAAATTTTAATTAAATATTTTTTTAATTCTACGCATTGTTATTTTTTACATTTTTAATTTTGCAGTGATATAATTTTTTTATTTTCAAATATTCAAACTTTTTATGATTGCAATTTGCTAATTTTCATATATTCCAATATTTTTATTCTTTACAGCGAAAGAATATTTTCTGTAAATAAAATCTAAATTAATTAACTGAATCTTTCAAATCAAAGTATTTAGAATTAATTCTTGTAATTTATTGCAGAACTAAATAATCATTTGTTTTATTTTTTTCTTCATTTTAAAATTTTAAATGAGCTCTCAAACTGATTTAAATTATACATAATCAACTTCTATATTTTAATTTATCGAAAGAAACAAGTTTCTACAAGAAAAGCAATTAAAGAAGAGAGGATAAATTGTGAAAGCAAATGCTATCAACTTATGAGAACAATCTTTTAAATCAATTTTCAATAGTTTGAGTGTAAAGTTCAGTACTTCAAAATTTTCAAAAAAAAATTTCGGATTGAAGCTTTCAACGGATACATTATTGGCAAAATTATATTCAACAAAACCTACTCCAACCTCCTATAAATTTTCCAGGAAAGTGAATCAATAGCGACAAGCTGTTCTGGTTAGTTCGTTACTAATTGAACAAATCCACGATGAACCTCTAATTATTACGTTCGGTCAGTGGCAGCATGTAATTGAAACGAAGGGCGAACATATGTCGGTCATCCGTGATTTTACAGCTATACTTTGTAGTTGCTTAATCTGTTGAACGTGGGGGTGAGCAGGGAATAGGACTCGTTGAGTATTGTGTCGCGTTGCAACATGCAATTTAGCTACAATAGCCGGTACTGTCGATACTTGCCGACACCACCCTCTATTGTGGCCCTCACAATGTGCCAACAATGCGCTAACTCTTTCTCAGTGAATTATATCTTTAAATATTTATGCGCCCTTTTCTACTTTTCCCTAGAAATCGAAATGTCGTCCTAGTTTTTAATTAATTATATATATTTTCATTTTCATTCCCTCCTTAAGTCAAGGTATTATTTCTAATTTCCCTCCTTTCATGTTTACAGAGAACAGCATTTTTATCGTCCTGATACAACAGTCAAAGTTCCAATGATTAAGAGAAATTAAGCCGTAGAGGAAAAATATATTTCTGGAATATACCAAGAAAATGGTGACATTCAAGAGATATTTAAAAGACCCAAGGGATATGAAAAGCAGCATCGAAATACATGTCGACAGTGACATACAATGACCAAACGAACAAGTAACTAAAATTTTTATTTGAAGAATAGTATATTGTGCAACTAGGGAAAATTAGTGTTTTTCCCGTGTTGCACACGATTTTTTTTCTACTGGAGGGTCAAAAAATGGATTTCCCTGCTGGAAGTATAAAGATTAAAAAAGATAGGACCTAGGGGATTGGAAAAGATAGAAGATTTCTATCTCTCCCAACCTATCAGTTTGCATCCCCAAAACTCTATCTTTATCTATCTCCGTACTTATCCAGAGTGACCGAGAATATCTATCTTTTCCTGTCCCTTAGTCTATCCGCCGACT
The DNA here is from genome assembly GCA_030998225.1 of Diplolepis rosae. Taxonomy (NCBI): domain Eukaryota; kingdom Metazoa; phylum Arthropoda; class Insecta; order Hymenoptera; family Diplolepididae; genus Diplolepis; species Diplolepis rosae. The sequence goes on along the minus strand of JAPYXD010000581.1, from coordinate 2,551,766 downwards.
GAAGTAGTATCTATCTTTTTCTCTATTTTGCTTCATCTTTCGTGATCGACCACTTGTATCTTTTTCTATCCCCCATCTATCTCGCCATAATGAAAATTTTAATCTTTTCCTATCCCTTAGTCTATCCGCCGACTGAAGTAGTATCTATCTTTTTCTCTATTTTGCTTCATCTTTCGTGATCGACCACTTGTATCTTTTTCTATCCCCCATTTATCTCGCCATAATGAAAATTTTAATCTCTTTCTTTACCCCTCAGTATCTATTCTTACCACGAAATGAAGAGTGCAGGTCTAAAAGTATTGTGTACATTTTACATAGGCGAAGACTATTACTTCATTGGAATAAAATATAATCAACCTTATAGAAAAAGAATATAAAATATCATAGTAGTGGACTGATCTTTTTTTGTTGTAAGGAGACATAATGAGAGATAGAAGGAGAGTTTAAAATTTGTAATAGGGAGAGATAGGCATCGACTAGATTGGCAAGAAGATAGAAAAAGATTGACGTTGATGGATGAAGGATAGAAGGAGATAAAAAGGGGGAAATTGATGAAGATTGACGTGAATTAAGATTAACAAAGAGATAGAAAAAGATTGACGTTGATGGATATAGAATAGAATGAGATAGAAAAGGGAAAATTAAAAAAGATAAACTTGAATTTAGATTGAAGAAGAGATAGAAAAAGTTTAAGGTGGATTGATGAACGATTGGATGAGATAGAGATCAGGTGATTGGAAAAGATAGCAATAGACCTAGAATGGCAAGAAGATAGAAAAAGATTAACGTTGATGGATGAAGGATAGATGGAAATAGAAAGGGTGAAATTGTAGAAGATTGACGTGAATTTAGATTGAAAAAGATTGACGTTGATAGATATAGAATAGAATGAGATAGAAATGGGAAGATTGAAAAAGATAAACTTGAATTTAGATTGAAGAAGAGATAGAAAAAGTTTAAGGTGGATTGATGAATGATTGGATGAGATAGAGATCAGGCGATTGAAAAAAATAGCATTAGACCTAGAATGGAAAGTAGATAGAAAAAGATTAACTTTGATGGATGAAGGATAGAAGGAGATAGAAAGGGTGAAATTGAAGAAGATTCACGTGAATAGATAAAGGATAGAATGAGATAGAAAAGGGGAGATTGAAAGAGATAGACGCGAATTTAGATTGACAAACACACGGAAAAAGATTTTCATGGATAGATATAGAATAGAATGAGATAGAAAAGTGAAGAATGAAAAAGATAAACTTGAATTTTGATTGTAGAAGAGTTAGAAAAAGATTAAGGTGGATTGATGAACGATTGGATGAGATAGAGATCAGGTGATTGGAAAAGATAGCAATAGACCTAGAATTGCAAGAAGATAGAAAAAGATTAACGTTGATGGATATAGAATAGAATGAGATAGAAAGGGTGAAATTAAAGAAGATTGACGTGAATTTAGATTGAAAAAGATTGACGTTGATAGATATAGAATAGAATGAGATAGAAATGGGAAGAATGAAAAAGATAAACTTGAATTTAAATTGATGATGAGATAGAAAAAGATTAAGGTGGATTGTTAAAAGATTGGATGAGATAGAGATCAGGTGATTGGAAAAGATAGCAATAGACCTAGAATGGAAAGAAGATAGAAAAAGATTAACGTTGATGGATGAAGGATAGAAGGAGATAGAAAGGGTGAAATTGAAGAAGATTGACGTGAATTAAGATTAACAAAGAGATAGAAAAGGATTGACGTTGATAGATATAGAATAGAATGAGATAGAAATGGAAGATTGAAAAAGATAAACTTGAATTTAGATTGAAGAAGAGATAGAAAAAGTTTAAGGTGGATTGATGAACGATTGGATGAGATAGAGATCAAGTGATTGGAAAAGATAGCCATAGTACTAGATTGACAAGAAGATAGAAAAAGATTCACGTGAATAGATAAAGGATAGAATGAGATAGAAAAGGGGACATTAAAAAAGATAGACGTGAATTTAGATTGACAACGACACAAACAAAGATTCACATAGATAGATAAAGCATAGGTTGAGATAGAAAAGGGGAGATTGAAAAAGATAGACGTGTATTGTATTTGACTAAGAGATAGAAAAAGATCAAAGAGGATTGATGAAGGATTGTAAGGAATAGAAAGTAAGTATTGAAAAAATAGACTTGGATTTATATTAAAAAAAAGATAGAAAAAGATTAAGGATGATGGATAAAGGATTGGAATGGATTACAAAGTAGTTATTAGAAAAGATAGACGTGAATTCAGAATGAAAATGAGATAGAATTGGATAACTTATCTTTATCTTTTTCTATAATAAAGATTCAAAATGATTCAAAATGATTCAAAAGGATAAGATTTCTATCTTTTTACTTCCAGCCGGGTTGTTTGCCCCGCAAAGGCCAATAAAATGCTTTTTATGACCCTCTAGCAGAAAAAATATATTTACAGGAATATTTGGTACATCCTTTGGATACCCTATGGATTTAAATTAAAAATCCAGGATATCATTGGATCTCAGTTGAACATAATCGACAATGATATTTTGAAAATTTCACTTTCATTTAATTGACTATTTTTTTTATTTCAGATTAATACGATAATCTTGTTCCTTGGATAAGGTTATTCTGAGGCCGCAGAAATGAGCTTACAATAACCGGAAGTGGTGACAATATCGTGACGTGGCACGTGTCTTGCTGTACAGAGTTCAAGAGAAAAATGTGAAACTTCGACTGGAAAGACCAAAAACGTCGTTTGTCTCATCGAATCGAAACACCTGCGACACGCGCCACGCTCATTACTGAATTATTATGATCGCTTCCCACGTACAGGTAAGTATCTCACATATTCAACGTTTTGAGTCATATTCAACCTGTCATATGTATAAAAAGTATAAGAATTCTACACACTAAGAGGAAACCCGGAAAAAAGAATAAAAAAGGAAGAAGGGGAGTGAAACGCACTTTTAATGGTACTTGATTAGCGAACAATAAGACCACAGACCGAGCCAGACTGCACCAGAAACCACAATGTGATGCCCGATCCGCTCATACATTTATTTATTTCATTTCACAGTCATGCTAATGTAAATGCACCTCAGCCAAGCGAGATGTTTTCAATTTCGAGCGGAAATACCGCACGAGAAATGATTTTTATGACTTTTTAATTCTTGTTTATTCAAAAAATGTTTGCGGTTTAAAAGAACAAATCGATTTAATGGCTTGATTCACTTTAATTATAATTCCTTTACATTTGCAAAGTTCATATCTTCAAATCATAATTATAATCTAGAAAAATAAAAGTACTTTTGATTTGTAAGTTTCTTAACTTGGAAAAATTTAAGAATTTTAAAATTGTACGAAAAATAATTTTTATAGTGGATAGTTTGAATTGTAAATGTAGTGAAAAAAGAAATAATTCAGTTGGATCCTGAAAACCCAATTGAATAATCTCAGAATGAAGCTATTTTTGCTTTGGGTGGTTAATAGTCGTTCGCTGAATTGCATCAACTGATAAAAATCATCACTCACACCTGTGTTTTTTCGTTTTCTATTAAAAAACTACGTTTCCGTTAAGAGAAATGGAAATTTATGTGAATGGGCTATTCACGTTCCACGTGTTAAAATATGAAAATATCATTTATTATCATCTTGCTTTGAGGAGAAAAATATTTTACGAGATAATTTACAGCGACACCTGAGGCTATACGCTTTCGTATCATTTATATTTCAATCTGATAGTCACAGGACTTTTCTTATCATTGTTAAATTTTATAAACAATTTTGGCGTAAAGGAAATGAAATATAAATTAATTTGAAAAAGTCTTCTTATTTAATATCAAAATTTCAATAAAAATTATCGCTTGTTATATAGAATTAAACGATTTATTAAGAGTTGCGAGAATTTGTTTCATAGCAAAAAAATTGTTCATTTCATTGTTTTTTATTACCCTCTGGTTCTTTTTATCATTGCCAAGCAAATGTGTACCTTCGTAAATCAACACCAAGGACAACCTTCAGAAAGATGTCAGCTGATAATATCGTTTTACAGACAAATAATAAACTGCATCAAAGTACATAGAGCAATTATAAAATTTTTATCTTTTATCAAGTGACTGAATACGGAATCAAGCAGGAACGAATTAAATAGAATTAATTAAATTTTTAAGAATTTATAATGAGCTAAGACTTAAATTTAAGTTGAATTAAATAAGCATTTTATTAGAGAATAAATATTTTAAGAATCCTAACATTGTGCGAGTTAAATTAATCATCATAAATTGTTCTCAACATCCGTAATAATGATCGAATACGTGTGACTTAGGGTCAATCTAAGGCTCAAGGTGTGTCAAGGGTCGTAGGACAAAGACTGAACTAACGTTGGACTCGTGTCGAACCAATTAGGACTTTTATTGTCACTGGGTGTCTCGATTCTGTTGGCATCAATGTGATATATTATATGAGCCTGAGTTTACTCAAAGCACGTAGAACTCTAATATGCAGACCCCATGGCCTACTTTTCAAATTGCCTAACATTATACTTCACTCCCAAGGCACACAATTCTAAACAGTCATTTACGTCTCTTCGTTTGTGCCAATTATGATCACTTATTCTATTCACTAATGCCCAAAATCTCATCTTACAAATATTTCTCTCATCTGATAGTCTTAAAACTTTCGAAATTATCATCTTTCAGTCACCAGACCTCAGAAACGGTCTAAAAAATTATTTTAGTAAATCTTCAAATTGCTTTTTAAACATTCATTTACTGTTATTTATTTTTCAGGAATGTCAAGATATTTATAGTTAGCTTTGTCAGTGAATTTGTTTTAAATTCAAATAAATTTTTCTTACTCGAAAGCATGGATTTGCTGATTTTTAGGATATCTTTGGATCGGAAATACTACATAACTGCTATGAATTGACGAACCTGCATCCATGTTTCAGGAGGTAACTTTTTCACATTTTGGTTGTCAATTCAATAACGAACTAGCATAAAATAGTTTTTGTTGAATAAGATTTTTTTAAATACAAAATATCTCAAAAACGGGTAAAGATACGCAAAAAGTAAGAAAATTCCGGCCTTTCCCTCAAAAAGGAGCTTCCTTAGTTGCCCTTACTCTTTCAGTCAATAAAATTCGCAAAAATTCTCACTCTTATATTTTTTTCGTTAAAATTAAAATCTATGTTAATAAAATGATTTCAGATTAATCATTGCTATTTTTTTATATTACACGAAAAAGCAAAAACTTTCTAAAGAAGGTGAAGAAAGCAAAGAAGAGTTAGGGAAAAAAATCAGGGAATTAAAAATCTGGGCTTGACAAACACTGGTGATTGGAAATTCTGAGTTATAGACAAAAAATGTTTGAAAGACTGAGTAAGTTTTTTGACTCTTATTTCTTATTGCTATTATTGAGTCCTGAAGCTGATAAGGAAGAATTTCTCTTGTGTTCGCACTAAAGATGGTTGTTGAGTGTTATCTGTTCTTTATCGTTTCCTAGATTAAATTTAGTCATGCGTTGCGGTTCTTGGATTCTTTGCTTTTTCCGGAAACCTTGAACTGCCTTCAGAGTTTCTCTACTATTATCTTAAAAGAAGCATTTCTACTAAAAGCAATACTCTTTAAGACTTAAAAATGTAAAAGTTTCAAATTCCCTGCTGGAAGTAAAAAGATTGGAAAAGATAGGAACTAGGGGATAGGAAAAGATAGAACATTTCTATCTCTCCCAAACTATCACTTTGCATCCGCAGAACTCTATCTTATTCTATCTCCGCACTTATCCAGAGTGACCGGGAATATCTAACTTTTCCTATCCCTTAGTCTATCCGCCGACTGAAGTAGTATCTATCTTTTTCTATATTTTTCTCTATCTTTCGTAATCGACCACTTGTATCTTTTTCTATCCCTCATTTATCTTTCCATAGTGCAAATTTTAATCTCTCTCGTTATCCCTCAGTATCTATTCTAACCCCGAAATGAAGAATGCAGTTCTAAAAAGTATTGTGTCCATTTTGCACAGGCGAAGACTATTACTTCATTGGCTATAAAGTATAATCAACCTTATAGAAACAGAATATAAAATATCTTAGTAGTGGATGGATCTTTTTTTCTTGTAAAGAGACATCATGAGAGATAGAGAGTTTAAAATTTATAAAAGGGAGAGATAGGCATCGACTAGATTGGCAAGAAGATAGAAAAAGATTAACGTTGATGGATGAACGATAGAATGAGATAGAAAAGGGAAGATTAAAAAAGATTGAAAAAGACATAGAAAAAGAATCACGTGAATATATAAATCATAGGATGAGATAGAGAATGAAAGATTGAAAAAGATAGACGTGAAGTTAGATTGACAAAGAGATAAAAAAAGATTGATGTTGATAGATGTAGAATAGAATGAGATAGAAAAGGAGAGATTGAAAATGATAGACGTGAAGTTAGATTGACAAAGAGATAAAATAAGATTGACGTTGATAGATGTAGAATAGATTGAAATAGAAAAGGAGAGATTGAAAATGATAGACGATGGTAGATAAAGGATTGAAATGGATAGAAAAGTAAAGGGTTTCCCAATAGGGGTGATATGATTTTGAATGTCCCTATCGGGCTGATTTGAACTGAAATTTTTGACGTCTGCTGTCAGTTGTGATCAGTAAGGTTTGCCATTTAATCATGAGTAGTTTCATGCTTCCACAACGTTTGGAAATTGTCCAATTATTTTATCAAAATTCGAGAAGTTTTGTCGGTGTTCAAAGAGCATATCGTGCAAAATATGGTCGTCATTCTGCTCCATCCGCGCTCTCAATTCGTCGAATAATCGATAAGTTGGAGAGTGAATTTACTCTATTGGATACTAAGCCTAAAAATCGTATGCGTACCGCACGTTCTACACAGAATATAGCCGCCGTACAGGCCAGTATCGAGGAAAACCGTGAATTGTCCGTGCCACGCCGATCTCAGGAATTGGGCCTGTCCAGGATGACTACCTGGCGTATTTTGCGATTGGATCTTGGCCTGCATCCCTATAAGATGATTCTGGCCCAAGAACTGAAGCCTAATGACCATCGTTTGCGTCGGGAGTTCGCGGATTGGGCTCTGGAATCAATGAAAAATTATCCCAATTTTCATCAAAAAATCATCTTTTCTGATGAGGCGCATTTTTGGCTCAAGTCTCGGGGGACATTTGGCCGATATATTGTTTAAATCATAAATGGCATAGAATATCCAATATAATAAAAAAGATTTCGATCAATTCCGAATGAATATTCAGTGTTTTTTTTCAATTTCAAAAACATATCACCCTTATTGGGAAACCCTTTAGTTATTAGAAAAGGTAGACGTGAATTTAAATTGACGAAGAGATAGAAAAAGATTAAGGTGGATTGATGAAAGATTGGACGAGAAAGAGATCAGGTGATTGGAAAAGATAGCCATAGACCTAGATTGGCAAGAAGATAGAAAAAGATTGACGTGAATAGATAAAGGATAGAATGAGATAGAAAAGTGGAGATTAAAAAAGATAGACGTGAATTTAGATTGAAAATGACATAGAAATAGATTCACGTGGATAGATAAATCATTGGATGAGATAGAGAATGAAAGATTGAAAAAGATAGACGTGAAGTTAGATTGACGAAGAGATAGAAAAAGATTAAGGTGGATTGATAAAAGATTGGATGAGAAAGAGATCAGGTGATTGGAAAAGATAGCCATAGTCCTAGATTGGAATGAAGATAGAAAAAGATTAACGTTGATGGATGAAGGATAGAATGAGATAGAAAAGGGGAGATTGAAGAAGATAGACGTGTATTGTAATTGACTAAGAGATAGAAAAAGATCAAAGAGGATTGGTGAAGGATTGTAAGGGATTGAAAAGTAAGTATTGAAAAAATAGACGTGGATTCATATTAAAAAAGAGATAGAAAAAGATTAAGGATGATAGATAAAGGATTGGAATGGATAGAAAAGTAGTCATTACAAAAGATAGATGTGAATTTAGAATGAAAAAGAGATATAATTGGATAAATGATCTCTATCTTTTTCTATAATAAAGATTCAAAATGATTCAAAAGGATAAGATTTCTATCTTTTCACTTCCAGCAGGGTTCCGAATAATTTTAACTAAAGATACTAAAAACCTTAGTTTGATTATAAATCCACCAGAATTAATTGTTCACCCAGAGAAAATTTTTTTTGACTCAAAAGAAGTATTTTTCATTCAAAGAAATTTTCCTCTGAGTATTTAAGTTGAACTTAAAAAATTAGCTAATTTTTCAAAAATAAATTTAATTTGCAATAATTTATAGCTACAAGGATTAAGTATGGTGGAAGAAATTCAGCTTGACATCGAACAAAAAATGGAGTTTGAAGATAAGCTTTTTAAAGGACCCCCAGCAGATTGAACAAGCAAGTAGCAAATCATGCCATGTACCATTTGTACGTATAGCTTTTGACAAAAGAGTACAGCATTTGGTCCGTAGAGCCAGTGGTTTTTGGAAAACCTCTTTGCCAAGCCACAAGAGTCATTGCGAGAGGGTGATATTCATTCTTGGGCGATCTACCGTAAAATATAGAGCCCCTGCAGTATAAGTCTTTCGAAAGGGTGCCTCCGCACGATTCGCAAACACCAGTAAATGTTTGTCACTGGAAACGACGGTCTAAAGCGACTGTCAAAACATTTTTATCAAGAAATAAGTTTAATCTTTATACAAGTCTGGATTTTCATTTCGTAATAAACTACTAAAGGTTATTTGGAATTTGGACATTTTATTGGAACTTTAATTTTCACTCTACAGGAAATTATTTTTTTTAGAATTATTAATTTATTAAAATTGACAATTTTTTATTTAATTATTGATTCTATAATTTTTCTCTTTTGCTAGATTCCGAGCCTGTTGTAATTGATTGAAGAGGAAACAAATGGGATACTTAGTGGATTCAGGCTTGTAACCTCATAATACGAAATGGCAAACGAATCCGTTAAGGGGGTATGCGTAAGAGAGAAAAAAGAGAGAGAGAGAAAGGAAGAAGAGGAGAGACTGACATCTCATTTTCGTTTAGCGGATAAAAGACCGTGTCATTGGTATGAGACTGACGAGCGAAAAGGACAGACTGGCGGGGTGTGTGGAAAAGAATGAAAAGAAGGGAGAATGATAGAGAGCGAGAAAGAGGCAGATACAGGAAAAGAGAGAGCAGGAGACACGGATCGAGGCTAGTCTTTGACAAACATCAATATTTGCGACCGCCCTGTTGGTACCTCTGCGAAACTCAACCTGACTTGACTCGACAGAACCGATCCAAAGTACAACTATCCACGCCTCTCGATTCACTTTTTTTACGACCGAAAAGTGCGACAACTTTAATTATTATCGAGCCAAGTCCCACGATCGTTTTACGACTCTATTCGATTAACGTTTTCTCATTTTCTCCTCTTTTTATCTTCTTCAGTCAGATATTTTATGAGCTAAAATTAAATTAGTCAAGTTCGGATTATTTCCAATTTTGAGATTTGCAAATTGAAAAGTTATTCAGTTTTAATTAGGGTGACCATAATTGATTTTCGAAAAGTAGGACAAAAAGGTTTGAAAAAGGAGGACAAAGTTGGACAGAAAAGATTGAAAAAGAGGAGAAAGTAGGACAGAAAAGTTTGAAAAAAGAAAAAGAGAGGACAGAAAAGTGACAATTTTATTAAATGTTATCAACGCTTAACATCTTATATTTTTGAACATTGATGCCTTTTAATTAATAATCTATTGAGCTGAAAGATTATTTATAAGTTCTTGAGGCTTGTGAATCGACGAAGAAATCGTTAGATCTCATTGAATGATAAAATTTTGTCCAAAAAAAGATCCAAAAGTTGATTAAAAAATAAAAATTTATCATTTGAAAAATTCGGACAAAAACCCGAACAAAGTCAAAAATCCTATAGGACAACTCACACAAGCCCTAAAATGAGAATATGTCCGCGAAAATCCGGATGGATGGTCACCCTAGTTTTAATCGAAAAGATTTTAAAAACACCTGGGCTTGAAATAGTCGAAACTTTCAATTTTGATAATTTGTATTAATCTGATAGGAAGAATAAATAGTTATTAGATTTGATTGAGAATTCAATAGATTAACTTTTATTAGATAGGCAATTTAATCATCTCGGTTGTAAATCTATGGACACATGGTACATATCCACCCACCACGAAACATGCCAGCATGTATGCGCAGGACATGTTAACTATGTAGGGGCTAGCTTGTGTGACGATTCGATAATGCAACCGAGCCCAGGGCACAACTTCCGCTTCAGCGTTACTAACCTGATCTCGATAATATGACTTATCACCCGTTATTACACCTGCTTCATATTTGTTTTTTGATGGTGCAAATTCCCAGTATTTTCTCACATAATATTCTTTTTCTATTATTGCAATAGACCCTCAGAATCTTTTATCACTTGAGTGTTATAAAAAGCGTTAGTTCTATACTTTATTTGATTTTTGATCAAACTCATCGATTTTGGGCTCCTTTAAATACTCTTAAAATTAGAAACTTCTAAATTCAAAAATTTCTGAAAAAAGTTACAAATTTAAAATGTACAAAATAGATTTCCACATGGAGAAAAATTTTGTTTTTCAATATATAAGATTTTTCCGAGACGTAACAATTGATATTCAAATTCAATAGTTTATATATTGAAGTATGAAGTGCACGCATATATATATAAAGGTTATGTGATCACTTTTGCGCGCTCATCGAAATCTAAGTGAATCTAAGATTGACATGCTTGCAGCGTGCCGGAAAAATAAATTTTGAAAGTTTATTAAAGTTTCCTTAAATTCTAATAAGTGTTTCTAATGGAATAAAAGTATAGGGTCTTCAACTTGAAATGCAGTAAGTAAAACATATAAGTTATATATTTTCTCTATATGTGGTTTATAGCCGAGAATGAAATCTAACCTTAGTGTTAAGGTTAAGTTTCTAATAAGAACATTAAATTAATTTTAGACATGCCAAATAATGAAAATGAGAGCGATGTATAAATCTACTATATACTTATGTACATAATAAAATATAATTTGACTTTTTTCTAAAAACTGAATATGTAGTTATTTTATAACCTTTAAAATATTTTTTTGAGTATCTTAGACATTGAGCTGTAATATCTATAACTTACCTTTTCAGTATACCTGATATATCTTTTTTTCAATATTTGCAGGCATTGAAGTAGAATATCTAAATGTTTGTCACATAGTTGAATGCTACTGACATTGTGCCTCAATATCTAGATATTATGGGTCAATATCCATTTTTCTCCGTGCAAATTCTTAATAATTTGAGATCAGTTTCCTTCAATTTATCATTTTTGGGAAATAAGTTACCTTATAGTCGCAATGGAAAAAGTTTAGAGTAATTTTTTGAAGGTTTCTAAATGTAAATTTGCTTTTATCGAAAACATTAATTATTATAAGTTATACTTGAATTCTAAATTAACAAAAATATATGTTTTGATATTTTCAATGCAAACATTATTAATTTAGTTTATTTTTTCATATCTTTTGGCGTCAATTATCTTGAGCTGATAACATACCTAGTTCTGTGATATAATGTTCCATAAAACCTACAAAAAAATAAGTCAAACACTATAATATAATAATATTTGCTATTTTTCTCAAAAATTAGAGACCAAACATTTTTATTGGTTCTACTAATCTAAAAGTAAACTGTAAGATCTGAAAATTATGGAATAAGGGATTTTTTAATTGATTTTTATAAAACGAAGCAAATGAAAAACAAGTGACTGTTGTGAGCATTTTTCAAGTCCTTGTGTCTATTTCTAGATATTTATCTTTCGAATAAGTATACCAAATTTGATTAATCTACATATCTGAAACTGCTTTCCAGTTATATTGTTTACAGACATAAAAACGCGACTAGTTTAATACATAAATCTACAAACGTTTTCACCTGACAAAATATCTAGCACTCAAAAAAGCAATTTTCTGTGATGGAAAGATAGTTTCAGTTTAAAAGAATCAAAGAAGATTTATAAATTCTGAAACATTGAACAAGTTCAAGTTTCAAGTTTATTTATTAATTAATTTTTATTTATTTATTTTAATTTTTTAAGCAATTTCTCAGTTTAATATATTTTTCAACGATTAAAAATCTTCAGAATCGAGAGTCTGATTTTGATATTTCTACTTTTTTTAAATCATCGAATCCTAAAAAGTTTCAAGATCCAAATGGTGTCTCGAAATTGGAAAGCGCCGAACTTTAAATTTGACACTTAGTTTTTCGTTGCCAAAAAGTTTTAACATTTTGAATATTAGTATTTAAGAAAAAAATAATTAACTTGAAATCAGTTAAAGTAATTTTGTAGAATTTTTCTTGGGTTCGAAACTAAAATATAAAGGTTTGCGAGTATAGATATAAAACTTCAGGACAGACTTTAAAATACTTTCAAATTTTTTCATGTTTAGAAGATTAATCTCGAAAATGATATTTTTTAAATTCTCTTACCAAAATCTCAACGACTTTTACAATTATAAATCATATATAAAATTCTTGACTTATTATTTATCAATTTTAGTTTATAAATTTTGTTTATATTCGAATTTCCTATTTTCGAAGAGATTATCCAAAATTTTGAAACATTGCTGAAAGCTACTCCTAGTATTATTAAAAAATATAAATATATATTAAATAATAGAAATGCACAAAACTACCGGGACTTGAATTTCACAACTTCTATGCAAAGTTTCCTGAATAGCTCAGTATTGATTATTTGAAGTATTAAAAAGTATTTTTTTCGAAAAAGAATTTTCAGTTCATAAGAAATTTTGAATAGGTATATCTTTTCTATTTGAATAATATAACGCAAACTCTATGTCTTTACTAATTCCCGGTTTCAACTTTCCATAAAGATAATAATACTTAAAAAAGGAGGCCAGTTCGAGAAAGAGTGACTCCAATGTGAACATGGAACGTTCGACCTTTCCGATTGTTTTTCAATTAATTTTTTCATCCTTTCATAATATTCCATAAAAAAATTAATATTTCCAAATTGATTTATAAAAAAAATGTTATCTTGTAATTGTTTGAAAAGAAAGAAAGCACAATTATAAATTTACGAATGATTAAGTAAACAATGTAGCCACTTCTTAAAAAATATACTCTTGGTATTTTGTGGAAACGTCTTAAAATTGAAGATTTTTTAAATTTAAACTTATCTTAATGCTTGCAGACCAAATGAAGCTATAAATAAAAAGAGTAAAATTGGCGTGAAATTTGTAAAAATTAAAGTTGTGAAAAGAACGCAGTCGTTTTAACTTTAACGATTTCTTCATGGTGACGACAGGATGGATATTTTCGCCTTACCCGGTGATTTCGTAGGACGGACGTCCCCAGAGTTTCTGCAAATATTGGAAGTGGCTGCAAAGGCCGATGCGTGCTGCATTCTTCGAAGAACTCGAGCTCGAGGTCTCACACGTACAAAGTTCGATTGACGCCATTTGTACGACCTCGTTCCACCTTTTCTTCTTGGGTGTGCTTCGCTTATAAAATAGTTATAGAATTTTCTATAAATATCAAAATCATACTCTCTAAATCCAAATCAGTCAAAAGCTACTGATTATCAGTGATATTTGACTGATGTAAATAGCTAAAAAGAGGTTACTGAGAATCAGTCAAATTCCACTGATTACTCCAGTAAAAATTAACTGATTTAACCGTGAAAAATATTTTTCCACTAATGAACCAGTAAAAAATAACTGATTTAACAGTGAAAAATATATTTTCACTGGTGAATCTCTAAAAAGGCAAATCACTGATTCAATTAGTGAACATTTTACTGATTCAGCTTTAGAAAGTACATATTTCTACACGGAGAAAAAAAAACTGTTGAATCAACAGATGTCATCTGCTGGATTAGCGACAGCAGTTTTTTTTTGTAATATTTACAGATTTTTCTGTTGGATTCACAGATTGTTTGTAAACTCAACAGATGAACCTGTAAAATCTACAGACATGTCTGTTAGAATTGCGGATTTGAAGAAAAAAGAGAAATCCGTAATTCTAACAGACATTTCTGTAGATTTTACAGGTTCATCTGTTGAGTTTACAAACAATCTGTGAATCCAACAGAAAAATCTGTAAATATTACCAAAAAAATCTGCTGTCCCTATTCCAGCAGATGAAATCTGTTGATTCAACAGTTTTTTTTTCTCCGTGTACCAATAGTTTATTTTCAATATGATTCCCTCTTTAGTTTCATTTATAAATAATTATAAGGCTCGTTTTACACAAATCATATCAGAGTCCAAGAGAAATATCTTGACTCATTAAGAGGCACGCTACCTTTTCTTAATGTGACTCGATTTGTATTTGGAATCATTAAACACACATCGTGTACTTTTTTATGGCGTAGCTAATCGAAAGCTCATGGTTTTATAGCAGGGTATTTTCCAGCCATATAATACCTGTTTATATTTACAACACTTTACTGATGATTTAACTGTAAGCAAATATCTTCAATTTCTCTCACCTACTCTTCTACGTCATAATTGATATTATAGTTTTTGTTAAATCAATCCAGAAATAGTTTTTCATTTTTAATCGAATATTCATCATTTGTCTGGGATCAAATTTTTTCATTTCGGGTGATTTGAAAGGAGCATTTTAAATGACTTTTTCAACTAGCGGGTCATAAAGTGCATTTTATTGCTCTTTGCGAGGCGAACAAAACAATTCCCCAGTAGGAAAAAAATCGTGTCTAACGCTGGAAAGAAATTAATTTTACCCCTGTGATTGTGATTCACACTCGGAAAATAAACTTTTTTTTCCCTAGTTGCATAAAATACTAAATTGATGCTTTCCATCTCAATTCAACCGGTCTATTCGGGACACGAATTTATTTTTTAACGAAACTCAAATACCATATATTGCTCTTTGATCGAAATAATGAGACACGTATTTTTTTTTGGGCCGAAAAAAAAATTTCTGAGATTTATCGGCAATTTCGTTTTTGGGGTAAAAATCTATTTTTTCAATTATTCGCGAGAACTTTTTTTTCAATTGTCTATAACTTCGTCAAAAATTGACCGATTTTAACAATTTTCACTTTTAAATGTTTGTACTAATTTGGACTAACGAACACAGTTATAGAAATTGCTTGTTGATTGTTATTAATTTTTCATTTAGCAATAAGCAAAAATTGAAATTTTTGTATTAAATTCAATATCTTGAAAAGTGTATTTTTGTTTTCTCTCAAACTTTTTTCGCATTAAAAAGACACCTTGAGTTTCAATTCTACTGAAACTCTAGTAGCTAAAACTTTTTGTTTCCGAGTTATGATTTATTGAAGTAAAAAGTCGTTTTCTTCGTAATGTACACATTTTTTATAAATACTCTCTAAACCTAAATCAGTGAAATAGTCACTGATTATATCAGTGAAAATATATCAACTGATGAATCAGTGAATGCGTCACGTGAACATAACTTTTGAATTCGCGAATTCAAAACTTTCATCTACACTTTACTGATTTACGTCCCTTAAAAATAATAATAATTACGTAATTTCGTTTTAGTGTTGTTTAGCCTAAAATAAACGAGTTCAACGGTCGTTAAAATATATTGCTGGTTTTATTACTCCCACCTGAAGCTTTCACTGATTCAATAAGTGAGTTCAATCTATTTCACTGATTCATCAGTCGAATTTCACTGATTCTCAGTGAAAGACTTATAGCTGCTGCCATCAGTAAATAGTCACTGCGAATCAGTGGCCGTTAACTGATTCAGGTTTAGATATATATATATCTATATACGCTTATTATTGTACGAGATCATTCTGATATATTTCTTTCGAAATTCACGATATATTAATGTTCCTGTGTTTGTTCATTTCAGAATTATTCATTTCAATCGATGTAAATGATTTGTTGAACACTACTTTTTCAATAATTCGAGATAAAGCCGCCAGTAGAGTATAATGGTTCTACTTTTTCCAACATTAAAATCTATTTCATCTGATAAGTGTAATAAATACAAAATTGAATATAAGTTGACTTTTAAATTATGTGAAATTTGATCATTCTCATTTTCAATGCATAGAAAAAAAAACTTGCAGAAAAGGAGATATTTACTTTTTCCATTATTTATATTAGAGTTTGCGATAATGTGAGGACGCACATATAAAGTTGATATTCATTGTGCAGTCCATGTTTTTACGAAGAAAACGATTTTTTTCTTCAAAAAATCATAACTCGGAAACAAAAAATTTTAGCTACTATAGATTCAGTAGAATTATAACTCAAGGTGTCTTTTTGATGCGAAAAATGTTTGAGAGAAAAAAAAAAACACTTTTCGAGATATTGAATTTAAAAAAAAAAATTCAATTTTTGTTTATTGCTAAATAAAAAATTAATAAGAATCGACAAGCAATTGTTTATAACTGTATTCGGTAGTCCCAATTATTACAAACATTTAAAAGTGAAAATTGTTAAAATTGGTCAATTTTTGAAGAAGTTATAGACAATTGAAAAAAAAGTTCTCGCGAATAATTGAAAAAATAGATTTTGACCCCAAAAACAAAATTGCCGATAAATCTCAGAAAAAATTTTTTTCGGCCCAAAAAAAAAACGTGTCTCATTATTTCGATCAAAGAGCAACATATTTGAGTTTCGTTAAAAAATAAATTCGTGTTCCGAATGGACCGGTTGAATTGAAATGGAAAGCATCTATTATAATACGTGAATAAAATTATAATTATTGACGAGTATGAACTTTTAAAGGTGTATAACGTTTTTCATTAGTAGGAATTCATTAAATGGACATAAAACGTAGGAAAGGTAGTGACTCTCTCAGGGATGAGTCGTGTATTGTAATCCCGTCGCATTACCATTTAGATTAGTTAGATTTGCAGGTAAACAGGACGACGTGACCGCGAAATACAAACACACGCGATGGCGACGGCGGGAGCGACGTTTTAATTTCATCCCTGATAATTACACTCAAACGAATGGCTTTTTAAGTAGATTAAAATATTCGCTGCTTTGGCACTCTGTACTATCCAGCCAACGTTGCTTTCGGATAATTAATGCGTTTTTGACTGTATAACTGCATAAAACTCGTTGCATAAAACCGCCCACGTTCGTAAACGTGCGCTCGTTCCAATTTTAATGCGCCACTGTGTATGTGATTTTTAATGAATTTTCGCTCTAACTTTCTCTAAATCTCATTTTCAATCATAACTTCAGCCCTACCTCTACATGCAACGTATTTTATTCCTTTTTTTATAGAAATCTTTAATTATATTTTGATTGAAAAATAGTAAATTCTTTCTCTCTTAACCCTTAACTGGTACTACTCGAAATACATGCTTATATGGCATAAGGGGTATTTTTTACCCCACGTGTTTAGATGAATATTGCGCAGCCGGTATTGAATATTTTTGTATTTTTTTGAACGTCGCGCTTCGCGCTCGGTCTTGTGCTCTTTGCATACGATTAAGTTTATTTCTTATAATTTAATACTGAAGCTCAAACCAATTTAATGATATTAAAGATGATGTAAATTAGTCATTTTCTCAAATTCACCAAGTTTCTTTTTCAGATTAAGTGAAACAGGAAATTCAATTTACTTAAGGCTCTATCGGCCTTAAGGAACACAATCTCATCATGACACTCGCGCTTCGTGCTCGATTTTCTGTATGCATTTTTGTAACTTTTTAATAAATTACATGATTATTGATAAATTTATTTTCTTCCAAATCTTTTAAAAAGGAAAAACAATCGTAGACTTTATTTAAGGAAATGATTTTGCAGAACAACGCTTATTTCGTATCTCACATATTTTGGTGAAAAAAATCGAATTTATTTAATATTAAAAATCAAAACATAAAATATACATCCTGTCGAGAAATTTCTCGATAAGAATTTGTAGACCTTATTTAGCCAAATAATTTTCATCTCAAAGTTTTTTTTGAATCTCACATATTTTGTCCAAAAAATGGAATTTTTGAATTTTAATCGTATTTTTTGGAATTGAAACGAAAAATATATGTTTTATCAGAAAGTGGGTGAGACAAAACTTGTAGATCGTTTTGAAACTAACAACTTTGTATTTCTACGTTTTTTTCTTATTTTACATATTATTGTTAAAAAATTGAATTTTGGATTTTCAATAGTTTTTTTTTAATTAAAAAGAAAAATATGTATCTTATGAAAAAATGTTACAATTCAAATTTGTAAGTCTTTATTTATTCAATAATATTGTATCATAACGTTTTTTCGTATCTCGTATAATTTAACTGGAAAATGGAATTTTGATATTGACTTTTTTCGAATTTGAATATGCTGTAATATTTCTAATTTTGATTTAATCAAAAAATGTTATCAGGATAATTTTTAGAGATTTATGAGCACTATCTAAAACCAGTATTGAAATTTTTTATTTTTTCAAAAAATTATTTTCAAAAACACAAAAGTGGTGCTCAACCCCTCAATTTTGATTGAATGTGGCTGGTTAACGAACTTGTCCTATAATTTTTAATATTTTTGCCTAATAATTTATAAGTACATTCTTGAGATACTATAATTTAAAAAAAAAATTACTGCAATATTGATGCTTCCAAAAAAGGTATTTATTTTGCAAAATGAAAACTCGATTTTTTGGTAAAATGAAACATCATATTTTTCCACATTTAAATCAATTTATTTGTTTGTAAATGGATTGATGCAGGTATAAAAATAAGAAGAAATAAACAAGAAACATAAATAAAAGTTTTTCAACTTTGCAAGCTGCTTCGTAACGTTTTAAACTTCACTTGTACATTCGATGCAAATACCTGCGTGGTGCTTATGGCACATTGTGCCATCTCTCTTCTCTTCACGCAGCAAGCGATTATGACTGAATGAATATGGGAGATTCAATCATATTATTGGTTGCTTTAGATGATATACTTACGCTGGAAAATGAACGAAAATCACTAATATAACTGGTAATTTTTTTTTTTTAATTCACTTTTTTATACACTGACGGCACAAGGGGTATTAAATACCCCAGAACTTTTGGACTTCACTTTGAACGACTGCCCAGCGTATAATGTTACTCGCCGCTCTATGCTAGCCCACTGTACCTTTAGTTAGTGATGCCAATTACTGCTACATGTCGCCATTTGGTCCATTTTATTGAATTTAGTATTAGGCTTAATTTGAGCTCAAAAATTTTTTGGGGCATTTTTTACCCCAATGCCAGTTAAGGGTTAACAAAGGATAATTTATAAAAATAAATAATCGGTATTTTATCAATAATCGATTTTAAAGAATTTTTTAATAACAATAACTATTTTAAAGAAACAAGAATATTCACACAAAATAAATGAATAAAGTTCCGAATAGGTCTAACCTCCGATTCCTTTGGACCTACGTGTACTTACGTATTTTGATGCGCTGATTACGAATATCATAGTGAAAATTGGCGCAAATTTGAATTTAATGATGAAAAACATTAAAAAAACCATAAAATTAAGGTTTTTTCCATTTATTTTTGTAAATAATGAAAATTTTGAAAAATATTTCTAATAAAAATTATAAAGCATAAAAAAATAAATCTTTTGTGTTCGGCACATTTTTTTTCTAAAACCATTTATATACTGGTAATAACAGGTTTCTGCATGCAAAGGACAACAATGCTACAGTATTTATTCACCCCCCCCCCCCCCACACACACACACACACACTTTCAACACACGATGGAGGAAGCAGAATAGTGCATGCAAAGAACAACAATGCTACAGTATTTAGTCCCCCCCACCCGTCCATTTTCAACACATGATGAAGGAAACAGAATAATAATAATATTAAAGTATTCTGTACTGGCTCCACCCTGTTACAACTTCTAAACTTTGTCTATCTTTTTCTGGAAAACTAGTACCTGTACGATAAAAATTAATACAACATAAAATGTGCACCTCAATGAGATTTACAACTTTTATTTGAAATATTTTTCGAAATTCCCATTATTTACGAAAGTAAATAGAAAAAACCATGATTTTATGGGTTTTTTAATGGTTTTCATCATTAAATTTAAATTTGCGCCAATTTTCACTATGATATTCGTAATTAGTGCATCAAAATACGTAAGTATACGTACACGGAAAAAATTTGTCGCTTAAAAAGTCATCGACTTTGTGTAATACTCGTGGATAGGTTAGAAAGTCGACTAAATATTATGAACCTCCTTATGAAGAATATTCGATACCCACGTTCTAATATGTCGTATCCCACAAAATTTTAGAAATTGACTTTTTTTGAAAAATGGATTAATAATAATGTTTTACAGCTTATATTAAAATCTTGGGAGTCAAATTATTTATTTAATATTTTTAAATAAATATTCTAATATGTCGTATCCCACATGCTGATTTTCACGAATTCTAATATGTCGTATCCCACATCAAATTGGTTAAGTCAGCGCCAGCGATGTGACAGTCAATTTTTATTTTGTGAATAGTCTTAAGTTTATTTTAAGAAATTATTTAATAAAATGAGTAAGAAGGTAATTACAAATAATATTTTTACAACTCCAATTAAATCTAGAGCATCCGCTGAAACCTCTGTTTGTAGATCGATTAAAAATAACTAAAAGTAAATGGCAACAATTACAGGCATTAAAAAAAGTGTTGCTGAGAGATACACACTGCTTCTATGATAATATAAAATATATTGATGATACTGACTCTGCTTCTGACCAATCTCCATCAATAAAAAATTTGGAAGCCGAGAGTAAAAATATAGTTAAGGTAACTGAAAAGACTAAGAGTAAGAAACGAAAAGCTAATCAAGTTAATCTTGCTGTTAAAAGCAAAGTACTGCGTACTAATAATAGATTTATAAAACCTGAAGATAATGATATTAATTATAAAAAAAATTGTGATAATACCAGACGAAAGAGGACAAGAAATTTTCAACAATCTCAGCAAGAAAATGTACTTGAAGTAAAAAAAAAAAAATTAAGAGTACTTTAAATGAAAAATAAATGATTTAAACAATATTAAAGATAGTAAAAATAAAATGTATCAATAATGTTATATTATAATAATTGTGAATTAAACAATACAAAATAAGAGAGAAAAATGTTATGTATGGGATGAAACAATATTTAATTATAAAACGATTAAGGTAGTACGATCACGAAAATTAAACTTCAGGCAAAAATAGATAATTTTGCTTTCAAGAATAGCAATATTATCATGGAAGTGCTAATTTGAAAGAGAAAAGATTATTTTTCATGAAAAAAATTTAAAACACAAAAAAATAATTTTATTAATAAATTTTATTTTTGCCCAAACTTATTTTCTTATCGCTTCGAGCCAAATTTTTAAAAATGATGCGATTTTAATAAATCACGGTTCATTTTTTTAGCAAAAAGATCCTCTACAACTTGACCGTTTCCGATTTTTGAAAATGGATTCTTTAATGGCTGAAATTATAAAAAAACAATTTTTCAAAACAAAATTTTTATAAACAAATTGCTGTATTTGATGATAATTAATTCAATTTCAAAAATAGGAAACGGTCAAGTTGTAGAGAATCTTTGTTCTAAAAAAATGAACCGTGATTCATTAGAATCGCATCATTTTTTAAAATTTGGCTCGAAGCGATAAGAAAATAAGTTTGGGCAAAAATAAAATTTATTAATAACATTATTTTTTTGTGTTTCAAATTTTTTTCATAAAAAAAATCTTTTCTCTTTCAAATTAGCTCTTCAACAATAATATTGCTATTTTTAAAAGCAAAATTATCTATTTTTGCCTGAAGTTTAATTTTCTTGATCGTACTACCTTAAATCAATTTCTTTTCTAAAATACATTTTAATTTTTTCTTCTTGCGTAACCCACATAAATATCATAAAATTTATTAAAATAATTTTTTTTGCTTTAATTATTATTATTTATGCATTTTTATGAACGTATAAAACAAAAATTTGTTTATATTTATTTATTTGTGCTAGCAAGACGTTTTTATCGTTTCCTGAAAAATTTTCCAAATGTGGGATACGACATATTAGAACGTGGGTATCGATATGATAGATAATCGCTGAAAATGTAAAACGTAAATTCGAAAGTTTAAGTGACAGTCGCGGAAAATTTAAAACACCGTGGGTTGGGTTTCATTTTCTCTAAACCAGGCATCGAAAGTCTAAGTGACAGTCGAAGAAAATGTTGAACAGTGTAAAAAGGAAAATATTATTTTCTGTGATATGATCCTGCACTTATATAGTTAATTATTTTTCACACTTTTACATTAGCTATATAATCCTAATATGAAATTACCATTATATTTAACACTGTACATTACAGAAACGTGATGTTTTATAAACACTTCGCAGCACCGAGAACCGAACGCTCGCACGCACGCACGCATCCTAACCCAATTCTAATCGCACGCCTTAACCCGCATATCCGATACATGTCGTGGAGACATGTGTAAAATATTTGGATCACATTCAGAGTTTGAAGGCAAAACTAAAATAATAGATAAATTTCAAATTTGACGTAATACACTTTATCAAGGTAAACATATACTTACTCGGAACTAATTCTTCAATGTACGTTTCAATACAGATTCAAACGAAACCAAACGACACGTAATCTCAAAATCTAACCAAAATTATTACAAAAACATAAAGCCGATCTGTATTGTCTGCTGTGCGATGCTACGAATTACGTTTCTGCGCATCGCTTTGTGCGACTGTCGAGAAAATTTTAGAAGACGGCATATAAAATCTGATGGACTTTAGAATACAATTTACAAAACTACAGGGTGGGCCATCTAGCGTTTTAAATTTGAACTATCTGTATTTCGACATTGGAAACGTCAAATACCATTCGGAAAGTGACAGATATTCAGTAAAAAGTCTAAAATTTACGAAATGGGTCGCTATTCGAGCATCCGAGCCGTCTACAGTTTGCAGATTGGGCGGAAGATCGTTTGACCGAGGATGGTCAATTTTACCGAAAAATCATCTTTTCGGACGAGGCTCATTTCCACCTCGGTGGTTACGTTAACAAGCAGAATTGTCGCATTTGGGGCACAAAAAACCCGCATGTAATCGTCGAGAAGCCAATGCACCCAGCACGAGTCACTGTATGGTGCGGATTTTGGTCTGGTGGAACCATCGGCCCATTTTTCTTCGAAAATGAAGAAGGAACCACCGTAACCATCAATGGTGAGCGATATCGCGCAATGTTATCCAAATTTTTCTTCAAGCAAATTGAAGAGGAAGACTTGGACAACATTTGGTTCCAACAGGACGGCGCTACGTGCCATACAGCAAACGCTACACTCAATCTTTTACGCCCTATCTTCGAAAATCGCATAATCAGCAAAAGAGGTGATGTGAATTGGCATCCCAGAAGCTGCGATTTAACTCCGTTGGACTATTTTCTGTGGGGAGCTGTTAAAGATAAATGTTACGCCAACCATCCAGAAACAATTCAAGATCTAAAGTACGAGATTCAAGCTGCTGTTGCTGCCATAAGGCCTGAAACCATCGAGAAAGTACTCCAAAATTGGGTGGATCGGATAAGCTACTGTAAACTCAGCCGTGGTGGTCATTTGTCCGAAATTGTTTTCCACAAATAAATTTCATAAAACAACCTTTCAAATAAATGTTAGACCTTTGAAAAATATCAAGCCGTTTTTTTTATTGACTTTTTAAATTTAAAATTTTATATGGCCCACCCTGTATTTGTTTGAATTACTTTCATTTCAAATTATTCGATAGTCTTTTAAAATCTATGACAAATGAATCCAAAGATTATGAAACTTTTCATTACTTCTTAGAAAAGATCAGTTAATGTTTAAAATACTTTTATAATAGTAAATACGCGACTTTTTTTCTTCGACCTGGTTTTTTAAAAGTTATTCGACTTTTTTCTACTATTTCCTAAAAGTCATTGAAACCTTACAAGACTTTCTCCGATTTTACTTTCTGTCCACGACTCTTCTAATAGTCTGTTAAATTTTAAGCGACAAATTTTTTTCATGTAGTTTGATTCTTTGAACCCTTTTTTACTGGAGAGATTCAAAGATCGTATAACATCTTTAATGAACAGTATATTTTCAGTTTGATAAATCTTTTTATAAACAAACTTACGATTTCTCCAATAATCTTGGATATTTTTATGCAAGACTTAGAAGAGAATTGTCTGAGTAGGATTAATTTTAAATTAATTAGTTGAGTTTGAAATTTTTGTCACTGCCTACATTATCGGAGGATCACTAGTCGCGTATCAGATAGGATACGTTGTCGACAGGTGTCCTCGTAGACAATTTCAAACTCTTATATCGCAAATAATGCAAATAAATTCAATATTTAAAGAATTTGAAAATCTTTCTGTGGAAAAAATGACGCTTTCGACTGCGCTGGGATTCGAGCCCAGGTCTTTCGATTGCCGGTCGACTGCTCTCGAAAGACCTGGGCTCGAATCCCAGCGCAGTCGAAAGCGTCATTTTTTCCACAGAAAGATTTTCAAATTCTTTAAATATTAATTTGAAAATTACATTATACTTAAGATATGTAGATTAACTTTCTTAATATTAGCCTCATTAGAAATGACGATAATTCAATAATAACAAATTAGTATTGTAAAGAAACTGACTTGGGTAGATACCTGAATTTTTTCTCAAAGCATCCTACACATTATAAAATTTGTATTATCAAGAACCTAGTGGATCATGCGATCTTACTTTCAGAAAAAAGATTCCATCAAGTTAATATAATTAATTATATACATTAATTAATATACATTATAATAGAGAATTCAAGAAATTCATATGAAAAAAAATATATCTATTAAAAGTTATTAACGATAGCCAAAAACTTGACCAGAAACCAATTGTTTCAATTTCGTATTGAGTCAAAATTCGTTGTGAGTCAAAATTAAACAAATACATAAAATTAGGTAAAGATCCATTAGATAATCTTGATAAAAAAACGTCGTTTATAAATTTAATTGCAAATGTGGGAAATGGCCAAAATAAACGTCCTTTGTGAACTAGAAGAAGATAATGTTATTAGTAAGCACTTAATAGAGAAATTTTGTATCATGAAATTAATTTTCACAAAAGAATTTTCGGAGAAGTGTTCCAGAAATAATATAACTCAGAGTTCTAACTCAGTAATCTTTATTTTTAAAATATTTTTATTTTAAATTTGTTTTAAAAATTTGCTAAAGATGCTTTCCATCTCAATTCAACTGGACCATTCGGGACACGAATTTATTTTTTAACGAAACCCAAATATGTTGCTGTTTGATCGAAATAATGAGACACGTATTTTTTTTGGGCCGTAAAAAAAATTTTCTGATATTTATCGGCAATTTTGTTTTTGGGGTCAAAATCTATTTTTTCAATTATTCGTGAGAACTTTTTTTTCAATTGTCTATAACTTCTTCAAAAATTGAACAATTTAAACAATTTTCACTTTTAAATGTTTGTAATAACTGGGACTACCGAATACAGGTATAAACAATTGCTTGTTGATTGTTATTAATTTTGTATTTAGCAATAGACAAAAATTGCAATTTTTTTTTAAAATTCAATATCTTGAAAAGTATTTTTTTTTTCTCTCAAACTTTTGTCGCATCAAAAGGACACCTTGAGTTACAATTCTACTGAATCTATAGTAGCTAACATTTTTTGTTTCCGAGTTATGATTTTTTGAAGAAAAAAATCGTTTTCTTCGTAAAAACGTGGACTGCACAATGAATATCAACTTTATATGTGCGTCCTCACATTATCGCAAACTCTAATATAAATAATGGAAAAAGTAAATATCTCCTTTTCTGCAAGTTTTTTTTTCTATGCATTGAAAATAAGAATGATCGAATTTTACATAATTTACAAGTCAACTTATATTCAATTTTGTATTTATTACACTTATCAGATGAAATAGATTTTAATGTTGGAAAAAGTAGAACCATTATACTCTACTGGTGGCTTTATCTCGAATTATTGGAAAAGTAGTGTTCAACAAATCATTTACATTGATTCAGCTATTTCGAATACAGAGAATGGAATTGCAGTAAGAGATATAATTTTCATTACTAAATAATAAATTACCTGCTCGATAGTTGTTGTTTCATCCCTAAAAATTGATAAATGAATATACCTGAAATGAACAAACACAGCAACATTAATGCATCGTGAATTTCGAAAGAAATATATCAGAATGATCTTGTACAATAATAAGCGTAGATATATATATCTAAACCTGAATCAGTGAACGGCCACTGATTCGCAGTGACTATTCATTGATGGCAGCAGCTATAAGTCTTTCACTGAGAATCAGTGAAATAGGTTGAACTCACTTATTGAATCAGTGAAAGATTCAGGTGGGAGTAATAAAACCAGCAATATATTTAACGATCGATGAACTCGTTTATTTTAGGCTAAACAACACTAAAACGAAATTACGTTAATTAAGTTGAAAACATTCGATAGATCATATCTAAGTACAGTCAATTTGTCATAAAGACTGAGTAAAAATTTTTTGTGATATTTAGAGATTCACAATATAATCGTAAAGGATAACTATACATCGTTATACCATACACGGTGAACATATAAAGTTGATATTCATTGTGCAGTCCACGTTTTTACCAAGAAAACGATCTTTTTCTTCAAAAAATCATAACTCGGAAACAAAAAATTATAGCTACTATAGATTCAGTAGAATTGTAACTCAAGGTGTCCTTTTGATGCGACAAAAGTTTGAGAGAAAAAAAAAATACTTTTCAAGATATTGAATTTTTTTAAAAAAATGCAATTTTTGTTTATTGCTAAATACAAAATTAATAACAATCAACAAGCAATTGTTTATAACTGTATTCGGTAGTCCCAATTATTACAAACATTTAAAAGTGAAAATTGTTAATATTGGTCAATTTTTGAAGAAGTTATAGACAATTGAAAAAAAAGTTCTCGCGAATAATTGAAAAAATATATTTTTACCCCAAAAACAAAATTGCCGATAAATATCAGAAATTTTTTTTTTCGGCCCAAAAAAAATAAGTGTCTCATTATTTTGATCAAAGAGCAACATATTTGAGTTTCGTTAAAAAATAAATTCGTGTCCCGAATGGACCGGTTGAATTAAGATAGAAAGCATCTAAAATATTACACATATGAGTACTATTTTGATGTAAACTTTGATAATGTACGAAGACTAAAAAAATGAAAGACATATTTACATAAAATTATACAAAAACTTACATAAACACATGAATATGTTTGAAAATAACAATTGAATTCTAGCAGCATGAACTTTGAAACCCATAAACTGAAATTAAAATATGTTTGTGTATAAATTTTACAGAAAATATAGATGCAAGAATGTAAACTGACACAAAACCTTAACACGATTATTTTTGTGAAATTAAATATTTATGATTTATATAAATATTATTTATTTGAATTGACAAAATTTCACACAATCCCGATATTGAAAGGTTACATAATGTTATTACTGACAATTTAAAAATCTAAGTTGAAAGACTCTTGCTCTCATATTATTGTTAACTGACTAAAATCTTAATTAGTTATTGTGTAGTAATATTTTGATTATTAACGTTTATAAGTAACATTGTGATGATGTTTTTGAACTTGTAAATATTTTAATATATGACTAATTGTATAGAATCTGTTTAATTCCTATAAAAACTTGTGTTGATTCGAGTAAATAAACTTAAACAAATTTGTTTTTATTTAGAAATGTAGTTGGGAAAAATTCTATAAAAGTATTACATTATTATTGTTTATGTATGTTGAAAAAAAATCCGCGGCACATAATGAATGCTTGATACTGATGTGCTCCTCTTGAATAAACAAATATATTTGCTCGCAAATATAATTGTTCCATATTTTACGGCTGCTTTCTTTCTCTTACCTTTCATTGAAACAATATAGTTCGAGACCTTCACCGAAAAAAATTAGTAATCATTTAAACTACTTTACTAGTAAGAAATGTTTACAAATTTTTGGTAGTTTCCTCAATCGTTTAATTATTTGGAGTCACTATTCAGTTCGTAAAAGAAGTAATTCGACTATTCATATCAAGTATAATTAAATAGTTGAGGCAGCTAGCCATAACTAATTTTGTCAGTATTTAAAATTTATAATAATGTTGATAATGTTGAGGATGATGGCCTTTCTGGTAATTATTTCTGGTCATTATTAACAAAAACTGGTAACAACTGAAAACATTTTTTGTAAAATTTAAAATTTATGAATACTTTTAAAATGAAATTAAAATTACAGGAGAATCAACTTTTGGAAAAACAACTCCAATCAGGATTTATGAAGTTTTCAGCCACCATCTGCTAATTTGATAACCATCCCTAGAGAGCTTGAGAGAATAAGAAATGGAGGGACTGAAAGTGCTTCACGACAGACGGGATGCAGTTAATGTAAACAATGGCCTCTTCTTCGAGAGGAAACGTTTGACGTGGGTGGATATGATCACAAATACATATATATGTCTATGTATTGAAAATTGATGAATTTAATTGTGTGGGTATCTAAACATATACATGTAGATATGAGTATAGAGCAGCGAATTCTTTTTCATGTGAGTGAGGTGCTTATTGGGTCCACAGGGAAGCTGCAGAGCCCAGAAACAACCCTCTAGTCAAACATCGCAACATCAATCAGCACCAGTCACTCAACCGTAGGGCATTGGCATCAAAATACCGATATTGCCAACATTTAGATTCTCACTAAAAAACTCCATGATCGTATAAATCCTCAACTTGGCACTGCAAAAGAAATTATATCAGAAGAAATAACTCGAGAAACTATACTTAATTCAAAAATGTATCCAAAGCTGAGAAAATATACTTTTGCAGAAATCAATGTGAATTATTTAAAGGATTCTTGGATTTTTCTGTAAATTTTATAAAAACTGTAATAAAATATCAAAACTTGAGAAATTTGAAATTTTTAATTTTTAAAATTTGTTTACTGATTAAAAATAGTACTTTGAAATAATAAAAAGCTTGAGAAATAAAAGAATGTTTTTCAACAGATTGATATGATTTATGGAAATATATTATTTTTATTATATTAAAAACCGGACAATTTACAATCATCCATTTTGCTGTGTAAATGAGTAATCTAATTTAGTCTCGTGTTTCTTATCAGCTACTTTGAAAATTATTTATTGTACCCAGAATTTCATGGCTGATTCGTGATAAATTTCCACGTGGCAGTAAACTATTAATAGCAAATTTCGTCACTGCTGCTGTTGATAACGATATTTACGCAAAGCCCTTAGAATTTAGACCCTGTTTTATAATCTTGCCCGTCATAAATACTCGCTAAGCTCGCACAGTATATACGAACGCACTTACAACTTCTAAAGAATTTCCTTTTACGTACTTGCGTCGTTTTGAGATTATAATTTATGGACAAAACTCTTTTTTTCATCCGTTGCCTCTGTTAAAAAAAGTTGTTTCCTCAAGTAAACGTTTATTAAAAAGAATAGATTATAAATTCACTAAAAACCAAACATTTTATTCAGTTATCTATAATAATGAATTTGAATCTTTTAGCGAATAACTAATTTTCGATATTTGAAAAACATTCAATGTGTAGCTCAGTGGTAGAGAAGTCGACCGACAATCGAAAGACCTGGGCTCGAATCCCAGCGCAGTCGAAAACGTCTTTTTTTCCACAGAAAGATTTTCAAATTCTTTATATATAAAAATTAACATCCCTATAACTAATCTTAATTTTTATTTAATTCGAATATAACAAAAATTCATGTTCATTTCAATATTCTCTATAATTAGACTCGGTAAATTTATTTTTCAATTATTTTTTTATGATTTGTTGAATAAACAAATTTTGTAGTGTATAGTTTCTGAAATATTATTAAATACTTTAAGAAACAAAATGAGATTTTGTTTATTGTGATTTAACCCATTAACGCCTGAACGGACGTTTTTTCCTGCAAACTTTCCGGCCATAAAAAAAATCATGTTGAAAGTTTATAAAAAATCCAGCCAAGGTTTTTCTGGAGTCAAATTTCATCTTCATTGATAATCTCGTCCTAATTTTTTGATAAAACGTAAGCCTTCATTGTTATTAACAATTTTATTGAAAAAAAGTGAAATTATCGAGATCGTTCACTTTTAAAACCAACGAAACACATGGAAATCGAATTCCAAGAACCGCAGAAATCGTTTTTCTCGCGTCCATAGACATAAAACTTGAAGTTCACTTGCTGTTTGTTAACATTGCGCAGTTGTCGCTTTCTGGCACAACTTTACGCGATTTATAATTTATCTGATTTTGACATTTGACCATAATGATGTAAAAAGTTCGTAGTATGACTTGAAAATGTGTACTCGGGGGTTTCTAGGATTACTGATCACGAATTTAAAGTTATTATTGAAAAATTATATTGCTTAAACAAACTATGTCTCCGTTCAACTTTTATCCAAGCTGCAACCGAACATATTTTTTTGAAAACTAAATCTCATGATGACACCTAGTTATCGAAAATCAAAAAAACAGCAAGTGAACTTCGAGTTTTATGTCTATGGACGCGAGAGAAACGATTTCTGCGGTTCTTGGAATTCGATTTCCATGTGTTTCGTTGGTTTTGAAAGTGATCGATCTCGAAAAGTTTGCAGGAAAAAACGTCCGTTCAGGCGTTAATGGGTTAATAAAAATTAAGATAAGTTATAAGAAAGTTTAGGAAAAATCTGAAATGGCAGATAATTGTTAATAATGAAATAATTTTGACTGAAATGGATTTTTTTAAAAGAAATATGTTATTGCCTCTTCCGAAATACATAGTAATTAATTTTTGTTCTACTTTCTCTGCTTTATAAAAAGCGTTTTTCAGTTTGAGATTTTGGTAATGGGTCGATTTTTCTTAATTTTAGGGAAAAAGTTTTTTCTTTTGAATTTCACACTACATTAACATCAAAGTTGTGATCAAAGGTAAAATTTTTAGTGAAAGTAAAAGTTTCTGAAGTTTGATTCTTTGAACCCTTTTTACTGGAGAGCTTTCCTCCCTCATAGGGGATTCCCTCTAGCAAAGAGAAAACAGAAGTAGCATCTTCGGCTTCTTTTATCCTGAAAAGAAAACAGTGCTAAGTGGCAGGTCGAAACTTACTGAACAAGTAGAGCTGGCCTGTTTTGCGTTTCAAGCGGTATTACTGCGGGTATTATTGTAAGCTGACATTTATAATTTTCACCCTCATGCATGCAAGTTTCACCCCACGCTCAAATATTCTGTCGATTTAATTTAAATCCACCCTGAATCTTTTATGCCAATCGCCCTTGGCAACTGCTCAAAAATTATTAGCTTTTTTTCTTACAGTAGCTTTTATTTTCAAAAGTGAATGTAATGATTGATGAATTTTTTAAAAATTGTGATTTCGTTTATCGAATGATGAGCTAATGAAATAGACTAACTGGATAATGATTTTTTGTGGATTGGTCAAAGAAAGTATTAAAAGCTGACTGTTGTTTCAGTGACTCATTATTTGAACAAGAATCCTATAGGATCAAGGTTCTTGAAACGTGCGAGTAGGTCTGCAAAAAGGACTATTTGTCGCTTTCATTTGCAGTGTCGTAAATATCTCGAACTAACAACAATATGATTTTTTAGGAGAGAAGCCAAATACATTTTTTTTAACATTGCCAGAAATTATAATTGGGTTTGCAATTAGGGGCCGTTCACTCAAAATCGATTCTACGTGAGCATAATTATTCCGTTAACTAGCTCGCGCTCGATCGTGCAGTGATTCTTGGCGATCCTGACTGATTCCTGGTGATTCTTCTGAATCTTACTGTGATTCTGATGGTTCTGAATCGATTATAAGTATGGAAAATCATTGATTATTCCAGTGAACGGCCCCTCGGTTTGCAAAGAAATTACTCTCTAAATTTGAATCAGTCAAAATCTACTGATTATCAGTGAAATTTGACTGATTCAAATAGCTAACAAGAGGTTACTGTAAATCAGTCAAATTTCACTTATTATTTCAGTGAAAATTGACTGATTTGAGAGTGAAAAATATTTTTTCACTGATGAATCAGTGAAAAGGCAAATCAATGATTCAATCAGTGAAAATTTGACTGATTCAGATTTAGAGAGTACTACCGAAAATTATATTTCGTTTTGAAAGTGTTCTAGATATTCAAAATTTCAGATTTAAAGTCTTTCGAACTAAGGACTCTTAAAGGAACGCCACAAAATTCATAATGGATCATTTTTATCGAGTCTAATTATGTTAAGTATAATAGTCTCGACTGTGAAATAAACTAAACATACATTTGAGTTATAATTTATGATTTCTATATTTGTTTCCAAAATTAGATTTATCTTTTAATTCAAAATAGGAATTGGGGTATTAATCTTATTTTTTCAGGAAAAAAGAATCTGCTTGCTTCACACTCCGTTCTGTTCGGACCTCGCGCTTCGCGCTCGCTTTTATATTCTTCGCATATATTCAAGTTTATTTCTTGTAATTTAATACTAAGGCTCGAATCAATTTTATAATATTGTAGATGTGAAATACATTTTCTCAAAGTTACTAACTTTGTTTTTGATTGCAAATGAAAAAGGAAATTCAAATTACTTAACATGATTAAAATAATTGAGTTTATTGCAAATATCTCGAAAAGGAAAAACAATCGGAGACTTTAATTATGCAAACGATTTTGCATTCCAACGCTTATTTTGTATCTCACATGTTTTGGTTAAAAAATAGAATTCTTGATTTACGAAAGTTTTTTTTTTTTTTAAATCGAAACATAAAATATACATTTTGTCAAAAAATGTCCTGAAGAGAATTTGTAGACTTGATTTAGACAAATAATTTTCCATCTCGATGTTTTTTTCGTATTTCACATATTTTGTTTAAAAAATGGAACTTAAAAATTGTAATTGTATTTTTATAAATTGAAACGATAAATATACATTTTATCAGAAACTATGTCAGACCAAATTTGTATATCTTATCGAAACGAACAATTTTGCAAACTTACGTTTTTTCGTAATTCACATATTATTATTTAAAAATTCAATTTTCGATTTTCAATAGTATTTTTTTTTTATTGTAAAGAAAAATGTACATCTTATAAATGAATGTTGCGATTTGAATTTATAGATCTTTTAGTAGTGAACAATTTTGTATCATAACGTTTTTTCTTATCTCGTATAATTTAACTGAAAAATGAAATTTTGATAATGACTTTTTTCATGTTTTCAAATTTTTTTGTTTGAAATATATTTTTTTTATAATTATAAATATTCAAGAGTTGACAGATCTATCTTATCTATAGATAATTTGTAAATTTTGAAGGTTTTTTATACAAAAATTTAATTCTGCAAGTCTACCTAAGCGTAAGATATTTTGTTATAATTTTCGGTTCCCAAGACTCCCCACTAAATAAGAATTGATAAAACCAATGAATAAATTCAATTCGAGAAAATCTGATAATAAGGATAATTTCATTTTCTTGATTCAAAAGTTTCATCATATTTTTGGAATTGAAAAAACTCAAATTTCTTAGATTCTGAACATATGTTGATTTTACTCTTGAAAACAAAAATTAAAGGAATCATAACCTGTATAAAGTATCACTAATATACAATAATAAAAGTTAATAATTCTAAAATGTATATAAATCTTTTTATTATTTAATGTTCTTTAATTCAAAAATTTGATCGCTTTCTTTCAAAAATATTTTATTTTATAGAAAATCGATTTAATAATTAAAAGTCTTAAAAATTTT
Organism: Diplolepis rosae; assembly: GCA_030998225.1. NCBI lineage: Eukaryota > Metazoa > Arthropoda > Insecta > Hymenoptera > Diplolepididae > Diplolepis > Diplolepis rosae. The sequence goes on along the minus strand of JAPYXD010000581.1, from coordinate 2,517,952 downwards.
AATCAGAATCATAAATTGGGCTAAAATCTAAAAATTCGCGATTACACGGGGCCTATACACTTCTTACACGGCCCTGCAGTAGTTGAAGGTTATAAGCGCTATTTTCTTTCTCGTATTCCAAGCGTGCGCAGCCGAGAGGCTTAGTCGTTAGGTTAGTAATGCGTTAATTATAAGTAGAGAGGGTTCGAACCCCCGCAGCGTTAAGAATAATTTTTAATACCACCCAAACGAGCGTTTGTGTAGTGTAGAGGGGGGGAATGTGTGTTTGTAGGTGTGTATATAAAAATAGTAAGTTAGAGTCTACTTGAAAGTATATAAAGTTTTGAAATGTACTAAGAATATTCATCGATTCAACTACTGCTCTTATTTGATTTACCTATGTTCCTGCAGTTCACTTAACTTCAAAAATGACACTTGGGGCCTTTACAAACTACGGAAAGTAAGTTAAAAAGTAGTCAAACCTCCTGAGATTTTTTTTCGATGTACATGTAATGTAAAAATACTGTCAATTTACTCAGAAAAAATCGCATTTCCCCTGTACTTTTTCTATCAGTTCTGGAAAATCCTTTTTATTTATTATTTTCTCAGTGAGATACCTGAACAAAATTGGTCACGTGACTCTGCTGATTTTAGCCCTTAAATTCAATACGGAGGTCCAATAGGGCCCTAATGGTGTCCTTTTTTGTAGGTGGGGTAGTGTAAGGGCTGACCTCACTAAACCCCTACTAGAAAATCTAGTAGGGCCCACGTTGACAAAAGCGTTACGTTACCGACGGGGCCCTGACTAGTTTTCCACGCTAGATCCCGACTAGAGATAGGGCAAACTCGTCGGGGCCCCACTAGACCCCTATCAAAATTTTTACACGGGCTACACGTAATTTACGTGTATGCTAGACTTAAAGTTTTGGCGGGTGCGCAAGGTAACCTAATTTTTGTGTATCGTTTGCGAATCTTGTCATTTCGTTAATAAATGTCAAAATTATAATTTAAACATAAGTAAGGGTGGTAGGCCAATGTACGAAAATTGCTTTTTTCCAGGAAAAGATGCATTGCCATTGAAAATGATTTGCTAGCAGATGAGCAGATGCATATTGACAAAAGGCAAGATAGCACTTGCACTTTAAGTATGAGTCTTATGCTCAATAAAAGCAATATTTCTTCAGAAGAAATAGTGCTGTTAAACAATAACGCTAAAGTAAGTCTTGTGCTTAATGCTTATATGAAATAAAACTTCAATATCATGTCAATTAAAAAGAATTAACCGTGGCTAAAATTATTTAATAGTAAAGATGGTTCACAAAAGAAATAAAAAATGTTCTTAATTTTGCACAAATTATAATATAAGTAGTAAATTTAGTTTATGTCTTTTTAGTACTTTTTTTCAATGAACAATTTTTTCTTGAGTTAGAAATCGAATGATATAGACTTTATAAAACTATTTTTCTAAATCTCAAGACTCAACTACTGACATGTTAAAAAATTAAGCTTATAAATAAAATAAAATTTGAGTTTGAATTATTGAATATGAAATTAGTAAATATTATTAATTTATTTAAAATTAATTAGTTGAGTTTGAAATTTGTGCCACTGCCTACATTATCGGAGAATCACTAGTCGCGTATCAGATAGGATACGTTGCCAACAGGTGTCCTCGAAGACAATTTCAAACTCTTATATCGCAAATAAATGCAAATTAAATTCAAATTTAAAGAATTTATAATCTTTCTGTGGAAAAAAGACGCTTTCGACTGCGCTGGGATTCGAGCCCAGGTCTAGCAGTCCACCAACAATCGAAATACCTGGGCTCGAATCCCAGCGCAGTCGAAAGCGTTATTATTAAAGCTATCAATATTATTTTATTTTGCTGTAAATAAAGGATCACTGAAAAGCTTATAAGCTTTACTTTACGTTTTTTAAAAGCTTTTTTTATTTCCGTAAGGTCCTCTTGAGATGGATGATTGTTATTCCCAGAATTGTATATTTTCGTCGATTTCACTTTACAGACGTTTCTTAACATAAATAAAACATTAATTTAGTATAAGTATAAAGCAAAGTGATCACAGCATTAACAAACATTATAAAGTCTGTATATTACTATAATATTTATTGAAAAGAAATTTACGTTATCCTAAATATAACATATTACAGTAGTTCGGTAAATATTTATAACTTCTCTAGGTTTTCTATTAAAATTATTGATATTCCAGTGATTAGCAAAAGATAATAAACAAATAAATTAATAGATTTTTATTTTTATTTACTTACCTGTGACCTAAAAGCCGATCGTAAGCACTGTTTTTTAAAATTTGGTCACACTATAAACATTTTGCCACAATTTTATCAGTTTCTTTTAAACACTTGAAATTAAATTCCGACCATGGGATTTTATTTGTGTATTTCATTCTTTTTCCTCCTTCAGATTTGCTCATTTTATATTTTGATTTTAATTTCGACACTTGCCGAATTAAGAGGAATGAAGATTTAAATTTCACTTATAATTAATTGCATAAACAAACGCAACAAGAGAGATTATACATACTCTTTTAAGGTTCGCTACCTTGAATATGTAATTAACTACAGTTTTCGACGTAAATTACGTAAATTACGCATTTTACGTAATTTACATGGAAAGCCTCAAGTTACGCGTAATTTTTCAACCCTGGATGTCATGAGCACACTTCAACTGAAGATCAATTCAGAATTATACAATTTTTCCATGGAAGTCGATCAACGTCGAATTAAAGCCGCAAACCGCTCAGCATTGAAAAATCGAAAAAGCGTTCGGAAAGACCTTTTACGTCGCATAGAAAAGAAGCAGAAGAGCAAAACTCATGCTTGCAATGGTAGTTATATGGTGCTAGGATAGAAGAGTAAAGGTAAAAAAATTAGCAAGTCGATATTTTGAATATTTCATATAGTATATGCGTTTTGAAACTTTAAACGGGTTTTTCTCGAAACAATGTTTTTCAAATTGGCGTACATCGTAACTCGCTCAATTTTTGTTGAATTCACTTAAAATTTTAGCTGTAACTTCTTAGATAGATTATTTAGGGAAGTATGCACGATTTTTAAGATTGATAAATAATTACATTTTTATAAACAATTTAAAGTCGATTTTTAGCCAGAAAATGAAAAATAAAATTCAAACTGATGCCAATTTGCGAATTTAAAACAGAAATTTATAATTAAGGGTACTTTCCTAGGAAAACTAAGATATATTAACGACAAATTTTATTTTTGCTCTAGGCGGTGTTCGAAGATTGCTATGTTGTACACCGATTTCCTCCTCGGAAAAAACAGGTTCAAGTTAGCAAGTGCCACGGCGCCATTTTGTATCGTAAATTTAAATTATTTTTTTTTAGTATACCTTGATACATGCATAATAAAGTCTCAACATTTCATTTTAATCCATTAACTAGTTTTTGAGACAGAGATTCCCAAAAAAGGATTCATTTTTCAGTGTGCCTGGGTAGTATAACCCTTTAAGCCATCACTTAACCTCATTTTTATTTATCCAAATCATCATTTCTCATCATTTTTATATTTCTGAATTACTATTTCTCTTTTTGGGGGGGGGGGGGGGTGAACTTTTATTTTTGCATTTTTTTAAAATGAATATATAATATCTCAAGAATATTGTGTCAAAATTTCAAGTTGATCGTAGCAAAATTGATGAAGTTATGAGTATTTGAGCGTCCATTGTTCCAGGCCGGGTTTCTATACAAGTTGACGAGTTGCGAATTAGTGGAGCAAAACTTTAAAGCGTTTTTCTGAAACTAGTTACTGTTGAAGTCCGTGTACATCATAACGCAAAATCTACTGGACCAACCGTTTTAAAATTTTGCACAGTACTTCTTCACATAATTCACCAGGTATCTTTGGGAGCTTTTTTGTGTATTTTAATAATTATTAATTTTTCAATAAGATGATTCTGTTGCGAGTTATGATGTACACCGCAAAACAACTTTTTTTCGAGGCGCCTCCGGAAATTTACTGTCACTCGCTCAATTTCCAATATTTTGCAATGAAAATTTAGGAAAATATTGTTCAACTGTTGCATTATTATACGGAACGTGACTGAATGAACTAACACTATCTGTATCGCTAAAAAAAACTTCTTAAAAACATGCCTTTTTTCACGGAATTGCCCCCCCCCAATTTCTACTGCACCGAATCGACATGTTACAGAAAAACCATTTGACCTAGAACAGATTCGGTCGAAAAATGACAGCGCTAAATTCAAATGCAGCCAATCGAAATTTTTTATTTAAATCATTATAAATTCTGATTGGCTGTATTTGAATTGGCGCTGTTGTTTTTTGGCCGAATGCGTCTATGTCAAATGGTTTTCTGTAACATGACAATTTGGTGACGTGAAAATTAAGAGAAATAGTAATTCGGAAATATAAAAATTATGGCAAATGATAATTCGGATAAATAAAAACTGGAATCGGAACATCTAAAAAAAAAGGCCATTAATTTCGCCCCTCTCCTTTCTCCCACTAGATTTGCTGGTAAATAGGATTGAGGAAGAATTAAAAAAATAAAAAAAATGTACACTCAGTTATTAAATTAGAAAAATAGAAACAACTTTTGGAAAAAAGTAGAAAAGGAGAAAAGTCGCGATTTTCTAGAAAAATCAGGACGTCTGGAAAACCCATAGTTATTTTGAAATATAAACATTAGGTTATGTGATGAATTGGAAATATAAAAATTATAGCAATTGGTAATTTGGTTACATGTATTTCGGGTAAATAAATTTTAGGAAATATAGAATTTGGGGGACATTTATGCGCCCCTTCGGAAAGAGATAAGTGGGAGATATTCTTAAAATTCAAGAATACCATTTTTTAGAAATAATATCTTCCCCCGATTCGAAATGAAGAAATTCAGAGTTTCTTCAAAGGCAGAGCAGATTAGTAGACACTGGACCTCTATTTTTGAGAGCTTCTAGATATTTCTCTAGGACGAATTTCATCAAGCATTTCTCTGTCTTCCTGGGTTTCGGGCAGCTCCACCTCCTTGCTTCCTCCCTTTTCGTATTTCGATCAAAGCGCCTTCGGCTCTGTGCAATAGACGTTAGAGGTCGGATTATACGCGTATATTGGAGATTCCTGTGTGCCACTACATTATTGTAGAGACACATGTAGGCTCTAAGTAGGTTGTATGTGTTAGGTTTGCAAACATGTTTGCAGCGTTGTCAGGCGGGCAGGAAATTACGTCCGCCTTTAGCCGCTCTCTATATTACACCCACCTCCAACCCTCCGGAGCCGCTCCACACCTCCAACCCATATTCCTGCTGTATCGTCTACGACCTACGTCCACACCCGCGTTCACTAGCTTTTACTGGTGTGTACTTTGGGTGCAAGGTTGTTTCATACCTAGGTATTAACCTGGTGCAGATACCTTCGTATACATATAGAGTAGACACACAGCAGACACTCCACTACTATACAAGACTATGTGTAACAATATTGCACTCTGTTGTAAATGGGATACTCTAGAACTTGCTATGTTGAAGTTAAGCTCAGTTCCGGGATCAAGTTGAAGTTAGAGTCAATCCGAAGCTCGTTATCAGATTCTTATTAGGAGGATTGCTGTTTTACTTGATTCTGGATGTAGAGGATATTCTATAATATATTCAATATTTAAAGAATTTTGAAATCTTTCTGTGGAAAAAATGACGCTTTCGACTGCGCTGGGATTCGAGCCCAGGTCCTTCGATTGCCGGTCGATCAAACTCAACTAATTAATTCTATAATATATATCGAGAATATCCGGAAGTATGATGGAATATCTTGAAGTATCCCGAAATATGTTGGAATATTTTTCAGTACCTTGAAAAATCCAAAAGTATACTGAAATATCGCAAAGTACCTTGGAATATTTTGGAAGATCTTGAAATATCCTAAAGTCATTGAAATATTTTGAAGTACTTTGACATTTTCCAAGGTAATAATCCAGTAAAGTTTATAGAACTGTTCACGTGTTGGGGATACAGGCTTTTAAGCAACAGAGTTCTGGAAAATGTATGAAACGTTTCAGAATAAGATGCGAAAGAATCCCTAGCGAACTGGCTGAACGGTAGCTTTACGCTGTACCGTAAAGCTATCGTAAAGCTATCGTAAAGTAGCATTATAACTCATGAATGAGGCAAAATAAACATTCAAAATGTTTTTATCCTTATTCTACGTTAAAAATAACGTTAACTGGTAATTGAAATATGCAATAATTTGATTTATTTACGCTAAAAGTTAAAAAAACATAATACCTGTCATTGAAGGCAGTGCAGTGGTTCACCTTTTGTGGAACGTCTCCGTTAAAGTTGACCATTGGTTGGAGTGAGACACAACTATACTTTCATCTCACTCTAACAAATAGTCAATCCTGACGGTGAAGCATGGAAAGTGATGAACCACTGCACTGCCTTCAATGAGAGGTATTATGTTTGTTTAATTTTTAGCGTAAATAAATAAAATTATTGTATATTTCAATTACCAGTTAACGTTATTTTCAACGTAGAATAAGGATAAAAACATTTTGAATGTTTATTTTGCCTCATTCATGAGTTATAATGCTACTTTACGATAACTTTACGATAGCTTTACGATAGATTTACGCTACAGCGTAAAGCTACCGTTCAGTCAGTTCGCTAGGGATCAGGAAGAATTATTGAAAATTTCGCATTTTATTCTGAAAAGTTCTATAAATTTTCTAGAATTCTGTTCCATTAATTCTTGTATCCCCAACTCTAAAACAGTTTTATAAACTTTATTGAACTATCTCAAAGGTACCTTTAAGATAAACACATACGCATTGAAGAATATTGCGTCAAAACCACACCAAGAGATGTTTCTGAGGAGGATGATTTATGGAAATGAAACTTGTTTGGAAACTAAAAATTGGATTAAAATTAGTCAAGAAATTAGAGAAAACAATATGAAAAAAGATTTTCTACTACAATGTATCCATTTCAATAATATATCTATAAAAAAAAAACAATGAAAGTTGGTAAACAGTATTCATAAAGACCTAATGAAATCAGAAATCAAAGATATCCATAACCATATTAATTATCTAATGAAAAATTCTATGAAAATAAAAGAAAATTTAACAAAAAATGATGAGTATTATTTCCATAATACAAAATTATTTAACAAATTCCAAAAACTAAAATATAAACAGAATGTCAGTTAAGTTAAAATAAACCAACACAGAAAAGTAAATATACATGACCAAAGTAATATTAACGATGACAATAACAATAATGACCCTTGGTTGATTAACTGCACAGATACTTTGATTCCTGATTCTGTTATAGATATTATCAGATTAGGTGAAAAAAATTTTCATTCTTGTCCAGTAAAAAACAACAGATATTCGAAATTATAAAGGATGTAGAATCTAATATTGATAAAATTTCAGAAGGTGATGATAGAGACCAACTAAGACATAGTATATAGTAATTAATATTTCTTCAAACTATTTAAAAGGAAAGTCACATATCACTGAAATTGACAAATTAATAGCAAAAAATATAAAAGAAACTAATATGTTTGTAAAAAGTAACAGTGACCTATTTTTTACAAGAGCTGATAAAGGTAATATTACTCTTTCTGTAATATTTATTTTGGCTTGGGGTCAGCTTAGTTTCTAATTATTTATGTCATCGAGGACATAAACATTAGGAAGGCAAACGTTTCGGCAATGTTTATGTCCTCGATGACATAAATAATTAGAAACTAAGCTGACCCCAAGCCAAAATAAATATTACAGAATTATAACTGTGGGTCAATGTAACAAGGAACATGTACGGAAACGTGTCACGATGTAATATTACTATTGTAATGAAAAAAGTTGAGTACAAGAAGAAAGTGTTTGAGTTACTAGATGATAAAAAAACTTACAAGAGATTGAAAATAAACCAGAACAAAAATTAAAAAAAGACACATTCAAAAATTTTAGACAAAAGGTCATTTGGGAAGTGTACGTAGAAAAGATATATTGAATGATAGTACGAACATAGCTAGATTTTATGGTCTCCCAAAAATCTATAAGAATAACTATCCATTAAGACCTGTGGTATCTTTAATCAACTTTCTTACAATTTGTTTGGCCAAATTCCTTAATGATATTTTAACAAAAGCACTTCCAAAACCAGTATCTACAATAAAAAATTCACAAATTTTAATAGAAATCCTCTCAAATTTAACCTTGGCAGAAAATCACATTGTGATGTCTCTTGACGTTAATTCATTATTTACTAATGTAACTACAGAATTAGTTCTCAAAGGTATAGACAAGAGATGGCCACTTATTAAAAAAGTTACAAAATTATAAATTGATGAATTTAAAGAAGGAATTAACTTTTTAATGGACTCAACATATTTCAAATTTGATAATAAATATTATAAACAAATTTTTGGAACTCCAATGGGATCACCAATCTCTCCCATTATCGCAGTCATAGTTATGCAAGACTTAGAGTATGAAGTTCTTAAAAAATAAGATTTCACGGTCACTTTATATTATAGATATGTAGATGACACAATCCTTTTCATACCAAAAGATGAAATAAACAATATAGTAGACGAATTTTATAATTATCATAAAAGACTAAAATTCACTTTTGAAATCGAAAATAACAACTCAATTCCCTTTCTTAATATACTAATTATCAGAAATAATGACAGCACAATATACACAAATTGGTACCGAAAAAATACCTTTTCAGGCAGATTTCTTAACTATATTCAAATCACCAGATGCAACATAAAATTAGCATGAATAAAAACCTTGTAGATTCAGCTTTATTACTTTCGAATATAATTTATCATGCTGACAAATTGGAAATTTTTAAAGAATATTTAATTCTTAATAATTATCCGGTTAAATTTATAGATAAATATATAAAGAAAAGAACAATAGAAATTCACAATAAAAATAAGACTAAAATTAACAACATGAATTCGGATTTAGATACAAAAAAAATAATATCGATTCCTTTTTATAGAAAAATTTCAGAAAATGTTAAAAGAACAATTTCAGAATATAATATTAACATAATCTTTAGAGTCGATTCTAAACTAGATAAAATTATTAGATTAGGTAAAGATGACTTAGAAAGGGGTGAGATAAATTACGTTATTTATAAACTAGAATGTATATATCTTGTGATAAGACCTATATAGGAGAAACAAAAAGACTTCTTAGCATCAAAAGAGACGAACATAAAAATAACTTTAAGGAGCTATACCAGTGTGAATGCTGAAAATTTGGGTGATTTTCGGGAATTTTTTGGAAGAAAAGTAATCAATTAAATGTTTCAGAAAATTAAGAACATATTCGGCTATATTTGATCTATATTGCATAATTTTTTTCTAGAAAAATATTGAGATCCAAGCTGCCTTCGGAGACGCCAAAAAAAAGTTCCTCCACTGTTGAGATGATTCCGGCCGATTGAGTAGCTGAAACCGCAAAAGGAAAAAATGTCATTGAACTGGAAAGTATTTACTGTACAATGACGTAGGATTTTCGAAAAATATCAAAATCTAACAAAATGGCGTAGTTATGAAAAAAAGTATTTTTTCTTGCCTATAAAATGGTCGTTTTTTCATTGCCTAATCGTCAATTTTCACCCAATAAAAAATATTCCACGTCATTGTAGAGTAAATATATTCAATAGTACTGAGTACAAATTTCAAGTCAATCGGATTATTGCTCTTTAAGTTACAATGTCAGCAAATTTGAAAAATCTAATTTCGAAAAAAACGCGTTTAAAGATGTAACTATCGATTTTTGCAAGAAAAATGATATTTATTATAAAAACTGCTAATCGGCTATACCTGGCCCATACAATGGACTGTTGAAAAAGGCACAAAGAAAATCGATGTTTTGAAAGTGTCACACTGGCATAGCCCCTTAATCTAAAAAATAAGAAATACACAAGTCTAGAAAATATGAGGTTGTGATTATTATAGAAATACCGATAGTCGTTTCCGAAGTAATTTTTGGCGTAGAAACCGAATCCGGGCTCAGAATTGCTCCATCACGTTAGGTTTTCGAGTAATCCTAACCTAAAAGTGCGAAAACACGGTTTTTCGCTATGTTTGAGCATCAATAATTTCGCGAATTACTTCGGAACTGTACCTCAGCTACTCCATAACAAAACCATGTAGACCTGTGATATCATAATGTGATATCAAAACATAGAACTGGAAATGTAGGAGATGATGGAAAACCACATGATTTTAATTGGAACAATATACAAATATTACATGAAGAAAATAACCTTTACAAATGTCTGTTTGCAGAAATGATTTATATAAAAAAAGAGAAAGAAAATAGTTTAAACAAAATAACTGATACTGATTCATATAATGTGATTATTGATTTTTTTAAATGAAAAATATTTTAATAAATTGTACAAATAATTATTAGAATAACAATTATACAATTTCATTATAAAAGTAATATTATTCAATATTGGTTCAAAAATCCTAACAATAACATAACGCATCGAACTCAATTGTAACTCGTATAAGGATATCAAGCAGTCTGTGATTGTACATACAGGAGAACGGAGCTATAGTGCTTTTGCCCTCACTCTAATAATATTTAATAACAAGATGGACAAAACTGAATTTTTCCTGTTATTATATATTTTTAATGTTATATACAGTTTTTCAACAAAAGTATAATGTTCGACAATCTACAACAGATAAATTTTATTCATGTCTAGAAAGAAAGGATTTGATAAGAATATAATTTATGACATTATGGTATGTAAAATAGTGTTAATTTTAAGTAGGTGGAAACAACGTCTTCGGACAATCAGAAAACATATGTCAGTGGATTAAATTTTAATTAAAGAAACGAATCTTTTTACAATACTCGACGTTTCGAAGTCGAACTGACTTCCTCTTCAGGAGCTTTTTTTTTAATAAAAAAGAAGAATATATGTCTATTAATAGTTAAAAAAATTTTATAATAAATAAATAAGATTAACTTAATATTAATAATAAGTCCTCATGTTCTATTTATAAATCTAAAATAACAAAAGTGTTAATTTTAAATAATGACATTGACACATGTTAGATTAGTTTTATTTGATAAAAAGCATGTAATAAGTAATTACTATTTCTTAAATTTATATATTTTTTTTATAAAAAGCTCCTGAAGAGGAGGCCGGTTGTGTCTTGAATATCCTTAAGTCCCATGAAATATCCCGAAGTTCCTTGGAATATTTTGAAGTATATTTAAATATTTGGGAGGATCTTGAAATATCCTAAAGTCATTGAAATATTTTCAAGTACCTTGACATTATCCAAAGTTCATTGGAATATCTTAAAATACCTTGAAATATCCCCAGGTAATAGTTCAGTAATGTTTATAGAACTGTTTAAGTGTTGGGGATACAGGCATTTAGGGAACAGAGCTTTACAAAATGTATAAAACTTTTCAGAATAAAATGCGAAACAATGAGGACAAATGATTGAAAATTCTGCATTTTATTCTGAGAAGTTCTATACATTTCCAAAAATTCTGTTCCGTGAATTCCTGTACCCCCAACTCTGAAACAATTTTAGACACTTTACTGAAGTATTTTTTATGTGCCTCCGGCGCGTAAACTCGTTTTTTCGCCACAGTTAAGAGTAGCGCAATGTTGTGTATTGCGCTACAAAGGAATGTAATGTAAAAATTGAACTGCGCATGCGCCTATAGCCATACAGCGGAGCACAATCTTCTTCTTATTCTTCTTCTTCTTCGTACAGCGTTACCACCCTACTGACAAAGCCTTGTATATTTGAACTGCGCATGCGTCTATTGAAATCCGCTACTACTACACAAGATCGATAAAATCCAAATGGCCGGGACTAGTCGCGAAATATCAAGTGTAATCACTAGCGCCGCAAACAACTACAATACTAGATTAGATTCGAGTGTACACATAAAAACTCGTATACGCACCGAAGTCACATAAAATAGAATACGTGCCAATGCACACAATTCGGGAAATTACGAGACTCGCGACAATGCTCGCAGGACTGATCGCGCCTCAGCTTCGTCTTATCTTCGATCTCCTGCGAGGATTGTCGCTCGTCGCGCAATAACTCTCATTGTGCGCCTAGGCACGTAATATACTATTTCCGTGAACTATTCTGAATATCCTCAAGTACCATGAAATATCTCGAAGAACCTTGGAATATTTTGAAGTACCTTGACATTTTCCAAAGTGCATTGAAATATATTGAAATATCTTCAACTAGCTTAAAGTACACTAAATTTCCTTGAAATATCTTAAAGTATCTTAAAATATCACAAAGTACCTTAGAATATTCTGCAGTACACTGAAATATCTAGAACTATTTTGAAATTTCCTGGAATATTTTAAAGTATGGGAAGTATCTTGAAGTATGCGAAATATCTTTAAAAACAATGAGATAGTATGAAGTATATGTACTTTGAAATATCCTGATGTACCTTGGTATATTTTGAAGCATCTTGGGGTATCTTGAAGCAATCTGAATTACCTTAAAATACCTAAAAGTATTTTGAAGTACCTTGAAATATTCTAAAATGCCATAAAATATTTTGAAGCAGTTCAAAATATCCTGATGTACCTTGGAATATTTTTAAGTATCTTGAAGCAATCTGGAGTACCTTTAAATACTCGGAAGTATACTAAAATATCATGAAATATCTGAAAGTACCTTAAAATATCCTAAAGTAACTTGGAATAACATAAAGTACTTTAATCTTCTTGAAAAATCATGATGTTCCCTTCAATATCCGGATGTACACTAAAATATTTAAAAGTATCTTGAAATATCCTAAAGTACCTTGGAATATTCTTCAGTACACTGAAATATCTAGAACTATTTTGAGATTTCCTGGAATATTTTAAAGTATGGGAAGTATCTTTAAGTATGCGAAATATCTTTAAAAACAATGAGATAGTATGAAGTATATGTACTTTGAAATATCCTGATGTACCTTGGTATATTTTGAAGCATCTTGGGGTATCTTGAAGCAATCTGAATTACCTTAAAATACCTAAAAGTATTTTGAAGTACCTTGAAATATTCTAAAATGCCATAAAATATTTTGAAGCAGTTCAAAATATCCTGATGTACCTTGGAATATTTTTAAGTATCTTGAAGCAATCTGGAGTACCTTTAAATACTCGGAAGTATACTAAAATATCATGAAATATCTGAAAGTACCTTAAAATATCCTAAAGTAACTTGGAATAACATAAAGTACTTTAATCTTCTTGAAAAATCATGATGTTCCCTTCAATATCCGGATGTACACTAAAATATTTAAAAGTATCTTGAAATATCCTAAAGTACCTTGGAATATTCTTCAGTACACTGAAATATCTAGAACTATTTTGAGATTTCCTGGAATATTTTAAAGTATGGGAAGTATCTTTAAGTATGCGAAATATCTTTAAAAACAATGAGATATTATGAAGTATATGTATATATACAGTCATATGTATATGACTGAAAATTTTTTAAATGTACAAAATTGATAAGAAGTATGGAAATTTGAATAGGAAAACATATATTGATTCAAATTTTGAACATTTATTGGCATCAAATTTTACTGAAAGTTTATTTTTGAAGTGTTCAAATGCTTATAAAATGTTACACGATCTTTTAGATGTTTATTTTAGGCAGATCTTTTGAAAAATATCGGAAAAAAAGTGTTGTTTCTTAGTAATAATAAGGAGAAGTGGGATGAGTCGTTCTCGCATGTAAGAGTGACGAAAAAGAAAAAGAAACAAAGGAAGCGCGCGTCGCTGCCTCTCCCTACTCGCTTCACACGGACAGGAGGTGCTTCTGTAGTTGTTACTGCGTCGGTATCCGATCTGTGCACACTGGTCTCCTTTATGTTTTGCTGTTGCAAGATATTTGGTATCGCGGCTTAATTTTTTTTACAAGTTTGGTTCGCTGAGCTTCGTCTTGCCCGGGATAAATTGAATACTCTTCGTTGTATACGGTAAGTTCAATTATGAATATATACTTGGACTTGAATACGTAATGAATAATTGAATTTTATGGAATTCACTTGCAATTTCTGAAATTCGCTTCAATTGAAAATATGTAAAAAACTCCGACTATTTTAACTACAATTCTTATTACTAACATAAATTGTTTTGGTGTATTGAATTTAAGTGAATTTTATAGAATTGAATTATTTATTCCAATTCCAAGTATATTCATTTCAGTGAATGAAGCAGAGTTAACTTAAGGGGGGTTTCTACTTTGTTCCGCCGAAAAAACGTGCTTTTTTTTAGACATTTTTTTGGGGAACGTATTTAAGATAAACACTTGAAATTTTTTTCAGTTGTAGGTACAAGTTTATTGTAAAAGTACAAAAAGTTTTCAGTAGAAATATGCAAAGGTGTGGGGGGGGGGGGCATTGAACAATGGCGGCGCGCCGAACGAATTTTTCCCACTCTCGGAAGTCCTGCCGCTGTTTCAGATGACCTGAAACACAAAAATGTAATATATTCTTACTTTGTATACTTTTGTCTTTGGCCGATACTAGGATTTCGAAGAAAAATGAAAAAATTATGCGATTTTGAATGAAAAACTCGATTTTTGCCCACTTTTTTCGATACAAATTGTTATGTAAAATGAAAAATTGTTAATATTTTTTGAAGATTCTAGTACGAGCCATAGCTAAGCCCTTGATACACGACTGTTAAAAATTTCGTGGCCATTGCTCAACTCGCCTGGCTTAAATCACTTCCACAAGGCCAAAAAATATAGTTTTGAGAAAAACGCGTTCAAAGTTTTGCTTCAGTATAAAGTGAAAAAGAACTTTTTGTACTTGTACAATAAACTTGTACCTACAACTGAAAAAAAATTTCAAATGTTTATCTTAAATACGTTCCCCAAAAAAAATTTCTAAAAAAGCACGTTTTTTCGACCGAACAAAGTAGAAACCCCCCTTAAAGTTTCTTGAATTAACTTCAAATTATGTACAGCCAGTACGGGATCAGCACTGGTCTGCCAGTGCTAAAAATCGTTATCATGATTCAATTCGTGTTGCTGCACACTGGACTACTTCATTTTGATTTGTAAGCTATGAGATAAGTTTTCGATTTCTATGATAATCCTTATTTTAATTATTTCCTATATTTTAATCTTTTACAGAAATTTTGAATTAATCTTTGAATTTATAGCACTGAAGAAGGCCCCCATATGTGGCCGAAACGTTTGCCTTTCCTTTTTTTGCGTATTTTTATATCTAATATTGATAATAATTTCAATCGAAGAAAATAAAACGAAACTGACTCTATGCCAAAACGACGAGAAATGAACAAAAATTATGTGATATATCTTGAAGTACCTTGAAATATTTCGAAGCATCTCGAAGTATCTTAAAATATTTTGATGTACCTTTAAATATTCTAAAGTAATTTAGAATATTTTGAATTATCTTGAAGTATGTAAAATATCCTGGAATACCTTGAAATTTTCTATAGTATATATGAAGTACCCTATACTTTTCAACACCTTGAAATAAATTGAAATACTCTGAAGTATGTAATAAACAGATTTTTTTAAAAAGTTTTCAATTCCTAAACAGGTTTAAAACTCAGAAAATATAATTGATCAATACTCCAGTTTGTTAAATGTGCTGCTAATTTACTGGCTAGCACCAATATTTTTGTCTTTACCCCATCATCATTTTTGTAATTTAAGGTATTGTAATACTATCAAGAACAAAAAATTGTGTCAACCAATAAATTAGCACTCGTGTATTTTAGAAGCTGAAGTCGTTGGATTAACGAACTATTTCTTCCACCACGACTCTTTCAGTTAGGACCATAATTTTTCCATGCTTTCCTAAATAAAGCTTGGAAACTTACAAGCTACAAATCTAACAAGCCACCCCAGTACAATTCTCTAGAGACAGAAGTCAGTCGCAAAATCGAAAATCGCATCCCTTCTTTCGATATCCGAGAAAAGGGACGAATCTCAAAGATCTTAGGGTTCGTAAACCGCTTTGAGTCTCATAAAATCTCATAACCTCGGGGGCTAAATTCTGTAAGGGTCCACCATCGTTGCGTACACCCTGCCTTTCACTCTTTGGAGAACATTGAATGGAGTTTGTTTGTTTTTAGGATCGTGCTCTCTACCCTTATGATGCCGCATTCTATTGAGAATTTTCAAAATTATATTCACACGCACATTGTCAGATTTATTTTTCACTTTATTCAATACAAGGATATATCTTTCTCTTTTCCGCTCGTGTCCTATTGGAAGGGCTCGTGCAAAACTTTGTTACGAGATCGAAATGTTAGTGCGCCAGAGGGGTGGGCGGAGTAATTCACGTTTCCTCGGCTCGTCTTCAAAAGACTTGGAATATATTGTGTCCTGCAGTGCAAACAGTCCCAGACACATTCTATGTTCCACTTTACTTCAAGTCTGGTAAGACGCCTTGTATGTTTGCCCACAGGCAAATGTGTTTCCTTAGGCTGTCCGAAATGTTTGGACGAGCCCAGCGCCAAGTACTTGTCGATTCGACGTATCCAATCGAGAGCTTGGCTTAAAAAAAAAATGAATCAGAATACCTGAAAAAATTTGAGACTCCTGCTTTTGATGGTTTCATTTCCCAGCTGGGATTTGTGAAATTCAGATCAGTTAGTCACGAATTCTTTACTGGAAAAACGATTTTGTCTAACCAGTGAATATAATTTTTTCACATTTATGCAAAACCAAATTTTTTTGTATCACCAAAAATGTTAATTGGTAGATGACCAAAAAAAATTAGGATGTAAACGTTTTTGTATAATGAACAAATATTTAGTTGGTTCAAACGAAGTAATTTTTTTTATAAGAAAGAAATGTTTTCTAACAGATAGATCTCTTGAAATAAAAAAACGACAACAAATTGAGGTGCTGACAACTCGACATGTGCTTCATATTTCATATATATTTCATTTGAATGTACTCCTTCGAGACGCTTTAGAATATATCGAAATACTGAAAAATATTTCAAGGTACTTTTAAATATTTAAGACATATTTCAAGGTATTTTGGGTTATTTTAGGGTATTTTAAAATATTTCGACGCTCTTCAGGGTATTTCATAGTATTCGAGATTATTTAATATTGAAGATATATGTTAATGTTGGTAATTGGCTTTAGGGTCCAAGGTTGATAAAAACTCAGAGTTTTACATAATCAGACGTTTCGGCTCTGATCGGAGCCCTCGGAGCCGAAACGTCTGATTATGTAAAACTCTGAGTTTTTATCAACCTTGGACCCTAAAGCCAATTACCAACATCAACATATATCTTCAATTATTAATTAAGGGTCAATGTAAGTCCAGAATATGAATATTATTTAATATTACTATGGGATATTTCACATACTACAAAACACTTCAGATTATTTAAAGTTTTTTGAAGATACTCTATACGTATCTCATAATACTCCAAGGTACTTCAAAATATTTCAATGTATTTCAAAAAATTTTCAAGGTTCTTTAGGGTATTCCATATTACTTCAGAATACTTAATATACTTTCGAATATTTCAAGGCACGTCATGATATTTCATGTTACTTTAGGACATTTCAAGATACTTCAGAGAATTTGAAAAAACTTTAAGACATTTCAAAGCACTTTTGAATATTTCAAAATATATGAATGTACTCCTTCTTCGAGACGATTTTGATTATATATCGAAGTACTAAAAGATATTTCAAGGTACTTTTAAAATGTAAGATATATTTCAAGGTATTTTGGGATATTTTAAGATACTTTATAGAATATTTCGACGCTCTTTAGGGTATTTCATAGTATTCGAGATTATTTAATATTACTATGAAATATTTCACATACTACAAAACACTTCAGATTATTTCAAGTTTTTTGAAAATACTCTATACGTATCTTATAATACTCCAAGGTACTTCACGATGCTCTATACGTTTCCTTATAATATACCAAGGTACTTCAAAATATTTTAATGTATTCCATAGTACTTTAGAATATTTAATATACTTTCAAATACTTTATACGTGCCACATAAAATTCTAAGAAACTTCAACAAATTTCAACGTAATTCAAGAAATTTTAAGGTTTTTAGGGTATTTCATATAGTACTTTAAACTATTTTGTTTTACTTTAGGATAGTCCGCATACTTTAAAACACTTCAGAATATTGCACGCATTTGAAGATACTTTATGCGTACCTCAAAAAATGTTACAGTATTTTAAGAAATATCAAGGTTGTTTAAGGTAATGCACAGTATTCAAGAATATATTATGTTACTTTGGGATATTTTTCATACTACAAAATATTTCAGAATATTTCTAGGTACTTAAGGATATTTTACAAAACTACAAAATACTTTATATCTACCTTATAATATTCCAAGATACTTCAAAATATTGCAGTGAACTCCCATTTACTTTAGGCTCTATTGCCCTTAAGGAACACATTCCCATCGCAATAGTCATGCTTCATGCTTGATTAATTAATTTTAATTTAATTTAATTTTTAAGCGAATTTTTAAGGAAACGTTTTTGTTGGATAAAGGGAAAGATATAACTCATATGAAAAAATAGTTAAGAGCAAATTTGTAGATCTTTTTGAAACAAACAATTTTGTTTTTCAACATTTTTTTTCCCACGTAGATTTGGTGCAAAATGGAATTTTCGTATCTCGTATAGCTTTTTTAAAAACCTAAAGTTTTTATTTTTATTAAAATTTTCCATTAATAAATAAAAAATACAACTGCTATGAAAAAATGGTAATTAGTAAATTCGTAGATTTCTCTGGGATAAACAATTTTGTTTCCTAACATTTTTCCGTATCTCGTATATTTTGTCGGGAAAGCTTGTAGCTTGAATATTTTCAAGCACTTGTTGCCTTGTGATATTTATAGAATTATTCATATAGAGAAAGTATAATTATAATTTTAGAAAGGTTTAAAACCTTTCAAGCACTTCAACGTATAGTATCAACTAAAATGCCAATGAGCTCTTTTTTCTCACTTTCATAATTTGTAATTGAAAATACTTTCGGACTATTAAAATTTTAGAATATATTCCAATAAGCTTAAAAAATAGATAAGTATAATTTAATAAATCTTTTTTTTACACTGACATATTTTTCACATAAAAAAAATAATGAGCCTCCCCCTGCTGTGGATATTGTCTCTTAATTTCGGATATTAATTAGCGCAAGTGTTAACCTTTTGACGACAATATGCACATATGTATGCTCTTGACTGAAAGATTTTTCTAGGAATATTACTTGGGCAATTTTGGTCAGTGAGAGATCATTTTTAAGTGGAACAACGTAGCTTTCTAATTATGCAATTGAAACTCTCAAACACCCCTCCATGTTTCCTGCTGTGAGCCGTCAATAAGTTCAAATTTCTTAACATATGAGAAGGTATTGGTTTTATCCATCAAAAACGTTTTAATAAAAATAAAAAATTCAATTTTTCCGCCAAAATATAGGAGATATATGCAAAAAATATGAAGTAACAAAATTTTTTATTCCAAAAGGATCTACAAATTTCCTGCTAAGTTTTTGTTTTAATCGTAAAAAAAGTTATCAAATTCAAAAAATGTTGAGAAACAAAATAGTTTATTTCAAAAAAATCTACAAATTTTTTGTTTACTATTTTCTCATAGGAGTTATGTCTTTTATTTATTAATGAAAAATATTTTTGAAAATACTTCGGAGGACGAAGCGCGACGAACGAGTCGCGCACCCTAGCCGCACTCAAACTTGCGCGATGAAAATGTGCCCGCAAGTTAAGATTACTTATACTTTCATTTCAAAAAATTACTTAAATTCGACTTGTTATTATTATTTATTTCAATCAAAGCCACATCTACCCCTGTTAGTGAAAGATGTGTTCTTTCGTGTTTTTTTTCGGATTTTTATGTTGAAAGGTGTTTTTTTTGCATATAATGAACTAGGATTTTTGCAAAATATCGAAAATTGACAAAACGGCGTCGTTTTGAAAAAAAGTTTCGAATTTTGCAAAAAAAAAAACGTCAGTTTTCTGCATTGCAAATTTGCAATTTTTGACGTATCAGAAAGATATGTTAATTCATGGTATGTAAAAACATGTGCTGAGTATACCCTGAAAATTCCGAATCGATTCCGAATACTCTATATGTACCTCATAATATTCCAAGGTACTTCAAGGTACTCTATACGTTTCCTTATAATATTCCAAGGTACTTCAAAATATTGCAATGCACTTTAAAAAATTTTAAGGTTCTTTAGGGTATTTCATTTTACTTCAGAATATTTCATATACTTTAAAATACTTTATATGTGCCTCATAAAATTGTAAGGTACTTCGATATATTTCAATGTAATTCAAAAAATTTTAAGTAGATAGAAGAGGTAATATCCCCGAATTTCCTGAGCGTGAAGTCGTTAGGCATTTTCTGACGCGAGATAAAATTCCGAGAAGCTCATTGAAACGACTCTTGGCTATATACGGGGCTGGGTATTGTTTTAACGTGTTTGAGTCAAATATTGACGCAAGTCGGGCTCGCTTGGCCTGGAACGGGACGGAACGGAACAGAACAGAACGGAACGAGATGAGATGAGACGGAAAGACCGACATAACGTCTATTCTTCATTCTCGGTAAAGGTAACGACGGATGTTGGATAAAGAGAGTAAAGGTGAACATCAGGGAAAGAAAAACTGAGTCTTCTAGATAAAGAGAGTAAAATAAAAAAAAAGGACATTACCATCAGAGAGAAAGTCTTGGCTTCTTTTCAGTGTTGTAATAGATACATCCTATCGGTATACAACCTTTCTTGAAATATTCGATTGGAAACAATTAAAATCGAGAGAACAAAATTTTGAATCGTGTCTACACGATTGAGTCCACTTCTTTCTCAGTCGTCCCCAACTATCTACAATCAGGTCCTTGATTTTTATTACTATTTGAGGTTAAGTTTTCAATTTGATGACAACTTACATGTAATTCTTCCAGACAGTTCAAACTGCACCTCCCTAGGGATATCAGTTTTCATGAAATTTATTTTTGTGAAATGAAAACTTGGAACTTTCGAAATTCTTGAAACCTTTCATGAAAAGTTAAAAAGTTTTCACCTTACCTACATTTTAATTTAATAACGTGAATTTTAAAATGACATTATTTTTTACTCTTAAAATATATTTAAAATAAAATTAAACAACGAATGTGATAGAAAGTGAATGGATATTTGTTTTAAATTTAGTTTTTTGTACTTCTTTCGAGACAAGTTATGGAAACAGAAAATAAATATGCACAATAATATTTAAATTATTTTATACCAAAGTTTTACCGAAGTTTTTCGTAATTTTTTGAGTTATTTTTTCTCGCATTTTATACCTGCATCTACAATTTAAGCTACATTTGTACATAAACGTGACTAGTTTTTTATCTCAGATTTACTTTTCACACAATCCCAAAGAAATTTCATGCTTATTTTATCGAAGTTTTTTAAAGGTTTCATTGAAATTTTATCGAAGTCTTTATGGAAGTGTTGTTTGCGT
Source organism: Diplolepis rosae (assembly GCA_030998225.1). NCBI lineage: Eukaryota > Metazoa > Arthropoda > Insecta > Hymenoptera > Diplolepididae > Diplolepis > Diplolepis rosae. Next base: position 2,496,402 of record JAPYXD010000581.1, on the reverse strand, counting down.
ATTTTTAAGGTTTTTTAAGGTTTTTTTCATATTGATCAAAGTTTTACCGAAGTTTTTCGTAATTTTTTGAGTTATTTTTCTCGCATTTTATACCTGCATCTACAATTTAAGCTACATTTGTACATAAACGTGACTAGTTTTTTATCTCAGATGTTTTTTTAAAATGTATGTGTTACTTTTCAATATCAATTCCTAAGATTTCTCTCGTGTTTCACCAAAAAATGTTTATGTTTGATTTTATGTAGGTTTTCTCATATTTTTATACTGCAGACAATACCAAAGTTGTACTCAAATGCACAATATTCACTAGTTGTTTTTTCATATTCTAGAAATAAAGATCACTGATGAGGACTCCAATCAGAGTCGAAACGTTTGATTGAAACTACTGTTTTTTTCATTTATGGACCCTAAAGCCAATTATCTAACATTACAAATATTATTTTATACATTAGACACAAACGTTAAACAATCGTTTAGAATTAAAAAAAATTTGAGGTTAGAAAAATGTAAGTACACTAAACATGAAAAAAATTAACAATTATTCAGAAGTCTTATGTCTTACCTATTTAGCCATTGTAACGAAAAGAAATGTAAAAAATCGTTTAAAAAGAACCAATCGTAGGTATTATTGAGAATTAAATTTCTAACCTCCGAACACTTAGGAATTACGGGAATTACGAACAAAAACTGCAGAAGACTAATTTGATTCAAATGCGTATTTGTGTCTACTCCATTCAATCCGATTGGGAACAATTGATACTTAGCTTGTCCCAATTGGCATTAATTAAAAACGATTCAAGTTTAAATCATTCTCAATTGTTATAAATTGTGCCTAATCGATTATTTCTAGGAAGGATAACTCACAATTGAGAACGATTCAAATCAATTAACAAAATCTTACTTCGATTAGCAACAATTCAAAACGATTAAACTTCTAATCGTTCTAAATCGTGTCCAATCGATTATTTCTAGAAGGGAACGCTTGCTACATTAACGAAGGCTTTGGATAGAAATTCATTCCTAATAATTCTGAGACATTCCGAAGTTTGTATCCGAGCTAATACGAAAAAAGTTTTCAATCTCGTTGTTTCGGATTGAATCGAAATTATTCAGATACAGACTTTGGTTTCGCTCGGAATAGCTCGGAAGGACTCGGAATGAATTTCTATCCAAAGCTTTCACCAGGGTACTTTTCTTTTAAAATCTTGTTTAAATTCCCACGAAACAACGTTCACAAAACGAAAAAAATACTTTTCAAGTGATCATCACTCTCGAGAGGATTTCTCCCAGTACTAAGTACTCTTTCGTTTTCAGGAGAAATCAGAATTATAAAATCTTGAGATATTTAAAGTTTTCTCAAAAGAGAAGCTCTCACTTGATGTAATTCTTGTCTAAATATATATAATATATGTAAGATTTCGAAAAGGAATGACGCGTGTCACTGTCCTGACACGTTGACGTGTTCGCAAACGCTAAAACAACATTTTAAACTGGTAAACATGCATAGAAAATGGTAACAAAAGGGCGTGACCTAGGCGGAACACATGTCCAAACATTAAGCACAATGTCCTACTGGTTAGAATTGTCCCCTTGTATGAGGGTAGGCAACGACAAAATGTTTGCAATGCGTTACACGGGCATTCAGCTTGTGAAATGCTTTGGTAAACTCTACGTAAATGCCATCCAATGACCAAGAAATGGCCACTGTCCTCACTCTTGAATTGGAAACAGCCGGAGAACCCAATGAAAAAAAGGAAACTGAATTCAGCTAGGGACTTCCTGTTGCGATGAATAAGAGACGATGAGACATCAGTTTCAAGAAGGAGGAACCGAAAGTGATCTCACAAAGGTACAAGAATAGATCAATGAAAATGTTTGCTGATTTTTTTTGTACTCTCAACTGGCAAGGATGTCACGGAGTCTCAAATTTGTCACAATATTCGAAAAATTGGCGAAAAGAATTATTAAGACGAAGAGTTAGATTACGAAAGCTTCTGATTTTTTAAATTTAATCTCTAGATTTTTTCGTGGAGCAGCAATTGTTGAGCGGTTCTTTTAAAATTGAGGGACTTATTATTTGTACTCTCTAATCTTAATTAGTCAATATTAACTGATTCAGAGTAAAATTTACTAATAATTAGCGTGAAATATCCTGAAGTACTATGAAATATTATGAAGTTCTTTGAAATATCTTGAATTACCTTGACATATTCCAAGGTACATTGAAATACCTTCCTTGAAATATCGTTAAATACCTTGAAATATTCTAGAGTGCCTTTGGAATATGCTGAAGTACTATGATATATTAAAAAGTTCTTTGAAATATCTTGAAGTACCTTGACATATTCCAAGGCATATTGAAAAATATTGAAATTCCTTGAAATATCTTTTAAATTTTTAAAAATATTCGTGGAGCAGCAATTGTTGAGCGGTTCTTTTAAAATTAAGGGACTTATTATTCGTACTCTCTAAAATCTAAATTAGTCAATATTAACTGATTTAGAATAAAATTGACTAATAATTAGCGTGAATGCGTTCAACCTAAATTAGACAGAACTTCTCACTAAAAATTACTCAAAATTTGACTATGAATTAGTTACATTCACTTTTTAATTAGTTACATGTTACTAAAATTAGTAAATTTTTCACTAATTGGGGAGCGAATGTATTCGCAGTTATTGAAAATCTAGAGTGTCGTTTTCCTAAACACACCCCAACAATAAGAGACACATTAGGTTCATAAAAGTCGCCGACAAAATTGTCCGATCGGAGGATGTCAGGGGCGTTATAGTTTGAATACTGTCATTTCCTGGGGGTGTTTCGGGCGGGATACTGGTATTCATGAGCACCTTGGGGATAGACTAACCGACAAATTGGCCATGGGAAAAGATTTAGGGCGATTTCTGATCCACCTTACTCGCCTAAAATGATCTACCAAATTATTTCCGCAATCTTCAATATACCGAACATTGTGGAAAGAATAAATAAAAATGTTACTTTAATTTTTTTTAAATTACTTTTCTTTAATGAAATTCATCCTTTTTTAAAATACTTATAATTAGTTAAAAATTTTAATAATCGCGCCAAAAAAAATCTTTTTTTTCTTAATTTGATTAATTTGAATATATATTTTGTTTAAACAAAGAAACTCTACTGTATAAATAGAACAAAGTTCTTTTTTGAATTAAAAATATATCAATTTTGATTAAAGAATAAATTTGTTTCTTTTTATCAAGTTATTTGTTTGATTTTAGAGGCAGGATTTTCGAAAAATGTGACTTATTGTCATTTTTATGAAATTCAGGTATTTATATTATTTTTTTAAATCAAACTTACACTTTTGAAAATTCAAGTATCTGAGGTTCAAACAAATATTTCTTTTAATTTAAGACTACAGATTTAAAAATAATTTTTTAAATTCTTACTAAAGAAATTATTTTTTCCAAGTCTCTTAATAAGAGAACTAAATTGAATTTGAAAAATGGCAAGAGGAACCTGCGAGAAATCGTGTGAAAATCATGTTCTGAATTGTTGAATAGTTCACGCAACATTTCCCACAATCTATCATCGATTTGGTATAAAAACGCCCCCGAGTTACACACCCCTGAAATCACTTTTGCTCGTCATTAAAACCCATTTTCCTCCTACGCCTATCTGAGATGCAAAAAGGTGGAAGCGAGTCGTCAGGGTGATGTGTTCCGAGTCCATTCAAGTGTGTGTCAAAAGAAATTTCGAAAAGGGCACAACACAGATTTCATGCCAATTGAGCGCCGCCCAAAGGGCACAATGTAGCCCACATCCGGACGTTTTGACTTCTTTACAAATTTTCTTGACCATTTTAGCTTCCGCCGGTACCGCTTTTACTACTTACCCCTCACTACTAAATTCTTTCCTTAATATTTTTCCTCTCCATTCAAAAAAAATGGCAATTTATGTCATATTAGATAATCACCTTCTGAAAAGTCAAAACGAAATTGCATGATACAATTTTATTATAAACTCAAAAATTAATAATTGAAATTGCAACTTATGAGTTTTTATATTGAATTTCAGATAAATCACATAATTTCTAATTAGAAAAATAAAAAAATATAAATATCTGTTTTAATTAGAAACCAAGATCGGAAAATGTCTTCCAAATTTGGGTTCCTGATTTAAAAAAATCTTTGTATTTATTGCAAAAAACGCATTCTATAGAAAATATTTGATGTATAATGAAACCGACTCGTTTATTCATTTTCAAAAAGTGGTATTTTTAGAAGAAGTTATTTATTGTGAAGTCAATTGTGAATGAAACCCATGCTTGCAAATTTATATTTCAGTTGTGAATTTCGAAAATGGCAAAGCAGCTGAATCTTTTGGTTGTCGTGCAACCTGCAGTTTTCTTTCAAGAAAATAGATTCACGTGGCTCGTGTCCGAAAGAACAAAATTACAACAATTACATTGAACCCTCGGTTCCTACAACGTATTTAATGTTTCGGAGTAGAGCATCCTAGTGTCAAATGTAAGATTGTGGCTTTCTTCGACAATATATAAATTCTAAAGTCAGCAATAGGATCTCACCAGGAGTCCAACAGTGTTTGGGTTGTAATCCTGGGTAACTAAGCCACGAAATACCTGGAGACCTTTAGGAGAGATAAATTCAACGTCAACTTTCACCCCAGGTGTCCTTTCACACCTCGCAAGCGTGCCGAACCGCTTTGAATATAAATTTCCTTAAAAAGAGCGTGCAGATGACTTTCGATGAAAAGAGTTCAGTGCTGACAAAGTCCATCTCCAAACTTATTCTTTTCAGTATTATGGGGGATTATGTGATAGTCTTTTTTATGAATAACTTTCTTTATATTTCATTTCGACTTTAAATTTTCATTCAGTTATACAATATTTTAGTTTTTAGAGAAGGTATTTTGATCAAGTGTTTTACAGGTGGCAAACTGGTGTATTATTTACGCGGCTGAGAAATTTTTTAGATGTTCTATCCTATTATATATTCTATGCGTTTATTATTGGGTTCTATCCATTTTTGTTTTGTTTTTAGTATTATAAAAGTGGTGTTTGGTCTAATAAAATAAATGGGAAATTTGAATTACTAAATGATTTTTAAACAATAATTGAAGTTTTTTAAACAAGTGATATTTTTCTGAAGAAAAGTAATTTTAAGCTACGAGAGGTTGAAAAATTGTGAAGTAAGGTTTACATTGAAATTTCTTCGAATTTGTGAAATGAAGATAAAAATATCCTGAAGTATGTTAAATATCCTAAAGTCACGGAAATATCTTAAAGTATCTTGAAATATTTTGAAGTACTTTGAAATATTCCAAGGTAATAGTACAGTAAGGTTTATAGAACTGTTCAAGTGTTGGGGATACAGGCATTTACGGAACAGTTTTCTAGAAAATGCATAACATTTTTCAGAATAAGATGCGAAACAATTAAGAAAAATGATTGAAAATGCCGCATCTTATTCTGAAACGTTTTAGATATTTTGTAAAACTCTGTTCCGTGATTTCCTGTATCCCCAACTTTAAAACAGTTTTAGAAACTTTATTAAATAATTTTTTCCCGTGAACTATCTTCTACTATAAAATATTATAAATTTCTTTAAAATATCTTGAAATGCCTTAATATATTACAAAGTACATTGGAATATATTGAAATTCCTTGAAATATCTTTAAATACCTTGAAATATTCTGAAGTACCTTCGAAATATCCTGAAGTACTATGAAATATTATAAAGTTCTTTAAAATATCTTGATTTATCTTAAAATATTCCAAGGTAATAGTTCAGTAAAGTTTATAAAACTGTTCAAGTGCGTTGGAGATACAGGAATCCACAGAACAGTCGAGTTCTGGAAAATGTATAATTCTTTTCAGAATAAGATGCAAAACAATCAGGAAAAATAAGTGAAAATTCCGCATTTTATTCTGAAAAGTTCTATACATTTCCCAGAATTCTGTTCCGTTAATTCCTGTATCCCCAACTTTAAAACAGTTTTATAAACTTCATTGAACTATCTTTTTTTCCGTGAACTATTTTGAATATCCTTGATTACCATGAAATATCACGAAGTAACTTGGAATATTTTGAAGTACATTTAAATATTTTGGTGGATCTTGAAATATTCTAAAGTCATTGAAACATTTCGAAGTACCTTGAGATTTTCCAAAGTACTATACATTCGATTATCTTTAAATACCTTGAAATATTCTGAAGTACTATTGAAATATCCTAAAGTACTATGAAATATTTCGAAGTTCTTTGAAATATCTTGAATTACCTTGACATATTTCAAGGTACATTGAAATACATTGAAATACCTTCCTCGAAATATCTTTAAATACCTTGAAATATTCTAAAGTGCCTTTGAAATATCCTGGAGTACTATGAAATATTATAAAGATGTTTGAAATATCTTGAAGTACCTTGACATATTCCAAGGTACATTGAAAAATATTGAAATTCCTTGAAATATATTTGAGTACCTTGAAATACACTAAATTTCCTTGACATATTCTAAAGTACCTTTGAAATATCCTGAAGTACACTGAAAAACAGTATAGCTAAGAGAACTATATTTTGGTCCTCAGAAGCAGAAAATATTTCTATCACACTGCAAAAAGAAGTGTCTTAATTTAAGATACTTGTGTAGTCATATCTAAGATGTTTCGGTAGTCACTTTCAAGTTGCTTAAAACATCTTATTTGAATACACGTAAAATATCTTCAGTTGAGCCATCGGTAACACAGATTACTTAAGTTACCGACAGTTTATTGTTCCTATAACCTCTACACTGTGAGAAAAAGCTTACGGCATACCGTTGTCTGCTACACATGTGGTGGCTTACATGGCTGTACGTACTTCTTAAAAAAATTAATTCAAGTAAATGATCTATATTGGAAAAGGAGACAAGCGATTTAGCAAACGTATCCAATACGTTAAAACAGAAGGTATACCTGATATCGAGGCACGTGTTGCTGATACGATTTACACTTTTTACATGTAGCTCCACATCCGTCATATGTAAAGTTTGAATAAAGAATCGTGTCGATGAAATTGAACAATATATTCCTCTAAATGAGTTGATATTACGCCACAGAAGAAAAATATGGAACAGTCAAAACGTTCCATTTCTTGAGGTTATGAACTGTAACTATAACCCTTTGAGAGATTCTATCTTTCGACCACTACTTCTTTGACACTTTACGCGTCTTAGTTTTTGCTAACTTATTGACCTGCTATATCTTACAATTCAGAAACATCTTATGCCAGAACCATCTTATGGCACCCTAAACATCTTAAACTAAAACACATTATCTAACTCAATCAAGTATCTTTATTTTGTAAGACGGAAATTACATTTTTATTCGTACCAAGATACGTAAGTCGTCTTAATTTTGAATAAGACACTTCGTGAGACATCTTATTTTAAGACAGAAGATAGCAAATTCCCATCTCATATCTTACAGTAAGATACCAGGTAAGACACTTCTTTTTGCAGTGCAGACCAATGCTACGGTATGGTCCTCAGAACTATACGAGTATAGGTGAGACAGCTATACAAGTTCGTATAGCGATCGTAAACAAAATATTATGCCATCGTTATCGCTCTTGTGAATTATCGCGTGTGATAAAACAATACGCGATACGCAAAAATGATCTTTTAAAGATAGAAAAAATGCTCCAAACAAATCGACAAACGCTTCAAAAAAACGCCTCGAAAAAATGACACTTCTTTCTCATTTCGAGGTTAGAGTCGCGTGCTTGCGAAGCAATGTATAGGTCGTGCGGCAAACCAGTATAGTTGTCTCACCTATACCGCATGGGTCGAGACACTATATACCGGTATAGGTCGAACATCTATACTGTTTTTTCCGTGTACTATGAAATATTATAAAGATTTTTTAAATATCTTGAAGTACCTTGACATATTCCAAAATACATTGAAATATATTGAAATTCCTTGAAATATCATTAAGTACGGTTAACCAAATTATTTGTTAATTCAACCATAGAATTAGTTTTATGCAATCAAAGATGCTTTGTTTAGATACAATTTGGTTGAATCAAACAAATATTTCAGTTGATACAACCAAATTTTGTCTAATTGAACCAAAGGTCTTGGTTGATTTAACCAAATATGGTTTGGTTAGCTTGAATTTAGAAAAAAAAATTGCGAGAGATATAGATTTATTATATCTTTTCATTATACGATAGATTATTATTATTATTTTCAAAATTATTAACTTCAATTTTTAAATTTCCAAAATGTTTAGTTTACACACACTATGCGTAAATATCAACTTTATGCACCGAAAACGATGCATAAAGACGTACTTTACGCATACCATGAAGAAAAATATAATTTTTCCAAGCTGATATAGAAAATAGTTTCAAATGTAACTCAAATATGTCGCATAAAATCTCAAGGAAGATTAATGGACTTATGGGTGTCGAGAGCATCAATAAATTTTTGCATTTTCTCAAACTGTGCACGTCGTGACGCCGGGCGTCGTTGACCAAGCACACAGCAACATTTGATTCATTCGTCGACTTGGCCCCTCAGCACTTTTGTGTATGTGACTCTGGGACGTGTTAGTGATTGCATACATATATATGTTTAAGTTTGTGTACAAGATTATATACGCGTACTCTTTGCTTGTGTGTACGATGTCAATATTATACGACAAACACACTTAAATAGACTTAAAATACTAACATCCAACCTCGTTCTCCACCACTGTGAATTGTGTACGCTATGACTTTATAGAAGTGTTTGGTCATATTGTTAATCGCTATATATAGGGATACGCAGGATTTGCCACTGTAACGAATTATTACCTGCCTAATTGCAGACGAATCTTGATTTAAAACAAAGAAAATCATAGAAGTTTAGAATACAAATTTTTAACTCTGGATAAATTAGGTTCACTCAGAAAAATATTTGATTCACTCAACCAAAATTTAGTTGAATCAACCAAAGAATTTGCTTATTATACGGTTGACCAAATTTTTGGTTGATTCATCCAAAGAATTTGTTTTATGTAACCAAAGATGGTTTATTTTGATACGATTTGGTTAAATGAAACAATTATTTTGGTTGAATTAACTGAAATATTTGTTTGACTCAACCGAATCGTATGCAACAGACCATTTTTGGTTGAATAGATCCAAAAATTTGGTCGACCGTATAATGAGCATTCTTTGGTTGATCCAACTAAATTTTGGTTGAATTAATCAAGTATTTACCTGAATGAAACCAAAAGGAAATTTTAATTGGTTGAACAAAATCACTTTTTTAACTGTATTTGGTTAATTTCAAAAAATACTTTGTTCAGATAAAGTAAATTTTTGTTCAGCGAACGAAACTGGTTACCTCGAGTGAACCAAAACTTGTGTTTTAACAGTTTTGTTAACCTTACAAAGTATTTCGTTGACATTATAAATTTTTTGGTTGAATTCACTAAATAATTGGCTTATTATACAGTTGGCCACATTTTTGGTTGACTCAACCAAAGAATTTGTTCCATGTAACCAAAGATGGTTTATTTTAATACGATTTAGTTAAATAAAACAATTATTTTGGCTGAATTAACTGAAATATTTGTTTGACTCAAGCAAATCGTATGCAACAGACCATTTTTGGCTGAATAGATCCAAAAATTTGGTCGACCGTATAATGAGCATTCTTTGGTTGATTCAACTAAATTTTGGTTGAATTAATCAAGTATTTACCTGAATGAAACCAAAAGGAAATTTTAATTGGTTGAACAAAATCATTTTCTTAACTGTATTTGGTTAATTTCAAAAAATACTTTTTTCATATAAAGTCCTTTGGTTGATCCAACTAAATTTTGGTTGAACAAAATCGTTTTCTTGACTGTATTTGGTTAATTTCAAAAAATACTTTGTTCAGATATAGTAAATTTTTAATAATAGTAGGAATGATGGCCTTTCTGGTAACTAACTATACTATCCATACTGGTAACAACTAAGAAAAATTTTTTGAAAGTAAATTTCTGTTCATCCGACGAAACTCATTTCCTCAAGTGAACCAAAGCTTCTTTTTTAACAGTTTTGTTAACCTTGCAGAGTATTTTGTTGACAGTACAAAATGTTTCGGTTGAATTCACCAAATAAAATTTTTATAGTTTGACCAACAAAACTTTGGTTGGTTCAACCATAGTATTTTATTGTTATACGGAAATTGTTTTGGTTCGATTGATACAAATATTTTCTAGAATCAACCAAAAGTTCTCAACCAAAAAATCGTGTTCACTCGGAAAAAGACTCAGTTGAATCAAAAAAATGTTTGTTGGTTCAGCCATCGTATTTAGATTTTATTCGGAAAAAATGTTTGATTTATCAAACAAAAAATTTTGGTTGGTAAAGTTTGGTTAGTTTTAGAAAATACTTTGTTTAGATAATCAAAAATTTTGTTCATACGACCAAATTCGTTTGATCCAGTGAAACAAACCTTTCGTTTTAACGGTTTTGTTCACTTTACAAAGTATTTTGTTGATATTACAAAATCTTTTGGTTGGATTCACTAAATAAAATTCTTTTGGTTTGATCAATAAAATAAAATACCTGTTTGGTAGAATCAAAAAAATATTTGTTAGAATCAACCAAAAGTTCTCAACCAAATAATCGTGTTCACTAAAAAAAAACTGAGTTGAATCAACAAAATGTTTGTTGGCCAAACCATCGTATTTTTTTCTTCTACGGACAAAAAATGTTTGAATGATCCAACAAAATTTGTTCATTGACACAACAAAATTCTCTACTTAGTAGAATTTGGTTGATTCAACAAAAAATTTAGTTAACTCAATAAAATACTTTGTAAACTCAACAAAACCATTTTGTTTAACGAACAACATTTTTTTCTGAGTCTTGGATCAATTAAACATTATGTTGTCCCTATAATAATTCAATTCTAGAGTTAAACCAACCAAAATCTTGTCGATTCAACCAAATCTTTTATCAAATGTGTGCTTTAAAATTTTAAAAGCAGATTCGATAAATTGAATGAAATCAACAATTTACTCCATCAACATAAAGCCATGCATGAAAATTATTTCTATTCCTATTAATTTTTCGAGACCTGATTCTTCTCCCCCAAACTTTATGGTCTTTTTTAAAAAAGGATATTGCGGTCTTGATTCTTTCATCAAAGGAGCACATCAGATCGAAAGAAAAATTGATGTTGATCATGAATGAAGTGTACGATCAGTAGCGAATCTATGCTCGGAGGGAAACATAAAAAATGAAAGAGGCATAGCAGTAAAAATTGAATGGCAGGACATGCGGTAGCGGACGCGTGGAACGCAACATTGAACTTGTAAGAACTAACAAGATCAACGCTCATATCCGGGGCTGGTGACTGCTTGTTTACTGATTGGCTTAAATCAACGTTAAGCCGATCCATTCCAATTCGTGGCTCGAGGCCAGCATCCCCTACGTCTATCTCTTCTTTTCGGCCAGGTCTTCCTAGCCAAGTTCAAATGGACCGATGCCCTCACATCGTTTAAGCCTTAGGGAAAATCGAATTCGAGAATTCGAGAATCCACACCACCGCAGGATACGTTCCGCGTTAAGGGCCTCTACCAAATTGGTCACGTATCTATCAAAAAAATTTATAACGAGTTCAATTCCTTCTACTGTTTTTCTTAAGGGGATCCGCACCTTTAATAATTTTATTTTTATCCAAAACTCATCATTTTTAATTTAAAAATACATAAAAGTGCTGGAATTTAAATAAAAACCAAAACCTTACTAAATAAAAGTACTAAACATAAAAAAAATTATATGGAAAGTCTAAAGTCAAAAAATAAAAATATTAAAGGTGGCGGATGCCCTTAAACAAATATGCGATGCCGCACGGAAAAAAGTGACATTTATTGAGACCGTAACTTAAAATGGTGGGAGCATAAAATTTCTCAATACTTAACAAATATTTAAGTACGATTCTTTGCTTCTTTGTAACAATTAGAGATTTGTTGATAAATATTACAGAAATTAATTAATTGAGTTTGAGCAGTCAAAAGCGTCTTTTTACCCACAGAAAGATTTCAAATTCTTTAAAATTTGAATTACAGAAATTACTTTCAAATTTAGAGAATAAAGAATTCCCTTCAAAATCTCAAGTCAACAGGCATTTATGTTATATTTATGTTATATATATGTTATATTTATCAAGAAATTTTTTTTTTATTACAATATTGTACTTAATTACATCTTAATTCTATCTTCCGATTCCTGAAAACCTCTTTTTCCAATCAATAAGTTTCTTACTTTTGCAAATATTCAAGTTTAAATTCATTAATCGTGAAAGAAATGCTCATGGATTCCCTTCTAAAACTTATTCAAAAAATCCAATTGAACCCATTAGACGAATCGGTTTTAATGCTATTTCTTAATCGGGTTAATCGGATTCTTTCAATTGTTGTTAGAAGGTTCGAATACTCAAAGTTTAACCTTTTTTCAATATTATTGTAGTAAAATGATCTGATTACCTACAACGAAACTTGCAAACTTAATCTTTTCCTCAATTTTTCAAAATTATATATTCCGGTTAAAAATGCTGGACTTAGGACTCTGATAATCTGTATTTTTCTTTACCCTGGAGAAAATATCGGATGGAAATTCATTCCGAGTCAATCAGAACTATTCCGATTCATTCCGATATCTGTATCTGAGCCAATGCGAATCATTCCAAACCAATCCGATTAATTCCAAGACATCAATCCGAATGAATCCGAACCAATCCGAAGCCCAGTTTTCAATCAGAATTAATCCGATTCAATCCGAACTCGGAATGATTCGGATTGATTCTGATTGAAAATTCGGTTTGGATCAATCCACGCTCGGATAGATTCAGATTGATCTGGATTGAAAAATTGGTTTCGGATTGGTTCGGAATGATTCGCATTGACTCGGAATGAATTTCAATGCGATACTTTCACCAGGGTAAACTTGAACACTCTAAAAAAAAGTCTATTGATAATAAAATTACGTTCCTTTCAGAATGCGTCCATTGAAATTAAGCAGATATATTTTGTCTATGAACAAAATCGTTTCACTGTTAAAAACTCATCTGTAAAATGCAAAACAAAAATAGTTTAATCGATAAACTATTTCTTTTGACTCAGAAAATAAATGTTTTAACTATGAAAGGACTACATTTGTAGTCTAGCAGACGAAGTGCGCCTGCGCAACACTGAGTGTGCATCGTCTAGTGCTTAAGAGTGCAATATGCGCGAGTAATTTTTTTGTTGTACGATATATTCTTTTATCATCGCGATTAATTAACGTGGATGCTTCAAGGAAATGGATTTCTTTAAAATATTAGGAATCCCAGAGTGCGACGCAAAAATTTTGGAATGCACGTTTACCAAAACAAACAATTTTTATCCGCATAACCTCACTTTTAATTGCTTCTGACAATCGAAGCATTATAAATTTATTAATTTTTAATGCTTTTAACCATCGAAAGATCGTTTTTTTTAAAAATGATTTTGTAAAGTGTGCTTGAATTTCAATGAATATTATAATTATTATCAAAGTTGTATCTTAAAATTTCTTTAAGCGGAAATTTGAGACAGGTCGTTATTATAGTACTGAAAATGATCGATTTAGTATTCGCTTTTGTCAAAGTTGGGCTTGTGTACTTTTCTTATTAGATTATATCATACAATGTTTTTTCTTGTATTCTGGAAATTATATATATATATATTATATCATTTGCAGACCAAAGGAAATACTTTGACAGTAAAAAGACAGTATTTGAAAGGACTATCCTTTAACTGTTAAAATATTTCCTCTCATGCCCATTTTTAATAGAAAATCCTTTAATAGTGAAAGGAATCATTTGACATTCAATAATCTCTTTTCAGAGTGAACATTTAAATGAAGAAATTAGAATTTCTTGTTTATTTAGTATACATTCCTACGTTAAAGGTATTTATTTGCTTTTTCCAGACACGCGCCTTTTTCAATCGTTGTATCTTTTTAGTGGGATCAAAATCGACTGCAGCGATCTCCGACTGGTTCCCCGCTGAGTCTACAGTGTTACATAATTGTTTGCTACCCAGCATGGGGCTGGCACGCCCCACCTGGCACCTAGCCCATTCATCTACAGGACCACGAGGACGCACACCAATGCGGGACCATAACTTGGTCCGTAATTTGTCATGATTACCTGGAGATTACTGGTGTCGCTGACAGCCTTTTGGCTACCATTTACAAGCTCCTGCTGCTCCTCCCACTTAGATTCAAAGTTCTTGCACTACAACCAGATTAAAGATTAAAGCTTTATTTTACTTTTTTACTGACTTTCGCGATATCCGCCTAACTCGGAGAAAAATTCGATAGCAAGTAGTACCATTTTATGGTAACAGACTCGCAAAAATTAGGCCTCAGGCAAAAATAGATAATTTTGCTTTCAAGGATAAAAATATTGTTATTCAAGGGATCATTTAAAGGATAAAATATTATTTTCCATGAAAAAAATTGAAACACAGAAAAATAATTTTATTAATAAATAGGTTTAAATAGTTTTAAAATAATTTTAAAATAGTTTTTAGACAAAATAGTTCCAAAATAGCCTTAATGGTCTACATCAAGCTATTCCCATTCAGCTCCACGCCAAAGAATTTATTGTAGATACGGTTATGGATAGGACATGCCAAAATATACACGGAAAAATGTAGTCGCTTGAAGTTTAAGTTACTTTCGAAGACTCTTGGACATAGAGTTTTAAAAGACACAGTCGCAGAAAATTTCATTAACTTTCATTAAATAATGTTCAATTTTTTCTACCATTTAAGTAACTTCTTCTGTTATTTAATAAAAAGTCACTGAAATTTTCTGCGACTGCGTCTTTTAAAACTCTATGTCCAAGAGTCTTCGAAAGTAACTTAAACTTTTAGCGACTGAATTTTCCCGTCTAGATACATATTTCAACATAATTTTAAAATAGTTTAAGTAAAATAGTTCAAAAAAAGCCCTAATAGCCTCAACCAAACTCTTCCAATTCAACTTCGCACCAAAGAACTCATTGTGGATACAGTAATGGATAAGACATTCAAAAATATAAATAATCTTTTAGAAATAGTTTAAAAATAGTTTGATCAGTCAAAATAGTACAGAAAAAATAGTTCAAAAAAATAGCCTCATTGGTCTAGATCAAGCTATTGACATTCAGCTTCGCACCAAACATTTATTGTGGATACAGTAATGGATAAGACATTCAAAAATATAAATAATCTTTTAGAAATAGTTTAAAAATAGTTTGATCAGTCAAAATAGTACAGAAAAAATAGTTCAAAAAAATAGCCTCATTGGTCTAGATCAAGCTATTGACATTCAGCTTCGCACCAAAGAATTTATTTGGGTTCAAACTTAAGTATATAAATTTATGGCTTCTCAAGGAATCCCTGCAAACTATTCTAAGAAATGAAGCACATCTATGTAAAGTGTTTTATAATATGGAAGATCAAAGTTAACAACTCTTGTCCTGATCGTATATCCAAACTTTCCGTTTTCAATTACAAATTTAAATCAACACATCAAGTACTCTTTTTTTATCATATGTCAAGTACTTTAGTTATTCCGAAAAAATATGTGAAATTTGCGACACCATCCTTTTTTGTATTTTCTAGATTTTAATAAATATCACTGATGAGGGCTCCGATAAAAGCCGAAACGTCTGATTAAATAGACTTCTTCATTTACGGACCCTAAAGCCAATGCAAACGTACCAAGTTTTATAAATTCTATTCTTGTCTGAACTTTTTCTCTTATCGCTTCGAGCCAAATTTTTAAAAATGATCAGATTCTAATAAATCACGGATCATTTTATCAGGCAAAAGATTCTCTATAAGTTGACCATTTCCAATTTTTGAAAATAAATTCTTCAATGGCTGAAATCATTAAAAAGAATTTTCCAAAACAAAATTTTTATAAAGAAATTACTCAATTTGATAATAATTGATTAATTTTCAAAAATTGGAAACCATCAAGTTATAGAGAATCTTTTGCTGATAAGATGATCCGTGATTTATTAGAATCTCATCATTTTTCGCATCTCTTGGTAAGATAAAATTGGGTAACAAAGATAATAGAAGCAAACAAAGTAAAATACTGAAAATACAAAAATTGATGAGAACACTCTGGAAAATATTTGGTTGAATCAACTAAATTTATGTTGGTTTGAACATAGAATTTGGATGTTATGTGACCAAAAAAATATTTAGTTTAACCAACCAAAGAATTTGTTTCATTTCACTAAAAAATGCTTTGTTTTTCTGCCAACTGGATTGTATCAAAGAATAATTTTTGTAGGCTCAACCACAATTTTATTTCATTTAACGAAAAATCTTAGTTCATTGGGGACAAAATAGTTTGGTTTGATCATTTATACTTTTTTCGGAGTGAATTAAAAATTTTAAGTTTAAATCACTTTTCTAGAGTATTAAAATCAGAAATTACATTGACCCTCAACAGTTGGCTTTAGGATAAAAAAAAATCTGCCCGCTTCGCGGGCACATTCTCATCGCGCGCTTCGCGCGCAGCTCGCTTCGCGCGCAAGTTTGAGCGCGCCTAGGGCGCGCGATTCGATCGTCGCGCTTCGCGCTCCGTAATACTCGATCGTCGCGCGGCGCGCTCCGGAATTTTTGAACGTCGCGCTTCGCGTTCCGTTCTTTCTGGACCTCGCGCTTCGCGCTCGGTCTTGTGCTCTTCGCATACATTTAAGTTTATTTCTTATATTTTGATACTGAAGCTCAAACCAATTTTATAATAATATTACAGATGATGTGAATTACACATTTTCTCAAAGTCACTGAATTTCTTTTTGAATTTAAGTGAAACAGGAAATTCAATTTACTTAAGGCTCTATCGGCCTTAAGGAACACATTCTCATCATGACACTCGCGCTTCGCGCTCGATTTTCTGTATACATTTCAGTATAACTTTTTAATAAATTACATGATTAAAAGAATTTACTTTCTTCCACATATCTAAAAATGAAAAACAATCGTAGACTTTATTTAAGGAAACGATTTTGCAGAACAACGCTTATTTCGTATCTCACGTATTTTGGTGAAAAAAATCGAATTTTTTCAATATTAAAAATCAAAACATAAAATATACATCCTGTCCCGAAATTTCTTTATCAGAATTTGTAGACCTCATTTAGGCAAACAATTTTCCATCTAAACGTTTTTTTTTATCTCACATATTTTGTCTAAAAAATAGAATTTTTGAATTTTAATCGTATTTTTTAGAATTGAAACGAAAAATATATGTTTTTTCAGAAACTGTGTCAGACAAAATTTGTAGATCTTTTTGAAACGAACAACTTTGTATTCTTACGCTTTTTTCGTATTTCACATATTTTGTCTAAAAAATGGAATTTTTTCATTTTTATCGTATTTTTTGGAATTGAAACGAAAAATATATGTTTTTTCATAAACTGTGTGAGACAAAACTTGTAGATCTTTTTGAAACAAACAACTTTGTATTCTTACGTTTTTTTCTTATTTCACATATTATTGTTAAAAAATTGAATTTTGGTTTTTAATAGATTATTTTTGAATTAAAAAATAAATATGCATCTTATGAAAAAATGTTACAATTTAAATTTGTAGGTCTTTATGTAGAAAATAATATTGTATCATAACGTGTTTTCGTATCTCGTATAATTTAACTGGAAAATGGAATTTTGATATTGACTTTTTTTCGAATTTGAATATGCTGTAACATTTCTAATTTTGATTTAATCAAAAAACGTTATCAGGATAATTTTCAGAGATTTATAAAAACTATATAAAACCAGTATTAAAATTTTTGATTTTTTCAAAAAATTATTTTCAAAAACAGAAAAGTAGTGCTCAATCCCTCAATTTTGATTGGATGTGGCTGGTTAACGAACTTGTCCTTACTTTTTCGGCTCCGATAAAGTGTGCCAAAGCACAATTCAATCTGATAATTCTATCGAGAGTTATGCCGCACACGACCTACAGACAGACAGACAGACAGACACTTTCGTAAAAACCCTTTTTTCGGACTCAGGGGGTCTCAAAACGTAAAGATTTGATGAAAATTTCGAAAGTCATTTTTCACATAAAACCTTCTCATCCATGATGAGAATGTAAAAAACCCCATCTAGTCTTGCGAGAGGTTACATTAATTCTGAATCATAGGTTGATAAGGTCGATATAGTAGAGTTCCGTTATCACACAGAGTGATACTCTCTTCTAATGATCGAAATAATCGACTGAAATGATTTAGAAATATCAGAAGAAATAGTTCCCGGTTTATCCGTAGCCAAGATTGGCGTTAACAAGTTTCTGTGAGAAAAGTTGTGGAACCTCCGTAGCTCAGATGACAGAGCATTCGACCGGCAATCGAAAGGACCTGGGCTCGATACCCAGCGGAGTGGAAGCGTTCCTTTTTTCACAGAAAAATTTCTTCAATTCGTTTTCTGTATTTTTTAGATTCAAAATAAATCACTGATGAGGACTCGAATCAGAGCCGAAACATCTGATTGACATACAGTTTCCTATTTATGACCATAAAGCCAATCTAATACGACATACATTTTTTAGTTTATTTTTCATTTAGAATACCCGTGTGGAAATTGCCCCAGTTAGCCCCATTACAAAAGGTTTCTGGCTGGATCCCTGCCGAGCAAACTCGGGCTGTATTGCATGGTCAGGAACTGGATGGGAATCGTCTGGGTTGACTCGTGACCGGACCGGGTGAAGAAATCTGTTTCTGAACCAATCCGACTTATTCCGAATAAATCCAAAGCAAGTTTTAATCCGTATCAATCAGAGGCCGATTTAAAATCAATCCGAACTCTTAATACGAATGAATCCGACCAATCCGAATCAGTCCAAACTTTCAATCCGAATGAATCCGAAATTGACCGGATTCATCGAATTGAAATTTCGGACTTGTTCGGATTGATTTTGAATTGGCTTTAAGTTGATTCAGATTCAAAATTTGCTTTGGAGTCATTCGGAATAACTTGGTTTACTTCGGTATCAGATTCCGGAATGGTTCGGAATAGTGCGGATTGATTCGAAATGAATTTCAATCCGGAACTTTCGCCAGGGTGAACCTATATGACGTTTAAAAATTTTTTTTAAATTTTCAAAGATGTTACGCAGTAGTTTTCCTTAAAGGCATATGATACTTGAGAAAAGTAGCAAGTTTATGTGAACAACTTGGTCCACTTTCTACATGTGTTTTGGACACAAACATGTAGAAACTTAAAATCAATAAAATTTGCTAATTTACCAAGTATCACATGCCTTTAACTCTCAGAGTGTTCAAGTTCATATATACTATAAAAGGTTATATATATAACTAATGTAATTTTCTACAGGGTAATCCTATAGGTGGGATCTGATACATAACCAAACCGGCGTGACGTTTCTGGCGGGTTCCTGGTCGGATAGCCCGACCGGTTCCCGGTTACAACTAGGGTTATCCATCCGGATCTCGATCAGTTTTCGGGTTCGATTTCCACACGGGTAAATATATATCTTTATTAATTTTCTGTATCGTAAAATTTTTTTTTAGATGAAACCCCGGCACTCCAGCTGCAACCATTTTCCTCTATTTGAGATTTTGAACCTGAATAATTCCAGAAGCAGAGAATATTTCTCATCCTATAAATAAGTTGAATTTTAAGTTAGAAGCAACGCGAGTCCTGCACTGAAAAAAATGTTTAGGTGTATCTCAAAGAATTTTAATAGCTTTCGCACCCAAAAGGTATCGCTGGATTTCGTAACTCTTAAATATTTAGCTGTGGTACATAAATTTTCTATCTGGAAAAATATAGCTGGGTTAACTGAAAAATTTAGCTCTCATATCTATACTTCTATTCCTAAACAAGAATGGAGTTACCTAGATGTCACACCTAATCAGGTTTAACTGGATATTCTAGGTGAAGAATACTTGTATAGTTGCACTTTACAGACTTTCTAGGTAGGATGCTGAAAATATATAGGTGCTATATTTATATATATTTATTGATTTATTTGACACTAATTCACTGAGTGTATCTAAAGTAATGTATTCTGCTGAAATATTGAAAAAGCTCGGAAATCAGGTTTAGAGGTTAGAAATTAGAGGTGTTTTTTGAAATTTTCTTTCTAAGGCAAGAACATACTCTATTAACCCCAAAATTTCTTTTTCTACTTTTTTTCGCCATTCTTACATCTACACGAAATAAGATATCAAGTTAAAACTGTAGGAACTAGATTAAATAAAAAGTACTAAAGAACGTCAGTCTACATCCAAATGTTTATAATTTCCAAAACATTTTTTCGAAAAATTTGTTTTTAATTTAAAACATTTAGATGTAGACAGACGTTCCTTAGTACCTTTTATTTAATCTAGCTCCAAGAGTTTTAACTTGATATCTTTTATTCTGTACGGACGTGAGAATGTCGAAAAAAAGTTAAAAGAATAATTTCAGGTTAATACAGCATGCCCCTAAGGAACTTTAGAGCGAATATTTTTCAAACATTCAAAATACTTGACTACTTACCTTGAAAAATTTCAACATATTGTTGGAGATTCCAAGCCTCCAATACGTCCTCAATTTTAAAAAGTGGGCTTGAATTTTCCATTGATTACACTCTTAACACTTTCACCACGTTGAAAATACCGGCCGGCGTTGCTCTTTTGAGTCTTGTTGGAGCCTTGGGGGGGGGGGCGCGAGCGACGAGTGTCATGCGCGATTACGCACGGTAGCTATAACCGTACAGTTGTGGGGTACAAATTTTCTTGCTGCTATGTTATTTAGACATTACAGCCAGACGATATAGCAAATGGTGCCAGATTTGTCTTTTAAATTTTCTGTCTGCAAGAGATAGATGGTTTATGTATCTCAGATATATAGTTTACTGTTCAACCTGAAAAGTATTGCTAATTCAGCTATATTTCTTCAGCAATATATTTATAGCTACAACATTAAAACCATTTTTTTCAGTGTGGAGGTGCGAATAAAATATATTTCTCATATTATGCGTTAGTTAAATTTGCATAGAACAAAGAATACTTATAAATATTAGGAGTAAATTGAAATATTTAAAAATTATAATTCATATTTGGTGCTATAAAACTATATACCTAATTCTCCATATTTTTCAGGGCGTCTCAATTGATTGTGAATATTTGGTGCTGTGACTTATCAAGGAAGAAAAATGGATGAAGTTGAGGAGGAATGTTGGAAAATGGGTGTTCAATTTGTGGCCTATTTGTGAGGATAATTATGGAGAATAGTCGATTCGCGAGATACTCTGAAACTGGGACAAGAGTGACTGATAGAAGCTCGTCATGGCACTACTGTTTAGGTAAGATATTTGGCCTCGCAAATATTTGGAGATTGTCTACCGCCCCTAACCACTGCGCACCACTCTATCGACTCTTGTTACATTTAATGAATAGCATACTAACGCTAACATCACAAAAGTACATACTTCAGAGAATGTTGATGCAAATATGCAAACAGGCTGCCTATAGCGGTACATAAAAAGGGCATAAATTATTCTACAATGCCGAGATTCTCTTCTTCCTTTTCCTTTCATTTTGTTTAACCAACACCATTTCTTTAGACAAATAAAATTGTTAAAGAGTGCGGCTCAAAATTCATTTTTGATAATTAATTTAAACTTAATTCATTTAAGAATCTAACAATTACGATTAAATTAGATTGAAAGAAAATTAATTATTAATCATTCAACCTTCCGACCACTTATTTTCGGTTCTTTGGGTTTGCGGTCGAGGTCGTGAACAAGACCACAACCCTTTCTATAACTTCCTTCATTTCTCGGGTTAAAGGAGAACTTAGGGAAAAAACCACAAGTCCTTTTCCAATAACCGAGTTGATCATTATGGCCACAAAACCCAGTTAATCGACCCTCGTGAAGATCAGAGAATAAATTCCATATTTTTATGCTTTTACTTTATAGAATTAAGGAAAGGCTTTTATGAAATTTGAACTGATTCAAAATTGAAAACTGTATTCTCAGATTAATTAAGATGATTAAATCTTTTCAGAAAATTAAAATATTACTAATTTAAAGTTATCGAAAATTTACAGTTTTTCAAAATTCAAAGCTGTTCAGACAAAAATTGATTTTTTATTTTACTAATGGTATTTTTATGTTTTACTGCTAGGATAGTCTTTGCATTGAAATAATTATTAAATTTTCACAAAAATTTTTAAATTATCTGTATATTTCTATAACTCAAGGGGTATTTTACTCCATTTGGAAATTTAAAAGACAGCATTATTGAAATTGCATCGAGCCCTAATTTTCTAACTGCCTTTTCTTCACATTAACAGTAGATATTGATTACGTTCAAATTGAAATATAATGAAAAAAAAATTTTAAACACTAAACAATCTATGTTTATGAATTCTCAGAAAATTCGTTTCGCATTTATTCAACGAAAGCAATACACAATTATAATAATCATTTGAAGAAATTAACATTGCAATCTTCATCACAACTGCCTGAAATCCAAATGCGAGGGCTCTTCAATAAGTCCATGACTTCTCGAAAGATGGTGCTGTTATCGTAAATATGTTACTACTCTAAGAGAATACCATCTAATATCAGTGCGTATACAAAGTTTCAAGTCAGTACGTTGGTTAGAAAAATTTTTACAGCCCGTTGAATTTAGTTTTTCATTGTTAAAACAAAACCATGGGAAAAATCTCGTGCGCAACTCGCTTCGTTCGCAAGTTTAAGCGCCTAGGACGGGCAATTTGATCGTCGCGTTTCGCGCTCCGTTTTTTATGGACAATGCGCTTAACGCTCGGTCTTAAGCTCTTCGCATACATTTAAGTTTATTTCTTATAATTTGATACTGAAGCTCAAACCAATTTTATAATATTACAGATGATGTGAATTACATATTTTCTCAAAGTCACTAAAATTGTTTTTAAGTTTAAGTGAAACAGGAAATTCAATTTACTTAAGGCTTTATCAGCCTTAAGGAACACATTCTCAACATGACACTCGCGCTTCGCGCTCGATTTTCTGTATTCATTTCAGTAACTTTCTAATAAACATATCACATATATTTAGGATAAAAATTGGAATTTTTTCAATACTTAAAATTAAAACATAAAATATACATCCCGTCGAGAAATGTCTCAATGAGAATTTTTAGACCTCATTTAGGCAAATCATTTTCCATATAAACGTTTTTTTTGTATCTCACATATTTTGTCTAAAAAATGGAATTTTTGAATTTTAATCGCATTTTTTGGAATTGAAGCAAAAAATATATGTTTTATCCGAAACTGTGTGAGATAAAAATTGTAGTATACGGAACTTTATGCAACAAAATCATGTTTTTCTCGCTTTTTGACGTGTGTTTTACGGGCGTAAAGTTTGTTATTTAAGTCCTGCGGGCGTAAATAGGGAGTGGGGGGTGCTTAAATGACTACTTTAAAGCACTCCATCCCTATTTATGCCCTAGGGCTTAAATGACAAACTTTATGCCCGCAAAACAAGCGTCAAAAAGCGAGAAAAACATGCTTGTGTTGTATAAACATTATTTTCTACGAGGAAAATCAATCAAAGAAGCTGAAGAAAATCTCGCAAAATATTATAAGAAATCTGTTCCATCGCATGGTATGGTTCATAAGTGGTTCACTGAACTTCGTTATGGCCGTATTAGCACAAGTGATGTTGAGCTTTCTGGCTGCCCAAAAGAGGTGACTTCTCAAGAAATGGTCGATAAAATCCACGACATCGTACTAAACGATCGTTGATTGAAAGTGCGTGAGTTTAGTGAGACTGTAAACATTTCAGTGGAACGCGTATGGGATATTTTACATGAATGTTTGGGCATGAGGAAGCTGTCTGCAAGATGGGTGCCGCGTTTGCTCACATCAGCCGATCACAAAAGCGGTTTAGTGTGGTTGCGTCTGAGCAGTGTTTGGGCATGTTCCAACGTAATTCAAAGGGATTTTTGCTACGTTATGTAACTCTTGATGAAACGTGGATTCATTATTATACGTCAGAAACAAAAAATCAGTCGAAAATGTGGACTGGCTCTGGCGAATCTGCGCCGAAAAAAGCGAAGGCGGTTCCATCAGCCGATAAGGTCAGGGCCACAATTTTTTGGCACTCACATGTTATAATATCAATCGATTACCTACAGAAAAGAATAGTATATTATGTGCCTAGGCCCATAATGTGGGCTATTACGCGACGAGCGACAATGCTCGCAGGAGATCGAAGCCGAGGCGCGATCAGTCCTGCGAGCATTTTAAGCGAGTCTCGTACTTACCCGAATTGTGTGCATTGGCACATATTCTATTTTATGTAACTTCGGCGCATATACGAGTTTATGTGCCTCCGGCGCGGAAACTCGTTTTGCCGTTACAGCTGAGAGTAACGGAATGTTGTGTATTCCGTTACAGAGGAATATAATGTAAAAATGGAACTGCGCATGCGCATATAGTCTTACAGCGGAGCAGAATCTTCTTCTTATTCTTCTTCTTCTTCGTAAAGCGTTAGCACCCTACTGACAAAGCCTTGTACATTGGAATTGCACATGCTCTATTGCAACAAGCTACTACTACACAAGATCGATAAAATCAAAATGGCTGCGACTAGTCGCGAAATATCAAGTATAATGACTAGCGCCGCAAACAACTACAATACTAGATTAGATTCGAGTGTACGCATAAAAACGCGTATCCGCACCGAAGTCACATAAAATAGAATACGTGCCAATGCACACAATTCGGGTAATTACGAGACTCGCGACAATGCTCGCAGGACTGATCGCGCCTCGGCTTCGATCTCCTGCAAGCATTGTCGCTCGTCACGCAATAACCCTCATTGTGCGCCTAGGCACGTAATATACTATTTTATGCGTACACTCGAATCTAATCTGAAAAGGTCGAAATTGCCGTGATTATCGCCCATTTCACTTGACATTTCGCGAATACTTCCGGCCATTTTGATTTTCTCGATCTTGTGTAGTAGTAGCGTATTGTAATAGATGCATGCGCAGTTCAAATGTACAAGGCTTTGTTAGTGCCCGGAGAAACTTTTTATATCAATTTTTACTATAGTATTTTTCAATTTAGGGAAAAACGTATCACTTCGAGAATTTTTGTTAGTAAAAATACTAAACTTTATAATAATGATATGAAACTTCAGCATAGTTCATAGCAAATTTTACTATAGTTTATACTAAAGTATCATATCATTATTATAAAGTTTAGTATTTTTACTAACACAAATTCTCAAAGTGATACGTTTTACCCTAAATAGAAAAATACTACAGTAAAAATTGATATAAAAAGTTTCTCCGTGTACGGTTCCAACGCTGTACGAAGAAGAATAACAAGATTACGCTCCGCTGTAACGTAATAGGCGCATGCGCAGTTCATTTTTTACATTATGTTCCTCTGTATCGTCATACGCAACATTACGCTACTCTCAGCTGTAGCGTAAAAACGCGTTTATGCGCCGGATGCACATAAAAACTATTACAGGAGAGTATTATGCCTCATCATTAGAAAAAATGTGCTTTTCCACCACGACAATCCACCAGCTCACACGAGTGCCATTGTAGCGGCCAAATTATTCGATTTACGCAACGAAATACTTCCTCATCCACCTTATTCCCCAGATTTGTCTCCTTCCGATTATTCTTTGTTTCCTAACATGAAAACTTGACTTGGAGGTAAATGATTTTCATCGAACAAAGAGATCATTGCTGCGACAAATGAGTATTTTAAGGGGTTTGATATAAATTACTTTTTAGAGGGCATAAAGAAGCTTGAGTACCGCTATAATAAATGTATACAGTTAAGAGGGGACTATGTTGAAAAAGAAATTGGAATTTCTGCTATAAAAAGTGTTCTTCATTTCAAAGTCACGGACTTATTGAACAGTCCTCGTATGTACCCATTTTAAAGCCCAAACTCTTTAAAAGCCCCGATATAAAAAATAATCTTCTTTATAAGAATTTCACTTCAAAATTGACTCTACCTGGAAATAAATAGTCCAATCCCAAAAAGACTGACCAATTTCGATTAATTGCCTGTCGTTTCATCAGTTTCAGAAAAATACCCACGACCTTCCGAAAGGAAATAATTTGGTCGAATCGTTTCCTGACCGGATTTCAAATGCAGCAACAACGCCCGTTGGAG
Source organism: Diplolepis rosae (assembly GCA_030998225.1). Taxonomy (NCBI): domain Eukaryota; kingdom Metazoa; phylum Arthropoda; class Insecta; order Hymenoptera; family Diplolepididae; genus Diplolepis; species Diplolepis rosae. The sequence goes on along the minus strand of JAPYXD010000581.1, from coordinate 2,470,193 downwards.
GCGCCAAGTGTAAATTGAAATGCGATATCGTTTTTCATTCTGTCGGTGGTGCTTCACCCCCTTTCCCTTCCCTTTTTTCAATTCAGCCCCGAATTTGCCATTTCCGCAGATCGGTCGATTCGACGAGCGCAAATACAAGCACGAAAGTAAACGCAACACTTTGATCGCGGCTCAAAGCGGAAAGCAGCATAGGTATTTTGGCAACGTGCTTCGTGCGTGTGTATTTATGTACCGATCTCTATTTGAGGATGTACGCACGTACAAGCATAATTGTGCGTTATCTGTACGCACACGATCGAACGAGCACGTGACGGGTGTTTCTGGTCACCCGATGTATGGACAGTTATAATGTATGGCCTAGTCAGGTCCGACATAGTCTAGTAGGGGGTTCAGTTGACAAATCATTAACTATGCATCGAGCTGGCTAGCAAATACTCGTTACTAGTGCCTCGCCCGTTGTGGTCCACCCTGGTCCACCCTGACCCACCCTTCCTCCTGCCTTCGCTTTCTGGCGTAGGTCTACGGCTTTTTCAACCTTCAAAGTACATCGTTCTTCTGGTTATAGGTCTGGCAATCCAGCACCCCCTAAGTACATCAGGAACCATTATGCAGCATTATAACATCGGCCCGTGGCGTCGACTGGATCTTTGGATATTTTATGAGGCCAGGTTCGTTGTCCCCGTTTAATCGCACGAGACTTCCGCCTGCGAGTGCCACTCCACAATGGACGCGTCCCATCGCGTCGGGGTAGATCTAATAGTCTAATCTAATGTATAATACCTTTTTTTACAATTATTCTGTAATCGGGTACTCGTGGGAAAAAGAATTTTAAGAACCAACTTGGAAAATTACAGGAATATTGAACGAAATCATATCCAAAAAAATCATCTGTGGTTGTATAGAGTGATCAAATGACACAATCAAATTGACTCAATCAAAAATTCGGTCAACTCTATAAGCAAATTATTTTTTTGAGCTAACTAAATTTTGTTTGAATCAACCAAATATTTTCCTAAATGCAATAAGGGTGCAATTTTCAAAAATTAAAATTCATTAAGGGGTTACACCACCCCTGAGAGCCGAAAACTCATAGAATTTCCATCCGATTGTTCTGAAATTTTTATGGGATCTTAATAAATATATTCTTTATCCGGTCTCGTGACAGTTTCCAAATATAATAAATATATTTTTATTCATAAATTAATAAATAAATTAAAACATCGGGAAAAAACGCATTTTATCAAAAAGTTTACTATTCAGCAGCAGACCAAAATTTCTAAAATCCGCTACCTCACCTGATATTCATTGATGTTTATTAGATCACTGAATTTTTTTGTTGCAGTTGGATAAACATTGTGGCAGCTACAATGTCCACCGTTTGTACTCCGCATAGAAGAAAGACGGAACGCATGACAAGGAAAGCGATATTATGCATGAAATAAATATAAGACCAATTCTGAATAGAATTTTAAAATTGAACAAAATTCAAATACTGAAGACTTTACGGCTCGGATGAATTTCTACCAAATTAGAAGAAAATTTCAAACTTTCCTACAGACTTCAGCTTTCTGAACTTTGTTAAAAATAGAGAAACATCAACGAAAAGCAGGCGCTCTTATGCGAAGGGGTAAGAGGGTGATGAAACTGAATATGACGAGGGGTGGCTAGGGGTAGTCGGGTATAGTTATAGTTAGTTCCCTGGTCGATGGTGCTGGCCCGTAACGCCCAGCTACTGCGCAACCAGTGCGCGAGCCACCATGTTTAATGCTCACGAATTCGCTCATCCCCCTTATCCCCTTTCCCCCTTTACACCCCCTAATACCTCGTTTCCACCCCTCACGTTGGTGTCTCCAATGTGCAAGTACCACCATCCTCCTTACCCATCCTCAGTCTACCACATAACGGACAACAAATTCCCATAGACCGGTGGTTTGAAACCACATTTGTGATCCCCTGCCTTTTACACCCTTTGTTTCAACCCCCCTTCCCCCACCCTCTTTTAGTGAGCACTACTTTCGCGGCTTCAATTCCAATATACTGGCCACACTACAGAATTGCCGACAACGACTGCTTTGTTTTTAACGTGTTTTTCACGAGAACTGATTGTATTTTTAGCTGCCAAATCGCAGCCAATCATTAGCGAAATGAAAGGAAGGGAAGGCAGACGCGACCGCGAACGGATGCATTTTCATGGCGAGCTTTTGCATTTAATCGAGTCGCCGAAATTGCAGACTGGCAGTGATCCAACTGAAAACAAGGGTAGCAATACTGGTGGGGCTATTTTGTTTGTTTTTGTTTTTTTTGAAAGGAGGTAGAATGATAATGGAAATTGAAAAATTGAGAGAAAATTGAAGGTACTGGTAAAAATTTCAATTGTTCAAATAATTTATCCGGATTTGTAGGTTTTATTTTTAGATTAATTTGGTTAATAAATTGTACCATGAAATGAAAAAAGATATTGCAAATTCTGTTGAGGAAATAGTTTAAAGTAATATGAGAAATATAAAAATGAAGTTTTGTAATTTTTGAGTGGATAAAGGATAATGAATGAGGAAGAGAGACTAAAGTATAGAGACAATTAGGTTAATTACCTATGTATGTAGTCATTAAAAACTTACTTCTATTTGCACAAAATAATATTTACAAAGTTAGGAAATCAATTTGTCTATTAAGGAAGTTTCTTGATTGTCATTTTAATAGATAATCCCTTGCAAACTGGTATTTAATCCTAATGGTCTTTTCAACCCTTATTTTAATATTCCATTTGATTATATAATTCGTATTATTATTTTAATGAAGTTATTCTTTGTAGAAGAAAAATTATGTATGTGGAATTCTACCAAATATTTACTTAACTATCTATCAAAGTTGTATCAAAACTCGTGAGCTTAAAAAACATACCACTGCATTAAAATAGCATATTTCAAAATAATAACTTTAGCAAAAATTTTCAACAAACATACACCTTAAAGTTATAAATGATAATTATTATAGTCCCATAATGAAATCTTATAATGAATTTTCTATCACTTTTCGTAATCAGAGAATAATCAATACTGGTAAATAATTATATAAATGATTATAACAAAATTAAGTTTTTTAGTTTTTGCATTAATTAATTTCCCAAAAATTATTCCTATAATTTTTCGCTACCACTTATTTTCTAAAATTATTTTTTTATCATGTTTGCATCAATTTTTTTCTTATATTATTTCGCAACGGATTAAATTTGGAAAAATATTTTTACTGATTATCCCTCAAAACTTCTAATCGCTAAAAGTAGTTCTTTACCTAAACAAAAAATTTATTTCCTCTAAATAAATTTTTATTATCTCTAAACAGATGTTCATTTCGCTTGTATAATAAAAAATATAAATATCTTTTTGATTTCACAACGAGTAAATTTGCAGTGCATTTGGAACTGCATCTTCTAACGAAAATCGCGTACCCTTCTACTTTCGTATTAAGGTAGTTTTCATCCATGAAAATTAATCCTCAGGCAAAAATAGATAATTTTCTTTCAAGAATAGCAATATTATTATTGAAGGGCTATTTTGAAAGAGAAACGATTATTTTACATGAAAAAAATTTGAAACACAGAAAAGTAATTTTATTAATAAACTTTATTTTTGACCCAACTTTTTTTTATCGCTTCTTACCAAGTTTTTAAAAATTATGCGATTTTAATAAATCATGAATCATTTTTTCATCAGAGAAAAGATTTCCCACAACTTCACCGTTTCTGATTTTTAAAAATAAATTTTTTAATGGCTAAAACCATTAAAAAACATTTTTAAAAACGAAATTTTTATAAAAAAATTGCTGAATCTGATAAAAATTTATTCATTTTCGAAAATTGGAAATGGTCAAGTTGTACGGAATCTTTTTTTTGAAAAATTGATTTGTAATTTATTAAAATCGAATAATTTTTCAAAATTTGGTAAGAAGCCATAAGAAAAAAAGTTGGGGCAAAAATAAAATTTATTAATAAGACTATTTTTCTGTGTTTCAAATTTTTTTCATGTAAAATAATATTTTCTCTTTCAAAATAGCCCTTCAATAATAATAAAATAATAAAATTATCTATTTTTGCCTGTGGATTAATTTTCGTGGATCAACTACCTTAAGGATGTGGAGCACTTTCAAAAATTTGATTTATTTTTTCCATTTTTCGAAAGTATAGTCATCCAAAAGTATTGCAGAAGGTACTTCATACGGTGCGGGCATCGCAGATTAGCTTTAGCTAAGATTTTTTTATGGTTTTTCATTATAAAAAAATTTTAACGCGTTTTTCTCCAAACAACATTTTTACAGACGCGCCACACGATTTTTTCAAAACCAGTTGACCAAATCTCATGAAATTTAAACCACATATAAAGCCACATACAAAGCTACAGGATGTACCTCAGCCGTGTGAAAATTTTGAGTTTTACTAATTTTTTTCGCAAAAAACACTGCAATAAATGCCTTTTTTTGCCGCCATTTTGTTCAAAAAATGATTAATCATTATTTTTTCATAAGAATTGATGTTTGTGGCTCATCTTGTTGCCAGTATTATACTAAATCGAAAACAGTTTGATTTTTTTGTTTTAGATAAACCTTTGCAGAGATATCATGTTGCGAATCCATCAACCTCTAATTTTTATGGTGTTGCATTCAACTTCGATTTTCGTACACAAAAATTAAAAAAATTAAATGAAACAAAGTTTACTCTTACATTTTTTGACTTTATTTATCAAACCTAATAAATATGTGATAGAATGTATCGATATAAACACGTAAATATATTCAAATGCTAATAAAAGATAAAGATATATATGTATAGAAATAAAAATATATTATGTAAAGGCAAAAATATAGATTTATAATGTATACTTTATAAATAAGATTAAGTAAAAAATGTAAAAATGAAACCAAGTCCATTTCTGGGCTATGTTAGCTGAAATTAATAAATATATATATATCAAACCTAATTACTTTCATATCCATATCTTTCATAGAATGCTTACAAAAAATTCACAAAAATAGCCTTTTTTTAGTACCGTGACTAAACTACATCCTTAAAAGGGACCTCCGAAGCTTTCCTTTCGGGGGGGGGGGGGGGGGGGCACAGTTATAAGTTGCTTTACTCCAAGTTACATGTCTCTAACACACTCAGAAAAAATATTTGATTGAATCAAAAAAATTATTTGTTTGAAACACTTTCTTTGATGTAAAGAAATTTTTTGTTTTAATGAAACAAAATTTGTTTGATTCTTACAAAATATCTTTGGAGCAAATAAATATTTGTTCGAATCAAATAAATTTCTGCCTTGAATCAAACAAATTATATCTTTGACCATATATCAATGCATTAATTTCTTTATTTTGAGGAAAAATTAATTTGATTCAAACAAATATTTATTTGGTTCAAAGATATTTTGTTTGAATCAAACAAATTTTATTTCATTTAAACAAATCATTTCTTTAAATCAAAGAAAGTCATTCAAACAAATAATTTTCTTTGATTCAATCAAATCTTTTTTCTGAGTGCACTGTTACAGATTCATTCAGATACTTCAGCAAAATTAATGAATATATTTTTTTTATGGGAGTTGATTTTAAAGCCTGGAAGCTTTTCAAAAATGGTATGACAATGGGCCGTGAATTATTGCTTTAAAACGTTTTTATATTTTTTACTATGGTTTTTTGTTTAACAAGTCTAATAAGATACTGTTCTCTTTTTAGGATGGAAATGCCTGTGCTATGAGATTAAATTGTCTGCGGAAAAAATGACTTTTTAAAATGAAGCTTTGATGGACACATGAACTACCTAATGGCATCTGACACAATTAAAACATTGGCGTGCTAAGTGAGCATGACGAAAGAAGGGAGCTCGTTGGTCCGTTTAAGTGAATTATAGACGATGATGCGTCGACAATGAGGCAAGCATTAACCACCCCCGTTCCGTGAAAATGCAGTATAATAACCCAGGTTGCCCAAAGCTGAACCCTTCGATCGACAGAACAACCGTATAACTACCCCTTGATGTAGTACTGACGTATTAACTGAATTAAATATGAAAGGGCGGAACGACAACTAGTCTATAGTGATTCCCGTAGTTATTGGCATATTGCTTGACATGATTGCGTTTGAATAAAAAATCGAAACAAATTTATCAAATACTTCACATTGTATTCGTGGAAGAAAGTTAATTGTAAAATCTATAGATTTGATTTTAGAGCTGCAAGTTCGTTAAGAAAAAGAAAAGCGTTTTTTTGACAATTTTTTTGGGTGGAAGAAAAGGTGATAAAGAAATAATACTTGGAGTAGTTATTGAGCATATATTTAAGTATATTATAAAAAAATTTTGCAGGAAAATATTACAAAATGGCGACACTGTAGCAATTGTCCCGAGGCATGTTGAATTTGAGGCGATCTGTGGCACGCATTACAACTGGTGCGAATTTGAAGGTGGAAAAAAGAAAAAAAATCTATGTAATCTACATGAGTGTAGATAGTGAACCGCGAAGGGGATTTTAGAAATATTGATTTTTGTGCAATTGGCAAGTATTTGAATAAAGTCGTTCAATTTTCACAAAAAAAAAGAGACAGTCACTTCTTAATAAATATTGTTTAAATTAACGTCCCCTAAGAAAGTCCCCTACGTGGTTCACTTTGAAATGTTATTTCAAGGTTGAGGTTAAATTTTCAAATAAAAAGATTGAAAATTGTTAGAGTTATGCTGCGTGCCGTTTTGAAAAATTATATTTCGAGACTAAAGGCGTTTGAAGTTTTGAAAATTCTACAGCCGTGTTACCCTTTAAACCACAAGAAAAAATTGCATAGATTATATTTCTTTTCATGGTTTTAAAACGATCTAAATCAGAAGATCAAAACCGTGACTCTTACGATATTTACCATTGTTCCTAGCATTTGATTCTAATGAAAATCTAGTGAAATTTCGACCTATTAAAATTTTAATAATTTATAAATAATAATCAGTATAGTAAAGAAGTTTGAAAATCTTTCTGTGGAAAAAAAGACGCTTTCGACTGCACTGGGATTCGAGCCCAGGTCTTTCGATTGTCGGTCGAGTGCTCTAACCACTAAGTTACATTGAAAAAACAGTATAGCTAAGAGAACTATATTTTGGTCCTCAGAACCAGAAAATATTGCTATCAGACCAATGCTACGGTATGGTCCTCAGAACTATACGAGTATAGGTGAGACAGCTATAAAAGGTCGTTGATATGACAATACAATGTATAGCGATCATAAACAAAATATTATGCCATCGTTATCGCTCTTGTGAATTTTCGTGTGTGATAAAACAATACGCGATACGTAAAAATGATCTTTCAAAGAAAGAAACAATGCTCCAAACAAATCGACAAACGCTTCGAAAAAACGACACTTCTTTCTCATTTCGAGGTTAGAGTCGCGTGCATGCGAAGCCTGCGAAGCAATGTATAGGTCGCGCGGCAAACCAGTATTGACGAAAAAAACTACCACCGCGGGAACAGCGGCGCTGTTGTGCCGAAGCAAGTATGGCCGCTACCACGGACAAAATATCATTGTAAGTATAGGTAAAATCACGATTTTTCCCAATTACGCGAGTGAAGCCGAAAAATATTGACGATATCGCTGGAGAAGTTATGCAGATACACTGCAGCAACTCCTACAACGCGAAATATGCGCGAAGGCCAAGAAATTATAAATTCTGAATTGAATCGTTTGTTTACTTAAAAAACAATGACATTTTCATTAAAAAGATGGATTGCTCCTGCAAAGTCGGCTCAAGCCACTGTTGCAAGCACATCGTAGCTGTCTTGCTGTTTTGTAACCGGTATGTGTTGTATATGTTTTTAAAATGAAAAATATTTATTAATATTTATTATATTTTAAACGTAATTAATTACCTGGAAAACTGTGGTCGTTTTTTGCAATGTGCAGCGAACAAACTAAAAGTTCCTTTTCCTCGTCTTTAACTTTTAGAATCTTTAGCCACTCAGCTCGTTTATTGACGTATTCGGAATCACCGAATAAATTCTTTTGTTCAACTTTTTGAACGCTATTTCGTGCTGGCACGGTATGAAAACTAATATTGTTACTTTTTCTCTTCATGGATTCACAATTTGGAACGCAACAGCGTCCACCACCGCTTGCTTTCCTATACCCGGTCGGGAATTCCATTTTATTTATGACACGGTATCGATTAAAAATTCACAACACGGAATTGATTACAAAATAAAAAAGCAAATAACTCAATTACTCCTTATGACAACATTGACGTTTGTCCGTGGTACGGCTAGAGTTCTAAAGAGTTTATGTGACCGAGAATATGTCTGGGAGCACGGGAATATGACTGAGAATTTCTCTGATGAATGTGCTCTTCGAGAATTTATGAGAATTTAAAAATATTTTTCCGTAACGGTTCAAGCTTTCAATTGTTTTTGATAAATGCTTTGTTCTGGAAGTTCGTGTAACGTGCGCAATAAAAATGGAAAAAAAAAGAATATAGTTTGGAATTTTTTTTTAAAAATTATTGATAAATAAAATAAAGCTTCTTTCAAGTGCAAATACTGTGATCAGATGTACATAAAGCATGCCACTCGACAAATAGAGCACTTAAAAAAGTGCATAAACTTTCCCGAAACTGTCAAACAATTATTTAAATCAAAGCGTAATTCGTGCGAAGAAAACTTGAATTACTTGTTCTTTATGTTTGAATTTAATATAATGGCTATAAAAAATTTTTTTTTTATATTGAATTTCGATAAAACTTGACATTTTCGTAGTTTATTTTTATGAAACCTTCACTATTGCAATTCATAGTGTTTGGAATAGTATATTACATTACAAGGGGCGAAACAGAGCGATTGCATGAGCGTGAAGTTTGCTGCCCGAGTGAAACGAGGGCTGCAATCACACGAAATGCTTTCTCTGTGTTTTGTTTCGAGTAATGTATACTATTTTTTATAGCAACTCTTTTGAGAATCTGATTGACTGTAACTGTGGAGCGGGTTGAAACAGCGACTTTCATCCCTAGGGTTGAAAATCGTAGTTTCAACCTGCTCTACAGGTACCGAAAATCGGATTTTCAAAGGAGGCGCTATGAAAATAAATTTACAATATTATAAGGTTTAATGATAAAGAAAATATTGGTGAAAGTATGGTAAAATTCTCTTAAATTCTCTGTAAATTCTCAAGTTGTCTTAAAATGACGGTCACAGTCACGAGAACGTGACCGGATTTTAAATGTCCGAGAAATTTAGAACTCTAGATACGGCCATATTGTGTAGTTCGTGAAATGACCGCCAGTGTTGCATGCTAATTTAATAGTCTCAATAGTTGTCTCACCTATACCGCATGGGTCGAGACACTACATACCGGTATAGGTCGAACAGCTATACTGTTTTTTCCGTGTACACAGGCGCTCGACATCTCTTTCTCCACAGGAAGATCTCCTTATATCGCCTAGTGGCTCAGCCTTGCGGCTATAAATGATTTCAAATTAATTATGAAATTTCTGCCACTTTCAAGAGTTTGAAATTGTCTACGAGGACACCTGTCGGCAACGTATCCTGTCTGATACGCGACTAGTGATTCTCCGATAATGTAGGCAGTGGCAGAAATTTCAAACTCAACTAATTAATTTGAAATAATCAGTATCATGGATTGGAGATTTTTAAATTCTCTTCGGAGAATTTTAATTAATCTCATGATATTTCTTTATTTGGTCAGTAGATAAAAGGAAAGAATAAGAAAATGATAATTTGAGGCATAAATAATATTAGGCAATTTTTTAATTGTCTGGCCTATTCAGATTTTTATCATTTAAGAAATACCTTTTCTGAATCTCTTAAGACTGTGCTGTATAGTCTGACGTTACCAATTACATACGACCGCTTTATTAATACAATAATAATTTTAATAAATTTTCCAGAGATGAGAGCAATGCAGGAAAATGTAACGCATTAATGTCTTCTCCGGAAAATTTGTTAAAATTATAATTTTATTAATAAAGCGGTCGTATGTAATTTCCGTGTATTTCTTGTGATCTTGTAATCATTAATTTGTACCTTTTTATAATTGTACGCTTTTAAATTTTGTACTTCGTTAAGAGTCTTATCATATTAGAAGTTTTTTTGTTGTTAAGTATACCAAGATCCAACTTTGCGTCATTAATAAACTTTTCCGTCTTATAGTGTTTGCATCTTGTCCCTCTAGGAACGACTGATACACCCTTCATTTTACCAGAAAACGCACGAATTCATCTTCTAACCAGTGCACTTCAAAGAGGCTTTTGCCGCTTACCCCTTTCACTCAGAACCCACCCCGGTTCCAAGTGCTCGATCCTTTACCTTGCGATGCTTCAAAGACAGTCATTCTTGTAGACCCTCAATATTACATTCACTATATCTTCAATGTTACAAAGTTATTCAAAATTGAAGATTTAGACACGAGAAATTAGCAAAATTCTTATTTTAAATATCATTTTGTATTTTGAACAAGGTTCCATGTCTAAAGAGCTATTTTTGAAATAAATTTCTTAAATACTTCTAATTTAAAAAAAAAGCTGATTCCCCTACCTAAATAATGGGTATTTATAAGTTTAAGGCACAATCTCATACTTTCCCTTTATTTTTCATTCGAAAAGTTAGAGATTATTATTTTCTTCAGAATTTTTTTCACATAATTTCGAAATTCTCATAATTTAGAAAATGTAATTCTCTAATTTAAAAGTTATATGACATTAAATAATCCAAAAAGTTTTTATACATAAAGAGACGTTTTATTTTCTAGAACAATTAAATATCAGAATGAATTAGAGATGTGAACAGTCAAAATAACAGTTAAGATGGATGATAAAAGAATAAAATATAAGGGTTATGTGACATGTAATTATGAATCGAAGCCACGCGCTTCAGTCTTGATATACGACACGTAATAAACGTTTAGAGCATTTGACCCTCTTTTTACCTACGCTCGTCCACGTGACCGGAAACTAAAACGCCGGACATCGAAAGCTCATCGCGCTGAAAAAGTTCGTGTAATGGTTGCGCGGAATAATTAGTTTCAAATTATGTCAACTTGACCATATTTATTATTCATTTCTTATTTATCGTGAGAACGTCGAATGAGTTGAAAAATGTCTTTTATTATGTTGTGAAACCTGTAAATATGGTGTATTTATGATTATTATTTTGAATAATCTACTTTAAAGGGGACAATTAATTCATTTTACTTACATATTTCTATTTCCGCTTTAGCTTCAGTTAAAACAAAGTTATATTGTTTATATTTATTTTTTATAATTATTATTTAAGGCGAGAATCAGTTTGTTTGAATGAATAATTAAAAAATGTTGTAATTTCAGGTCATTTGATAGTAGAAGAAATTTAAGTGTAGTTTAATTATAGAATATACATCACGAAGCTATTATAAAGGGCGATAGGTGTGCGCAAACAAGTTAAGCGAGATCTTTAGGCGGTCGGCAAGTCCTCTGTCGCCGAACAAACATGGTGTCAGCCACCATGTCGCCGATAAACCGTGTTCAGATGTGATTTACACCGGTTGTAAACACACTCGGTTGTTACTTTTATGACCCAAAATGTAATTATGAAGGCGCTTGGTCGTAATTGCCATATCGAGTAGTATGATTATCGACTTATCTTACCCGTCCTTCAAATTTTTTTAATTTTTAACTCCGATTTTAAAATGCTCCATTATCTAAAATAACCAGAAATATCTAATTTAATATTATTTTAAAACTAGAATCTCCTTTTATTTCTCAAAATTTAAACATCTTGCAACAATAAAATCTTTTACTTTCATTATAAAGCAAAACGAATATAATTTCTTTTAGAATTTAAAGGTTTTTATTTAAATAAAAGTCAATCCTAAATTCCAGAAAACTGTTCTATAAAAATTAAAAAACATTTTTAATTAAAAATAAAATGGTTCGTTGTTGGAAAAAATTGGCTTTAGGGTCCAAAAATGATTAAGGGGTAAAACCACTGTAAGGGCCTAAGAAAAAGCGTTTTTTTGACAATTTATTTGGGCGGAAGGAAAAGTGATATAGAAGTAATACTTGGGTTAGTTATTGAGCATATATTTAAGTATTCTACAAAAAAATTTTGCAGGAAAATATTACAAAATGGCGAGACTGCAGCAATTGTCCCGAGGCATGTTGAATTTAAGGCGATCTACGGCACGCACTACACCTGGTGCGAATTTGAAGCTGGAAAAAAGAAAAAAAATCTATCTAATCTACATGAGTGTAGCTAGTGAACCGCGAAGGGAATTTTAGAAATATTGATTTTTGTGTAATTGACGAGTGTTTATATAAAGTCGTTCAATTTTCACAAAAAAAGACAGTCACTTGTTAATAAATATTGTTTAAATTAACTTATCGAAAGTCCCCCAGGCGGTTTACTTTGAAATGTTATTTCAAAGTTGAGGTTAAATTTTCAAATAAAAAGATTACAAATTGTTAGAGTTATGCTGCGTGCCGTTTTGAAAAATCATATTTCGAGAAAAACGCGTTTGAAGTTTTGAAATGTGTTATAGACATGAACAAATGAAAAAATTCTACTCTTAGAAAACTTACCATTAATTTTAACAAGAATTGGACTTTTTGCCTCATATTTTAAAAGGTTCAAAGCATCTTTTAAGCCAATAAAAGAAAAAATGATTTTTTGAAAATTCTACAGTGGTGTTACCCCTTAAGTTGATTTAATCAGACGTTTCGGCTCCGCTCGGAGCCCTTATCAGTGGTATTTATTAAAATCTTTCAAGTTGTTGAAGAAATATTTATTAAGTTGGTAAGTAAAAGTTATTATGTTTAATATTTCCCCAACTTGAAATATTTTAATAAATATGTCTGATGAGGGCTCCAATATGAGCCGAAACGTTTGATTAAATCAATTTAATCATTTTTAGACCCTAAAGTCAATTTTTTCCAACAACGTTCCATTTTGTTGAAATTGAGGTTCAATACAACCTATACACTACTTTTAATTATTTTTAATTAAATATAAATATTTTTTAATGCCCGAATCCTTATGAAGTCTCGTAAAATTCTGTTATTTTTCTCGAAACTGTAGAAATTTTTCAATTTCTTATATTTCACCTAGAAGAAGGCATTTTCTTGATCGAATTTTTTTTATCCAGATCTATGGAAAAAAGGAATGACTTTGGTAGAGTGGATTAGCCTTAGGATTCAATAAAAGGTTAGCGTTACTCATTCTCTCTCCTGATGATATTTTTTTTGAATGAATACGAGACGATTCTTCGGTAAACGACTGTGACTACATTTTAGATTGATTATCGCCAGTGGTACCAATGTCGATCTATGCGATGGTCAGAGTCAGTCAATAGGTATATTCATCCGTTGGTTCCTGGAAATGAAAGAGGAGTAGATGATTCCAGGGGGTCGAAAATGGCAAGGGTAAGGGATGGAAAAGAGAGACGAGAGGGTAGAGATAGGTTGTACGCGCAAACATTTGCCTGCCGCCCGGTAAATTAAAAGCACACAGAGAGAGGAGAGAATAGAAGTGAGAGGAGAGTGAGTAAGTGAATGAGCGAACGAATAGGTGCTTGCAATCCTTTCTCTTCTTCTTTTTTCTACTCCAAGGTTCTCTGAAATCTACCAAAAAAAGGACCCAGGGCACTCTTTTCATTTACTTCCAAGCGGTACACCTTTCACTGGATCTCCTTAGAGACGTCGAATCTTTCGAGGAACCACTTACTTCACTATCAGTCCAGTTTCATTGACTTCTTCTAATCAAACATGCATGTCTCCTATTCCACAAGTTGGTTCTAAAACTTGTAAAAGTTCTTTCAAAGAGCAATTTTAATTCACCGATTTATAAAAGTCGTTTTAAAGAACGTCAACCGATTGACATCACTTTAAGGGGATGTTCTCATGGATTGGCCGTATTTCGAAGCGTTTTTTGGAATTTTACTGTGAGAAAACTATAATTGATTTTTTAATGCGGTTTCTTTTAAAAAGTTTTATTACCCCTTAGAGTACAAAATTCAGAAAACTTGTATGAAAAAATTTGAACGGTTTGGTCACTGCACCCTTGCGAACATAGGCCTTCCAAAAAAAGTTGGTTGATGGTTCCCACCAAATCTCAAAAATGGCTGGTCTGAAACACAAGAGTAAATGTTTTTCTTAATCTATGGTAGTGTGGTTATCGTCTGATGGAGGCTTTTCTTATCATAACAATTTTTAAAATGGCGGACTATAGAAAAAAAAAATCGTTTTTTTTCACCTTTTTTTCATCTTTTAAAATTCATTAAACATTTTTTATAAACAATAGAGGAAAAAACGTCCGTCAGACGATAGCGAGTATATTTCCACACATTTAAAAAAAAAGTTTATCAAAATCCGTCTACTAGTTTCTTAGAAATTGTGGGAACCTGTTTGGAAAAAGTAGTTTTGAGAAAAACGCGTTTAAAGTTTCCAATGAAAAAAGCGACAAATTGAGTTTAACTTTTTTGACGCAATTGCCATAGTAAAACAAATCCTTTTGGTATACTATTCTTAGATCCCTAATCTTTGAAAAAATGAAAAAAAATCGATTTTCTGAAACCGTTCGATGAGAACACCCCCTTAAATTAAATAACAGTTTATGGAAACAAGAAAAATGAAATTGAAATTAATTAAAACAAAATCTGAATTGTCTTCCTTAAATATTAGTCGGTTTCATTTATACATAAAATTTTTTCTACAGAAAATGTTTTTTCAGTAAATATAAAAATCTGTTTTAATTAGAAACCAGAATCGGAAAATATCTTCCGAATTTTGGTTCCCGATTAAACTAAATCTTTGTATTTTTTGTGAAATACACTTTCTGTAGAAAAATGTTTGTGTATAAATGAAACCGACTCTTAAATATCAGTTATTGATACATTTGTTTTTTTGAATTTTGTTTTCAAATCGACCCTGTATAAAACGTTTTAATATAATTGTGTATAATTTTTTATTGTCTTGATAAAATCACCTACTTTCTGGGTACTTAGTGTCTATCTTCAATCTTTTTATTCCTGCTATGATAAATCAACTAAACACTGGTGTAGTTTTATTAAGAGCGTCGTTTATTACCTTGTAAGCTAAAGCAAGCACATGTTGAAACTCCTGCCCTACAATCCCTAAAGCATCTCGTTAGTGATGCACTCCTTGAAAATATTGCTTTCGTGATCATATTTGCATTTTTTATCATTATTACTATGCATGAAAATGAGGCTTGACTTGATATTTTAGTAGATTTAAAACTTAGTTAAAATCATTGATTCATATCTGGTGAATTTCTACTATACCCAGAAAAAAACTCGTTTGATTCAACCAAAGCAACTAAACAATTCGTTTCTTTTCAAAATTCAGTGAAAATCAAATTAATGAAACTATTTTTGTAAAGCAATTAAGAGAAGAAGAAAAGCCCTTGTATTAACCGTTATGACCAAAAATTTTTGGAAATATATAATTTTTTTATACGATCAACCAAAGTACTTTCGATAACTCGCTTAACAAAATACAACGGTTTATGATTCCTACTTGAAGATATTTTTTCTCTCGTGGGAGAACCCTTTCCCAAACAGACGCCGTGTATTGTAATAATATTATTCGATCAATCGATAAACAGACGCAAAGTTCCCACAGGACTGTTACTTGAAAAGAGTTGGTTTTTACTAAAACTGCAGCAAATCGACTTTTCTTAAACTTGAATTGAAACGATAAACTTGATGATTTCAAATTGAATTATCATGAGTAAAGGGTAAAATGAACTATAGATACGCAAAAAAATGTGTAGCTGGTACAAAGAAAAATATCGCTGTTCCAGCTATATTAGTAGGGTTGTAAAGTTTTATGGAACTTTGGGAAAATGAAACGCTTCAGTTTCTAAAGTTTCATGCATAATAACGGAAAAATTCAAACTGATTGAATTTTCAAAACTCGTAAATAAATTACATAAATAATTAAATTAAAAATCAATTAATAAAATAAATAACTAATTTATATAGGAAATTTGAATAAATAAATAATTTTATCTAATTAGAAAGATTAAATCAGGTGAGTCAAATGTAAATTATTTAGTATTGTATTTTTTTCAATTTATTGCTATGATTCCGAGCATTGGGAATCTTATCATTGCCTTCTCCAATTTTATTATCGGCAATTTTTTCACCATGATCATCCATCAATTCACAAACAGTTTCCGTAACCATTAACCATTTCCCACTTAACTTTCACAGGCGCAATTTTGCAAAACTCTTTTAGGTGCTGGATAATTGTGGTCGTATTTTTCTATTCACCCATTGGCAAAAACTCCACTGAACTTTCACGACACGTCCTTCATCCACATGCTTTGAGAAATACTTATGTACGCAGTGCTTCTGCCGACCCATTTTCTAAGAACTTTTTATTATACTTTAAACGCAAAATATTCAGTCGACAGTACCGGTAAACCATCTTGCATCACATCAAAAAACATCAAAACAAATGAATACGATTTGAATAATATAACCTTAACCTGACATGAGTGCCCATGCGCATTCATATTTGTGAAACTTTGCGAATGTTTCATGAAACTTTAGTCCATGAAACGTTTTATCGTTTCATGAAACTTTCAATGTTCCACTGAAACGTTTCATGAACCTACATCCCTATATATTAGGATATTAGGTATATTAGTAACTATCCTAACCATAAATATGGCTGATATAACCTAAAAAATCCTTGTCACAGCTACACATTTCTTTCCGTGCAGGTGTAGGAAAATACAAAAATATCAAAATCTCTTTTATCCAGAAGATGTTCCTTTTGAAAAGTTCGCAAAACTGGTTTCGTAGCAGTAATAAAATATAAGTGAAAGTAAAACAGATACAACCGTGTGAATTTATTTACAAGACTGTCTAGGAGTCGTGAATGAAAACAGGTAGCCTTCGAATTAATTATCACACAATCAAAACGTCTTAACCGGTCTTATGGCACTAAAATCTTCTACCTCCCACGCATAAATTCTCAAGACACGTTTGCCTAAGTGCAAATTCTTCATTTTTTTCAACAATCGTTTTCAAAAGTTTATTTCATACCTTAATTGATCTACAATATAAATTTATCATAATATCAGAGTTAGTGGTTTATCTTATTTTTAATAATTTCAATCTAAGATTTTTATAGAGAATATATTTTAAAAACCTCTTGTAAAAACAAAAACACTTATACTTGATTGAAGAATATTTTTTTTCATTTCAGAAAATCTAACTCCAAAGGCTAGAGAGCGAACGAATAATTTTCGAAGTTCGTCCATTCATTTGGAGAATTTAGTAAAAACAATGAAGCTCTGTCGTTCTCAGAATAAAAGGAGAAAAAAAGGTTGGAGAGAGAAGAAGAGGAACTCGAAAACGAGTCCCATGAAAGAAAGATTCGACGAGGTGAGATGAGAGGGAAGTCGTACGAAGGTGAAATGTGGGTAGATGTAGGTATACTAATTGAAGGGCCGTTCGCGGGCTGCACGGTAGCCGGTTATCCTGATTAACACGTAGCCATGGCCCACACACGATGTTGGTTCCTCCTTCCGAGTATTCGAAACTGTTTTTCTCATTTACTCTAGTCAGTCGTGTTAAAATACGTCCTATAAAAAAGTCTCAATTTGTACTAAACCCGGTAATAAGGGCTGAATAAAGAATAATTAAGAATTCGTATTCCTACTAATATCTTATTTTTTTCAATCGACCTAGTAAAATGTAACAGGAGCGTATTAAAAAGAATTAATAAGTAGAAGAATGAAAAAGAAGAAATAGAAAGGCTTAAAGGAATTTCACTTTGAACACTCTAGGTTGAATTTAAATGTATGGATAGTTTTCTCGTTAATAAATATTTTGTGTTAAATTTTAATTTGTAATTGGAAAAGAAAAAATCAATCTGAATTATATAAACATTTTTTAATTAATATAATTAACGTATATTTGGTGTATCGCATTACAACTGCTATATATGATTCATTAGATGACATTGGATTAAATATGTAATATAAATATTTGTACCAGTGCTCTATTATAAATACTTACAATAAAATAAAAATTAATAATTCTGGTACAATATTACACTTTATTTCTTGTACTAAACTTCATTAATTTAGTTTATTATCAATTATCATTGCTATTTAATTACTATTACATATTTATGAAGTATCTTATTTATCTTACTTTTTTCATTTTTAAATCAATTTATAACTTATACGGTTGGAAAATATTCAAGTTTATATTTATTTATATTTTAATAATTTATTCAAACGTGTTAAAAAATACATTAATTCCTGCTAACATTGAGGAGGATGTATTTAAAATGAAACCAATTCAAATATGTTAATTAAAATTATTTTAACTCTAGAGGTGCAGACTTGAATTTATTAGAATTGAAATTTCAAAACTTATATTCCACAAGAAAGAATTAAAACAGTTTATTACACATATTTTATGAACTGATTAGAAGGAATTAAATAAACTCAGAACATGTCCACCTTTGCGGAATACAAAACATCTCTTTGAGGTATGCGTATCGTTACGATTAGGAGGAATTAAAAAATCGAAAATACGATTGCGTTTGTAAAATAGAAAACAACTCTGAGGAGTGCGGCGGTCGCGATGGAAATAGAAAGCAATTAGTTTCGGAGATATCCTATTCAAATGTTGTGCACTTTAGGCTGATGGAAAAATCGCGGATTCAAAAGAAAAGAATAATCTTCTTTTACACTAAAATCTAAAAATATTAATTTTTCTCTATTCAACTCTTATTACCGGGTAGATATATTATACTTTAGTTATTGATATTCTTCGAAATCTGAAATTGAATAAAATTATTTTCACTATATAATATCACGACCTGACCAAGAAAGACGCTTAAAAGTAAGGCTTTTGGATGTCCTGGAGAGTTTGTTTACACAACTCTTTGTCGTTCTGGGATGCATTACGCTCTTGAGACGGCCTGGCCTGGAATCTTCGACTTCTGCTCTTCCTTAGAGTGGAAGTCGCATTTGTAGTTTCGAAATACAACTTTTATTCGAAGCGAAACAGAAATATTTACGTAAATTGTGTTTGTTAAAGTTGCAGGAATTCAATAAAGCCTCGGAGATGAAAATACTGAAGACTGAAAAAGAAACGACTTTTTAAAATGGAAAAACGTATTTAATGAAATCGATACGATGTTTAATCGGATTACTATAATATTCCATTTAAGGAACCATTCTACAGTAAAGATTTTTTGCAATTGATTTTTTTTGCATATTTTCTGTAAAAAATAAGTAATTCGAAAAAGCCGAAGGGATATTGATCGTAAGTCCACATTTCATATGAAAATATCCTATTCTAGATATTAAAACTCGTTTTTCTCGAAATACCTTTTTTAAAAACGGTGTGAATTGCTACAGCCAGAGTTTTCAAGCTATCATTCTCAAATTTTTACACATCATTTTCTATCCTTCTATGGAAGCTTTCTTCTTCATTTTGAAAATTAAATTTGTTATAAACAAAAATTTTCCGGAAAATTCGACATTAAATTTTCAAATGATCAAGATTTTGTTAATTTTCATCAGAAAAAAACTTCCATAGGCGGAGATAGCGACATTTATAAAAATTAATAATCACTATTGGATTTTGATTCCAGATCATTCTAACGGCCCCGGGAATTCGCATCATCGAGTGCCGATTTTTAAAGATGACTTCTTGGATCATCATTTAATTCGTTTAAAAAATGAGAAATTTACTTTACGAATATTTTTGTTGTATAGGGGATAAGTGCTCCTAATACATAAAAAAAATTTAGATCGATTATTTATCTTATTCAGTGAAAAGAAAATCATGAAAATTGGAAATTTTCCGGGCCATCAGAGTAGAATGGTCACTTAAATTGTGTACCTAATCTTGAAGATGATAAAAATTTGATAATAAGTTGATAAAGAATACAAATTTGGAAATGGAAAGACTGGTTGGTGTTTTCGTTAAGTTTTTATTCAAATAATAAATCCTTGATTCAAATATTTGTTTTGGAGGGTTTTCTTAGCGAATAAGCTCGCCCCAAAGAGCTCGTCTCAAAGGCTAGCCTGTCGTGAAGTTGGGGCTGCAAAGTGACTCGTTGATTTCGCGTAACACGATCGTCCTATACCCGGTGTCATTTTCTACTGGGTATGTTGTCTGCCTGACTCCATCCGTCTGATGGAGTACTTCATTCGCGCGCGCAACCCTTGAGGACACTCGAAGCCAAGTCAAGAGAGGCCCCTTCTGCATGGGTGGTCCATTCTTCTTACTCATGCATTATATAAGTTCAGTAAAGTTCAGACTGAGGACACCAAGCGAGACACTGACTCTCTGTTAGTCATCAACATACGTCGACCTCTGATCTCTATAAAAATGCGATTGAATTTCACTCTTTCCCACTCAAATATCTACGCACTTACTCAAATTCTTAATTTTAAAATTAGTTTATTTAACTTTCAATTAAGGGCATGTGATACTTAGGAAATAAGCAAATTAAACTGATTTAAAGTTTCTACATGTTTGTGTGCAAAATAACTGAAGTTTTGTTTTTAAAATTTGTATGCAAATTTTAGACAAATCTACTTGTCTTAAATATTACATGCCCTTAAGGGGTAACACCACTGTAAGTGCCTAAAAAAGCGTTTTTTTGACAATTTTTTTTTGGGCGAAAGGAAAGGTGATAGAGAAATAATACTTGGGGTAGTTATTGAGCATATATTTAAGTATATTACAAACAATTTTTGCAGGAAAAATATTACAAAATGGCGACACTGCAGCAATTGTCCCGAGGCATGTTGAATTTGAGGAGATCTGCGACACGCACTATAACTGGTGCGAATTTGAAGCTGGAAAAAAGACAAAAAATCTATGTAATCTACGTGAGTGTATCTAGTGAACCGCGTAGGAGATTTTAGAAATATTGATTTTTGTGCAATTGGCAAGTATTTGAATAAAGTCGTTCAATTTTCACAAAAAAAAAGAGACAGTCACTTCTTAATAAATATTGTTTAAATTAACTAATCGGAAATCCCCTACGTGGTTCACTTTGAAATGTTATTTCAAGGTTGAGGTTAAATTTTCAAATAAAAAGATTGAAAATTGTTAGAGTTATGCTGCGTGCCGTTTTGAAAAATTATATTTCGAGAAAAACGCGTTTGAAGTTTTGAAAATTCTACAGTGGTGTTACCCCTTAAGAAAGAATTGAACATACAGTCAGAAAAAAAGTTAGTCGAACCGACTATATCTTTAATTTTATTAGTAAAACTACGGGAAATTTTATATCGACTAAAATAAGTCGTTTTTTATTAGTAGAATCATATAATTAAAAATAGCTGAAAACAACTAAAAAGCTAAAATGAAAAAACTGAGGAAATAGTTAGTTCGATTAAATTTTTTTCCGATTATCTAACCAGTTCTTCCTTAAGAGGTATGAAATAATTTCTCATCCAAAGTAGAATTCAATTTCAAAATTTGAATCAAAATAGCAACTGAAACACAAGTCAAGTTATGTTTACATTGATATAAAATTAATTGTTTGTGTATACCAAAATCATCTAATAAAAAAACTTTCATAAATAGATTGAAAAGAGGCAATAAATTTGAAATGTTAAGCGTAGAAGTCGAACAGCACAATTTGAAAATAGCTTTATCAAGTAAAACAAGTAATTTGTGAAAATAAAAATTTGCATGATTAAATTCAAAGTAGGAATTATATTTAATACCGTAAATGTGAACACAATTGTAAAAATGAAAGCAAGTCAAAGAAAGTAGTTGAAAGAGTAAATGGGGTTAAAAACTGTTGTCACAGAACAAATATTACTTCTGTCCATACATTTTACCGTGTGTAATATCAAATCATACTATTTGATCTAGGATTTGTTTCATTTTAATAACATACATCATAGTAAAAATCTTTGATTTCTATTTTGCAGAAAGAGATAAAGAGGGGTTGAGATTTCACCCTTTTTGGAGGGCAGTAAGGCAATATGGCCGTTTCATCATGGCGCGTCCTATTCTCTGGCTCACTTCTGGACGCAGGACGTGAAGGGTGGTTGGTTGCCTGCTATCCGTAGATAAGGACAGACCCTATATTCTCGTTCTGCCTACCTCATACCTCTCTTACAACCTATCCTCATCCCTTTTATCCTTGTCGTTCCTCTATCTCGTGAGCTTTGCCATTACCTGATCATAGTGATGGGTAGAAGTCTTTCTCGAAATCGTCCAAAATATATCTCAGGTAAGAAAGGCAAGCTTTAAAAAGAATTGAGAATTAAGAAAAACGTTTAATTCGATTTTGTATTTTACTACTGAATACTATGTACTATTTATTTTGCCAAATAGCAATTCATTATGCATAATATTACTTTATATCAATGATTTACTAAAAGATTAACATGAACCTTATTTGTTACATGTGCGGTTTTAATATATTACTACTTCACCCTTAGCTGATGCGACTCTAACGACACTCCACTGAATAATACAGATGCCTATCAGAAACTATCATCTCATGGGTGAACCATAAGAAATAACGCCTATTTAATTATTATCTATTTTCGAAAGATACGGCATGAATTTCTATACTAGTTCAATGGTGCAACTAGAATTTACTTCAGAACTTAGACAAAGTTAGCATTAAAATTAAAGCCATTAAATCTATTTAATCATCCGAAGCTTTTAAAGATTATTATTTAAATCAGCAACAGCTCTCAAATATGTAAGAGAATTCGGGATACTTTTAGTTTACTCCAAAAAATTATCAAATGGATGTAAATCCAGCGAATGAAATATTGAAAGTTTTACTATTAAATATGAAGAAATATTGTTTTAAAAAGTTTTGTAATGTTGTTATTCAAGGAAGTTTAATTAATGGATGAATTCTTATTAATTAGAAGGTGGATTTCAATTTTAAGAATTATGGTGCCATCTATGAGGAAAGCTACTCACTAGGAAATAGAATCGACTCAACCGTTACATCCTCCGTTATATTGCATTCTAGAGTGAATCGAAGAAAACTGAGAAAAGTGCCAGGCAGTGCCAAGATTCAAGAAAAAATATATTCGTATATTTAAAAGAGTAGCAAAATTTTTTAAAATGACATAATTACTTTTAAAAGGCATTAGTGAAGTGAAGATACTAAAATAAATTGACTTGCTCCAAATTTTTGGAAGGAAGTCATTATAAAATGAGTGAGTAAACAGAGTAATTTTCAGTCTAACCTCTTATTTTAGTTACATAAAATTTAATTCTTTCACAACCATTTGTTTATTTCATACAATTAACTTTGAAAGTAATTTTACTTCGAATTGTACACTATTTTTGCTTATCGTTGATAAACCAAATTATTTCACATTCTCGTTACAAATATTTTGTGAGTTAATTCTCTTTTATGCATTATATATTACAGATGTCAATATTTACTAAAAAAAAAAAAAAAAAATATTTTGAAATTATTCTTTATAAAATTCTTTAAATAAATGTCAAAAAAGCCTCAGAGAATTGAGATGAGTCTAACATATGTTATGTACTTTAGAGTCATTTTTCTTTCAATTTTGTATAAAAATTTTGTCTTTTTGGACCGATTCTCTATACATTTTTCTCTGTGAATTATTTTCAAATTAGTTCTTTGACATTTATGTTTATTAATGACGTCACGAACGTCATAGAGGTTTTCTCTAAGGAAGTGACGTATGCATGGAAGTCCATTTGATTAAATATTACCTATTTGTTTGTGCTCTTCGTTGTTACGCCAAAAATATTCCCTAAAGTTAATAAAATTAAATGAGTTTAATCAATTGGTCATTTTTAACAGGTCAATTCCACTGGAAAATCAGAATTTCTAAAAACCTTTCAGTAAAATAAAGTTTGTCAAGAAAGATAATCAAATCTGTTGAACATAAACTGAAAATTTTCAGGCTATGCAAAAATGCCTTTCTGGTACTACAATAAGGATGATTTGAAAGACACTCCATCCATTAGAGATGGGATTAGTTACGAAACAGAATGTCGATACAGGACAGAAGGTGCGCGATTCATTATAGATACTGGAGCAAAAATGGATTTGGGCTACAACACCATAGCAACTGGAGTAGTTTATTTTCATCGTTTCTACATGTTCAACTCCTTCAAGTCATATCCTCGCTATGTAAGCATTTATTCCATTAGATTTTCCCATCTTGAATTTAAATTTAGTCCACTAACTACTAGAAATGTAATTTTTCATCACGATTTCTGATTGCAACTTTTGTGCTGATTTTAGGTGACTGCATCTAGTTGTTTATTCCTGGCAGGAAAGGTGGAGGAAACTCCTAAAAAATGTAAAGACATTATTAAAACTGCAAAGTCTCTTCTCTCTGAGCAAAAGTTCACAACGTTTGGAGAAGACCCTAAAGTACGTATCAAAGTTTAAGGGCTTTAAATTTAAAATGTACAGTTTCAAAAATAATAAGAAAAATATATTTTTATGAAAATGGGTTTTATTTGCAGGAAGAAGTGATGATGCTAGAAAGAATTTTATTACAGACGATCAAATTTGATCTGCAAGTAGAGCATCCTTATAAATACCTTTTAAGATACGCCAAGTGTCTGAAAGGTGACAGAGTTAAGTTGCAAAATATGATTCAAATGGCTTGGACCTTTGTAAACGATAGGTAAAGAACTTCACTAATCTATTTTATAAAAAGTAAAATATGATATTAGTTTGATAGAAAAAAGTTTAAATATTAGATTTTAATAAGAACATAAAGACAAGTTTGTAAATAGAAATAATTTTTTGCAGTTTATGTACAACTCTGTGCCTTCAATGGGAACCTGAAATAATAGCAGTTGCACTTATATATTTAGCTGGAAGATTAAGTAAATTTGAAGTAGTAGATTGGAATGGAAGACAACCAAAACACGTCAAATGGTGGAATATGTTCATTGAAGATATCACAATGGACATTTTAGAAGGTAGATCCACTTAATTAAACTATCGAACTAAATACATCGAAGTTAAAAATAACAAGAATTTAATTTTCAGACATTTGCTGTCAAGCTTTAGACTTGTATCCTCAAGCAAATAGTGCAAGAATTCTTGAAAATGTACCTTCAGGTCCACCAAACGGAACTACAAGAGAAAAAACATCAACGCCACCTCTAACCACTTCTACTTCAAACCCAACAAACGGTAAAGAAAAGTGTATAGAATTTAAAAGAATGCAAAAATTACAATTTCATTATAATACTTGAATCATAATATCATAATACTTGAACATTCTTCCTTGCTGATTACCCACTCACGCTTTATCCTTCATGAGATTTAAACTTTTAAAGTAAAGATTTAAAGTAACCATTGAAAATTTTAGTTACAGTTACACCTGCGAAGGATTTAACCACAGAAACAAATTCAGTGCCCACAAACGAACGTCCTCCAGCTGAAATCACAGAAAATTCAAAACCGGTGGAAACTCCTGTATCATTCCCATCTTTCCCCGTGAATTTTTCGAGTAATCTTATTTATCCCCCGGTTTATCCACCTTTAGATATGTCAATACCACCCCCAAATATGCCAGCTATTAGTTCTGTGCTCCCACTCCCACCCCATAATATAGGAACTCCTAATTCTATAAGGCATATTTCACCTTCTGCAACAGCACGACCTACATTTCAACCTTATACCTACCCCCCAAATCTTTCCTATTTTCCCAGGACTCCTGGCCCTCCTTATAATAATCAAAGGGCGTATTATCCACCATAATTACTATAAACTGTGATAATATTATTGTAAATCATGTTGTTTGTTGTTTGTTTATGGTTCACAAAGGTATTTTACACTCGCTTTGCAAGGAACGTGTATGTATTTTTGGTAAAGAAATAAATTGTAAATAGCATCACATGTAATGTTTTTTCTTTCCCTATTATTCCCAGTTTGAAAAAATAGGATCTATTTTAAATATTCTTTGTAGTGTGTATTAATAATATCCAATGTATATTTTTTCTGGGGCTTTGATTTTTTAACTTTTTTTAAATTTGAAGTTTTCTTTTTAGATTAATTAAATTTTGATCGTGTTCAACATAAGTGATTTAGATTTTCGATTTACTAGCGCTTTTGAATCAA
Source organism: Diplolepis rosae (assembly GCA_030998225.1). Taxonomy (NCBI): domain Eukaryota; kingdom Metazoa; phylum Arthropoda; class Insecta; order Hymenoptera; family Diplolepididae; genus Diplolepis; species Diplolepis rosae. The sequence continues at coordinate 2,444,068 of JAPYXD010000581.1, read as the reverse complement.
TGGAATTAATTATTTTTTTTTAAATTTGGCGGTAAATTCTACATTGCACATGCGCATATCAATTGCAGTTCAATGATGTTCAATAATAACAAAGGCAGTTCGAGACTAAATAGCAGTGAATTTAAGTACAGTGATATTAAAAATTAGAATACATTTAATTAGCAGTCGACATTAAGTAGGTAAGTAAAAAATAGTTTCCTTATCAGCCCTACCACATTTTAATTCATCGACTTAGCTGGGTAATGTTCAAATTTCTATACAATTTGAGGTTATAAATTTAGCTTTCTCCACATGCAACAGCTTTTCTTAACAAATTTGTACTAACATTGCATAAGAATGTAAAATTAACCTGTTGTCTTGATTCTTTTAAATTACAGCTTTATTATAATAAATTTTATTCTTTCAGAAATACAATAGATACTAACAATTAATAAGTTAACCCATTCTTTATATATTCAATGGTTTTTGAAACCTACAATTTTCTAAGCTTTTTTGCATTTTTATCTATTGTATTTGCATACAATAGCATACTTGTAATAACGTACTTGCAAATTTGAACCCATTCGCAGTTTTATCTGGCGAAAGATTTACAATATTAGGCTTCCCAAATTCGTTTCCATTATTGAGCGGTCCTTTACATGCCTTTTAAGACCCTTCGTTTGTTCATATTTAGTCTCCAAAGCCCTAAGAAATTTAATAATCACTGTGTGATTGAATTTATTAAATTTTTGAACGTATAAAAAAATCATAATTTTTCAAAATTTGATATGATTTCCACTGCTCAAATGATCAAAACTTTTTATATGCTAATATGCTTGAAAAAATAATGTTTCAATTGTTATTCATTGTACCTATTTTAAGCTTCCCTTATCTTTTTCATTTCATTATATTGTTATCATTTTAAACATAAGCAATCATTTATTATTCTGATATCTAATTAACATTTCCTTTTTAAAACCAACATGACAGAACCAATTGAAACAAAACACTTAAAAAAAAAGCAACGAAGTAAAAAATCGATATAAGCCACATAGGAAGGAATCCGCACGGAATCCAAAATTTGTCAAGTTTTCTTTAGCAATTTTTAAAAATTTTCTCGATTGTTGGCACCTATTGGAATAATGGCAAATGGTTACAATTGATACATTAATTTCTCTGAGTTTTAAAAAATATATCAGACCATGTTCAGTTTTTATATGAAAAAAAGTTTTAGCAAAAGTAAATTACCAAAGTATTTTTTTCTAAACCTTCATGAAATTGTAAACGGTTTCAGGGTTTATCAAAAATGCCATGTTGGTATTACGAAAAGAAGAATTTGAGAAATACGCCTTCAGTCCAAGATGGAATTGATTATGAGACAGAATGTCGATACAGGAAAGAAGGTGCGCGATTTATTATCGACACCGGTACAAAAATGGATCTTGGATATAACACGATGGCAACTGGAGTGGTTTATTATCATCGTTTCTATATGTTCCATTCTTTCAAAACTTTTCCAAGATATGTGAGTGTTTTAACTGTTATGGAGAAAAAACGAAAAATGAATGTAACAGAATTTCTCAGATTAACGACGCAAAATATTATTTTCAGGTAACAGCCTGTAGCTGTTTATTTCTAGCTGGAAAAGTGGAGGAAACTCCAAAAAAATGCAAAGACATTATCAAAACTGCAAAAACTTTACTTAGTGATCAAAAGTTCCTGACTTTTGGTGAAGATCCGAAAGTAAGTCCATATTTATTTCAGGGTGGCCGCTTGACCGGGGAACCGGGAATTTTCTGTGACCTGGAGAAACCGGGAAATGACCGGGAATTTTTTTGTTGACCGTGAATTTTTAAAAAATGTTAATAAATAATGATTTTTATTTGTTTTAAATGTTTTACATAAAGTGATTATGCATTTCGAAATTCCCGCCTTATTGAAAATTGTCCATTTCGTATGATTTCGTGATTTCGGTATACCAGGAGAAATTTCATTTCAGAATATTAAATAAAAAATATTTTAAAACTTTGAAAACTCATTGCATTAACTGTTATTCATTGGAAACTATTTTTTTAATGACCGGGAAAAAATTTTCGATGGCCGGGAAATGATCGGGAATTATTTTCGTCGATGAAAACGGTCACCCTGTTATTTCTAAAAGAACATTAAGTCTTTTAAAATCAACCTCTCAAAATTATTGAGGTGTACAAAAAGTAAAAAATTTGTTAGGCAAACAAGGGTGATTTCGACCAGTTTAAACTCTGATTAAAGGGTGAAACGGATTATTATTTACAGGAAGAAGTAATGACACTTGAAAGGATTTTACTGCAAACAATTAAATTTGATCTTCAAGTCGAACATCCATACAGCTATCTTTTGAAATACGCTAAGTCTTTAAAAGGTAAATTTCTATATTGAATTTTTCCTTAGATTTTCAAGTTCTACCTAATTAATTATTCTTTAATTTCAGGTGATAAGAATAAGTTACAAAAGATGGTTCAAATGGCCTGGACCTTCGTGAACGACAGGTGGTCTATTTAAAAAATATAAAAAGTTTTTTTTTTAATAAAGAAATATTTGTATCTAAAAGGAAATTTTTGTGTTCTAGTCTCTGCACAACCTTATGCCTTCAGTGGGAACCAGAAATAATAGCAGTAGCACTTATGTATTTAGCAGGAAAATTAAGTAAATTTGAAGTCGTTGACTGGAGTGGAAGACAACCGAAACATTTAAGATGGTGGGACATGTTCGTTGAAGATGTTACTATGGATCTTCTAGAAGGTCAGTTTTTCATTGATCAATTTTGTTTTTGAAATCATGAGAAATATAACGGCTTATTTTCGTTTTCAGACATTTGCCACCAAGTATTGGACTTGTACTCACAAGCGAATAGTGCGAAACCCCCAGACTCGCCTCCCTTAATTCCTTCAAATGATGCTACTAGAGAAAGACTTGTCGCGCCACCTTCTATAGAATCTGCTTCAAGCACTCCAAATGGTTTGTAAAAAAATTAAAAATGACATTTTTCAAAAAACATTTTCATCCTATTAGTTTTCATTTGATTTTTCTTCTATTTGTTTTATTATTTTGTCTTCTAGTTTGAATATCTTCTTTAAATTTGCAGCTATGTCATCAGGAAAGATACCGAAAACAAATTCGAATTTAGTGTCAACGAATGGCTGTGCAACGGAGGGAATGGAGGATTCTAAGCCAATTGACGTTTCTGCACATTTTCCATCTTACTCCACAAACTTTTCAAACAGTACAAATTGTCCGCCAGTTTATCCCCCAGCGAATATATCAGTTCCACCACCAAGTGTTAACGCATTAAATCATGTAACTACTATTCATAATTTAGGTACTCCCAGTTCAGTTAGACAGATTCAACCGAACACATCAACACCGACCCAACAACCATTCCCGCCCTATGGATACCCTTCGAACTCATCATTTTTCTCTGGTGGAACTCCTACTGGCCCTTCCAGCAATCAACGTTCATATTATCCACCACCGTCGTAGGTTATAACATTTTTTTATTGTTTATATTATTATGAAACATTCTATACACTGACATTTTACATCCGTCACCAATCATCCGGATGTAAGAACTTTTCTAATAAAAAAATTGTAAATAGTATAAAGTTTCGTTGTTTATAATATCAGTTTCTTTTAGAATTAATATTTGATGAATTTGATATTGGTTGTAAACAATCATAAATGTTATAGAATATTTTGAGTAATCTATATGTAAATATTACTTTTGTCAAAAAAGTTAAATCCAACAGAAGAATACTCTGGAATTGTTCGATCAGTAAATTCAGAAAATAATTCAACCAGAGGATGTGCACTTTTTGAATCTAATGCAAAATTATCAGTGTATAATACGAATAGAATACCGTATAATTTTTGTATTACCGCAAACGAAAGAGCTGAAAAAAAAAAAAAATTAATTCTGAAAATAAAAATATTTTACGGTTTGAAATTATTTATTTTTAACCTACCGCCTGCTGCAACCCCTGCAATTAAATTAGGTTGACACAAATGTGGAGCGGAAACTTTCCAGGTATCCCTAGCAGTTTTGGTTGACAAAGACTTTAAAAATGAAGGTGAACTAATTTTTTCATCAGTTTTTAGCTCAGTCACGTGGAGATTTTTAAGCGCAATTATTTTTTCTGTTTTCGACAAAATACTTTGTATCTGGAAAAATAATCAAAATTATAACTCATGGATTTTGAATGATACCTTCTTCACTTTTTAAATACTTACAATTTCAATAAAATCTGCTGCTTCTATTAAATCTATCTCTGTGCTAACGAGGCAAATATATAAAGATTTATCAACTTCGTAAATAATCGAAGGTTTTTTGAATTTTTCATGCTTTATAATACAAACTTCTTTCGCGTCACTAAGTACACATTTTTTTGCGAAATCTGTAAATCATAGAGAAAAATAGTCATGATTGACTTTCATAATAATAATTACAATAGTAAACAAAATGTAGAATGATTTTTACCAACGACCAAGTCACCCTCAACGATGATTAATTTTCCGAAAGATGAAGGCTCCTCTTGCACCCATTCAATCGAAAATAAACTAAAAAAAATTTCATTTTTAATTACTAATTTTTAAACCGGAAGTCTTTTTCATGTCACATGGTTTTTCTTCAAATGTCATCAAAAATTTGTATTATATTTAAGGTACACACTTTTTCTCTTCGCTTTCTGGCAGGTCTCCATCATCTTCACCTACCCAAAATGCTCGAGATGATGGTATTATTATTTCACCAAATGGATAATTCATTTCTTTTCGTTCCTACAATATTTGACATGCAATCATGCATCGACTAGTTGCGGTTTGTAACATAAATTTTGAAGTCGGCAATTCCTTTGTAACTTTGTAACTTTGTCACTCTTCCTATGTATGGAAAAGAAGAGACAGGCCGTGCAAACCTAATGGAAAGGTGGTGGACCGTTAGCAACTAGCGCCGCGTACAGCACTGCGCATGAACTACCATTATGTGTGCACGTGTTAGTGCATATACATGCATACGTAGGTTCTTTAAATGTGTTACAAAGAATATATTCAAATAAAATTAAAAGGAAATTGAAGATTTAGCGCAAAATTGTGAAAATTTAATTCAAGAGTGAGAAGTTATGTTGATATCAACTCACTCTTTAATTACATTTACACAATTTTGCCTTAAATCATGGTTTTCTCGTCATAAATAAAAATCAAAAATATTAATAGATAGATGATTTTTTTCCTTTGGCTTTAGGGTCCAGAAATAATGTAAACTCAGGGTTTCATTTTTTCCTCAAACGTTTCGACTCAGATTGGAGTCCTCATCAGTGAGATTTATTTCTATAAAAATACAACGAAAGAAAAGAATAAAGAATTAAAGAATAGAAAATTGCACGTGTGACGGATAAACATTGTGTTGACAAACGATATAAATGAATTGTTCTTGTGAACCTATAGAATAGGTCTAACTAAATTTACGAATAAAAAATTGAAAATTGTAACAATTTGCTATAAAAATACATAGGGAAGGGACTTAAAAAATTTTTAACACGTGTGACGGATAAAATTATGATAAAATTGCAGATGTAAACCATATGATTGGTCCATACTAACTAAATTCGAACAAAAATGAATAAAATGTGCCTAATTTCCCTATAGAAAATGCAAAGGGGGAAACATTAAAAATTACACATGTGACGGATAGACATTGTGTTGACAAACGATATAAATGGATTGCACTTTTGAAACTATGGAATAGGTCTAACTAAATTTACGTATAAAAAATTTGAAAATTGTACTAAATTTGCTATAAAAATACATAGGGAAGGTACTTAAAAAATTTGAATACGTGTAATGGATAATGTTATGATAAAATTGCACATGTAAACCATATAATTGGTCCATACTAACTAAATTCGAACAAAAACTAAATAAAAAGTGTGCAGAATTTTTCAAATAAATGCAAAGGAAGAACCTTAAAAATTACACATGTGACGGATAGACATTGTGTTGACAACCGATATAAATGGATTGCACTTTTGGAACTATAGAATAGGTCAAACTAAATTTACGTATGAAAATTGAAAATTGTGCAAAATTTGCTATAAACATACATAGGGAAGGAACTTAAAAAATTACACGTTTGACGGATAACATTATGATAAATTGCAGTAACACGGGACGGAAAAACCATTGTGGTAAAAAAAAATTTATAAAAATTGCACTTAAATAACAGAATTTAATCTCAGAAAAATTTACATTTTCTCCAACATCTAGCTTAGGATTTGAAACGGTCTGAACCACAGTTGACTCATTTGCGGTTCTCCTTTGTCACAGCTTCCTGCATCATCTTGGACACATCTTTCCAACCTTTTTATACACGCAAAGTTAAACCACTTCAAAAAAATACCCTCTCCTTATCCCTTACTCCACTATGACTTTCCAGCAGTCTTTTAAAACATAACTCAGTTCCAAAGTAAATACGTTACTGACAGCAGTGGTGATAAATATGTGTCTCTTCAGTAAACGAAAAAAGAAAAAAATCCGGGATAATTGTGAATTTTTTGATACAATTCTATTCACATTCTGACTGAAGGTTAGTCTCAATTATTATTTTGTAGCTTCTAATGTTTTTATTAAAATAAATTAAGAATTGTATCTATATACAACTTCCTGATGAGGCTGAAAAATTTAGAATTTATTCCCCCTTTTACCACAATGTTTAATTGTCACTCTTGCAATTTTTAAGTTTCTTCCACTTGTATTTTTACAGAACAAATTATATATGGCTTATATTGTTGTGGATTTAGTTATTCAGACCAATTTTACAGTTCACACGTGCAATTTTTATAAAATTTTTTTTTACCACAATGGTTTTTCCGTCCCGTGTTACTGCAATTTATCATAATGTTATCCGTCAAACGTATAATTTTTTAAGTTCCTTCCCTATGTATGTTTATAGCAAATTTTGCACAATTTTCAATTTTCATACGTAAATTTAGTTTGACCTATTCTATAGTTCCAAAAGTGCAATCCATTTATATCGGTTGTCAACACAATGTCTATCCGTCACATGTGTAATTTTTAAGGTTCTTCCTTTGCATTTATTTGAAAAATTCTGCACACAGTTTATTGAGTTTTTGTTCGAATTTAGTTAGTATGGACCAATTATATGGTGTACATGTGCAATTTTATCATAACATTATCCATTACACGTATTCAAATTTTTTAAGTACCTTCCCTATGTACTCTTACTCCAAATTTAGTACAATTTTCAAATTTTTTATACGTAAATTTAGTTAGACCTATTCCATAGTTTCAAAAGTGCAATCCATTTATATCGTTTGTCAACACAATGTCTATCCGTCACATGTGTAATTTTTAATGTTTCCCCCTTTGCATTTTCTATAGGGAAATTAGGCACATTTTATTCATTTTTGTTCGAATTTAGTTAGTATGGACCAATGATATGGTTTACATATGCAATTTTATCATAATTTTATCCGTCACACGTGTTAAAAATTTTTTAAGTCCCTTCCCTATGTATTTTTATAGCAAATTGTTACAATTTTCAATTTTTTATTCGTAAATTTAGTTAGACCTATTCTATAGGTTCACAAGAACAATTCATTTATATCGTTTGTCAACACAATGTTTATCCGTCACACGTGCAATTTTCTATTCTTTAATTCTTTATTCTTTTCTTTCGTTGTATTTTTATAGAAATAAATCTCACTGATGAGGACTCCAATCTGAGTCGAAACGTTTGAGGAAAAAATGAAACCCTGAGTTTACATTATTTCTGGACCCTAAAGCCAAAGAAAAAAATCATCTATCTATTAATATTATTGAGGGTCGATATAAGCCAGTTATTTATAAAAATCAAAAATATCTGTAATTTGTATATTTATTTTCAGAAAATATAGTTGCTTAGCACATTTTGCGTTGATTTTTGTACTACAAGATAATCGAACACTTTGTGGGGTCGAGATAGCTCTCTTCGGTGTTGTGTGAAAGTCTTCTCCAAGTACATCCTTGCTGCTTCCTGCTTTTGGGATATCTTCTGATTCTTTTTTCTGCAATATAGATTAAAAGCATTTAATTTATATGAATATTTGAAATATATTTCGTAGGTATTTTATAAAATAAATAAAAATAAATTTTATAAAATAAAACTCCAGTCACATGTTTCGCGAAATTGTGGTGGGAATTTCTGACATTGTGGAATTTGTATTGGCAATTCTCAGCTATTTTTTCATAAATAATCCTTTGTAATTTTATACTATATATGTACTTGCATCTATACCTTCAGTAACATTTAGACAGAAGTACACTGCCGGTCGAAATTATTTGTTCACTTGTTGTTTCAGCTATTCCTAAAGTGTCTTAATTTTTATAATAATAAGTTGAAATTTTTTTCCCTATCATAAAATAAAAGTTAATAAAATTTTGCAAATAACAAATAAAACAAAATAATAAAATAAACTAAATAACAAAATTGAAGAAATTTTTTTTTCACAGAAAAATTTCTTCAATTTATATTGGAAAATACCATCTAGTTTTAAATAACGTTGGATTAATTCTGAATCATAGGTTGATAAGGTCGATATAGTAGAGTTCCGTTGTCACGTACAGTGATACACTCTTCTAATGATCGACATAATCGACTGAAATGATTTAGAAAAATCAGAAAAAATAACAAAATGTTAATTTTATAAAAAAATATTTCAAAAAACTTGAAATTTCAATCATTCTGAAAAATATTAACAACTCTGAAATTAATTAAGATTTTTAAAAGTTTTTTGTCTCATTTAAATGGTAGGTTTTCATAGTATTTTGCTAACTAATCAAGATATTTTCAGATTTTTTTTCCTGGATTCTACCCGGCGTCAAAAATGATACAAAAAGGTCATAAAATTTTAAAAATGTGTAGCTACTTACAAGAAATTCTTAAAAACCAATGTGTATCATATTTTAATAAAATTTATAGATTACTGTCTTCATTTGAAAATTTTCGACATGTTTGTACCATGTTTGACCCCAGGGTAGAATCCAAAAGAAAAATTCTAAAAATATCTGGATAAGTTAACAAAATACTATGAAGAGTAACCTTCAAAATGAGACCAGAAACGTTTAAAGGTCTTAATTAATTTCAGTGTTATTAATATTTATTCAAAAAGATCGAAATTTGACGTTTTTTGCAATATATTCTTATAAAATTACCATTTTGCCTTCAACTTGGGCTCACTAGATGCAAAATTTAAATAATTATAAAAATTAAGGCACTTTAAGAATAGCTAACACAGCAGGTGAATAAATAATTTTGACCGGTAGTGTATATACTACTTTTTTAGTTTGGTATCTCAAAATTACGTGCTAGAATTTTTATTGTCATTCCTAAGGAAGTTTTAGAAACTTCATAGAAGTTTCTTGTACTATTTTATGTAAATTTTCTTACGATTTTTACATTTTTTCACATTTTCAAAGTTTACTTCGAAATAGGGCTCATATATGTAATATTTTATTTATTGCACTTAAAATTTTAGAAATAAAGATCACTAATGAGGACTCTGATCAAAGTCGAAAAGTTTGAAATTATATACAATATCGTATGAAATTAAAAATATTGTTACTTACGTGTGCAAACTGCACGCTACTTTCTTCAAAGTCTCGAGTGCCTTCTGCGGGTTTTTCTACTTCGGGAATAAAGATTTCGAAGTCTGATGGGGAAGAAACACTCGCCGGTTTAATGTTCACATCACTTCCACTCGACACATCACTACACGACGGTAAATTTAACGTCGGAAAAATGTCGATGACAAATAAAAAATTGTCTTTCTAGTACTTCGAGGTATCCTAACCTCGACAAGTAGGGATTTGAGCATGCTTCTATCCATCGTTGTCCGGCATTTTCTTTCTTCGGAAACCGATGAATTGACACATTGTTCTTCCGACCCCTTTTGGAGGTACACCCACTCACAGCACACTGAATTTCGTACTTCGAATTCATTTTAAATGATTATAAAGCGCGATCGCGTACGAATTGTTGATACATGTATACAACAATGGCGGAACTCATACGAAGCCGTTCCCTTTGCCGCACTACGCCCGCTTCCGACAACTAGCGCCGCGTACACCACCGCACATGAACTATCCTACGGGGACACCCAATACATTAGAGGTCGACCTGCCCTGAGAAGAGAATAGCCTAGCGTTTGGAGGCGGTGAGCACTCCGGCACGAAATTTGTGTGTAACCTATCTGGCCATGGCCATGAGTCAAAAGACACAGGTAGATGAGAGTGGATAGGATCACTCAGGTGGGGGTGAACAAAGGCATTAAAGATCGATCATGGGATGGAAAACGTACCCATTAGAAGAAAAATACTGTGCTTTGGAGATCATTTTTATTGTTCATTTATTTTTATTCTTTGTATTTACAGCATAATTTTATCGATAGATTGACTAATATTTGAAACTATTTACTAACTACAGCACCCTCTTGGGAGAATTTCGGTAAAGTTCGCTCGGATGGAGGGGATTAAATGCATAGGTTAGTTGAATTTAAGAACTGAAATATAAGATGGATACCTCGGCCATTAGGATTGGACAGGAATGACTCGATGCAATATGGCGGGAAAAATTTGAGTCGTCTAAGGCGGTTTTCGAGCAGTGAACGCGGTTGAGAAAAATTGGGACATGCCCAGACAATATGATTAATGTCTTGATTTTCATCTCCACAGTGGGCGCAAATTGCGGAGTCTGAAAGGTTTTTTCTGGCTAGGCTAGCCGCAAGGTTGTAGTGATTTGCTCGGAGTCTAGAGATTGTAACAATGAATTTGCGGTTTGCTTTAGATTTAGCATACCAGGGTCGGAAATGATGGGAGGGATCAAAGAAGGTAGAGAAATAGTAGAGACCCTTACGTTCCACCCTTGAGACTTGCTTCCATTGAGCTTCAACGTGAGAGAAGTGACCCTGAAGGGAAAGGGCCCAAATATCTGTGTGGGGGAGTTTAGTTTGAGTAAGGAGGCCGTCAGAAGAGGCCAATCTGGCCAGGTTATCTGCAGTTTCGTTGCCTGGGATGCCTCTGTGGCCAGGGAGCCAGACTAGATCAATGGTAAGACCAGAGCAATGAGCAACATATAGAAGATTTCGAAGCTTAAGAAGCAAGAATGAAGAAGAGGACAGTGTTGCGAGACTAAGAGAAGCCTGCAACACACTCTTAGCATCAGAGAAAATAACAGAGAAAGAGATATCTTTTTCAATAATATATTGGATAGATTCACAAATAGCCATTGTCTCCGCAGTAAATATGGATGCATGCTCAGAGACCCTAAATTGCATTTCCAAATCCAAAAAGGGAGCATAGATGGCAAAGCCCACTGGATAATTGGTCTTCTTAGACCCATCAGTATAGAAGTGAGTATAATTGGCATAATGAATGGAAATGAAGGAATTAAAAACAGATTCAGGGTTCGGACTATTGTCAATAGAGATACCGATTGATAAGTCAACAGATGGCTCGAAAAACATAGATGGATATGGGAGTAGAAATTGTAATGGTGTGGCAGAATTGAGAACTCTTGGTTTGTAGCCCCCAAATTTTTGATACGATTTGAGCAGAAGAAAATTTTTAATTTGATTAAATTTGGGTTTAGAATATCTAAGAATGTTAGCAAGTCTATTGAGAATGGGAAAAATGGGATGACATGCGGATTGGAAGGTTTTGATAAGGAATTTATCAGAGATTAATTGGAATCGATCAATAATGGGGAACTCGCCCAGTTCTGATTGCATGACTATGATTGGAGTAGATATACGATATCCCATGATAACTCTCAAAATTTTATTGTGTAGTTTGGTAAGTTTGGTATATAGTTTGCTGTTTTTGCATATAGAAAGTGCGTGGCAACCATATTCGAAAGAACTGCGGCAAAGGGCCTGATAAAGAATCTGTAAAATACGAGGATGTGAGCCCCACCATGTGCCCGCCAAGCATTTCAAAAGGTTAAGAATTTTTGACCCATGGTCAATGAGTTTTGTAAGGTGTAATTCCCAGGAGAGGGAGCTCTGCAAGATAACTCCCAAAAATTGGACGTTATTTGAGCGAGAGACGACCTGGTTATCTATTCGAAGGCTTAAAGATTCCGGTAACTGATTAGTAGGAGTTGGGAAGAAGACAAGTTTAGATTTGGAAGGGGATATGGAGAGACCACGTTTCTTTAAAAAGGTGTTCACGTTGTTCACGCTTTCCTGAAGAATAGCAATGCAATTGTCCCCATCATTAGAGGAAGCGTACAAGACTAAGTCATCTGCATACTCGAGAATGTCGCAATGTGGATGTAGTAGTTTATGAATGTTCTTGGTGTAGATGTTGTATAAAAGGGGGCTAAGAACACAGCCCTGTGGAAGTCCCCTGTGGAAAATATGGGGTCCTTTGTTTTCTCCATTTATGCGAAAATAAACGTAACGAACAGTAGTGAGGTTGAATATAAACTTACATACCTTCCAAGGAAGGCCCAAGTTGATCAGATCCCAAATGAGTATATTAGGAATCACATTATCATAAGCAGCCGCAATATCCAGAAACAGACAGACAGAAATCATACTCGAAGAGGCTGCCAAGTGTAATTTTGAAGAAAGTATCGCTAAATTGTCCGCACAAGAACGGCCCCTCCTAAAGCCATACTGAAAAGGGGAGAGCAAACCCTTGTTTTCTGTCCAGAAATATAGCCGTTGTTGAACCAGCTTTTCCATGAGTTTAAGGAAACAGGAAGCCAGAGCGATGGGTCGAAATTTGCGGAGGGTGGATTTCGGAAGGAGAAAGACAAGAAAGTTTCTCCAGCTCGAAGGAAAAGCACCCGTTTCAAAAACATTATTAAAAATATGAAGAAGGCGTGTGAGAGAGATTGCAGGTAGATTTTGAATAACAAGAAAACTAATTCTGTCCAATCCAGGGGAAGAATTAGTTTTAGAATTTTTAAGAACTGTCAGGAGTTCTTTGAGGTTAAATGGAGGGGAGAAAATATCGTCCTCCTGAGCAGGTTCTGTAGCTAGTGTAGAAGAGGATGAAGGAGTATTAGTGTAGTTAGCGTCAGTGAAAGAAACTGGGAGGGGAGGAATTTCAATGTTGGAGAAGTCATTGGACATTTTGATAAAATCCTGAATATAAGAGTTCATATATTTGATAGTTTCGAGATCAACGGGACAGGTCGTTGGGGATGGGGGGCTCAATAGCCTGTGACGAAAACTACGAACCTTAGCCCAAACCGTCGATATGGGAGAGTTCAGAGAAAGTGATTCACAAAAGGATCGAAAATTCGCGGATTTAATTGATTTTAATCTTTTTGTTGCTTTGGCTTCCCATTTCTGGTAATCTAGGAAATTTTCATATGTAGAGGAGTGCAAATATTTCTTTAGTTTGGCCAACCTCACTCTAACGATTTTCTTACACTCCCCGTTCCACCATGGCGGTGAGCTAGGATAGACCTTTCGACGGGAAGGCACCCTGTCCAGCTTGGGGTCGGCTTTGTGAAGAGCTTCATCTATGTCATGAAGGAAATTCGAATAAGAGTTAACGGATCCTGTTGAGTTAGTTGAAGAGGGTAGGTTAGTGTCTGTATGAATAGATAGGAGGTGAGATTTAAAAATTTTCCAATTTACACTTTTAAGGTTGTATTTGTGGGAATAAAAGTTATAAAAAGTAAAGGGAACGCCAATTTCGACACTGATTGGGAAGTGATCGCTGCCCATTTTATCGGGAAGCACTTGCCAATTTGAGATTAATTTCAGATTTTTGGAGACCATTGTGAGATCTATAGCGGATTTATTTTGACCAGGGCGAGAGAAAAGAGTGGGGTCACCTTTATTAATAATTATGAAGTCTGAATCCAAAATGGCGTCATAAAGGGCTAAACCAGAGGTGCTCGCCATGTGGCAGCCCCATGATTGATGGTGTGAATTTAAATCACCACAAATGATGGAGCAGGGAAAGTCAGCAGCAGACTGCAAAAAATTAGGCCAATTAATTGTACCTGGGGGGGTGCGAGGGTTTCGATAAACGTTCACAACCAACAAATGGCCAAGGTCAGTGGGAATGCCGATGGCGAGTGTGTCCAGGCAGTTCCCTATGTCAAAAGTTGTATCCACCCTTTTGAAGGGTATATCATTCCTGATAGCAGTGAGGAGACCCCCTCCCTGACGGTCATCACGATCCTTACGAATTATGTTAAAATTAGGAAGATAAAAATTGATATTAGGTTTAAGCCAAGTTTCGCATAAAAGGAGAATATCATAATCGGCTGCTAACCTTGAAAGAGAACCTTTTTTGGGGATAAGACTATGACAATTCCATTGAAAAAATTTTAGTAGGTTTGCAGATGACATATTGCTAGTAGACGAATAAGATGTGGTTTAAAGGAGACTTGTTGACGTTGAGGACGCGCAGCTGGGTAGTGAAGAAGCCCTGAGATTAAGCAAAGAGACGAGAGGATTTAGTTGTGATAAGAGTTGCGTCATAAGAGACATTAGTTGAGCGAGAGGTTGAAGGATTTGAGAAGGAGAAGGTGTCAGAGAAGAAGAGAGGTTGTCCGAATGAGAAAAATTCGAAGCAAATTGACTAGGTGCTGAAGACTGAGAGGGATAGTTTTTTCCCCTGGGGAAGGAAGAAGGTTTGATAGGGGAGGGTGGTAAGGAGCGAGAGGGTGCAGTCTGATTGAAATTAAGACGTTTTTTTGGATTCGGAGATTGGGTAGGAGCTTTGGTTTGCAACTGCTTGCGTGGAGATTTAGGTTTATTGATTTTAGATATGTTAGCAAAGGAAGGAGCATGAAAATTGGTAGAGGTACCTTCAAAAGAGTCCAAATCCACCTCTCCCAAATTTGGGAAATTAGAGTAGTTGAAAGCAGGGGGGTGGGATGATTGTAAGGCTGAGTATGATGTAGACCTAGCAAGAAGAAGGCGCACATCCAAAGGCGACATGGAATTTTGTGAGGCTTTCTTTTCTCTGTGGTAAAGATTCGAGGCATCCTTAATAGAAGTATTCCGGTAGGCAGCAATTTTACGCACCAAAATTTGATCCTGATAAGCTGGACATGTTTTATCAGTGACCAGATGAGAACCATTGCAGTTAAGACAGGAAAAGGGGCCCTTTTATTTTGGGCACGTGGATCCAGATTGGTGTGGAGGATCGCCGCAGAAACGGCAGCGAGGTCGTTTGCACTGGTTGGCAGCATGGCCAAATCTGAAACAATTATAACAGATTTTAGGTTGGGAAACATACGGTGATATTTTTAATCGTAAGTGAAATAAAGTGAGATACTCTGGAACCTCCTGGCCATCAAATCTTAAATAGACTGTAGAAGTCGGGGATAGTACCCCGTTGTCCTTTTTTGTAACGAATCGTCTGCCACCCAAAATCGGGCATTTTAGGTTAGTAGAGGCGTTTTTAATAAAATCATCTATTGTAATCTCCAGTGGGACATCCTTGATGATTCCCTCTCTGGAAACACGAAAATTGGGGATGAAAGCATTAAGATCGTATTTTTCTAAAATAGACAAACTGTTTACAATCTTATTAGCACTCGCACCATCACGACACTCCACGTTCACCCGTGAGAAATTATTTTTAGAGATATTCTTGATAGAATTAGGAAAAGCGGAATGTAAAATTTTGCCAATGAGAATAGGATGTTTAGAGACATTAGGGTTTTTAGGTTCCACAACAACGAAATATGGACCCTTGTTGTGGACTGAATAGCTGTTGTTGGGAAGAGGAGCGTGTTCACTAGGACCAGATTTATTCAAAACATGAGGCACTTTTTGTTGGGTAGGTTGGTTGGAGTCCGAAATATGCGAGGAATCTCTTTTTTTGGGGTTAGGTTTGTTAGAAACTTCATGATTTGTAACGTCATTAAAAGTCGTAGAGGTACCAGTAAAGGTTTCATTACTTAAGTTCAAGAGAGTGCTGTTAATTAAGTTTTCATCTAGAACTGAACATCCATCTACGCTCATATTATCATCATCTTGATCATTCGGGGGGTTATTATCATCCGACGCCATATTACGCAAGATTGCGCAAGGTTATGGCTGGACGGTTAAAATGCACAGTATTTGGCTTCTTACCTTGTACGTCCACAGGAGTATTGAAATTCTTTAGGAAATGATCTCAGAGGAGAAGGAATAAGTCACCGCCAAACACTGGCACAACTATTAAATGAAAACGTTGGAAAACGTGAACAGCGAAGTATGCCGATCCTTCCTTGACGAGTGCTCGCATCGGAATCTCGGCAACTCCTTGTCATTTGTCACCATTTGTAAACTACGTAAACTGCATATCACGAAATATGGCCTAAGCATAATCAAGGTTTGGAACATAAATTATGGTAAATTACTCGAGCCTCGAGGTAATTTACATCAGCTACCTGAATCTTGCCACCAAATGTATAAGAAAAAAATTACGTGAAAGTTGACTGCCGCCGGTGGCGGCGTTGACCCTTCATAGGCCCTAGATTCAAAAAAAAAATACATGGTAAAAAGCATAAATATTTAATTTTCTCCTAATAAAAACTATTTTATCGCAGTTTCTTATACATGACAATAATCTAATAAGATCTTCATATTTTTTACAAAAATTTATTCTCTTCGAAAAGGTTAAGAAATTCACTTTAGGCAAAAATCTACTTTCCAAATTCTGGCGGGAGTTGCATTATTTGTGTCATGTTCTTTATTTCATAATTGTTTTGAGTTAATTTGAATATGAATACTAATACTTAACATCATTATTATAAAATTACAATAAATATAATATAGTATATAAACTATATATTACTACTGTAATTGAATGAAACTTTTTTAAAAATATAAACATTTCAAAAATACTCTTTGAAATTTGAACTGATAATTTGTTAATATTATACTATGAAATAAATTATTAATTAATGAAATATATTAATGATATATTATTTATATATATTATGGTTCAAAGCAGTGAAATAGTTGAGGTCTCTCATAAGTGCTCTAAAAAAATTTCTTTACCTACAAATACACTTTACTTATTTTTCTATTTATGTATTTATAACATATTTAATCCATTTTATGTCATTTATTAATTTTTTTATTTACTTCTTTTTTATTTTTCTGCGTTGTATTATTTTATTTTGAAATTCATGTATCGTAAAATTATGAATTTAAGTTTTTAATTTCTATTACTTTAGAAATTTCATGTAATTCAGTAAAACTATAAGCAGTAAAAAGTAAGTAATCTAAATTAACAAAAGATCTGAACTTATATTCTTTTTTAAAGTCCAAAACTTTATTCTAATATCAAAATTGTTAGAAATCCGAAATTTTTTTCCACTTCAACACAATCCAATTTTAACAAGCTCACATTAACTTCAATTCAGAATTTAAAAAAAAAATATTCTTTCTCATCTCTTTTTTATTTCAGTCACTTTCATTTATCTATTTTTTAACCTCTATCACACAAAATATTTGCAACTGAATTTATTTGCGATAAGTATTTGAGAGACATTTATTTTGCGGTGCAAAAGAAATTCATTGCACACGTAGATACAATTAATTGATATTGAGACATTAATCTTTATTATATTATGTAGTTAATTATTTATATCTCTATCAAATAATATGTTTTACTTTAAACCAGTGATGTGTTTTGATGTGTCTTAGTGTTTAATCGATTCGAGCTGGGACGAGAGTGAAGGAGGGAGACACTCAAATGCCCAACCAGAAGAAAATGGTCCGAACCATGAGTGTCCCCGGTGACCCTGACAGAAGCAGTACCAAATCTCGCAGCCGAATAGAAGACCAGGTCCAGGTTGCCAGCCGACCGCCCTGGAACAGACAAAATAGTGGGAAGAGAGTCATTCAAAGGAATGAGGCCTCGATCAAGAACAACAGAGCACAACTCGCGGCCCTGGTAGTTGAAGAAACCAGAACCCCACAGAGGGGAGTGGGAGTTGAAATCGCCACACAGAAAAAGAGAGTCAAACCACATGAAATTTAGTTTTCAAAATTTAGGAAAAAGTGGAAAAGATAAAAACGGACACACATAGACTATTTTTAGTTTGGAAAATAGTTCAATTCAAGCAAAATCTATCCGAACATTTTTTTTATTATTAAAACCAAAAGTAGTCCATCTACGTCCGTTTTTATCTTTTTTAACATTTCCCCAATTTTGAAAATAAAATTTTATATATTTTGGACACAAACATTTAGAAAATAGATTAAATTGTTCACATGAACTTTCTATTTTTCTTGAGTATCACATGCCCTTAAGGCCATGGATCAGTCGGACCACGTGACTAAATTATATTGGATCTATAACTTAATTCGTGCGGTTTTTTTTCAAAATTTGAACGTTTATTTAAGAAAAACATGTACAATAGCATTATTCAAAGTATTGCCCATCTGAAGCTATGATTTTTACCCATCTTTCTGGCAATTTGTGGATTCCATCCCAAAAGAACTGCGCCGGCTTGGCGGCCAAGAATGAATCAAACCAATTTTTGATACCCTATTCTGATGTGAACCGTATTCCAATGAGGGCGTTCTGCATCGACCAGAGCAAATGGTAGTTAGAAGTGGCAAGGTCTGGGCTATTAGGCGGGTGGGGTAAAACTTCCAATCCACTGTTTTCCAAATAGTTCTTAACCGGAATTGCAACATGAGGCCGAGCGTTATCATGATGGAAAATTATTGCCTCGTGTTTGGTCGCATATTCCGGGCGTTTTTCGGCTATTGCTCTCTTCAAACGGATTAATTGTGTT
This sequence comes from Diplolepis rosae, assembly GCA_030998225.1. Taxonomy (NCBI): domain Eukaryota; kingdom Metazoa; phylum Arthropoda; class Insecta; order Hymenoptera; family Diplolepididae; genus Diplolepis; species Diplolepis rosae. The sequence continues at coordinate 2,425,284 of JAPYXD010000581.1, read as the reverse complement.
CGGCGGCGTTCTCCATTGATGGTTTCACCCGGTTTTAGCAGCTCATAATACAGCACACCCTTCTGATCCCACCAAATACAGAGCATTACCTTGACGCCATGGATATTCAGCTTTGCCGTTGATTTGGCTGGTTGGCCGGGTTTCACATATGATTTTTTGCGCTTGGGGTTGTCGTAATGGATCCATTCTTCATCACCAGTAACAATCCGATGCAAAAATGACTTCTTTTTGTGGCGTTCCAGCAGCATTTCGGACATGCAAAACCGCCTTTCAGCGTCTCTCGGCTTGAGTTCGCGTGGAACCCAATTATTTCCTTGCTTTGGAATGTATCCGGCTGCTTTAAAACGTTTTGAAATGGCTACTTGAGTGACTCCCAAAGATTCTGCGAGTTCTTCTTGTGTTTGGCAACAATCTTCATCGAGTAATGCTTTCAGTTCTTCATCTTCAAACTTTTTTGGCTCTCCAGGACGGTCTTCGTCTTCCAAGCCAAAATCACCACTTTTAAATCGTGCAAACCACTTTTGGCACGTTCGCTCAGCTAGAGCATGTTCGCCATAAACTTTCACCAGAATACGATGACTTTCGGCAGCAGTTTTCTTCATATTAAAGTAATGAAGAAGAACTCTCCGCAAAAACACTTTTTCAGGCACAAAGTTCGCCATATTTGAGTGAAAAAAAATTATTGTTGTTTACGCTTCAAATGAATGACATATACTGAAAAAGACGCACAACGACAGTAGCTTTCCAACGCATGTTCGGTATATTGGAACGATGGAATAATAATCAAGTTACGCCATCCTTTTACAAACCGCACGAATTAAGTTATAGATCCAATACATTGATTCGTTCATGCAAGATAAGTTTTTTAATTTACGAAGTATCTTTTTTGAAAATTTGCGAAACGTAACAAAATACAATAAAGCACGTCAGTTAACTTCTTTTTAGTGAAAATTTTGAAAAAAAATTCATGCAAAATAACTTTTATAATTTACGAAGTATCTTCTTTAAAAATTTGTGAAACGTAATAAAATACAATAAAGCATGTCAGTTAACTTCTTTTTACTTACAATTTTGAAAAAAATGCGAAAACTTATAGAGAATTACAGTTAACTGTTAATTTTTTATCAAAATTTTCACTCCAACGAAGTTGACAGACGTTCTTCATCGTTTTCTGTTGTATTTTCCAAATTTTCAGGAAGATATTTTGTAAAATAAAAAAGTTATCTTACATGAACTTTTACAAGAATCTTTGCAAAAGGTGCAAACCATTGTGGAAGTAGATTACGTATCGCAATGGAAAGTGGGACTCAGGGATCCGAACCCTGTGTGCGTACGGCGCGTGTCGTAATAATGAAGGGACATAAGTATATTTGTATCTCTTTCACTCTCGTTATACCCGTCGCATTACACCACGGTCGTATAGCAAAGATATTATAAACCTAGATGCGGCGAGTGGCCTCGGAGTGGGAGAACGATATATATAGAACATCACTCTTTCTTGGGTATCGAGGTGCTGCCCTCTTCACAACTTTCAGACGTTTCCATGGCGACGCGTGTTTCACGCAGTGTCTTCTGAATTCGAAAACACGGAGATGCTCGAAAATCTTCGGGAGACTTCGGCTCTCTCCTTATTTCGTCTATATATAGCATATACGAAATAAAGTAAAAGTGTAAAAGCAAGCGTTCCCTAACTTTCTGAATTTCTGCGATTTCTTCGATTCGATGTCTCATGCATCTCGTCGTCTGCTCGCCCGGTGACTTCTGTTTACAAAATTTGACAGCTGACAAATTTTGTAAAAAGTCTTAAATAATTTGATGACGTGACATAAATTTTATGAATTTCAGGAAATGTTAAATAATTCTTTCGAGTGTGTGATCTACAAGGTCTATTTATTCGATACTATTTGTTTGTAGAATTTAAATGCAGAATTTGAGGTTAGGTTCATAACCTGTTGTATTCAAGTAGTTTTATTTTTTAACTTTCTTTGATTTCACTCAATTGATTTTGAATATTATAAATTCAAAACGTTAATTAATTGCATTTTTATGTAAATTTTAAAAATAATAATCATTTTTAATCAATAAATTCTGTTATAATTACCTTTCTTGTAATTCTATTTTATGAGAATATAAAAACACTCCTTTAAAGATAAAATGTGGAAACCTAGCTTCAAGTTTGCTTACGTAGGAAAAACTTTGCAGCCGACCCGAAATTTATGAAATAACTAAATAAATAATTACTTACAGGAAATAACTATTAAATATTCATTCTTACCTATACCTTATGGTAATAAAGTACATCTTACAAAAGTACAATGTAAATCAGATGAATTAATGATACAATGATCTAAAAATGAAAGAGTTTTAAAATCGTTTGAAATCAAAATTTTTTTAATTTTCAAAGGCTTTTTTAAGGCTGTAAGTGCTTTTTACAAGTGATTAATTAAAAGCTTACAAGAAAATCATAAGTGGACAGATTAAAAAATAATGAGGTATTGAAAATTGCTTAATAGTAATATTTCCAATTTTAAATTGAATAAGTTGGGAATATTTAAATAAAAAGATCTACGCAAATAATTATAGTAGTTCCTCTTTACAAAAATTTTAATTGCAAACAATTCCAATTGTAAAATATCCTCGATTTTCAAGCGTTTTTAAAATAAATCTATATAATTTAAAGTAATTTTAGTTATATATCGAAAAAATTGAAATAGTCCTCGGACTTTAGAAAACTAGAAAATTTATTCATCGAAATCATTTCAAATTGCACTTAATGAAATATTTCAAATGAAACAATTTTTTTTGGGCCCTCTTTTGAGGATATTGTTAGAATTTCCTTTTCTCACAATTTTACTGGGAATTCTTATATAAATCAGGATCATCTTCGGTAAGTACGCTTTATTTCACTCTCCAAATGAAAATAAGTGCACTCAGAAAAAAGATTTGATTGAATCAAAGAAAATTATTTGCTTGAAAGACTTTCTTTGATTTAAAGAAATGATTTGTTTAAATGAAATGAAATTTGTTTAATTCAAACATAATGTCTTTAAACGAAATAAATACTTGTTTGAATCAAATTAATTTTTCTTCAAAACAAAGAAATTAATTCAATGATATATGGTCAAAGATATAAATTGTTTGATTGAAGGCAGAAATTTATTTGATTCGAACAAATATTTATTTGGTCCAAAGATATTTTGTTTGAATCAAAAAAATTTTGTTTCATTAAGGTAGTTTTCATCCACGAAAAGTAAACCTCGAGCAAAAATAGATAATTTTGCTTTCAAGAATAACAATATTATTATTGAAGGGCTATTTTGGAAGAGAAAAGATTAATTCCCATGAAAAAAATTTGAAATACAGAAAAATAATTTTATTAATAAATTTTATTTTTGCCCCAACTTTTTTTCTTATCGCTTTTACCAAATTTCAAAAAATTATGCGATTCTAATAAATCATGAATCACTTTTACAGAGAAAAGATTTCCCACAACTTAACCATTTCCAATTTTCGAAAATTAATAAATTATTATCAAATTCAGCAATTTGTTTATAAAAATTTCGTTTTGGAAAATGATTTTTTATTGGTTTCAGCCATTAAAGAATTTATTTTTAAAAATCAGAAACGGTGAAGTTGTGGAAAATCTTTTCTCTGAAAAAATGATTCATGATTTATTAGAATCGCATAATTTTTTAAAATTTGATAAGAAGCGATAAGAAAAAAAGTTGGGTCCAAAATAAAATTTATTAATAAAATTATTTTTCTGTGTTTTAAATTTTTTTTATGGAAAATAATCTTTTCTCTTTCAAAATAGCCCTTCAATAATAATATTGCTATTCTTAAAGGCAAAATTATCAATTTTTGCTTGTTCGAATCAAATAAATTTCTGCCTTCAATCAAACAATTTATATCTTTGACCATATATCATTGAATTAATTTCTTTGTTTTGAAGAAAAATTAATTTGATTCAAACAAGTATTTATTTCGTTTAAAGACATTATGTTTGAATTAAACAAATTTCATTTCATTTAAACAAATCATTTCTTTAAATCAAAGAAAGTCTTTCGCAAATAATTTTCTTTGATTCAATCAAATCTTTTTTCTGAGTGCACTTATTTTGATTTAGAGAGTGAAATAAAGCGTACTTACCGAAGGTGATCCTGATTTATATAAAAATTCCCTGTAAAATTGTGAGAAAAGGAAATTCTAACAATATCCTCAAAAGAGGGCACAAAAAATAATTGTTTCGTTTGAAATATTTCATTAAATGCAATTTGAAATGATTTCCATGAATAAATTTCCTAGTTTTCTAAAGTCCGGGGACTATTTCAATTTTTTCGATATATAACTAAAATTACTTTAAATTATATAGATTTATTTTAAAAACGCTTGAAAATCGAGGATATTTTACAATTGGAATTGTTGCAATTAAAATTTTTGTAAAGAGGAACTACTATAATTATTTGTAGATCTTTTTATTTAAATATTCCCAACTTATTCAATTTAAAATTGGAAATATTACTATTAAGCAATTTTCAATACCTCATTATTTTTTAATCTGTCCACTTATGATTTTCTTGTAAGCTTTTAATTAATCACTTGTAAAAAGCACTTATAGCCTTAAAAAAGCCTTTGAAAAATAAAAAATGTTGAGTTCAAACGATTTTAAAACTCTTTTATTTTTAGATCATTGTATCATTAATTCATCTGATTTACATTGTACTTTTGTAAAATTTCAATAACTGTAATTTAATTTTCATTTGCAAGACTGAGCACACTACTTTCTCGAGTCGCGGGTCGCGGGGAAGGTCGGAAGCACCGAAATCTCGAGTGAAATTGAAAACCGAGCCCCAGCAAAGCTTGCTAGCGAAGGAGCGCGAGCCAGCTTAGATTTTAGCCAAAACCGAAAATCACGGCGCGGTGAACTTTTTTGAGAAAACTTTGGTTTTAAAAATTCAATGGTAAAATAAGGAATACAAATTTTTTAAATGAATTTTATTTTGATTATTTAATTATTTTATAATTGTTTTCATTTTTAATTAATTTAATTCCATTTATTTTAAAAGAACCCCAACATCTTAAAATAATGATTAATATGCGGCGAGGATTTACTTCGTTGAATAAAAAATTATGTAATAAAAATTTTGTTCAAAGAACAAAATCGTTTATTTATTGAATCAAATTTTTTAGTGAATCTATCTAATATTTTACATTCAATTAAAATAAATATTTGATTGGATATATCAAAGAAAAATTCGGTGAGTCATACATTAACCAAACTGTCCGAAACAATAATTATAATATAAAGTAACATAACATTTTTTTTTTAATATTTACATTAAAATGAAACAAATGTGACAAATTAAGTAATTTATTAGGTATAATTTTTGTTAGAAAGTTTTATTTTTATTTTTTTAATTCTCTTTAAATATTGAAAAACGTTTATAATAATTTATTTGCAGCATTTGGCATAGTTTTTTTTTCAGAAAAGTGTGGAATTATCACTTTTTTAATAAGAAAATACAAGAACTAGCCATAAATTACAATGAGATTTTAAAACATTCTGACTAGTGTGAGTCAAACAAATATTTTAGAAATTACAAATTATTGAGCTTCGGACAACTTTCTTCTTTAAATTTTCAAAAAAAATTTCTGTAAACATTGAGCTTAAAAAAAGGAGAAGACTTCAACATTTGAACTGGTAAGATATTGATTTAAGGGTATGTGATACTTTACCTTGAAAGCAATTTAGTTTACACAGTTGTTTTTCCACAATTTTGAATTTATCAAAAAAATAATAGTGCCGAGACGTAAAGAAAATTAACACTGACGTCTGTGCACTATTATTTTGTTGAAAAATTAAAAATTGTGGAAGAACAACTGTGTAAACTAAATTGCTCTTATGGCAAAGTATCACATGCTCTTAAGTCTAAATTTTTAATTAACTAATTAATTTAAAATTTTATTTTTAAAATTGTAATTATTAATTTGAATAATATTTGAAAAGAATAAAAATCCTGGAAGCTAGAAGTTATTCATAATGAAAAAAATCTGCGCGCAGCTCGCTTCGCTCGCAAGTTTGAGCGCGCCTAGGGCGCGCGATTTGATCGTCGTGCTTCGCGCTCCGTTCTTGTGCTCTTCACATACATTCAAGTTTATTTATTATAATTTGATACTAAAGCTCAAACCAATTTTATAATAATATTACAGATGATGTGAATTACATATTTTCTCAAAGTCACTCAATTTCTTTTTGAATTTAAGTAAAATAGGAAATTCAATTTACTTAAGGCTCTATCAGCCTTAAGGAACACATTCTCATCATGACGCTCGCGCTTCGCGCTCGATTTTCTGTATACATTTCGGTAACTTTTTAATAAATTACATGATTAAAATAATTTATTTTCTTCCAAATCTCTCAAAAAGAAAAAACAATCGTAGACTTTATTTAAGGAAACGATTTTGCAGAACAACGCTTATTTCGTATCAGATATTTTGGTGAAAAAAATCGAAATTTTTTAATATTAAAAATTAAAACATAAAATATACATCCTGTCCCGAAATGTCTTAATGAGAATTTGTAGACTTCATTCAGGCAAACAATTTTCCATCTAAACGTTTTTTTGTATCTCACATATTTTGTCTAAAAAATGGAATTTTCGAATTTTAATCGTATTTTTTGGAATTGAAACGAAAAATATATGTTTAATTGGAAACTGTATAAGACAAAATTTGTAGAACTTTTTGAAACGAACAATTTTGTATCCTACGTTTTTTTCGTATTTCACATATTATTGTTAAAAATAAACAGGACTTATATCGACCCTTAGTATTAAAATTTGAATATTTTTGTTGTACTTAGTTGGCTTTAGGGTCCAGAAAAAATGTAAACTCAAGGTTTCATATTTTCAAACGTTTCGACTCAGGTTGGAGTCCTCATCAGTGAGAATTTATTTCTATAAAAAATACAAAGGAGGAAAACTTAATAATTGCCCGTGTGACGGATAAACATTGTGGTAAAAATATGTGAAACAATAGAATTGTACTAAAAAACTAAATTTGCGATAAAGTAAGACTGTACAATAAGTGTGCAAAAATTTTTTCTGTAAAATTACTGAAAAGAACATAAAGAATAGTATGTGTGAAAGACAAAACATTGTGGTAAAACCGATATAAATAAATTGTACATGTGGAACTGTAAAATCCGTCTAAACTAAATGTAAAAAGAACTGTACCCAATAAATTTGTTCCCCCTACAAATACAAAACTTGAACAATTTTGAACGTGTGACCGATGAACATTCTGTTGAAAAAAAAATTATGTAAAAGAATTGCAAATCTGAGACTATTAGAATTGTATAAATAAATAAATTTTCTAAAGGGGTAAAACTATAAAGCCTTAATTTGTAAGATTGCTAAAGATAGAAACTTAAAAGTAGCACGTGTGACGGGTAACATTGTGGTAAATCAATATAAACAAATTGCACAATCGAAACTAACTACGTGTGAAAGATAAAACATTGTGGTAAAACCGATCTAAATAAATTGTACATGTGGAACTGTAAAATCTGTATAAAACTAAATGTAAAAGAACTGTACACACAAAAAATTTTTTCCCATACAAATACAAGACTTGAACAATTTTGAACGTGTGACCGATGAACATTCTGTTGAAAAAAAAAAATTATGTGAAAGAATTGCAAAACTGAGACTATAAAAATGGTATAAATAAATAAATTTTCTAAAAGGGGGGTAAAACTATAAAACCTTGATTTGTAAAATTGCTAAAGATAGAAACTTAAAAGTAGCACGTGTGACGGGTGACATTGTGGTAAATCGATATAAACAAATTGGTCCAACACCAAATTTCCACAACCAAATTTTTCATACAAAAACGTGCCACAAAATTGTTTTATATGCAAATAACAAAGTGAAACGAAAAACTTTTTTTATGTGTGTGAGCAATGAACATTGTGGAAAATTGATATGAAGGAACAACACTTATGAAACTAAAAACTGGTATAAATGACCAAAATTTACAGAAAAAATAAAAATGTACCATAAAAAATATTTACTATAAGAATATAAAGAGAAAAACTTGAAAAGACTTAACCCATTGTACGTGTGACAGATTAACTATACAGAAAAAGGTTTAAGGACTGCGAGCTCACACCAAACATTGCCAAAACGAAAAAAAACTGACCTGTTATTACGTTCAATAGATGTAGAAGACGATGATGAAAAAAATTTTTTTAATCCAAGTGACGACAAACACAATATTCCCTTTTTTTCTCTTTCTTTTCTTACATCGCAAACAAGATGAGCACATAATTTTTTAAAGGAACTCTTTTCCCTACGGATTTTGCTTTAAAACTGAGTTACATTTGGAAACAGACCTGGTAAAAAGCTTTGCAAAGTGGAGTGGAGGGTTAGATTTTTTTGCTTTGGAAAGTCTCGGTTAAATGAAAAGGAGAACAAAAAGTAGAGAAAAAAATGTGTAAAGATGTCCGCAAGATGACCAGAAATGCCGTGACAAAGGAGGGCTATGAAATTTGAAACAAGTCATAACAGTCTGTATATGACTGTTAGAAATTTCTACGACAAAACTCACGAAACATGTGGCTGGGGTTTCTTATAACAGACACTGTGTCACAAGACTAAGATTAAAATTGAATTGAGTTACATGTAGCTACAAATGTTTCAAAAGTCATTGTAATTTAATGACAATTTGATGAAGTTTGGTTGCAGTTCGACAGTTTTCAGATCCGTTTGGGTATCTCAAAGTAACATAATGTAAAAAAGTTTTTTGGAAACTGTTGACTTTGTAAAATGATAAAATTCCATAACAATCCCGAGCGTTTGCAAAATTGCGAATAAATTTTTCGCAAAGAATTGAAAACGGAGATGTATTTTTGAATTTTTTTAAAAAGTATGCATTTTTTTATATAAAAATGAAGGATGTGCTCAAGGTGGCTAGGATGCTGTGACAAAAAAGGAGGGTATCTATTTTTCATTTTTTAGAAAGTGTGATTGCAAGGGGGTTTAATTGTTTAAGAGGGGGAGGTAAAAAACGGATAGGTTGTCTGTGTCTGTTCTTTGATTCACAGCATGGGGGTTACTGGCTATGTGAGTCATTTCTAATAACATGCGTTTTTTATAGTTAACTGATCTGTCAACTATGTTTACGTTATTGAAATCGAATTTATGGTCTTGGGTCCAGGAGTGTTTGGTTAATGCAGTCCATTTATCCGGGGTTAAAAACATCTTTTTTGTGTTCAGAAATTCTGGTTTTAAGTGTACGTTTGGTTGTGCCTATGTAGGAAGCTGTGCAACCTGTACAGGGGATGTTGTAAACTACATCTGCCATATCTAGTTTATTAATCTGGTCTTTGGATGATTTGAAAAAATGGGAGAGAAATTTTGGTCATTTATACCAGTTTTTAGTTTCATAAGTGTAGTTCCTTCATATCAATTTTCCACAATGTTCATTGCTCACACACATAAAAAAAGTTTTTCGTTTCACTTTGTTATTTGCATATAAAACAATTTTGTGGCACGTTTTTGTATGAAAAATTTGGTTGTGGAAATTTGGTGTTGGACCAATTTGTTTATATCGATTTACCACAATGTTACCCGTCACACGTGCTACTTTTAAGTTTCTATCTTTAGCAATCTTACAAATTAAGGCTTTATAGTTTTACCCCTTTAGAAAATTTATTTATTTATACCATTCTTATAGTCTCAGATTTGCAATTCTTTTACATAATTTTTTTCAACAGAATGTTCATCGGTCACACGTTCAAAATTGTTCAAGTTTTGTATTTGTAGGGGGAACAAATTTATTGGGTACAGTTCTTTTTACATTTAGTTTAGACAGATTTTACAGTTCCACATGTACAATTTATTTATATCGGTTTTACCACAATGTTTTGTCTTTCACACATACTATTCTTTATGTTCTTTTCAGTAATTTTACAGAAAAAATTTTTGCACACTTATTGTACAGTCTTACTTTATCGCAAATTTAGTTTTTTAGTACAATTCTATTGTTTCACATATTTTTACCACAATGTTTATCCGTCACACGGGCAATTATTAAGTTTTCCTCCTTTGTATTTTTTATAGAAATAAATTCTCACTGATGAGGACTCCAACCTGAGTCGAAACGTTTGAAAATATGAAACCTTGAGTTTACATTTTTTCTGGACCCTAAAGCCAACTAAGTACAACAAAAATATTCAAATTTTAATACTAAGGGTCGATATAAGTCCTGTTTATTATTAACTACATCATGGGCAATCAAAGTAAACGAGATGGAAATGGCTTCTTCAAGTCAATTAAGAAGAATCACGGGGAACATGTCGTCTCCTATATGAAGAACCTTTCACGCGCCAAAATTCAACTGGCGATTAAATTTAACCAGCGGATTCTTTTGCTGCGTTGCAGGAAAGAAAAAATTCTACCCAAACACCTACAACTATCTTCTTCCTACCTCGTACCATTTGACAACAATAATATTACATATATGCACTCATTAGCGTTCTACAAGTTCCAATTATCGACATTAAATTTAGAAATTAAAGATATTTGCATCACGATCCATAGATTAAGGAAAGAGACTCAATTCAATGAGTCAAAAATCAAGCAAATTCTACCTAATCATATATATAAACAATTTTCCGTCTTCGAATTCAAAAAAATAGACCGTATTTTCTCGACTCATAAGAGCAATTGCAAGTCCAAATTTCAGCGTCTCATCGAGATTGGCAACCCACTCTCAAAGCCTGTTGACTCGGACCATCATAGCCATCTCACTGATTCTTGGTTCATTAATTTAAGTGACACACAATTTCCACCCGTGGTCGCAAAAACACTTGGCCTCGGTAAAAACTTTGGCACCCCCTTTTCCCCAAATAAAATTCCCACAAAACATTTGATTGCAGACTTCGAATCCAACATTCATAAGATCCAGGAAGTTGACAGGAATGCAGCAAGATTAAAATTTGTTAATTGTGTTAAAACTTTCTCCAACCAAAAACAAAGTTCCCTCAATTCCTTTCAAAAACGTGTAATTGAAAACTCAAATTTCACAAAAACCTTCTTAAAAAACAACCCCCATATATTAATCACGAAAGCTGATAAGGGTAACACTACTGTTGCTATGGATAAAAATAAATATATCCAGGAGGCCACCCTTATGTTGTCCGACAAAAAAACTTATGACCCCCTGAAAAGAGACCCCACAAATGTAATTCACAACAAAGTTAACAATCTCATGAAACTATGGAAAGATAAAAATTACGTTAATGAAAACACAGCAAATTCTCTCAAATCTAGTAACCCGCTACCAGCCAGATTTTATGGTCTACCCAAAATCCACAAAGTAAATTTTCCACTCAGGCCCATTGTCTCCTTTTGCAGTAGTCCCACTTATAACCTTGCTTCATTTTATAATAAAATGATCTCTAACAATATAACCCCCCCAATCTCACGAGTTAAAAACAGTTTCGATTTCATTCAAAAAATCCAAAATATTCAAATCCCTCCAGACTACATTATTATTTCTTTAGATGTTGTCTCACTTTTTACTAATGTTCAAATTGGAATAGCTATCAAGGGTATCAAGGAAAGATGGGCAAAAATTCAACCGCATGTTAATATGCCTTGGTATCAATTCGAAAAAGGTCTCAGAATCTGTTCATCAAACTCCTCTTTCAATTTTCAAAACATATCGTACAAACAAAAATCTGGTTTCCCCATGGGTTCCCCTCTTTCTCCCATAGCAGCTGATATCGCCATGGATGATTTGGAAACTAAATGTATAGCGTCTCTACCCTTTAAACTACCCTTTTTCTTCCGGTATGTGGATGATATTATAACAGCAGTTCCTGCTAATAAATTTGACACAATATTGAACACGTTTAATAGCTACAACCACAAAATACAATTCATAATAGAAAAGGAATCAGATGGAAAGATTTGTTTTTTGGATGTTCTCATCATTAGAGAGGGGAAAAAAATCAAAACCAACTGGTACCAAAAACCAACTTATTCCGGGCGTCTTCTAAATTTTTTTTCACATCACCCACTTAATTACAAAACTAATGTAATAAACAATCTGGTTGACAGAGGTATTACTTTGTCACACATAACATTCCACAACGAAAATATTCAAAAAATAAAAAATATCTTACTCAACAACAATTACCCGATCAACTTTATCAATCACGTAATAAATAATAGAGTCAACTACTTGTACAAAAAGAACACTTACACACACCTAATACCTGAAAGCAACACAAACACTCACACATACACACACTCCACAGGTCAAAACCATAAATATATCCCCTTGCCATATGTACAAGGGCTCTCTGAAAACTGTCAGGTACTCTCAAACCCTTCAATATAAAAATTGCCCCCCGCAATGAAAATAACCTCTCCCATTTTTTCAAATCATCCAAAGACCAGATTAATAAACTAGATATGGCAGATGTAGTTTACAACATCCCCTGTACAGGTTGCACAGCTTCCTACATAGGCACAACCAAACGTACACTTAAAACCAGAATTTCTGAACACAAAAAAGATGTTTTTAACCCCCCGGATAAATGGACTGCATTAACCAAACACTCCTGGACCCAAGACCATAAATTCGATTTCAATAACGTAAACATAGTTGACAGATCAGTTAACTATAAAAAACGCATGTTATTAGAAATGACTCACATAGCCAGTAACCCCCATGCTGTGAATCAAAGAACAGACACAGACAACCTTTCCGTTTTTTACCTCCCCCTCTTAAACAATTAAACCCCCTTGCAATCACACTTTCTAAAAAATGAAAAATAGATACCCCCCTTTTTTGTCACAGCATCCTAGCCACCTTGAGCACATCCTTCATTTTTATATAAAAAAATGCATATTTTTTAAAAAAAATTCAAAAATACATCTCCGTTTTCAATTCTTTGCGAAAAATTTATTCGCAATTTTGCAAACGCTCGGGATTGTTATGGAATTTTATCATTTTACAAAGTCAACAGTTTCCAAAAAACTTTTTTACATTATGTTACTTTGAGATACCCAAACGGATCTGAAAACTGTCGAACTGCAACCAAACTTCATCAAATTGTCATTAAATTACAATGACTTTTGAAACATTTGTAGCTACATGTAACTCAATTCAATTTTAATCTTAGTCTTGTGACACAGTGTCTGTTATAAGAAACCCCAGCCACATGTTTCGTGAGTTTTGTCGTAGAAATTTCTAACAGTCATATACAGACTGTTATGACTTGTTTCAAATTTCATAGCCCTCCTTTGTCACGGCATTTCTGGTCATCTTGCGGACATCTTTACACATTTTTTTCTCTACTTTTGTTCTCCTTTTCATTTAACCGAGACTTTCCAAAGCAAAAAAATCTAACCCTCCACTCCACTTTGCAAAGCTTTTTACCAGGTCTGTTTCCAAATGTAACTCAGTTTTAAAGCAAAATCCGTAGGGAAAAGAGTTCCTTTAAAAAATTATGTGCTCATCTTGTTTGCGATGTAAGAAAAGAAAGAGAAAAAAAGGGAATATTGTGTTTGTCGTCACTTGGATTAAAAAAATTTTTTTCATCATCGTCTTCTACATCTATTGAACGTAATAACAGGTCAGTTTTTTTTCGTTTTGGCAATGTTTGGTGTGAGCTCGCAGTCCTTAAACCTTTTTCTGTATAGTTAATCTGTCACACGTACAATGGGTTAAGTCTTTTCAAGTTTTTCTCTTTATATTCTTATAGTAAATATTTTTTATGGTACATTTTTATTTTTTCTGTAAATTTTGGTCATTTATACCAGTTTTTAGTTTCATAAGTGTTGTTCCTTCATATCAATTTTCCACAATGTTCATTGCTCACACACATAAAAAAAGTTTTTCGTTTCACTTTGTTATTTGCATATAAAACAATTTTGTGGCACGTTTTTGTATGAAAAATTTGGTTGTGGAAATTTGGTGTTGGACCAATTTGTTTATATCGATTTACCACAATGTTACCCGTCACACGTGCTACTTTTAAGTTTCTATCTTTAGCAATTTTACAAATCAAGGTTTTATAGTTTTACCCCCTTTTAGAAAATTTATTTATTTATACCATTTTTATAGTCTCAGTTTTGCAATTCTTTCACATAATTTTTTTTCAACAGAATGTTCATCGGTCACACGTTCAAAATTGTTCAAGTCTTGTATTTGTATGGGAAAAAATTTTTTGTGTGTACAGTTCTTTTACATTTAGTTTTATACAGATTTTACAGTTCCACATGTACAATTTATTTAGATCGGTTTTACCACAATGTTTTATCTTTCACACGTAGTTAGTTTCGATTGTGCAATTTGTTTATATTGATTTACCACAATGTTACCCGTCACACGTGCTACTTTTAAGTTTCTATCTTTAGCAATCTTACAAATTAAGGCTTTATAGTTTTACCCCTTTAGAAAATTTATTTATTTATACCATTCTTATAGTCTCAGATTTGCAATTCTTTTACATAATTTTTTTTTTCAACAGAATGTTCATCGGTCACACGTTCAAAATTGTTCAAGTTTTGTATTTGTAGGGGGAACAAATTTATTGGGTACAGTTCTTTTTACATTTAGTTTAGACAGATTTTACAGTTCCACATGTACAATTTATTTATATCGGTTTTACCACAATGTTTTGTCTTTCACACATACTATTCTTTATGTTCTTTTCAGTAATTTTACAGAAAAAATTTTTGCACACTTATTGTACAGTCTTACTTTATCGCAAATTTAGTTTTTTAGTACAATTCTATTGTTTCACATATTTTTACCACAATGTTTATCCGTCACACGGGCAATTATTAAGTTTTCCTCCTTTGTATTTTTTATAGAAATAAATTCTCACTGATGAGGACTCCAACCTGAGTCGAAACGTTTGAAAATATGAAACCTTGAGTTTACATTTTTTCTGGACCCTAAAGCCAACTAAGTACAACAAAAATATTCAATGAATTTTGGATAATCAATAGTTTTTTTTTAATTAAAAAGAAAAACATGCATCTTATGGAAAAATGTTACAATTTAAATTTGAAGGTCTGTCTGTAGTAAATAATAGTTTATTATAACGTTTTTTCGTATCTCGTGTAATTTAACTGGCAAATGGAATTTTGATATTGACTTTTTACATTCTCATCATGGATGAGAAGGTATTGGTTTTATTTTTAATTTGAATATGCTGTAACATTTCTAATTTTGATTTAATCAAAAAATGTTATCAGGATAATTTGTAGAGATTTATGAGCAATATCAAAAACCAGTATTGAAATTTTTAATTTTTTCAAAAAGTTATTTTCAAAAAACACAAAAGTAGTGCTCAATCCCTCAATTTTGATTGGATGTGGCTGGTTAACGAAGTTGTCTTACTTTTTCGGCTCCGATAAAGTGTGCCAAAGCTCAATTCAATCTGATAATCCTATCGAGAGTTATGCCGCACATGGCCTACTACAGACAGACAGACAGACACTTTCGTAAAAACCGTTTTTTCTGAGTCAGGGGGTCTCAAAACGTAAAGATTTGATGAAAATTTCGAAAGTCATTTTTCACATAAAACCAATACCTTCTCATCCATGATGAGAATGTAAAAAAAAGAATTAAAAATACGAAAATAAGAAATTAAACTTTTTAAAAATAAGAAACTAATTCTCTTTCTATTGCATACATGTTCAAATTATAATAATTAAATATTGGTTTTTCATTCATGTACATACTTATCTTTCACTGACAGAAAGTTAATTTAGCAATGCATGTTCACTGTAACCTATTTCAATATCAAAATGATACTATAAAGCAAAATAAAATACACATTAAGTAACATTGAAACACTTTACACGTCGCTTTTCCTTGCTTTGTTTACCAATTTTTAATTTTCTTCAATATATATAATTTAAATTAAAATTTTTAAAGCGCGCTTTCTGTTTATTGGTATCTCAGCGGGTGGAGGGGATTGGAGGGAGATACATTTAGCGCCTCTATAATGCTTTCGAGGAACTAATTTCGAGGACCGGGAAAAACACGCCGAAAGCGACGTCTACATTTAAGTCTACCGAACTATAATTGGCCGCATCTAGGTTTATAATATCTTTGCGTATAGACAGGTCTGGCATCTCCCGTGGTGGGGGATGTTCCCTTATTGTAGTCAGAATGTTTCATATTTTTGCCATGGATAGCGCTAGTATCGAGTAGTGGCCCGAATGACCGCACCGTAGCATGTATGTATATAGATATACCCAGAACGTAGTCAGCTGTGAAAGCTGTCTGTAAACCACGGGTATTTCTTCAACTACTCGATTGCAGCGCTGCCCAAGCGGTCACTTTCGAAACTACTACTCGTCACGATAAGGGAACATTCCCCACCACGGGAGATGCCCGACCTGTCTATACGACCGTGCATTACACTCACATGGAAGTGTACCCTCAAAAATTTAAGGCTGCGTCTATAATGATGCATGGAAATTTCATGGTTCGTACATTATACGTTTTTTTAAAACGTCATAACAAGAGTAAGAGAGGCAGAGGTATAGTTTTTGTCTCTCTTCCTCTTGATATGACGCTTAAAAAAACGCGTAACGTACGAACTACGAAATTTTCAAGTGCTATTCTAGACTCAGCCTGAAGAATAGAGATGTAAGGTGTTAATATTTCCCGTTTTATTATCGTTACGTACCTGTAAAATTATAGTAACTTACAAAAAGTTCAGTAACGTAATTTTTGAGGTAATAAAATCAAAAATTTCGTTACCGGTAATTTCACATTCATGTATACGGAAAGGATTAGTATATTACACTACAAGGGCAGAAAGTTGAGATTTCTGCACTAAGAGCCACGATGCCCGAGGCGAAGCCGAAGGCATAATGGCGCGCAGTTCAGGGCTCTCGAATTTCTGCCCATGTAGTGTATACTATTTTATGTGACTTCGGTGCGTATACGAGTTTCTATGCGTACACTTGAATCTAATCTAGTATTGTAGTTGTTTGCGCCGCTAGTCATTACACGAGCGGAGCGAGTGCTGCTGGTCAGGGGGCAGGCATCAAATACATCTATGAATTAAGGTTTAGATACACCCTTAGTTACTCTTTATGGTTACTCTTCAGTACAGAAGTATTCTTCAGTTTCAAAGTTTTTATTAATTTCTTCTTCATCTGTCGATTCATCAAATAATATGTCATTCATTTTTTTATTTTTATTTTTGTTACACTTCAGTCACTACTATTACTTTTTAAATAATATCCACTAATTGCCACTAATAAACATCAGCAGAGAGCGAACAAATTTTGACGCTTGAGGTTATTGACGTTTTTACTCCCGCTATTATAGAGGGCGCGCTTGTAGCTTGACCAATTCATGAAAGTTAGACTTTCTGCCGTAAAATTGGTGCCGAAACCACGTTTGCATTTTCTTGATGTTTAAACATTTTTTTCTCTTCATCGACCAAGTGTGTTTGTTTAATTTGAAATATGGACAGAATAATCTATATATACCCAGTATATATACATTGCACAGTTTAACCATACGAATACACGAAATTAGAGTTCTTAAATTCTACAGATATCAAATTCATGTAATATATAGCCGAGGATATAGAATTTGAAAAATATAAGAGAATATAAAGACCCTAGCGAACTGGCTGAACGGTAGCTTTACGCTGTACCGTAAAGCTATCGTAAAGCTATCGTAAAGTAGCGTTATAACTCATGAATGAGGCAAAATAAACATTCAAAATGTTTTCATCCTTATTCTACGTTGAAAATAACGTTAACTGGTAATTGAAATATGCAATAATTTTATTTATTTACGCTAAAAATTAAAAAAAAACATAATACCTGTCATTGAGGGTAGTGCAGTGGTTCACCTTTTGTGCTTAACATAATAAGACTACTCTTATTATTCATACCCGTGACATAAATTCGCGATCCCGCCAGGATAACTCAAACGATTAAGTCTTGCGAGAGGAGATCAAAATGAGTTATCTTCGTTGACGAACCTGTCAACAGTAAATTAAAAAAAAAGGTTTGTTGATTGAGATAATAAGTCCTTCAAAAGCGTGCCTCTGCAACAAAGAATGCAAATCATTTGTAATTTTTTTAAAAAAATCGGGCACTACCAGTCTCAATGCCCTAATAAAAAATATAATCAGGATTTTCGACGCACTGATCATCAAAAGAAACCACCAGACAAGTGAATTCTGGGTGTCTGAACAGGTCTACCGTGGTTCTATCAGGGATCTCTGGAATCGAGGGTATGGGCGTCTAACAAGATCTAAACGGGTTATAGCGGGGACATAGATTGACAAATTTGGCCAAGTGCGCTCTGGGTGTCTAAACGGGCCTACCATGTTTCTATCAGGGATCTCTTGAATCGAAAGTATGGGCGTCTAGCAGGGTCTGAACGGGTCATAGCGAGGACTTAGATTGAAAAATTGGGCTGTGCGCTCTGGGTCGGGTACAACCCCTGGTTCCAACCCGTGTAGAACCTGATAGCCGCACAATTCTTGTATCCATTTAGGACCCTTTAGAACCCTTCTTAGGACCGTAAAAAACCCAGGGCAGGACCCATTTGCAAAAATCGCCTACAACTCCGTTTACACCCCCAGGTAGAAACGCATGTTCTAACAGGGTTCTATCGGGTTCTAACGGTTTTTTTAAGCAGGGAATTATGGATGATGGGATATGATATTCTGATAAACAATGAATAAGTATTACCAGAGTCCATATTTCGTATTAGCAAACATAATAATCGAATACCTCTAGCTAACACCACCGATGAATACAAAAAATTTGAAACAAGTGAGTTTGACATTCGGCTCACAGATATGGAGTTTCAAGAAAAGTCTACAAAGTATTTAACAACTGAAGAATTGATGGAAAGAGTTAGAAAACAACTTGAATGCTCAAGATTAAATCATATAGAACGAGACACCATGGAACCTGTCAGAAAAATAATCCAGAGTTATAACGACATATTTACATCAATTTACATTGGAGGGAGATCCGCTTCCATGTACTAACCTTACATCCTACAAAATAATACTTAAAGAAAACAGGATAATAAACAACAAAAGTTACAAACCACCAAAATGTCACAAAAAAGAGATCTGCAACCAAAGAAAGGCGTGATCAGAAACTCTGACTTTCCATATAATTAACCTATATGGGTGGTTCCGGAAAAAGCCGATGGTTCTGGAAAGATGAAATGGAGAATATATTCGAATGCCATTTGGTCTAAAAAATGCCCCAGCAACATTTCAGCGCATGATGGATAATACTTTGAGAGAATTAATCAGAGAAACATGTTTTGTATATCTCGATGATATCATAGTATTTGGATCAACTAATTAGGAACACAATCGGAACCTTGTGAGCAGTGCTGCCAGACCTACGTAAATCCCAGTAGCTCTGCGGATTTTTGAAGGTCCATAATAAAAATACGGATTTTACTATGGATTTTAGAATTACTAGGGATTTCTACGGATTTTTGTTATATATACTGAAAAAGTTTTTAGGTCTCTGTAATGTACCTTCTGTATCCAGATCGTATGCAGAACTTGATTGGTTGAACTTATGGAAAATACAATGCTTTTAATGGAATGGACCATTTAAATTCTTCGTTTCCGCATTAAATCAGCGAATCAGTATTGAAGTAACCTTATTAGTCTTTAGCAAGCTCGCCTGGGATCCCACTATACCTAAGAATTGAAGAATTTTATATCTTTATGCTTAAATTTTATAGCGATAACTTAAAAAACAATTATTGATGCTTCAGAATTTATTGCGATCCTATTATCCAAACAAGTCTATATTACACCAAAAACTTATGTGCGTTGGTTGTGATACTAAACTTTAAAAAAGCGTAGGTAGAAAAAACTTAGTAAGTGATGAAGTTGAAGCAAATGCGTTTTCTCGCTGCCTTAAAAAAAGAATAGCTTTAGATGAGATTCTGTGTAATAAATGCCGACTCTCTATTTATAGAAATATTTCCTACAAAGATTCTGATCGTGAAACTGAAACAGATCTTTCTCCCTTTGACGCAACTTCCGATGATCCAACATTCGAAGTTAAGGTCAAATCGAAAGAAGCTGTTTCTGAGACTGAGTACTTTGAAATTCCTATCTAGAGGACAGTTGCTACTCATTAAATACTGTTGCATTTATTTCTCTATGAAAAATTTAACTGTCATTCCCCAATGGGCACACGATATTAGAAACGTCTATGTAACATTCTACAAACGTTCTAGGAACATCCCAATGTCCAATGTCCGAAAGACGTTCTTAGAACCTTTTTGGAACGTATTTCGAACATTGGACATTGGGATGTTCCTAAAACGTTTGTAGAATCTTACATAAACGTTTCTAATATCGTGTGTCCATTGGGTCCTGAAGAAGCGCAAATCCAATCGTATATCAAAAAGAAAATCTTCATACCACCTGGAAATCGGTGTTGTAAAACTCATATTCTTATAAATCGAATATATGAGGAAGATCTTGACCATTTAAAAGTGTGTTCCAGCACTGCAAGTCTCAGCGAATCAGAGTTGTCCAAATTAATGGAATATCTTTCCTATTCAAATGTGATTCGACATTGCTTGACAAGATCCGCAAATTTAGCCTTTCAGGAAAACAAATAAAAAATTTTACTGGGTTATCTTGGGAAAATCTGTTTGAAATAAAAGACTTAATAACTTTATTGAGTAATTGTCAATCTCGTTTAGTGATCCAAGCTCTTATTGTGTTTCATTTTAAACTACGTACAGGAAATTCCAATAAATTATTAGCTTCTATACTGAACATAGATAATGAACAGTCATTTTCGGAATATTCTAAAAGTATAATTCAATCTTTTGAAAAAGACGTCCTGCCACTTCGTTTCGGCTTAAATTCTATTAACAGGGATAATCTTATTCAAAACCACATAACAGAAATTTCAGAAAAATTGTTTGATGTTCAGGATAATTTGCTTCTTATTTATATGATGGTACGTATGCGCGTCATCAGAGAAGTACAAGTAATGAGTATCAAAGAAAATCTTTCTCTGGACAAAATAAAGTTCCTCTTTTTATGCACTTCACTATTTGTACGACTGATGGATACGTAGTGGACATGCTTGGGTTCATGTAAGTTTTTGAGGACGAATAATGTCTTTGTGATTGATCGAGGCTTCCGTGACGCAGTTAAAGATTTGGAAGAAAAAAATTCCAAAGTACTGATACCTGTTTTAAAAGGTAAAAGGAAGCAGTTGTCAACAGAAGAATCCAACCAGTCATGATTTGTAACCAAAATTCGATGGGTGGTTGAAGCTGTTCATGTTCTGCTCAAACAAAATTATCGTCTTCTGGACCATAAAATAGATAAAAAGTTGGTACCAAATATTGGAATCTATTTTAGAGTGGCATCATTTCTGTTGGTGGTATTAATTGTATTTCAAAGTACACGCGCAAGAATTTATTTAGTAACAAGTATTATACAGTGAATTGACTGTGTTTATTAACAGAGTTTTCGATTTGAACTGACTCGGCGTTTTACGGAGAGCGTCCGTTCTTTTTGAGAACCTTCCAGCCTGATCTTTCTTACCTAATTCAGACGCAGTCTCGAACCTTCTAGATGTAGAGATTTTTGATTCGGTTTTCCACAACAATTTCTTGATAATGCTTACGGTCAAAGGCTGCAGTCGGACAAAGAACTTTCATATGAAATGTTACAGAGGATGCATGCTCAAATAGATGTCGACAATACACTAGCTACTGAGGCAGAGGAGGAAGGATGGATATGTAGCAAAACTCCCTTCAAAACAGTCACAGCAGATGACATTCTGGATTTTCCAGAAATGAGTGAAAGAGATCTAACGATATTTTTCGCTGGATCCTTTCAGCTTTCTCAAGATGTATCTTATTTAGCAGAAATGTTAGATAGGGATGGCAAACTGACTCTTGAGTATATAAAAGAAGAACCCAATGTACTTAAGTTCAAAGTACAATCCCGACACATTTCTCGAGCATCATATAGATGTTTTATAAGATACAAGCCTAACAGCTTCGGTGTTTCCGGGGTAACACACTATGCATGCGAGTGTGCTAATGGCAAACGAACAGTTGGTTGCTGCTCACACATCTGCCATTGTGTATTATCTCTCTCATGCTAGCTACTTGTAGAAAATTCTTTAACCAGCACAAATACTCAGCGAAATGTTCAAGAAAAACTATTGCACTGCAGTGATTAATGATGATAGCGGTGAAGATTAAGAAAATTCTGAATTCTGAATTGGCTTATCTTATTATATTATTATTCCATTTTTTCCATTTGGTTATTGAAATTCTTGACAGCTGGCTTTGCCTTTGCTTCAGCCATAATATCAGAGCTACAAAACTAACGATTTCCAAATTTACTACATTTTCGCAAACTGAATATTTTTAAAGACCCTAGAAAGGACCCCAGATCGACCATGGCCGGAAATCAGATTTTTTATCAGAAGTTCCTATGCTGGCTTTACCCCCGTGGGACGGTACTGCTATAAGGGCACCCAGGCATGGAAGGGGGGGGGGGGGGGATTTAGAGGTGGAAAGGATCCGTCATCACACGGTACGTTATTTTTTCAGTCATGAACAAAAATACGAAAGATATTTTTCAATTTTGACTTCTGATTGAAACAGGTCTTTATATTTTTTGTAAAAAAACACTTTATGTAGAAAATTTTTGTGGGTTAATGAAACCGACTCCAATATTATTTTAAATGCTCTGCGTTTTGTATAAACATGTTTTATTTATTCATTTTTTCTGATAAAAACGAGATATGAAATATATTTTCGGCTTATTCTTTTCATATGAGTAAATAATTTTAATTCCTTTACATGGAAAAAACATTTATTTTACTCATGTGATTGTTGCCCTCGTTTTGCTCAGGCATCAAATTTCACACTCGCAAAGTAAACTTTTTTTCCCTAGTTGCACAATATACTATCAAAACCCTCATTGTATCAGCTTTAAACGCTTGCTTCATGCCTTCACGCACGTGCTTCACTTGATTAGTGGCACATGCTTCCGACGTGCGCGCACCGTGTTAAGACTTTCTTATCTGAGTCATAATTTCCTATTGTTAAGAATGAAATTCATCGTTTTTCTGGACGAAATTCTGCGTTTTACGACACCACTCAAAACCCAGTTGAATTAGGATAATATGACAGAAGAGGAATTATTAATAAAAATATTCATATTCTGGACTTGCATTGACCCTTAATTAATAATTAAAGATCTATGTTGATGTTGATTGTTGGCTTTAAGGTCCAAGGTTGATAAAAAATTAAAGAATTTTGCTTCCGACTAAAATATTTTTAAAAAAAGATTGAAAAATTGACAATTTTTTTACAATGAGTTAGAAACTTTAAAATAAAAAATAATCAATCTTATTGCCCATAACCACAATTGGGAAAATCTTTAGTATAACACGGATTTATTTTAAATTATCTATTTCGTGGTAAAAAATTCTAAATAATGTAAATAAAAAAAAATTCCCCATCAAAGAATCCTTAAGTTAGGGAAATTATTTTATGTATTTTTAAGATTCAAAATAAATCATTGATGAGGGCTTTGCGATCAGAGCCGAAACGTTTTATTATGTAAAACTTTATGTTTTTTCAACCTTGGACACTAAAGCCAACTATCAACGGCAATATATATCTTGAATTAATAAAAAAAAAATTTTTATTCTTACATTTTCATCGTAACATTTAAAGCATTGCAATTAAATTTGAATTAGCAGGTGTAGGAATAAATACAATAATTTTATTTTTCAGCGATAAAAACTAAAAACATCGTATACCTGTCATTAAAGGAATTGCAGTTGTTCACAATTAGCGGAACGTCTCCACCGTCAAGGTTGACTATTAGTTGGAGTGTAAAACAACTACTTTTATCTCACTTCTACCAATGGCCAATCCCAGCGGTCGAGACGTTCCGCCAATTGTGAACCACTGCACTGCCTTCAATGACAGGTATACGATGTTTTTCTAGTTTTTATCGTTGACAAATAAAATTATTATATTTATTCCTATATATATGCGAATATTAAGATATATGCATTCATATGTTACATATACATACATATACATGTATTCATATGTTTAAATTGTTATATGTGTGTTCAAATAGTTCATCGGCTAGTCGAGACCATGAACTGATTCCGAATAAGAATAATACAGATAATATGATATTGTTTTACATTAATGTTTTATTTGTTGTAATCATATAATTATGTTTTTCTACTCAAAATTGTTCTAAATTCAATGTAAATAATGAATGCGAGAGTAATAAATGTGGTAATGGTTTTAAAATTACATATCAAAATTTCAGCTCATAATAATGTTTCTAGAAAAGCACAAATTATAAAAAGATTAATTACAGGAATGTACTGCACATTATTGTAAAATCGGAATCGGAATTTATTTAAAGAAGAGGACAAAGTAGGACAGAAAAGTTTGAAAACGAGGACAAGATAGGACAGAAAAGTGACTATTTTATTGAATGTTATCAACGCTTAACGTCTTATATTTTTGAACATGGATGCCTTTTAATCAATAATCTATTGAGTTCGAAGATTATTTTTGAATTGTTGAAGCTTGCCAATTGACGAAAAAATCGTTAAATGGCATTGAATGAAACAATTTTGTACAAAAAAAGATCCAAAAGTTGATTAAAAAATAAAAACTTATCATTTGAAAAATCCGGACAAAGTCAAAAATTCTGTAGAACAACTCACACAAGCCCTGAAATGAGGACATGTCCGGGGAAACCCGGACGAATGGTCACCTAAATGTAACCAGAGAGCGAAGGCAAAAGGGAGAATAGTAATTTCTAAAAGGAATAAAGCGATTACTTGAAGTAGTAAGCTCACACCTTTACGTCACTCAACTCTCCTACGCTTTGAAAACACTAATACCATAACACCCGCGTTCAATACAACCAAACATCAAACTCTCAAATATTGGCAAAAAGCAAGACAAGTTCCTGTCATTTCATACCCTACTTAAAACTTTATGAATTCAAAAAAATATTATAACCTGAAAAGAATGAACTTGAACGCCAGAAAACCACTCTAGTAGCCAGTAAACAAGCTACTTTCTGAAAATCAGAAACATAGCACGATCAACTATTTTTCAGCATCTAAAAATGAGTTGAATGATAATCAACCTCAACTACCAATCTCAGAGGATTAATAGAACATTTATCTTTGATCAATC